>OV884011.1:53368876-53984423 GCA_930367205.1 Acanthosoma haemorrhoidale
AGGAGAAAACCCCCTAATATTTTTTGGGAGAACTCAAAAAATTCACCAGACTAAGTTTTTCACTGTAGACTGATATAGAACCCCACTAGAACTTAACTTCATTAAATGGAGCTCAATACTTGACTTCGTTAGGGCAGGTAGATTACAGGATGAACAGTAGCGTAGAATAGGTGTATAACACATTATAACACATGGAGTGGTAAACAGGGCCACAGGCCAACTTTTTGGACCGATAGTTTTTTGTTTTAGGACCCCCTTCACTAGATCTACCTTGCTATAGTAGATAGACATACATACACATAGAAACCTTAGCTTACAAGTTCAGGAACTAGAATCTAAGGATTCACTTATTTCATTTTATTTTTTTTGTAGGAATATATTTTCTGAAGTGATAAACATGAGATAACAATAAAATACCGTACTAGTACTGGTTCAAAAATTAAAAAATCAGAGTTCTGTCGTGGACATAGCCCATTATATTTACAATATCCTGACTTACTTAGTCACACTACTCATTTATTAAGGGATTACGAAGTTATTTTGGGAGAATAAAGTTACTGCCGTCTGCAGCCACGTTACTAATAATTAAAATGTATAAATAATAAACGATTCCTATAAAAACCCTAAATGAGTTTAAAAGGACTTTCAAAAAAATATCATGAAATTAGTTCGGGTGACATCATTGGTTGTCTGTTGTACTTTCATACATATTTTATGTAGGGTTCCAAAAAGTAAAATAAGAAGAGAGATGGCTAAAAACAAATACTTGTTTAAATAAATGTTCCTTATTCATAATATTAATTTATCAAATAGTTAAAAGCCTTTTTTAACTTAAAAGTGATCGATATATTTTCAAGCGGAGTGGTTAGCATAGGGCTTCAGTCAATGCGTGGTGCTGCTCGAGTGAAGTGACACAGTCCCACCATAAACAAACGGGTAAAAAAGACAAGGGGAAACCCACTTGGTGCTTGAAATGGTCCCCTAAGATACGAGTAGTCGTACACCTGTATATTTTACACAAATAAGAACACGGCTTGGTTGGGGTGTCAGGAACATTCAAAGTGGATTGTCTTCTATTAACATAAATGACCTCAGATGACAGAATAACTCCATAGTCTCAGAAGTAGTGTTTTAAATATTCTATGTCCTTCATTTGATTTCTATACTTTTACACAAATATAATTTTAAAAGAAACAAAAGAAGTCGGATAAAGAATAAAAACTGTACATTTTCGATCGACCTGATCTTTTTAGCGGCTGCCTAGAGTCCGTAATCATACAGACGGACATTGGGGCTGTACTTTTTCCCAAACAGTAAACCAGCTAACTTATGGAAAAAATGGAGTTACACTACTTAAAAAAAACCGACTTCGTTCATAAAGTTATAGTCAGTAGTACTGATAATTATAAGTACCTGGGTACGTGTGGTCGCTACAATGGCCCTACCGGTTTTATGGATTGTCAGTAAATTTAGCAAATGGAATAAAAATGTTTAATTTTATTGAATGCTGAAACAGGGGAAATTTCTTTCCCGTTCTTCCCCTTCTACTCCTCAAAGGCAAAAGCTAGAATTTTAATTTGCATAACCGTTAAAGGTGACCCCGATATTTCTCCAGCTCACACTGATTTACTAGCGGTTACTGTACGATATTTTTTAATGCGGAGTCGGAAGTCATATCTTCCATTATTCCGAATAAAATTTTCCATAACAGTAAAAGCATGAGGAAAAATTCGAGTTCAATCCTTCTTAAAATGATACACAAACGGGCAATGCAGCTTTACCAAGTTGAGGAGTTAAAATGGAAAACGCAATAAAAAAACTCGTAAATTTAATTAAACCATCCCGGACTCAGCGTTGCAATTCTGCTAGTTATTAGTACAAGAGAATTACGCTTATCAAAAATTCTCATCAGAGGTAAAAGAATTAAAATAATACTACTGTCAGTTAAATAAACAGAGCCGGGATGTTACTTAAACCGTTGAATACCGACATTATGTTTTACTATGGCAGTAACAATCAAGATCTGTGTGCACTTTTAATAGACCCGGTGAGACCTTCCGTTACAGCTTTATTTTTTGCTGTATATTTAAACCTTCATAACCGCAAAGTGTTGTTGGCTGGTAGGATCATCCTCAACACAGGTGAAAGGACTTTAAGTTAATTTTGTTAAGCCCGAAGGGAGAGGTTCCACTATCAAACAGATACTATCAACTGTCTGAATGTTCTACGATAGCGCTAGCAAAAATGATTCAATTGATTTGAAATTTGATAGGGATATCAATCAAGGGCCTGGGTTAAGATTTTAACATTACCATGTTTGAATGAAGGTATAATGTGGATCACAAATTAATTTTGAAAATAGAAGTTATTATTTTGGTTCCTTTTCTAATATTTCTTAACCGGCAGCTCAGAAGCTATTTAACATATAAAATTCTAGTTTCACCACAGTAAAGAGGGTCAAAAAAAAAATTAAATTTAAAGGTATCTCATATTTAATACAGTTTTTAATTTTTTTTAATATTGTAGCTAAATATAAAAGATCATTTATGCCAGATGCACTTTAATACGTGTGGTTTTCATGTGTATGATTGTTATATATATAATCATTGTTTAGTTAAAAAAAAATTAGTTATCTTTATTTTATTTTTTATTCTTAATTTTTTTTTAGTCACTCAAGCTATAAATTAATAAATACTATGCAATTTATCTATAAAATGTACTATTTTACAACGTGGAAAGTTTAGATTAACAAAATCCCTCTTTTTCAGGGCTACTGCAAGTAGAAATAAAAAAATATATATATACATTTGATAAATGATAAATACAAAGTTAATTCATAATTGATGAACCAGAACCATAGATGGTAAAAAAAATCTTTGATTTCATTAGAAAAAAAAATGACGAAGCAACTGTATTGTTAGATAAACTAGTGCTTTTAAATTTACAATTTTACAATTTACAAAAAGCTAAAGTGAAAAATCCTAATATTCCGAGCACCTGTTTGAAATATCGATAATACATTTATTTTATATTTGCAGTTGGATTAAATGTCGTTCGGTGAAGTGAGTAAATGGCCATAATTTCATCAATATTGAAATGACACTAGCACAAAAGCTATGCCCGCACAATACTAAGTACTCTATTGAAATGCAGGGGGTTTTATATTAACATTACGTAATAAATAATTCTTCTTTAACACTAAAAGCACAAGCTCGGATATTGTTTTTTTTATTATTATAATTATTCCATTTTTTCATTTCTAGTTCTACAACTTAAAAGATTATTGTTGATATTTTAGGACTTAAAATGGTATGATATTAGTTATATATTTATGGAATACATACATGTGATGTACGTACATATCGCTTGAATAGACATGACGAAACAACTACTAACGTGTCCTTAACCTTGGAGAGAAAATCAGAACTTAAATTTAAATAAATATTTTGAACCCACGACGGTTTCTTATTTATCAGCCTTGAGAAATCTTTAAAAAAACGGGACATTACATTTGTCACGTTTAATTATTTTCTCCATACATTCAGTTAATTTTTTTTTTTTTTTTCTCCCCAAGCTCACTAGTTAGAATTTTAGGATGAGGGAGAAATATAAAATATTTAGCGTGATCGGATCCTTGTACTAGGAGGACCTGCTTGAAGGTGGTGTGAGAGGAGTAAGGAGTGTGGGAATCCTTGGTGGAGGTTGATTGTTACGGTACAGTGGTGAGAGTCCACTGGTGGCTGGGCCTAGAGTCTTCTCTAGGCATGTAGTGCAGTCGTAGTTAGTCTGATATCAGTGAGGGTGCCCCTTAGAGGCTTGTTGTTGGTGGGTCAAGCGCCGTGATGTCAACCATTTCTTCTGCTTTACTCGATCTTGTGAGTTGCCATCGTGCCGGTAGCGGTGGTGGTGTCATGTCTCGGAAGAGAGGGTTTAGACTGTGCTTCATCGAGTCGAAGAACTTGATGTGACGTCGTCTGATGGCTTCGGTGATGGTGGGGAGCTCGAACTTTTCGTGCATGTCGGAAGCCTTCATTTCACGAAAAGGGGTATGCCACAGTGCCGTTCGCAGGATGTTGTTCTGGAAGCTCTGGAGGCGAGTCATGGTGCTGGCATGTAGGAATCTAAAGAGTGGTGTCCCAAACAGTACAGCATTCAGTTAATGTATTTTTAACCACCCCTAATTATTATTAGTTAATATTGGTTTTGTGGGAATATAGCTTGTAACGAGATCGTTTTTCACGTCTCTGTGAAAGTAGAGTCTTAGTAATAATTTTCCTTCCTTGATGATCTTAATATATTAATCGACGAAATAGACATGATTTATGCAATATTTTATCATATGTTTCACAAATAAATAACAAACAACTTGCGTTTATTTCACGTGATTTCCGTTTAATATTAACCTAGCTTGATTTAAATTTCTGATTGAACAATTTTCACTAGTACAATCATAGAACGTACATGAAGACTGAAATACAGTGGATAGATGTTTGCTGCGTAGTTGTTGGTTAGAAAGTACATTTTTTCAATTTATTAAGTTAAATTATGACTCATTCAAAGCGGATATTTCAAAGTAGTATGTAAACAACAGACGAGTATTGTAATTTAGAACCGATTTAGTATTATAATCACAAAGATAACACGGTATAGGACTGTACTAATAAACGCCTGACGTAAGAGAGCTAAGAAGTGGAGTTATAAAGGAGTGCATGGGAAGGTGTAAGGGCTGTAAGAGGTGTAGAAGAGGCAGCCGCTATCTCCGGTGACCTGGCCAGAACCGGGTCAAGCACTGCACAGCTTCAGCCTCCGCCGGGGATCAATTACCGCGCGGTATCATATACCTTATTTACCTTGTCTTAGCTATTGTATTTTATCTAATAGTAATTATTACATAGTATTGTATTTACAATAAAATTAATTATTTTTATGGTACTTAAAAGATTGCTAGTAGCCATATATTCAGCCAAATATGGCTTATAATTTATTGCTCAATTTTTTTTTATAAACAACTCATAGGTAGTATTTTTAAATATCCATATTCTCAATTGAAAATTCGTCAATAAATAAAATTGCTTATCGATTAATTATGAAAGTGATGTAAGTCCATTTTCCTTAGAATAACTAATTAAGCACTTATAAGAGAGGAGTATAACGAAGATTTTTACCAGCAAAAGCGTAATGTAATGGAAATATACGGAATGAAAAAGGCATCTACCTCCAAGTGCAGAGGCGACAGTTATAATATTGTATGTATTAACATGTCATGAGACTTCGTGTAATTACAAATCAGCAAAATGATTGTGGATAACGAATTCTTACAATCAGTATTGGTTTGACCTGAGATTTCAATTTAATAAAACATTTCATACAATTATTTACTTTCCTTCTATAAGTTAATTGTAAATTTGATCACACAGAAATAAAAGTTTAACAAAAGAAGAGTCTTAGAAGCGGAGGATATTTCCATTTATATAAACACGTCTTTAAAGAATACTACAAAAATAAGATAATTAAACTACTTTTGATTATTGAAATTAGATGATTTTTACAAATAAATAATAATAAAAGTGGTCTAAGTTCATCTATTTCACATAGAAGTTATATATGTAATTAAATTACACATTTATAAATTCGAAACTTAGTACAGTTTATGTATATTTTTTAATCGAGTAAAATGCTTTATTATTATAATATATTAATATCGAAAGAAGAAAAATTTGGCTTACACCACTGTATAAATGGTACGTACGTAAAACCACTGTTTTAATAATTATCAGCTGAACAGAAAGTAAAGTAGGACATGGCCCGGAACCCGGTCAGGTGCTCTGCCATCTCAGCTATCCTTACCAAGTGCCAACATGAAATCTCGCAATAATTCAGAAAAAACATCGTCATATCCTTCAGAACTAACTCGGAAAATTCAAAACTGAAAGACTACATTGTGGCCTCCTTCAAGATTCCCGCTGTTTTTCTGATTTTGGGCGAGAGCGAAAGTAATGAGATTTTAGGTTTGTGTTCGATACGGGATAGCACTGAGAGAAGAACCCGACCGGATATTAGAAGGCCCTGGGTTCGAGTTCCGGCCCTGTCACTTCTTTTCTTTGTCTCATAATTATTCTCAGGTGTATATGTATCAATAACTGATGCCAACTCTTGAAGGTAATCCCCTATCTTCCTTATTTACTATACCCAGTATTTTTTCAAGTAAATTGTTATATATATCTTTAAATGCTGAAAATTTGCAGACTTGGTTAGGGAAAGTTATTGCTTAACATTATTTGAATGGATAATTTTCGTGGTCTCTATAAGTAAATGTCCAACAATCAATTATCTTAGTTGTTCACAATGTCAATATTTATTTTCATATATCGGTTTAGTTCGTGTGCGGTGTTGATACAGCTTATAAGTGCAGAATATAGGGCTCCTCTTTCTTCATTAATGAGGTCTTACCTCCTTAAGGGTGAGTGGGTAGGGTGGGTTTTCGGGTCAGTAGAACTCGAAAAAAAAAAAAAATGACTGGACGTCCGATGGTTTCTTGTGGCTTGTCATTTAGGGACATACTTTACACCAAATTTGGACGAAGTCACGTGTCGTATACTGGATATTATTCAGTAATGTAAATTATTACAAAATGAAGGGAAAAAAGAATTATCAGCTTTAAAAGATCATCACACAGGATATTTAGCTCAAGAAAATGATAATATAATATCTGGACCTGAAAATATAAACGTTGAAAAAGTACTAAATTTGAAGAAAAACAATTCTTTATTTAATTTGGTCCAAACCTTAGATATTTTTCTTCTCAATTTTTATAATTCAGTAAGCTAAGTAGATACAATGAAAGAGGCTCTACTTATTTGAGGATGGATGTGAAATGCATTTTATACAATATATGGAATGCCAAAAAATTGATATTCGGTGGGTTTGTTACAGATCCAGTGAATCATAATGTAATTTTTCAAGTAAAATATTGTAGCCATTTAAGATTCTATTGTATATTTTTAAATCGATTTTTATTGACCAAAAGTCAACAAAAAAAACTTTATTATATTTAATTATATCATATCATTATTTATTACATTTCATCAAAGGTACATATCAGTTTTACCACGACTTTCACCTTTAAGTGTCTAGAGGAGACTCTGTCCTGAACAAGTGTGTCGTCCTATTCCTCTTTATCGTCGGTGTGTATGTCTGATGATTCTGCAATAGCGGTCGTAAAATTGATTCAATATATCAGCAATTTTAATAGTATATGCCAACAGCATCTTGAAAAAAAACTACGTTGATTAGTTTTCAAACAAATTAAAACTAATGTAATATTTTAGTCCTTCCTGTCACAGTAACAGTTAGCTTGTTATTTTGGGAAAATGGACTTAGGCCGTTGTATAATTAATATTAACCTCTCTCTCTCTCTCTCTCTCTCTCTCTCTCTCTCTCTCTCTCTCTCTCTCTCTCTCTCTCTCTCTCTCTCTCTCTCTCTCTCTCTCTCTCTCTCTCTCTCTCTCTCTCTCTCTCTCTCTCTCTCTCTCTCTCTCTCTCTCTCTCTCTCTCTTTCTCTCTCTCTCTCTCTCTCTCTCTCTCTAGATCATTATCTAGATTATTATTAGACATCTGTAATTTTAGAAATATCTTTATAGTCAGGGTGTTCGTTCGATAATCCTTTATATAAATGATACTGCTAGAATGGTTTTAATGACCACTAACGTAAAAGAACATAGAATAAAATGTTTGAAAGTACAGCCTCTCCCTGCAGAAGAGAGAGACAGTGAGTGCGGTGCGTGGGAGAGCGGTGGTGAGGCGGAGGCAGTCGATAGGCGGTGTTGCCGGATCTCCTCTCTGTCGTGTCCACGGCAACCGCTCGACAATACCTCCTGTCTCCGCTATTCCGCTCTCTCACTCTCTCTATCTCTCTTTTCTACTGGCTATTTCAGGGGATCACCCACCCTTTCTACCATGTGGTAGCTTTCAGAACGATCATGAAGCTAAAAAAAAGAACAATCAAAACGAAGCTACGGGTTTCCTATGGGCGATATAACATACAAATCATTTTGAAAAAATGGACAACGTTACGGCTCTGAATACAATTTTAATCAATTTTTATAATTTATAATTATATTCATTCTTTATTAAATAATTAATAAGGTCGTCGAGATCTTTGATTTGTTATTCTACCAAAAAACAGATTTTTTTACAACAAACAGACGGCTGTAATTGTCATGTATTCATTATATCAATCGGCAATGCCTTGGAAAATTTCGTCTCTCTAGCTACAAAAGAGATTTCAAAAACAGACATGCCGGGTAACAAATTGGGATTTCCCCGTTGAAAAATTATTACAGAACCCTGGGCGAATTACGGGCTACATGGTATTCAAGTTTTATTCCTAGGCTATGGAAAAGGTTAATCAGGTGCCTACTATACCCACATCAAGATGTGAAGTTTTGCAAGTGTCGTGGGATTGGTGAGGATGCATCCGTATTTCATTGTGCTTGAGTTTGTTTTTTTCCTCGCTTTATTTATATTGAACACAATAAAGTATCAAGTTAATTAAGGTTACCAATAAGTGACATTCGGTTTTATGTCTCATTGCTAAAACTCAAAAATGTATCCTATATTACAAAACACATAAACAACACAGTCAATCTGAAAACGTTTAGGATAGGAATAGAGACATGTTATCCTGTTACTGTGAACAAAATAAACTTTTAAATTAAAATAGAATTATAACTACAATTGGCAAACTGTACTCATATGTTATTTACTATCTAAGAATATATAACCTCCATTTAATTTAGATGAGTATTACACGAGAAAGAAATGGTGACAAACGCATTTATAATAGTACAATACAACATGATCTTGAAAAATAAGTGAAATTATTTTGATTAATGATGTATGAGTTTGGACGATTTGGATATGTAATGATGAATATGTAATCGCAGTTGTTTCTTATGATTCATGTTATGTTAAACTACGTAGTATGAAAAAACATATAATTACTGAAGACATATACCCATTTTTATTTTAATATATCCATTGCCTCATTTTTGTCCATTTTTGTAGGGCGAAGATTTTTACTAATGTGAATCTAATGAAGGACTTGTATCCACACATTATTGTCTGCGTTTTTTATTTAATCCCCCTTTTAGTTTAAAATATAGTCAAAAGTACTTATTCTGTTAATTGTCTGGTTAGTGACTAGAAAAGCCAACTCTCATAAATAAATGAAAAGCGTGAATAACCCTATTGTGTTTTTTAAAACTTTATGCAAATTATACTAGATTATGCTTGTATATTTTAAATCTGTAGAAAAAAAAAATAAAGTCGCAATAACAAGGTATGGTTCATGAGCGGGGACTTTCGCGAACATGCGTTAAATAATTGTGACAAAACTACTCGGTTCATAAAATAACACTGAGTAATTTATTTAAAATGAAGACCTTTAATAACATCTTTACATTCAGGAAAATAACTAGAAAGCAACACAACCAACACGCTTAGATGACGTCATATGAAGACTGTACTTGTTTGAAAATATATTTTCACACATCAGGCGGGTTGGTTCCAATTAATTATTTCGTTAAAGGTTCTACAAAAGGCTTTTATTTTATCTACAATTTATAAGTTATGTGTCGTCAGTCATTGTGTGTTCCTTCCATCAGTTATGTAGTATGTGTTCATCAATAGCTTGTCTCTATTGTCGTCTTAAGGACGTCTCTATCAACGCCTATTATATTCAGCGTATGTATACACATCGCATTTAATCAATATTCTCATTAGATCAGCCAACGATCCCCAAGGAAGAGGTTCTGCTTTCTTTCAGGTATGAGGACATCCTCTTTCATCTGTCTGTCATTCAATACTTTCTTAGCCGGTTTTAATAATTTTGTGTATATTAATGTTTTAGTTATTTATGTTCCTTCTACAATAGTTTAGGAACACTAAACTATTCACTCACACGCATCGATGACCTCTCCTCCGATCATAGCCCTTTATTATTATTCATTTCCCTAAGACCAATTCACAAACTGCCTCCTCCTAACCTATATATATAATTGCATTATCCGAACGACGCACTTTCCTCTCCTCTGGAAACATTCCATTATTGTCCTATTCGCCAAACCCGGTAAACCACCCAATGAAGCCTCATCTTACCGTCCAATTAGCCTACTCCCTATCCTCTCAAAAATATTTGAGAAACTCCTATTAAAACGCCTACTTCCAATTGTTGAATCCAAAAACCTTTTTCCAACACACCAGTTTGGTTTCCGCCAACGACATTCCACTGCTCAACAATTGTTGATTACATTTTCTCAGCCCTTGAATCCAAACAGTATTGCACTGGTGCATTTCTGGACATAGCTCAAGCTTTTGACAGGGTTTGGCACGCAGGTTTGCTTTACAAGCTCAAAACACATTTCCCATGACCCTTTTCCTAGTCTTACAGTCCTACTTTTCAAACCGCTTCTTCCAAGTTCGCTGTGGTTTAGAATGTTATAACTACTATCCCATAAAAGCAGGAGTTCCAAAGAATAGTGTCCTGGGTCCTATCCTCTATAACCTATACACCGCTGATGTCCCCTCTACTCCCAATACCTTCTTGGCCACATTTGCAGATGACACTGCAGTCTTGTCATCAAACCCAGACCCCGACATAGCATCCCATAACCTTCAAAAACACCTTGATGAGATCGAGTATTAGTGCAACCAATGGCGGATCAAAGTTAATGAAGCAAAATGTTCCCACTTTACCTTCACCCTTTGTCGCAAGTCTCACTCGTCCACTCGTCCACTAGTTATTTTAATTCTATTCCTCTCCCTGTATCCGAGACAGTACGGTACTTAGGCTTCCATCTCGACAAACGACTGACCTGGAACCCACATACGAGACTAAAAAGACAAGAACTAAACAGACGCTTTGGACAACTGTACAGACTACTTCAAAGGACATTCAATATCTCAATAGAAAATGAATTACTAATCTACAAAGTTATACACAAGCCAATCTGGACATACGGAATAGAGCACCAAGCGCATCCAATCCCTTCAGTTAAAAGTCCTGAGAACAATAGATGCCCCTAATTACGTCAGCAACAAAACCCTTCATAACGATCTTAATATAGCCTACATTCTTGAACTAATCCCTTCGAAGTTCATGAATTTCCATAGTAACCTATGCAACCACCCTAATCCCTTAGTACAATCATTGCACTGCACAAATCATCCCTATAATCCTCCTCGGAGACTGAAACGACAGTAGCCTCGTGAACTGCTATTAATGAGTGGCAGTGGGAGCCGGGCAATGGCTAGTTTCTCCTATCATGTCCTGAGCGTATGTGGCTCTTGCGCTCTTTGTTATCCTCCACTGGCTCGTACCCAGTGATGCGGCTGACGGAGGAGCGTGGAAGACTTCCCAAGACTCCACTTCCTCTTTTGCATGCAAAGAAGGTGATTTGGGAGGCCTCTGGGCTGTTTGTAAATATTGTATGAATGAGCGAGTGTATGATGAATCGTAAATATGGTATAAATGAAAACATTTATCTCAATCACTTATTGCCTAATAAGGCAGTTTGTAATTTTAGCACAGTAAAGAAATTATATATATATATAGAAATAGTTATTTATGTATATTTTTATTAATATATCAATATAACACAAGATACTTTTTAAGTGCACATGAGTTGCTTTAGTTTAGTGAAGCAGAGCCTCTGTTGACAAGCGTTAGTTTCTTTAATACCTTACTGACTAACTTCTAACATTAAGCGTGTCCAATGTTTGTCAACTTATGAGAACTACAGTCAACGCCCCTTAATATGTCAGCAACTTTATAGCAATCTTAAAATACCTTACGATTAAGATTGATATCATAGCATTTCCCTGTCCATGAAAACTTATCCAATCACTCTTATCCCCTAGGACAGACATTATAGCTTTAGACTATAATTCTCCTCAGTGATTAATTAGCAATGGGATCAGGGACAGCTGTAGTTGTACATACAACGTACAATGTTGTAAATACTAAACAGCTGGCTGGAGTTCTGGCATTGACTTGTTACTCCAATTTCTTCAGCGTCTGCGGCTCTCGCCATTTCACCAGTCTTCACTAATGGGTAGCTGGTGATGCGGCGGATGGCGAATCTCCCAAACCTCCATTTACGATTAGGGAGGTGGCAATGACGTTGAATAGTCTCTGTAAGTATTTGTATACACTATATGAGTGAGTGTGTGGATGCTGAATGTAAATATGATATGAAGGATTACACTTACCACAAGTCCTAATAGCCCAATTGGTTAGATTTTATACTAAAAAGATTTTCTCCCCTCCCCCAAACAACATCGAATTATTAATAAATCTACTTAGTTAAACAATCATTGCATAATTCGCCTTTTAAACGAGTGTTTTTTTTTAAATCGCATATTTTCAGTATTTCATGTTAATCACCCAGAGTGTGATGTTTAGACAAAATTGGTCCTTTTTTCAGGTTTTTGACTTATTTGAAAGCACAGCCTCTTCCTTCCGACACTGCAATTAGTTATGCTCAAATTAGAGGTGGGTAGTATGTTAATTATGAAAAAGATCTACACAACACATTATATAAAATATAATTAGATATGATTTTAATGCATGATAAGGCTTCAGAAAACATAATGTTTGGGGGCCATTTAAAAAATAAAAACAAAAAGAATACTTATTTTTCTTTTGATCTAAAATTTACATTTGTAATTACGTAGTTAAATGTGCATCCTTATTGATCGGAAAAAAGTCAATGGGAAATTGCTTTTCTTGATTTTTAGATCGAAGAAGTCATAAATAATAAAATAGAGTCAGCGGTTATAAGCAGTGATGGTGGATCATTATTACAGTCTTTGCTGCTAGTGTCTTATAAATTATCTATTTTTAGCCTTTTTCACCAATATATAAAAAGTTTAAAAGTTTGATATATATAAAACAATTATTTGTGAAAAAGGTTCACTCAGATTACCTTTCACAGGTAGTTAAGGCTCAATATTCTGATTTCATATATATTTGTATTTGATTAACAACTGTGTAATTAACTCACAACCAGTGAGTTAACACCAATATGAACACCACAGCATTGTAGGAATGGCATGACGGCGAAGCACTGAGCCCCATAATTGTATTTTGAATTGACCTGTCGTCATGACATATCCATCTTCCAGTTTCTTTTGAGGCGCCGTGGAGTGTTATAACTGTAAAGTGTGGACAGGACCTGACTCAGTGGGTTCGAATGGCCAATCATGACAAAGGTTATACAATTTCATCATGTCAGTCTGCAAGAATGGAACTGGAAGGTGTTTGTGCAGTATTTGGTCACTTACATATCGCGGTTGTTAGTCTGAGTACTTTAGATTGGAATTTGGAATCTCCAAGATGGGTTATGTTTTCATCTACATAAATTTGTGCTCCATATGCCATTGACACTCTTGTGCGTTTGTGCAGTGGTTTGAGGCGGTAGATAACGTTTTTTAAAAATTCAGAAGTAAAGATAGATTTAGCAGCAAAAAGATATTAGTATTTTTACGGTGGTCCTTCTGCTCGGTCGAGTTAATTAAATAGTTTTTTGTTTTTAGAAATATTTTTTTCATTTCTATTTGTTGCAAAATACTAACTTTTTTTACATCAATCACAATCTATAGAATCTATAAAAACTAATGTGCCTATGCGTCGATATTTTTCATTGATTTTAATTATATTTTTTAATTCGTTTACATTTTATAACTATTTTCATTACTGCAGTTTTTCTAAATAGGTCATAATTATGAAAAAAACAAATGTTGCTGTCACCAATATTTATTTCAACAAGTTAATTTTAAAAATTCGTCATGAGCCGGATTGGTGTTTTGAAACCGTATTATTATTGTTGTTGGCTGTTAGTAGGAGAGTAACAATAAACAAGCATTTTGCAGTTATTTAACTACTATAGAACTAAATAATTATTATTAAATATCAATATTGGGCAAAGGATGTGTATGGATAAATGAAGGCAGTATATATTGGAAGACACTCTAGCCTGTACAGTGGTGACCCGCCGACCCAGTCCTGGCGACTTGACACAAATCGATAAAGCTGCCTCCGATCTCCCATCCCTATATGCCCTGCTCTTATATATTTACTTTTACCAAACTATTACTCTATATTTATTAATAATATTTGCATCATTATATGAAGCAATATATTTATGTGCATAGTAAATATGAGCTAGGATGAGGTCCATAACATCCAAATTAACAGTCGTGAAAAAAATGACTAGACTAAGTATAAGACACACATGATTGACCCATAAAAATCTACCCAGTGCAAATAAATGTTAAAAACTTGCTTAGAGACTGTGCAGAGTTAGTATTAGAACTCTTAGACTTAGTAACTGTTAGGCGGGATTTCTATCAAACAGTTAACATATTACACAAGTACATTTAAGAAAAAAATTAAAACAGTATATGATATTTACTTAAATGAAGATATAAAAGAAATAAAGTGAATCGCTACCGAGTAATAACCTAAAAAACATATAAATTTCTTAGAAGCCTGTTTATCAAGAAGAATATTAAACGTCGTTGCCTTAAGTGTGGCCGATAATACATATATTTATATGAAGACCCAACTTTTTTAAGTTTTTAGTAGTAAGCATTGTGATATCATATGCAAAGTGCTTATTATACTTTAAGGTCTGCTTCAAAATTTTCATTATCTTTAAAAAAAAGTGGGCAATTTTTAGGAAAACCTTTTTTATATTAGATTGTCTTCGAAATATTATCCAAACAAGATATTATTTGAGTAAAATAATACATCCGGAAACTACAGGAAGTTGGTGTAAATTGACCGTTTTAATTAAGGATTTATTGGCATATTGACATATTGACGAGAATAATTGTTAAAACAATAAATATAGTAAGTTAGTATAAATATTGACCTTTAACAATATAGGATTACTTTAAATCAGTAAAGGAGCTAATGTTTGCAATTGTCCTAAAAATAATCTGCGGAATTCTTAACCAATTTCACCCTCTAAATTATATAAGATACTTTTATGTGACAGCACAGGTTGGACTTTGGTCTAGTCAAATCCTCCCTTATGGACTCTATGACCTACCTCCCCTGGCGATCATTGCGGAAAGGTCATACAGGATATCACCCAGCCTTCTCTTTCTTCTTTCCAATATCTCTTTGCACATGCCCTTTCCCATCTTAAATCCCTCCATTCTATCGTCATGGTCAACCCACTGCAATCTTTTGGCTTTGACGGATCCTCAACATCAATCAACTCGTTGTCACACTGATTGTCTGTCCAAACTATATATAGATATGACCAAACTCTATCCTGGAAAGATCACATTTCCAAAACCATCCGTTGATCTGTTTCCACCTTTAAACTGCTCATTCGATCCTGACATTTACTCCGATTACGTACGCCGCTAGTTTCCTTTCATGTCTACCCTCATTTCGAATACGGTTGCGTGGATCAATATCTATGGTCAAACCATGGTGGTCTCTCTGGGGATCTTGAGGATCGGTTAAAGCGGCAGATAAATTATTTTCTGAGAATTATACTCAGGATCCCCAGAGACTGTCACATATCGCGGCATTACTTCGAATTGGTATGGCTGCACCCTTCCATCCGTCGCCAATAGTTCTTTGGAACCCTCCTCATGAGCACTATCATGACTAATCGTCCTTACATTCACAGCTTCCTCCAATTTAAATAAGTGAAAAACTCCCGCAATACTAGATTCTAACCTCACAACGCGTATTTTTCTTCTCACACGTTTGCTTCCTTTGACCATTATTTTCTTATCCGTGCCACAAACCTTTGGAATTCTCTATATATATGTCACAGGCAGAGAGTCAAATCCGTCATTTGCTCAAATTTTAAATGACTGAGTGAATGAGTAGACACTTTATTAAACACCTAGGCATTTAATTAAGAGTCTAGGATCTTAATTAAATGGATAGAGAGCATTTGGCAATTAGTAAAAAATAAAAAAAATACATGATTATTTATTTCGTACCGAGACATAATTATCATTATAATTATAAATAATTATTTTTTCATGCAACAAAGACGTTCGGATCCGAAATTAAGTTTTAAAACATTTTTGAGGTCGCGGTCGCTTGCCTGGACATGATGAAGCTCTTGAATTTTTTTTATTTAAGCTACTGAAAATAATAGTCGCTGTTTTTTTTTAGTGTATTTTTTAAGAATAATAAGCATCTAACTCGAGATAAAAAGGTAGCTGTAAACAGGCAAAAGATAAAATAACAAGATTACAGTTGAGTTTTTATCTTATTGACCTACTGACTAAACGGTGGCCGAGGATGAATAAAATTACTGGGCCTTCGATTAAGTATCTAGGCATTTGAGCATCTAAGTGTCTAGACATATGGTTAAACCATTGAATTTTTGTCATGTGACTAGTCATTTAAGAAATGGCGAATTTGAATGTCTACCTGCGACATTGTATTATAATGCATACATATAATTACTTGCATAGTTTTGACCAGATGTACGGCTGACGATTTCAACCATTCTGCAAGACGGAACGGACGCGCGGGTTTAGTTTCAGAGCTGAAATGGAGGCTCCGCTACTTAACTTGTAGAGTTAACAAGGGTAGTAAGCCGAATATCGTTATCTTAGAACATCTTATAACATATACATACAAATCGCTTATGCTCTCAATAAATGACCCACAGTTCTTTCTGATATAAAATAGTTAATCGAGTGGTATTTTTAGCTCTTTTTGTTTTATTTTTTATTCTATACGAGATCTGTGAAAAGGAAAAAAACATACGTCGAAAGAAATGAAATACCAAAAGGAAAGTGGTCCAGTTCTCTGGTCACCGAAATTCCTTAAACCACTTTTTTTCGTAAATAACCCCCCAAAAAACTTACTGAGATCTGCTAGGACTATATTAAATACGCAATTACTATTGTTTTATTACAAAACTTTGAATCTAAAATTGATTCGTTGGTCTATTTAAAATCCGCGTGTCTGTCATTCTGTATAGGTAGGTACTTTTTGAATCCCCTGTTAAATTCAGAGTTATAAAATTTCACGAGTAGGGCCTATTAATTGTTGGGACGATGATTGGTATCACCATGCCACTAACAAGTCCTTGGTGTGTAATATGCAAAGATATATAATTTCATTTTTAGTAAAATAATATATTATTATATGAGTTGGAGCTAATTGACCATTATTTTGAAAATCATTAATATCGTTTTCGCAGCCGTAACGAAACTCTTATCTAATAATGCGTTATACTTTATAGGAAATTACTTTGTATAATATAGCCCTTACCTGCTCAAAAGTAGAGGAGGCACTCACTTCAGGTACGGCATTAAATATCATTCAATATAAGATGATATAATTATTTTTATAATGTAAATAAGATTTAGGTAGTGTTGACTGTAAGCAGTAAAGTTAAAGGAGATCAAGCCCGAAAGAGGCCGGAGAGTGTGAGAGGGCAGAGCCAGTGACGTAGGAGGTACTACTTGCGTCAGCTGCCCACTGCTGGGATTATAGTTAATGCTAGCTTAGCCAGAGCTATATATAAATTATCAACGCATCCTTCTTTCAGTTTTATATTTTTATTTTGTTTAGATTCATTGGTATTATTCCGGAAATACTGGCCAAATCGTTTTCCTCAAAAGATTACTACCAAAGAACATTCTTATTGCTATGTTAGAATTAAAACATGGCGTATCTACTAAGATTTCAATATATTTATAAGAATGATCAACTGCTGGATGCAAATTCTTTCTGGTACCCCAAATAATCTTCTATGTGTTTTCTATCAAAGATTTTTTAAAATTTATTGTCAAAAATTTAATTCCGTTTAATTAGACAGCCCAGTTTTCTACAGCTCTGTAACGTTTGGCTTTAATTTTATTAATGTAAGTCTGTGAAACAATTTTGTACATATTTCTTACTTTTAATGTTAAAAATTACTTCTCAAAAGATAATTGAGGTTTAAAGTTCTGAATTTTCCCATAGAGACATTTATAAATTCATTTATATTTCGCAGAGTAAAGTTTTGAGAGCCTCCAATCGAATTTTCGTTCTGATAATTTAACAAAATGGTTTAAACGACCTGTTGGTATTAGTGTAGTTCCCGTAATCGATTTCATCAGTCTTCATTAGAAAATAGTAGATTCATTGTTCACTGACCTTACCACTTATCTTTTCATCTTTGATGATTTGATGTTACAAAAATCATAAAATTTTTGTTCTGACAGAGATCCTATTATTATTAATAATTATAGGAGAAGAACAATGTATACTGACTGGATAGTGGCCCAAATCTGGGACCTCTCAACACCTGGTAAGTTCCTTTACAAGCTGAGCTATTAACGATAGATGACGTTACAAATCGGGCACACTCCGTGGATGTCCCAATAGTGGGACTACCTTGCGATTTCTTAATTTATAGTCACCTATTGCTAGTTAGCTTGTATTACGTTGAAAGATCATATGGATATTTGGAATGTCGCCACTATACTTCCAGTATATTTTATCTTCGGATGATAATATTCGATGATACCAAGATAGATCTATGCCTCAACATAAAAAGGCAGTTGTAGTAATACAATAGAGATCATAATTTATGCAAGAAAACGATAAATATTAAACAGGAAAAGACTAATGGTGAGACCTGTGATCCACAAATATGTTATTTGCTATGCGGTGTGCCTTTTGGGAGGCTTATAAAGATTATGTTCTGCAGCTAGGATCGGTAATATCAAAAGCCAATTATTCAAAAAGGATCTTCTGTCCATTAACAATAATAGTTGACTAAAGAGGTAGCAGGGCAGTTAGCAGTGACAGTAGCAACTATAAAACGGAGGGCCGTTAATATAGGTGATTAGGCCGTGAGCACCTGTGGCTCTCACAGGCTCTTTGTCATCAGGATTAGTGGCCGCATTAGTAGTAGGAGGGGGGGGGGTGTTTTTATGTCTGAGCATTAATTAAGCTCCATGTGATCAATCCGCAATCACGTACACAAAGAGACTAACCGGTGCTGATCACAGTACGGTGATAAAATATATAACGAGTTTTTTCTATATTATTATACCTATTTTAGCACGTATATGTTACAAAGTAGTATTCGGCTATTATATAATAATTACCGCTATTAACTAATAGTTACCGATGCCTGCCCTACTTTGCCAAGGGTGTAAATTCGATAAAAATAAGCTAGATTAGCCCTTGATTAATATTGTATTACTGTAGAAGGGCAGCTGAGAATAATGCCAGTTTACACCGAGGTGATAGAGGCCACCGGTGATGAGTCTTCATCAACAGTTAACTTCAGAAGCAGGTTGGCTATCAAACCATGCCGTCTTAACTATTTATGTCAAATCGATCAAACCTTTCTATGGCTTAGATTTTCTAATCTTAAATCTTCCTCGTGATTTGTTTCAAACCGAGTTTGAAATTAAAGTAATCAATTCAGAGAGTCCGAATAATCAATATGCAATATTAGGGGAGATAGGAAGTAAAAAAAAAACCATTAGAAAGACAGTTTTAAAGCTTTAGCATAAACTTTATAACAATAGAAATCGCGCATGTTATGACTTAAAATTGGTACAAAAAAGTTTCTTATGTCAACATTTTAATGATTTATCTAATACTGTTTAGATCTAATCCAACGTGATTTTATTCTGAAAAAAGATACAGTATACTTATTACAAACAGTAGTAAATATATACAAATAAAAGAAGTAAACTATGCAAATAATATGGTCATTTAATAAATACATAAACGAACACTGTGAATCTAAATAATAAATAATTGAATACTGGTTAAACATTAGTTATCAAAAAGAGGTTGATGCCGTTTATGGCGTCACCCTTGCATCTCCACCTCTGAAAACGCTTCTTACGGGGAAAAAGGAATACTTTTTATCGTTTTATAAGGGACTTCTATCTATCACATCAAGCTATTAGAACTAGGTGTGAATAATTCTAGTCTGTAAAATATAGAAAACAAAAGATTAAAATAAGTATTACACCTAATGAGGGTGGGGCAAAACGCTTAAGTTGTAAAAAAACATTTATATGTAGGCGATTTTCAGTAACCAACGAGCTTTAATAAATTAAATGAAATATTTAAAAACTCATGACTGCTCGTGGCAGGTATCCAACCTGTGTGTTCAACTTTTATATCCAATATTTTATTTATGTACATTTCCTATCCAGTTATGTATCATCATATACAGTTAATAAAATAAGATTTAAGGTGGTATAAACTATCTTTAATAAATGAAACTGCAACGTTACAACGCGTGTTTTAAAAATATTGTGGCTAGTAATTATCATTATAAATAAGTAGCGAGGAAATAAACAATAATTAAGTCAATATGAACATTTGAACTTTGATGGATGACATATTGTTCCACAGCTAATCTTAGGAATAGCTGAACACGAAATCGCGTGACAGACCCAGCACCTTTCCCATATTTGTAATTAATTTTGAACACGTCAATGGCTTCCATTACATATAATATTTATCAAACATACTGAGAACAGTTATTTTTTATTTTTTTATCTTAGTGTGTGGAGAGACCACATGGTGGTGACTCCAGTATGACGTTTATTTCAGGTAAAAAATAGCTTTGTTACGAAATTGCGGAATATAGTTCAGTTCAAAGACACTTTTTTTTTTTTTTTTGGTTTGTGACGATATTTCTTTACTTGTTTACGTAATAGGTGGACTTTTATTAGTAGGTGATTCCGTCAAACCATAAGGAAGTCTGATTAATAAAAGTAAATATTTAACAGTTATTGTTGTTGTGTTCAAGTGCATCGAATAGGATTTTTCTTCATAAAGTGGAATGTCCTATTCTTTGTCTAGTTAGTATGATGTCTTCACATCTGTTATGTGTTTTTTAGTGAGTGTATTTTAAGTCAGAAATGTAGGCTACTATATTTCTAGCTTAGAGAGAACTTAAAATTAGTTTAACCAGAATATTGAGGTCATTCTGACATTTCCCGAGTATTTACTATCAAATAATCATAATCATGGTCCTAAAGACCTTCTGTAGGACAGCCAAAACTTGTGCCATATATCAATCACAACTAATAGTCGCTGTCACAGACTGCTAGTCCTCCATGCCAGGAAATTACATTAATTTCCAACTTCATCGAAAAACCATTAAATCGCCCAATGTTGAAACTTTGTTTTTATATTTATTGGTTCAAAAATGTTTACAAATCATATAAACATTCGGGATCTAGAAATGTGAACTAATTTTCAAAGGATCACCAAAAATAATTTGTGGTTCCTTCCTTTTGACGTGTAGTTCAACGGTTTACATTACTTCTAAGAAGCAAATACTGCCAAAAAGATTTTCTAGCTTTCTCGATTGGAAAACTCAACAGAAAATAAATAAATAATTGACAAAATGTCCTTTTTCACGAAATATTCGTTGTAAATTTCTAAATTGTATGTTATATTTAATAGTTTTAAAACTAACACTGCAGCCATAACAATTCTTTTATATGAACAAAAAAACGTGGATAAGGTTGCAAAAATATCTTTGATAGCTAGTTTGCTGGTAACTCCCTCAATAATGACGGTGGAGAAACTTTGAATCAACGACTTTTATATTAATAATAATTATATTATAAGATACAATGAAATATGTTTAATTCCTGGTTTGCAATACTCGCAAAGTATTTTTAAAAAAAGTGGAGATGCATTTTGTTCCTCTAAACGTGCAAAAAAAGGAAATAATAAAAGATCTTTTTTTCATTCAAAACCAACAACAAAAACTTGTGTTTGGCCAGGTAGAAAAGATTTCTATTATTCTCGATTTTCTAACAATTCTTAATTTGGGATAGTGGAGATCTGTTTTGAAATGGAGGCTACTTGTAGGGTGTACAACTTAGTGGTCTACAACTTAGGCATAAAGGGATTTGGGCAGTGGTAGTCCTTACATAGTACATGGACAATGCTTTGACATGTACAGTCATGTACAATGTATCTATGTTACCTGTAGCGGCGGCGGTGGAGGTTGGCCCTAGTAAACCTGACGGACATGTTGGCTGGCGGGGCCCGAGTGGTGACATCGTGTGATCATCAGGGCGGAAGTCAGCACGTTAGTTCCGGACCGGATAACGCTGCGCCCGATATTTAGTCTTCTCCCAGAGCTATCACAGCCATCTTGATTGATATATTGATCGGGAAATATCTCATCGGCCAGCAAAAGGAAACCAGGTTCTATATAACGATACCTCAGCCTTCGTAGCCTTATTAAAAATGGCAGTACAACAGACAGCTAGTGTCAGGATCAGGATAGGAATAAACTAATTTATGATACAGTGCTCCTGGGATTGAGCAATGTAGATTATGAACGAATAAAAACATGTTTTTCGACAAGTTTTTATTTTTTAATATGAAATAAAGCAATTAATTACTATTTTTGTGTATAATAATAGTCTTAGCTGTAGAAATGTCAATTAGATACAAAAATGTAGCCGCATACGAACGGATTACTTTTCCTGAGAACAGGCATTACTAATTCTTTAAAATTTAATAACACTCAAACATTGATATTGTATTCAATAGAACGACTTCTCTAAAAAGAACATTAAAACCGTCGTGTACTCTGCCCTGCAGTAGTAATTTGGAATTAGCACTTCAAATTGACATATTAAAATATCTCAGATTTCAAAAAACAAACGATTAGATTTAAAACCCTTAAGCAATACTTAAATGAAAAACACTTCACCACCTCAGACTACAATACCGTTTGCTTAACAGAAGCACAAAACTGCAAGTTGAATGCACATACTCACTTAATGATACCGGTAGGGTGTTCAACTTATATATAGTGTTTCATAGTACAGAATGCAATAAAAATATACATTGAGGCCATATAAAATTCTTTGGTTATATATTTATTATATAATTATGTATAACACTGAATTTTAAAAAGTGATAAGTAATAGAAATGTAAAAGCGTGGTGATAAGTAATAATGAAGTTATGATACGAGAAATCGAAAAAAGAAAATATCTAGAGATACTTACACGGTATGTTGTATGGTTCTTAACAACTAATTAAATTAGCGTTAAGAAAAATTACGTAAAATAAATGTAACATTTTATTTGTTAAATCTTCTAAACTTTTATTACTTAATTAAAATAGTTTCTTCAACAGATAAAAATTAATGTTTTATTATAACTATAATCATTAGCTATTAATAACCATTAGTTGGAACGTACCGCGCTGTTGGGAAGCTTGGCTGAACGATTGAATTGATTGTTTTATTTCATTCTATAACTCGCTGGTCTCCAACACGGTTCTTTTGTATATTTAAATTAGTTTGTTGATCCCACCGATACTGAAAGAGAACAACAATGAGAGCTGAACCAAGATCCCAGGAGCCAGCTGGAGGCACACCAGTCCCACTTTTAAGGGAGTGGAATTTCTTTTGTAAGACATTTCTTCTTGAGTTGGGCAATGTTGATATAAAGTACAAATATCGCCTTGTCCAGATGCATTAGTACATCCCACTAATGTTCCTACATAGAAAATTCCATATCCTTCCTTTCCTTGGAACTAACCTGCTCTGTGCCCCCGTATCCTTAGGGAACGGCCCCAGGACGCCCAGGGTACTAAACATCCAACATCCTGCATGAAGTATTAGATTATTTGACTCCTAGATGAGTGCTGCTAAGTTCCTAGGAGAAAACCAGCTCTGATTAAAAATATGAAAATGAAACCAAATAATACAACAAAGCTATCGAGAGATAAGAATGATGATGGTATTCATTTTAGCTTCAACATTTCTTAACGTCACTGTCTTAGTGAAAGTGTAAGTTGCAGACCCATAATAAGGGCGTTTCTTGAATCACAGTTACATAGTTGATATTTAGAAGGCGCTTCTCGAGTGATAAGGTAACCTTGATTGAGACTAAAGACAGATGCCCTGTCTAAAGGCGTCCTAACGGTCACAGTGCACCAAAGGTAACTATTATGTTTTTTTCTCTTCAACCATTTATTTTTTGCAATATCTTCCAATTTCCTATGGCGATATCGTTTCGTAAAGTCTTTAACTCTAAATGGATTTACAGTTGGATATGACTTCACAATTTCAAATTGATTGTATAATTTTGACGCCCGCTATACAGGCAGTATGACGATGCCCATGTAACCGCTGGATTGTTCATTTTACATTTCACAAGAGAGAGTTTCCGAAAGGGTTTCCTGGTTTTTACCAGGGAGGTAAAATTATTTCATTTACGCTCATTTTCACGTCAAAGAAAATTACTGGCACGTTGTACGGTTACTATATACTTTGCTATATATAAATATTTGAGCTGTTTATATAGAAAATAAAAACGCCCGTATTTGGTGAGGACACTGACCGTAAGGAGAAAAGTTATGAGCAGAGGCTTAGGGCCTAGGCAGGCTTCAGAAGGGAGCTAGTATGGCTTTACTGATCTCGGCCTTTCGAGATCAACAAGGACCTAGCAATAGGCTTTTAGTTTGTCAATTGTAAAACACAATGTAGTATTGTAAATGTATCTGTCCTCCTTGATTTAAGATATAAATCATCGTTGGACTAAGCTTCGATAGACAAAATTACGAAAGAAAGATTTTGATAGCATAAAAGTTTATCAATAAATTTTACTACTTAAAAAAACATACAAATAAAATAATTAACTGGTTTATGTTTATTTACAAGATAGAAAATAAATATTTACTGGATGATATTTTGTTTAAAGTTAAGGGGCTTTCCTCAGAATGAAGAATTTCTGTTCAATGAACTTCTTAGTTGTTACATTAAAGACTTTTCAGGATATTATCTTGATTTTAGGTTTTAGCTATTTATCTTCTTCATTTGGGCATCCATCATTATAAATTGAAAATAAGCAATTTTTTGTAGTTTAGGTTCCACTATTATTGATAATTATTACAAAATCTAAATAAATTACATACAAAATTACTAATAGTGACAGAAAAAATATACTGGCAGTATAGGGATTTAAACCGGGACCTGAATATATTATTACTATGAAATAAAAAGAATCTAAAAAATAGAAAAGTATCCTTAAAATGAAAAAAAATCCTGTTGTACTAACTAAGTACCAATCACAATCTTCAGTAAAGTTAAGGAAAAAGAACTTGAATTAAAGTATTTCAGCTGTTTTTTAGTATAAGAATATATATTAGAATGGAGTTGGATTGTACTGTGATAAGCGTCACTACACCAGCAAATGTGCTGTAAATATGATAAAATAGTATGTCAGCCACGATGGCAGATTACGTCCAGTGACGATACCGTCCCTATTTATTATTAAAATTTGAAGATATGTTATTGTTATTAACTTAGGTAATCTGTATTATAATTTTACCTAACTAGCTCAGGTATAGAAAGTTCTTCTAACAGTGGGTCTGGTTTCCGTGAACTTTGTCGTGAAAGTTGCTATATAAAGTTGTAAATGTAAGGAGTATTTAGGTCTTTATCATACAGTATACATTATTGTTAGAGTTATGAGAAAAGATTTTGTCTATTTCAACCAAAAACCAAGGAGACTCATTCGGTTGTTGTAGAGCATAGGTTTAAAATATAGGATAGTTTTCAAGACCACTATCGTAGAACGCATATACGTACAGACGAGAAATGATTGCTCGATACACGTTTGAATGTGAATCTCACTTCGGGTTAGGCAATAATGATTTTTAGGTTAATCATATATACATTATTTCTTATTTAATATTATTATTTTTTTGCAAAGCTATCAAATTTGAAAATTAAGGAACAACGAAAAATTAAAATGGATTATTGGAGTGAGAAGATCATTTTTTTAGGAGGGAAGGTCGGCTACAGGAAACAAGGATTGTGGGTGACCTCTTGATGATTTGTGAGCGTCTACTGGAGGATGTTCTTAGTGTGACTAGGCACTGGGCACTGTGATCAGAGATCAAATAATTCTGCTTTAATATAATTTAATATTAACTAATTTTTATTTTCTAAGTTAATATTAATTCTTATTTTATATTGTAAATAATTAAGGTAAGATGTCGAATCTAGAGACAATAAGAAGAGCAGTAGATTGAAACTGGCTGAATGTTTGAGCAGTTTGCAGGGTTGGCTTCCCGGCCTTTGGCTGAGACAAGAGCCCTGTTTAATTTTTAATTTCAATCTGAACGGATGCACTTCCTTTTGGCTACGTTTAACCTCTCACTAGTAGACCGCTTCTTTATAATATTTATAGAATAATATCTAACCGGTATAATTAAATTTCCTACAAACTATGGTTTTTTTTCTTTATAATATCTACACCCAAAAGTTCGATTAAGCCATCTGATCGAGACTATATGAAATACCGAAGGAAGAGTCTGTACTTGTAAACTGTGCGGAGCTAATACACTTTCGTCAATCTGACATTTCTATGAAAGAAACTCACAAAACGTCGATCTGAAATCATAAAACAATACTAATATCGTGGGACTTTTTTTTAAGGCATAATAATACAATTTAAAAGTTTTTTTTAGAATATTTTACCTATTCGCAATCGTTTTACTTGCTTACAGGTGATTTCCAGTGATCAAAATGGTTTACAAAATTAAAGGAAATATTTTTGAGCTAGTAATGTATTTACAATAATTTAATAGTTCTCAATAGGATTCCTTAACGTTTTAGTTCATATATATATTCTCGTATTTGATTAATAACATTTATTTGATGACTGATGAGGCCCCTGATCTATGGACTAGTTAATTTGGTTTCTTTTCTGGAATTGTTGGCTAAGACCACATAATGCTTGTTTTGGAAAAAAATGCATTATAATGTTCTATTAGGAAATTACAGCAAATATTCTCAAATATGGTGAGAAATACTAACAGGTAAACTTAAAGGCAGTTAACATAGTCCTTGGAAATTTAACAGATGAATAACACGTAAATGATCCTACTCAGGAGGGATTTCTGTCAAAAATTATTATGCAATTATGAATTTTTTTAATCGTTTCAAAAAAGAGCTGATTTGTAATGAATAGCGGCGTTAGTTATCATATGAATGTAGATGAATGATGTACTTAAAGGCCAATAAATGTTTCTTTTTGAAAGAAGTGACCGGGCAAGAAGAGACTGAATAGAGGATGAAAGGTCGCCAACGATATAGAAGGCAGAGAGAGGTTGGAAACAATGGACCAATGACAGGCCATCCATCTGGCTGACAGCCTATTCTGTGGCTACCTGCCTGTAGTGTGTTCCTTCACATCCCAGCTTCGTGGCTCTTGTATAGGTCCTCCGACCAGGAATTTAACGGGGAAAAAATCCTTTCTTTGCTACTTTGTAACAATATCACACGGTAACAGTGTGTTCAGAAAAAAACTAAACAAACCACTTTGGTATTATATAATATCATGTCAATGATAGGTTATAATTATCATGTCACCTTAGCGCGCCAACATAGAAATTAATCTAATATACAAATGTGACCTGAAACCCTTGACCTGGTTTCCCAGAGGCTGTATGCTAATACTTCCGCAATAGGGAAAATTTCCCCGCCACGAGTTAATGGGATTGATCCATCATAAGTTAATTTTCAGAGTCCCGGTTAGCAGTAAATGGGGAAGTCAATATTTCCCGTCTAAAGTGCGCTGGCATGCACACACGCGCACACTGTTGTTTGAAAATCGTACGGATTAAAATTCAGAGCAACAGTGCTGTGATAATATCCTAGTTTAATCGACTCTATATTAATAACCTATTATGACCATGAAAACAAAGTCGCATAATTTTAAATCACATTGAACGGTCGAAACGGATCCATGTTATTTGTTTGTTTGTATTTGTTCCATTGTATTTGTTTGTTGAGTGTAAAGGTATTATTCATCAACAGCAATGCCTACCCACAAATCAGACATTTATTATACGCACCAGCGCTTTCAACAGTTTAAGCTGTCATAATACATAACAGTTTGTTTAACAAATTGATGATTTGTGGGAAGGCAGATATTGCTGAGAAATGTGAACACTTCAAAGGTCTTACAAAATAAACTACGTGGGGTAGTTTGTCGGGTCCAGGGACCCGACAACCCTGGATATGAGCGCGAAAGCTGCAGTAGCTCAGAACATGACTACAGAAAGTGACAATTCCGAGGACTCACACTGTCATATATTTCTGTATTTTCAGCAGGTCGCGAAGCTCCTACCACACTTTAATCTTCCAACAGGTAGAGATGTGTGGAGGTGTATACCGATTGTCCTAAGAGATTAACAGTGATTGAATAAAGTATGATGCAATTTAGTGAAGGAATGAGAGTATACAAGGTTTATTGCGATCGTTATGATGTTTATGACTTAGTGTTTGGCCGATTGTTATCAGGAAGTCATCTTCAGATACTATATTTTGGTATATTGATAAACCGAAATTTACTGACGGTGAATACGAGAAGTTGTCAATTTATAATGACATCGTTTAAAAAAGATATTCTTTTAACAGTCGCGGGGGCACCAGAAGTGTCGTATCGCGATCTCGCCAGGTAGAGAGGTAGAGATAAACCACCAAAACGACCCGGTATTTGTTAAGGTGAGTTCAGCCAAAGAGCTGTTAATTAACTACTGATTTATATGTTAGGTTCACGGAAGAACTCCAATACCGGGTCAACCAGCGAAAGAGGGAAAATGTTTGCACGTGTTATTTGCATGGGATGATCGATTGAACTGCAATGAACCAATGAACGAATGGATCCGTGGTTGTTATAACACTTAATTTCCTTGTTGTATGGACAAATCCATACATTTACAGGTACACGACTAAACAATATAACAATACTAAGCTCAGAAAAATCTAAATCTAAATAAATCCACCCTTTAATAATAATATACGGATGGAGTAGCAGTTATACTAGCCTTTATACATAGGAGTGGTCGTAGATATAACTACAAGAGAGGGAGACATGGAATGACTTGTAAGACGCATTAGACTTGGAGGGCGGTCGTGGAGCGGCGCCAGTTGTTGCCAAACCGCATCGGGAGGCGCCACCCAGCCACCCATAGTGTAGTCACTACGAAAACATTCATGACTAACACTTAGTCACTCTTTCATATACAAAAATCAGTAGTCTCTTTATTTTTATACCTATTAAAATTTGCTCGGTTGAAGTATAAACTAAAGTGTACATTATAACGAAATATCGGACGTACCGAGTGACGAAACAATATCGGAAACTGCCCTCATTGACTAAGATAAAAAAAAAAAAATTATTCGGAATTAAATACCATAAATAATTCGTTCCATTTGTCAATCCATCTCCGTTATCACTTGTTAAACCGTCTTTGATTTTTTTTACATATGCCCCTATTTCGTCTATCTTAACCAAAAGTGCACAACGTTGTGCAGAGTTTCGAACATAGATTTCATACTGACAGATTGTCGGCAAATGTATAACACGTTTGAAAGTAATTTCTTTTATCTTTTAAAGTCATTTTGGAAACACCAGCAATTTACACAATAATAGTTAAAATACTGTTGATTTTTCTTGGCCACCATAAAACCTGAGTCCAGGTCGTGGCCACCAGAGAAAGCAAGAATAATTTCCCATATCTCATACCAATGTAGATGATTAAACCTGTATCTTCGCCAGTACCACATATACTGGAGGAACGCTTCCGAAATATTGGATGGACATCTACAACGTTCACACGTTGAATAAGAGATGTCCTGAGTGAACTCAATTCTTTTAATTAGCTAGTGGTTTAAAGATCGCAAAATAGTGAGATAATTAACCGAAAATATGCTTATAGCCACTTCACAATTTTTTCGCACATTTAGACTTCATTTTTTTTTCAAGATTTTGAGCAACTTGACTATTAATTATAATTTATAGCCTATATTATTTAATGTTACATTTCACCGAATGTGTATCTTAGTTTCCAGCATTATTCTCAAGGTATTGTTCGCAGGCTGTACGATTTTAATATGAGTTATCGTAGGAAAATTCCCCCTTGCTGACTAAAGATACACTGATCAATAATGATCGGAACCATCTTGTTTCCGGAGCAGGAGAGATATTCGGTGTACCCTGAGAAGAGAGGATTCTATAATGGCTTTGATCATCTGCTCACAAGGATACCAAGCATCTCCCATCTACCTCCGGGCCAGTTATAACCACGCTCGCCGGTATCATCCAGTGCTTGTTAATTCACCCTTAGTAACAGTTCACAATAATAAAATAGCAGATTCCAGGATTAGCTGCCAAACCACTATAATGAAATGTTTTAAGTCATTTATGAATTAAACTTCATTATTTAAAATATATATAAGGTGAACAACGTGTAGATACAATACCCAGAGATACATATTGAACGTGTGGTTTTTTTAAAAATACTTCAGTGAATTAAAAACATTGAAATTATTTTTGATTTCTGTCTTTAATGTGTCTTTAATCATGGGGAAAAAATCAAAGTTTTAATTATCATCTGGCCTATGAATTGAAAAAGCTTGAAAGTTAGCGAAATAAAACCTTAATTTTTTTTTTTTTTTACTTCCATATTTCCCGTAATTTTATTTTGATATATTGTCATCCTGTACTTACTTGAAATCAGAGCCTCAATCTTAGGTTTGAACGATAAACAAGAAGAGGTTAAACATAAAATAAGTTACCTTAAACTAATCATGGCTAACATTTAGTTACTGGTTCACCATTTTTTACCAGCTAAAATTTGTTCACGTGAAATATCAGCTTAAGTGCATTTGTGAATTATTTACAAGCAAAATACAGGATGTGGAACGTGAAAAAACTATATCTCTAAACTCCGCATGAATGAGATAAAAAACAAATGAGATATTTGACCAATAATACTTCATTTCATTTGTTAAACCACCCCTGTCGTTAGTTTTTGGATTAAGTCACAGCTATAAAGTTATTTAAGACTTTTTACCCAAAGATTGTAAATTTTTTTATCAAAATAACAACGTTTAAAAATAATTTTGAAGACCATTCTACCCATGGCTCTTTTATGCAAAAACTAAAATATTCTAACAATCTATTTGCTTTCTAATCTACATTTATGGATAAGAGTCTTTTGAAATGTTGATATATCTACAACTACTACACCTAACGAGGGGCAGGTTAGCTCTTGAAAATATTGAAAAAATCATGGCAGTGACTTAAGTATGAGGCCGGAAGTCAACGTTTTTTTTTACTACCCCACCTACGTTATTTATAGCGTACTGGACCAACGGACTTGGTATGATCCTTAGAGTAGAAGCAATCCCGTTGCCTTTCCAAGTTTAATCCCGGGACCCTGCGAGGTCTCAACTCATGGGGAATTCATCGGGACCGAATGAGATGCATTAGATATTTACAGACAGCGGCTCCTGGTGCCATTGTTGCAATAGTCTCTGAGCCTTCAAGACGTCAATATTTACTCTGGCCTTTTCTCCCCTCCCACGCGGTCTAAGGGTGGACGTCATCGGTGGCCGAGAGAGGAAAGGCGAAGGATGACTCCACTCGGAAGGTATCAATCAACTTGCAAGAACTAACTCATAAAGACCTTCGTCACTGCCATCAATTATCTTCAGGAATTTTCAGTATTGTGTGATGATGAAGAGGTTATTAAGAAACTGGTGGAATTTTCAAAAGCCAAAAAGCTGATTCCTGCATTGTAAGTGCATGAGCCAATATGTGCTTTTCATTAGGTAATCTTTGTTGAACAAACCTTTTTAAGATATTAATGACAAAAATAAAAAGATGGCAATAGAGGAATAGAGGGAAGATGAAAGGAGGAGAACGAATGGAAACAAAAAGAAAATAGCTATGCAGGTTATTAAAATTAATGAAATATATATAGAGAATAAATGAGACAAAAGGTAGGAAGATCGCTAACTAAAGCCAATCGTGGTAAGCATGAGTACATCATTTATTTGTTGGATCAGGTCGGTTCCTTAAAATTTTCAAGAAATAAAAGAAATTGTAAATAGCTAAAAAATAAAGTATTGGCATATACGATTTCTATTGTTTGCGATATATACGATCCCTTGGAATGATGAAGACAAAATATAGATGATAAACATATTTTTTTTATGATTTTGGGCAGGGTATCAAATTAAATATTTCCACGTCCTGGTCTAAACTGCTTCGTTTTCTTAGAACTATAATTAAAAAAAAAACATTAAAACCGTCGTTAATATCGTGTTCATAACTTAGGTCAGCAATGTTTTTGTTTTTTTCCAAAAATGCTGTATGGCCCTTCGAAACTTATGTAGCAATAAACATTTTCTTAATAATAATAATACGTAATCAGTGTTCATATCGATTTTTTTTACTGCTTGCTGTTGGTTATGCTAGACATTAACTAGCAGACTCATAGGGATATTATATGATAGCTTCCTAGAAAATGAAATGTGAGTAACTGGATAAATCAAGGAACACCTGATTTTCTTGGTAACCTAGTTTTACGAGTTAAAGTATTATATCGTTAGAGCTATTCATATAAGTCGGTACAAACACCAGACCCAAAAAATATCATTAAAGATGACAACGAAGAAAGATCAATGAAAGACACGTGTGAAGTAATCTGTTCTGAAAGTTAGTATTTATCAGTTATTCGATCGGGAGAGATAACAAGTATTAAAATAAAAAAAATATACATAAATCACTAGATAAATAATAAGTATTCGTTTTAGTAAAATATTAAGTAATTGCTATGAGTTGATACGGTCGGAATGAATTACTAATAGCGAAGAGGGGGCTTGGCACGTGTACTGATGGAGACGATAAAAGGTTTAGTCGACGCCTACTTAATAGCAGGGAAATTACGACAAAATAAAAAAGCAGAATGGTATTTTAAGTAATAAAGGAAGTGTAGAAAACAAGAAGGAGGAAATAACAAGAGATATAATGAACTATAGGCACTGTAAAAGTGGCGGACCGGAGCAGCGGGGATATTTGTTCTGAGTTAATGGGGAGGAGATGGGGGCGTGAGCCAATCAATAAGGGGCCCTGGCCCCCACCAATGTCGTCTGCCATCTAGCAGCAGCTGTTGGAACTGTTGGCTTCTTGTCGTTCCGCTCCTGGCCGCTGGGGTGCAGTAGTGGCTGGGTCTATAGATATAAGGAAACTAATTGGCTGGTTGATCAAAGAATCAGTGGTCTCACCATTTCGGCAATCCCTTTTGAAGAAATTATTAACGTACAAACTGTTTTCCTAGTGTTGTGTGTGTGTTTTGACTTTTAACAACAGTCAGCAATGTGTTATATTTATGCCTTCCTTCGAATGCAACTGCGTATGCAGCACGAGGAAAAAATGTAAATCCAAATTTATTTATTTATTTTCTGTTCATTGTAAATACGTATCAATAAAGAGCTTATGAAATAAAAAAAACGAAAAAAAAAGTCTACAGAAACCAATATGGGAGCCAAATATACAGCTGACTATATCAGAAGCTCTAATACTTATCACCAGTGCACCATTGACACTGGCCTGAAAATTCCTTACGTCTACGATTGCAACACAGCGTTAGTTCCGATACGAGACTTTCTACATCTGCCGTGGTAAAATTCAACAACGACACAGAGGACACGTTGGTATAGAGATCAACTAAGTTAATAACAATAACATATCTTTAGACTTATATATGTAGGAAAGGTATCATCATTCGCTTGCTGCAGCACTAGTCGCGAATCAATAAATAAAGTTTAAAAAATCTTTAATGACAACAGTTTTGTTTATATAAACTATAGAATAAATTTATATATTTTTTTAAACATATATAAATTTCATTTTATTATAAAATAAAGTAATAATCTATCTTAGCCATCGAAAATCTATTTTTAAACAAAATTTATCAAGTATCAATCAAAAAAAAATTAGAACTATAAATCTTGAATTCCTTAGCAGCCGAAACTTGAGACAACTAAAGAAACGGCTAAACGGGACTGACCTATTATAAGTTCAATTATTTACTAACAGACAGGTGAATCGAGAAAGTCAATGTAATGTCAGTCTTGGAGACTACAATGTAGAAGATAGGAACAAAGCACCTGAAGTGGTAGGTTGATTTGGTATAGGGCCTGAAAGTAGGAGTTGTAACATAAGAAAGTGAGGTGGAGAAACAAGGAGTTGGAGATTACAGGCACAGGTGAGAGTACGGTTGCTAGTGCCGTCTAAAAGCAAAAATATTTTGAGTATGTTCTCGTTTATGTTATTTTTAAGTTTTGTTAATTCCTGGAGCTATTTAAAATTGAAAGTCCTGATTTTTACTAATAGTTACTAAGGGGATGAAGAAGTCTGTTGTTTGGGCAGGAATATGGCGATCTACTGTGGCTGGAAAAAGCCGCAGTTTGTTCCAAAGCCGAATGCAATTTAATTGATGGAAAGGTTAAGAGACTGATACGACTGCAAGGGTTAAATTCCCACCTGGAAAGAATTTCATTTTTGGAAGTTGAAGAAGTTGGAAGAAAAGGTAACCTGTAGATCTACAAATCCTGGTGACGTGGTATGTTTTAATGGAGACTATCAGGCGCCTAAGAGTCGATATTGGATAAAACAATTTTTTACAAATTAAACCAACCGGCAAGGTCTATTTTTACCTGTTTAAAAAACAACACAATATGTGTCTTGTGGAATTTTATTCGATTTTATGACTGATATCGGAGAACATATAAAAACAACAAAAATACGGTTGCCAGTCTCGGTTTTGACTATGTTATCGTTTATCTTATTTTTAAGTTTTCTGAAACTCAGAAAATATTTAAGATTTAAAATCCTGAGATTTACCAATAGCTAAGGATATATTACAGACGGTAGGTGTTCACGCTAATATGACGTCGTTTTGGTTCAAGGAGGCATGCCAGTTGGTGGAGTGTAGAGTGAAGTCCTAGTATTCGAGTCCTTGGCTCATGAGGGGCCTTTGCGTCCATTGTTGCAGTCTTTGGTTCCCTTTGTAGATTCCCTTTGCTGTTGAAGGGGTGGGCGGCCGTTCATGTAATTTATTGTTCTCTTGGTCAGCTAAATACCCACTGTTACTTCCAAAGGTCTTATTGTGGAGCACTACCATGTTAGTAATTTGTAAATTGGGCCTCAGACTCTTCAGCCATTGTTCGGGACTACTGGATTGTAGCTGGTAGATCACTTATTCGCAAGGTTGTACGCGAAAGTTGGGTTTGCATTTGATTATGCAGTATACCACCACATCCTTTCACATTTGCCTGAGGCTCGAGCCATTCCACCTGGTAGAGCCTTTGTCCATGTTGGAGTCGACAGCGCGGGACCTTTGAGTGTCAGTTACTCGAGACTAAGTAAGTCTGCGGAGCACAAGGCTTACATTGGTGTTTTTGTATGTATGGCAACCAAGACCATTCATATTGAACTCGTGTCGTCTCTCTCAACTGATGCGTTTCTGGCCTGCCTAGATCGCTTTATGTATCGTCGTGGATCGGGTCAGCATGTAAATAGTGATCAGGGGACTAATTATGCCCTAGGAGTGAAGACCGTTTCCATTTACTTTCCTATTTCATTCATTTCCCTTTCCCAGCACCAAGGTAGGAGCGTTTATCTTTTTGAAGTATCCATTTTTTGTTTAGTAATTTGATTTTTTTCCCTTGGAAATGTTACTGTGTAAAATTGGTGGGAGGTAGGTTCACGCTAGTGTGACTTATGCCACATCAACAAGAAATAGAGGAACATTGTTGGCAGAAGTGATATACCGAGGTAAGAAAATTTCCTTTATCTATCTTCCCGGTGTGGCAAGTACATTGGTACAGTCTAAATACCCTGATGTTGGGTGTTTTAGTGTGTACATACCAATTGATATTGTCAGTTGCATAGATTTGATTTTTGTTGGGTTGCCCGGTGTCTAGCCGGTGTCTAACGAGTCGCACTCATCTAGAAGATTGTAGTGTATTCCGCTAGAGCACTAGCTGGTCATTCACTTTTACCTGTATTAGGTTATCCTCTGTGGCAGTTTACAAATATCGTCTTGAAAAATTGATAGTCGCTTCCCTTTCTTTGTTTTCAATTAATTTTCATTTCAGTTGTGTTGTCCTCTTCAATCCTTATCCTCTTCGCGAGGATACGTTAATAGAGAACTTGAAGGTGGTGTCAAGCGGTCGTGTGATGAGCCGCATCAACGAGAAGTAGAGGAACATTGTTGGCAGAGGTGATAGACCGTGGTAAGAATCTTCTCTTCCTCTATCTTCTCGATGTGGCAACTTCACATTATACAGTCCATTGGTACAGTCTTAATACCCTGGTGTTGGGTGTTTGGCGCGTAAAGTAGGGAAAAAATAATTTCAAAGGCATCACACAACTAGTAAAAATGGGATATTTGATATATTTTGACCTAAATTTGATAGGTTATATTTTGTCGATATTTTAGTTAGTTACATTTTTTTAACTAGTTTAAAGGTGTTTTTAAGAACTAAAAAGTTTTAAAATGTAAAATAAAGTAATTTCAATAAGAAATATTTTTTTTACAATAATCTAAAAAGTCAATGTTTAATATTTTATTTAAGAAACCCACGCTTCAATTTTAGGACGTCTCTGAATGATCTCTAAATGTTTTTCCTTAATATTCCATGCCATTTATTTGTTTTTAAAACCAGTGAGTACATAGATTAAATTATTTTATAAAATAAAATAAATCCTGACGATGGACCATTTAGGCTACAGACAAAAATAAAATATTTCCTTCTTTTTAAATATAAAATTGATGTGAAAATAGTGAGAAACAGGTCCAAAAATATTTAAACACTATCTAACATTTAGGCAAATACTTTCTGACCCAGATGCCTGATAAAGAACAAAGCTTTGTCACATTGACCAGCCATCTCTGGCCGGACGGCCCATCTGGCAGCAACAAAAATTATCATAAATGCTCAGTAAATTGTGCAATATTTCATTCGTTATCAGTTTACAAAATAATACTAATAATTGGTAGATTGCTATTAAGCAATACATTATTTTTAACATTTAAGACTTCTTCTCATTTAATAATATGATAATATTATGTTTTGTATATAATATGGTTTTAAGATGTGTATTATTTCTCATATTTGTTCTGTTGTAGCATTAATAATAAGCACTATTAATAAGCTCCTGATAAGAATGCTGTTTATTTAGTTATTTTACCACTTCTACCCGAGGTAAGTCACTATGGACTAATATCAATGCTCATACATAATTAATTATATTTGGTGCAGTTATGCAGTCATTAAGTTTGTGAGTTGTGTCATCGTATCCAAGCGTTTTATGTTTTTCATGTATTGCTCCGGTAGTATGTAAACAGGGATTAGCATATGATGAATGCCGAATAGTCAAAGTAGGACATTGTGCGAAAATTGGTGAATCTAGTGATGGGATTGAATGACCATATGTGAAAACTGTATCTTGTACTATTTTTCCTACAGAACACATCCAGGCGTCATTTCTGTATTTAATGATTCCAAGGTTGGGTTGTAGGTTGTTCTAATTTAGTAAGAGATCCATCCTCGCAGCTCTAATCCAAACATTGAGGTATAGTAGAGCTTTCTGAACTTAATGAGTCAGAAGCTATAAGGAATATGGGGGGGGGGGTTAATGTTTCTAACATATCATAAATAACAGTGAGTTCAGCGGGAAATATGCTGATGTCTGGATGGAAACTACATTGTAGGCTACTGTTTTGAATATCCCAGCATATCCTATATATATGTATGATATAAATGTTCCTGTTTGATTAACTATTAATGGTATTTTAACTGCCACACTTAATTGTAAAACAATATTTTAAATTAATCGTTTTATTCTTTGCCCACCATTGATCAGTGAGAAGACCTGATAGCTCTTTATCAATACCAAAGTACCAGCTAGCTAATTGAAAATTATTTTGAAGATATTACCTAAAGCAATCTAAAACTTTTTAAAAGCGGAATTACAACTAAACGATCCTACACACCCGGATTAAAGATGTAATCTGGGTATATTCTCTGCGCAAACACGCACAATCGATTACTTATTATCACTAGCTATAATTCAGTTCTATTTAAGAAGTTGCTCCGTAGTGAGTTGAATACTAGAGCTACAGAGGAAAGTTATGAGGAGGGGGCGGACTTGAAAGTTGAAGCATGGACTTAGCCGAGGGCTTGCCAGATCTGCTCCCTTCGGATTTATAAAGCACACTGGCAGACTGGCTTCATTGACCCTAAGCCAACGGCTCGCTCAACTCGTTACTGTTCGTACTTACATAAATTATATATTTCATGCTGTTGTAGCTTTCCAAATGATTCATTGTCGAGGGGAATACCCAACTTGATAGAGAACATTTAAACTCTAGAGAGGATTTGTCTGCTGCGGAAAAAACAAAACAAAACCATATAGTCTTAAAAACTAAAAAAAGAGCATAGCTTTTTAACGATTTATTCTCAAACAACACCTTGAATTACGTTGATTAGTCTTTAGTATAAATACGATAACGGAAAGTATAGAAACAATTAGGTATAGACGATTAGCTAATTTTTAATATTTTTCAAGTGACATCTTTAAAGATCTTTTTGAGCGAAGGTACACATTACTTTTCTGAGGCAACAACAAAGCAAAAAAGGCTTGCAAGTAATGTGAAATCCTTCTATAGAAATTGCTCACTTAATAACATACGTCTTTTAATTCCATTCCACTCCCTGTATGCGAGTAAGTACGGTACTTTCCATGTACTTAGGCTTCCATCTCGACAAACGACTGACCTGGAACCCACATACGAGGCTAAAAAGACAAGAACTAAACAGACGCTTTGGACAACTGCACAGGCTACTTCGAAGGACATCCCATCTCTCAATAGAAAATAAATTACTAATCTACAAAGTTATACTTAAACCAATCTGGACATACGAAATAGAGCTATGGGGGACAGCAAAAAAGTCGAACATCAAGCGTATCCGATCCTTTCAATCAAACGTCCTGAGAACAATATATGGTCCCTAATTACGTCAGCAACAAACCCTTCATATCGATCTTAATATACCTTACATTCTCGAACTCACCCCTGCCAAGTTCATAAAATTCAACAGTAACCTATCCAAACACCCTTATCCCCTAGCACAGTTATTGCACCGCAACACTCAACCATATAATCCTGCTATAAATGCGTAAAAATGGAAGTCCTGGTAATGGCCAATTTTCTCCAATCGTGTCTTGAGCATCTGTGGCTCTTGCGCTTTTGGTTAGCCTCCGCTGGCTCTTATCTGGTGACGCGACTGACGGAGGAGCGTGGGGGACTTCCCAAGACTCCGCTTTCTCTCTCGCATGCGTGGGACCATGTGGATTTGGGAGGTTTGTAAATCCTGTGTGAATGAGCGAGTGAATGAAGAATTGTAAATATGGTTTGAATGAGATCATTTATTACAATTACTTATTGCCCAATTAGACAGATTGTAATTTTATTGTAATAAAGTTGTTAAATATAAAAAAAAAGTTTAAGTTTGATCAAAAATATGAGCCCCATCACGTCCAGTTACGTATAATGTGTATCATTATACTTGTTTATTCCATTATATAATTTTATAAAATATCAAAACCTGTATATAATGTACCGACGCTACAGGAAATACAAAAATAATTTGTAAATAAAATCGCCTGAGAATCTATAATCGTATATAATTATCTGTAAATTTAAAGAGGCTAAGAGAGGGGAAAAATGTTTGCATTGGAGTATATCAGTCCTAAATATAGAATTACAAATAATAATACATATAATTGACCAGTATTCATTCATTCCTCAATCTCTTTTTAATAATTAATAACAAAATTTAAACAGTTAAATTAATAACATGTAAAGTGTATACAAAATGGCTCAGAATAGCTTTATGGCCGAATTTCTATTGTTGACTTATAAAAAAAGTAAAAAAAAAAATACTACTTATACATTGTAGAGATATGCTCTGATATTTATAATTATATCTTACTATCACTAAAACACTGTCTGACCGCTCATGTTCACAAGAATGCTTACAAAAACGTGACCTTGTACTTCACATGTATTTCAAACTAATAGTTCAGAGTAAGCGGTGAGGTTATATTGAGCCCATGAAAGAGATATGCTAGATATTGACTATATTCATCAATTATAACTTTGCTAATCAAGACTTCTTAAAAAAAAACTTTTATTTGTTATAAATCACAATATGTACAATTATGTATGGTTAAAGCTGAGGGCTTACTGACTACGTGAAGGGATCTACTCTGTTCTTAAGACTAGGGCAGTATATATAATAATAGTAATGATAATAATACAGATATCACTGAAAGGTCGTGGGAGACAAATATTCAGAATGATAATAGTATAGATATTATTAAAAGGTCGTGGGGAAATAAAATAAATTATTGATAATTACAATAGAGCTGATAAGTAAAGAGATACAGATATTAGGATGTTATTGACAAACGTATCATTTGTTAGTTATATGATTATACATATTACATAACTATCGATGGACAAAGCTTCGACATATCATGTATATCTGCATCAAGCTACTACTAAGAGAGGGTTAAATGATGTAGGGGAGACGTTGGCAGCTTAATACATATTTATGGAAACATGTTATTCAGTTATTTAATTTGTGCTAAGCTGCCATTATTTCCCATATATCATCCATATTTTAACTTACCCTGTTTAGCCTCTTATACTGTTAATTTACCCTAGGGTTTGATGAAAACATACCCAGTATGTCGAAACGTCCTCGTACGGGCAGTGACTTGTTACGTAACTATCAGCTCAATTAAATAATCTTTGTTGAGGAGAGTCTTTTAAAAAACTTTATTATGAATTACAATCAAAACATTTGGTTCTGCTGGTGGCAGATCTACAAATACATGGAGTATTTACATGGAGTAGTACAAATACAATGTATTTTGCTCATAAGCCATAATATTTTGCTTTTCTTGAAGCTAATGTTACATTTTGGTGTATATATTAGCGTTGAGTCAGATGTTTCTTACGAGGTTATTTTAATTTATTTGATTGTATGAATTTTTCGTCTTGTTTTGCGGTTCTAGAGATAATATGTATATATTTTTCGTTAATTTCTATTTCTAGGGGATTTTCTCTATTCTCATTAAGTTTTGAAGTCCGTTCCTGTTTTTCTTTTTTTTTATTCTTTGTTTTATGATCTCGTGGAGTTTCTGTTTTTCGTCATGGTACTGTTGTAAAAATCGTTCAGTTAAATTTTCATTTACTTGAGAGTCTTGTCTAATTATTCCGAAAGTTAGTTCGTCTGGAGTAAATTTTAGAGTATTATTTAATGTATTGTCATAAGCTATTATAGCTAGTCTTAGTCTGATCTCGAGTGAGTCATTAGTCATATTTTGGCTTTTTATAGTTAGTAATATTTCTATTAATGTAGAATGTTTTACGTTTAGTAATCCTAATGAGTTCTTATACTATTTGCCATTGTCCATTTTTATTTTCGTTGGTGTTGCGTAATGTTCGAGATATTGTTTAAATACTTCACATATTTTTGTACTGGTCATATAAGGTTTTAGTCGAGCAATGGTTCGTTTGGAAAAGGTGTCTTCCATAGTTACAATGTATTTTGATTCATACTGAAGTGTGTCTACCATCAATTCCTCAAATGGTTTGTTAAGTGTCGGTGTTATAGTGGATTTGGCTTTTATTGGTCTACGTTCGTATTTGGTCTTTCTGCATATTACGCGTTGGTTTATGTAGTCGTTAATGATGTCTTTCATTAAAGGAAAGTAGTGTAATTTTCTTAGTTTGTTATACGTCTCTAAAGTCTACTATCCAAATTTGGTCATTTGATGATTTTTGCGAGTGTGGAGCAACAACCGCATGTACTTATTTAGTCATATGTATTTTCAGTATTTTGTGTTTATTTCGTTTGTGGCATGATTGATTTAAGTTCACTTATTAATGCGTTGTAGTCTGGATTGTTTTCTGTTAGTATGAGTTCAATTCCTTCGAAGTCTTCCATGTCACTTAACTTGAGTTAGATGTTCATGTTGTCTTGATAGTAAGTCAGCTACAAAGTCTTTCCTGATATATGCTCTATGTCGAATTCGAATTCGTTTGGTTTCCATATCCATTTCATGATAAGGGTGTTAGTATTTTTCATTGTGAATATCCATTTCAGTGGTCTGAGATCTGTTTATAATAAGAATCGTGAACCGTATAAGTATGGTTTGAAATTTTGTGTCGACCATACTACTGCTAATAGTTAATTTTCAACGGTGGAGTAATTATGTTCAGGGGGTTGTAAAACTCTTGAAGCAAAAGCTACGGGATGTTTTACTCCGTCTTTGTCCTTCTGTGATAGCACAGATTCCAATCTGGGTATAAAAGTATTGGGGAGTTAGTCATTTATGTTTTTAATTCATCGTATGCCTGTTTTCTTTTTTTGGTATTATAATTTTTTTTTTTATTGCTTGCGATATGGGTCTAGTAATAGTAGCGTAATTTTTAATAAACTTTCTGTAGCATCCAGTCATTCCGAGAAATTGTCTAATAGCTTCTTCATTATCAGGATAGGGTACCTTTGTGATTGCTTCGATCTTTTTGTCATTTGTTTTCAGTCCTTGAGGTGTTAAAAATGGTAATTTTGTCTTAAAAAATTCTGTTTTGTCTAGTTGAATTGATAAGGCGTGTTCTTTCAGTTTCCTGAATACGTTTTCTTTATTTTTTTAAACGTATTTGTTATCTTCTTTTTTTTTTATTTTACGAGTGTCTCTTTTATCTGCTAGTTGAATACCGTTTATAAAGTATTCGTTGGTTGGGGTGATGTAATTTTTTGTGGCTCCGGTATCACAAATATTCACGGTTGTGAATTACTTGTCTTTTTTGTCTTATAATTTCGGTAGATTGTCATTGTTATTTAGTTCGTATACGGGTCTGGTGGATCGCAATCGTTCGGGCCTAATTCTAAAAAATTGTTATATTTGTCTTCTAATTGTTGTATTCTTTCTGTTAGTTGTCTTATCTGTTCATCTTTGTCTGTTTCGGTATGATGAACCCTATCACTAACCGTTCTCATAGAGAAAGTTTGGTTCTCTCCTTGTTGTTCGTTTTGTCTAATTTGTTGTTGTGGTTTGTTGAAGTATTGTCTTTGTTCATGTCGTTTCCACGATTGGTTGTGTCGCTCGTTATTATCTTGATTGTAGTTTGGTATACGGATGGTCTGAAAAGTTTCCGACCTCAACATGAAGAGATAGCAGAGGTTATAAACATGTCAAATAACGTGTTTGTCACATATTAAATACTTTCATCCATGATCATTCCAGCAAACTCAAATGACATCGGTAATTTTTTTTTTTTTTTTTTTTTTATTTCAAAACCTCAACAAAACAATACAATGTACAAAAAAGAAAAATAACAAAATATTTGGATTACATGTTTCTCCTCTTTCTGCATTTACATGCATTTGGCGGAGTGCCTAAATATAATAAATTTTTATTGTCGTTAATAGTTCATTGTTCTTTTACAACACTAGGTGATGAGGCTCACCTTCTATCTGTCACCGACACCAACAGTAAACATTAGGAACAAAAGAAAACAAACTGAAGAAAACAAAACTAAACAAAACAAACTAAATCTCTACCTAGAACCTTGGACTAGAGTGTTCCAGCCGCGACAGCGTCCTGCCATCGATGGGGGAACGGAGCGGGGGTTATAGTGTTAAGCACCGGGTTTGTTAGATATTGTAATGAGTCGAAAAATTTGATATGTCTACGCTGGATGAATTCATCCACCGTAGGCAGCTCAAATATCTCATGCAGCTCACTGTTCTGTCGCTGCTCGAATGAAGTACCTCTGACCACTTTCATCAGTATACCGTTTTGGAATTGTTGGAGTTTCTTAGCTGTCGTATACGTCAGATAACGAAATAGCGGAGCACCATACAGCAGCGTAGGCCTTAGTATGCTCTTGTAAATCAGTAGCTTGAGACGTAGTGATAGATTGGGGGCAGTCAATAAGTGCGTAAGCCGGTAAGACTTCATGCGTGTATGCTTCAACTTCTTCGCAAAATGGTTATTAAAATGGAGGCGTCTGTCCATTTTAATTCCCAGATATACTAGGTCGTTGGCTGGTGAATTTTCCTCCGTTCCTACTGTGTAACTAGTAGGGAGCGGGCTTTTTCCCTTTTGGAAAGAGAAAATTACGCAGTCAGTCGCATCGGTAAAGAAACCTGCTAGGGACAGGACTGTAGGTGACACAGGAAGACCGAGATGTACAGCGAAGATTTTAAATTTATATGTTATCACTAATGCTAATAGCAATTCGGCTGTAACAAAAATCTGTGGTATTTTGAAAAATTACTATGTTTGGGAAAGTGATGGCTGTTTTTGGGATTGTCATGGAGTTTTTTTAATCGATTATCTTAAAAAAGGAAAAACCATTACAGGAGCATACTACGCATCATTACTTGACAAGCTGAAGGCAGAACTTGCAGGAAAACGGCCGCATTTGCAGAAAAAGAAAATCCTGTTTCGCCAAGACAACGCACCGTCCCACACCTCAGTGGTAGCCATGGCGAAAATCCATGAATTACGGTTTGAACTGCTTGACCATCCACCTTACTCACCAAATCTAGCCCCAAGCGACTTCTTTTTGTTCCCTCATCTAAAAATTGCGCTCGGACGACAGAGATTTTCGTCAAATGAAGAGGCAATCACCTTCGTGAACGATTATCTTGCAAAGAAAAACGCTGGGTACTATATAGACGGGTTACAGAGATGGGAGCATCGCTGGGAGAAGTGTGTAGAGTTACAACGAGACAATGTTGAAAAAAAAATTTCTGAAAAAACGTCTTGTATCTTTGTTAGGTCGGAAATTTTTCCGACCCCTCGTATACCGTTGGTAGTTTTGGTATTGTTATGGTTCCCATGTTTTTTTAAAGTTAGGGTCGTTGTTTATTCCTAGATAGTTGGGGTTTCTCTGTTGTTGGTTATGAAATTGCTGCCTGTCAGTTTTGTCATAAGTCTCTTCCATCATTTCGATTGCGGAAGTGGTTAGTGTAAGTCACGAAGGTTATTATTTGTAATAGTACATCGTACAAAGTTTCTCAGTTCTGGTACGAATTATTTTATGCAATGGTTTGTTATTAGTTTGTCGTCATTTGTTTCGCATGTTTTCTGTAATTCTTCCTTCTAATTCGTCTCGTAAGCTTATTAGTCTATAAATGTTAACGGATGTCCATTTCTATGCATTGTCATTCCTAATATTTCCGTTTTTGAACGTTCGATAGTTTTGTTGCCCCGGAAATATCTTTTTAGTTCTGTTATAAATTCGTCAATTGAGTCATAATTTCTTCTTCCGCAAAATTTTGCTTGGTCTGTGAGTTAGTTTGATTTAGTGTAGCTCAGTAGTTGTCTTGAATTGTATTCTCTATGTGAGTTGTCTAGTACTCCTACTGTAGAGGCAACATATAATAATTCGTTTAGAAAAGTGACTAAGTCGCTTGGGTTTCCATTAAATTCAGCGATTTTTTGAAAGTCACTGGCTTTAATTACATAATTATTTCCGCTGTTTCTTAAAATGTTAAGTCTGTAAGTTACTGATGTCATAAAGTCAGAATGTATATAATAATTGTATTTACCAAGTGAATGATGTCTTCAGTGAAGACCAGCTTTTTTTCTTCCTTCAATTTCTTCAGATATATAACGAATTTCTTGAGGTGGTTCCCTGGTGAAAATCTATTGAAATAGATCAGTACCCAATATCGGTGTAATATTGTAATAATAAAGCCCTGTCCTGTGGCGTATCTTTCCAGAGGTATTTGCATCGGCCTTCTCACGCTATTGGCGTGGTCCCACAGTCCGTGGCCAAATGAGGGATGGTGGCCTGCCGTGAATTTACTGAGTGTATTGCCAGGTGCCTGTTCGGGGCCAGTTAAATAATCTTTGTTGAGGAGAGTCTTTTAAAAAACTTTATTATGAATTACAATTAAAACACTGATATATACAAATATTAAGAGATCAGTTTCAACATACTGGGTTGAATGTCTAGGAGCAAGTGGGCTGAGCTGGGTCACGTGTAGGCAAGATTCTGGGAAACCGGGGTCTTGGAAGGAAGGGGTTGCTTACAAAAAAACAAGGGGGCCATAAGTCACAACTCAGGTACACGTTTCCACTGGAAATGTATGATATAATTATACATAATAAAACTATTATTTATATTATTATATTATATTAGTATTATAAAACTACTCCGTAAATACGAGTGGCTCTCGATAAATAGCTCGCCTTCTTTCCCTTGATGGGAGTTTTTTCTCCCATTTTTAAACTGAAGGTGAGCCCCATCACCTAGATTTGTTTTCAAGTTATATATTTTTAACCACAATCTGTATTGTTGAGTAACACAAACTCCTTCAAATGCATCTGCGCATAGCAGAATGAGGAGAAATTTGCAAAGTATCTTATTAATATTTTCATTGTATAAAAAAAAAAAAAAACCTTGATGGGAGTATATAATAATGCTTAACTGTATTTGCGGGTTATGAAATAGTCAGGCTTTGTTGTAATATTACGTAGTTAGCTCAGCTTAAAATAGTGTGAATAATAATTTCAATAGCACAATTTTCGAGGGCCACTACTTTAATATAGCTTCGGGTTTAGGGTATATAGGTGGGTCCTTTACCTAGACTTCTTTCCCACACATACATATGCCACATTGTAGCCTCTTTAAAATTGAGGCATGGTCATTAGCCCCCATCTACTGGGCGAACTATGTGCAAGATGATATAGTTACGATCTTAGATTATAGATGATAGGTAGTTAGGTAGTAAGTAACTTGTACATCGATATATGGCTGTTTTTTTTCTTCTGGCCTTTTAGTGGCCCTTCGTAAATTCGCGTTAGTTGTGGCCGAGTAGGTTTTAACAGCAATACTTTTGGGTGGCGATTTGATCATTTTCGTTTCATTCATTTGCGAGTGCGATTTCAATCTCCTTTTATCAAGTATAAGACTGTGCTAGTTTTTGGGTCAAAGGCGGGTGGTTAAAAGTGACGTTAGAATCTTTACGATGGAATGAACAATTATAACTAAATAAAAATAAAAACTTAAGTATGTATATTTATAAATGTACTGATAGTTGCGATATGTAATCTTACTGCAGTAATGTTTTATTATTATTATTATTGGGGTAAGATACATTGAGAGAGACCGGCTTAAGATTTGAACCCGGCACTCAGTCTCATTAATAATTCATATTTATAGTTGTCAGCAACGAAAAAATATCGCGATTTGTGATTGACTGAGTTGACGAGTGGGTCTCGTTGGAGAAAAAGTAGCAGCATGGGATACGACAGGGATAGCTTGGTTTGTTATGGGGTCCGAACAGAACTTAAAAAAATTAAGGTTGTGAATCCCGGCCACTTTAAAATTGTTTCTCATACACTAATAATTATAATCAATGAAAATTAGTTTAACTATAGTTGGAATTCTTATGCTTACTGCAGCACAGAAATGAACATTGTCAACTTCATAATTAATTAAATTATATACTATAAAACAATTGCCGTTTAAGAGATCGACAAGTGGCGCTGCTCTTTGGCGATGCCTGTAATCAATGCTGCTTGGACAGTGCTGCTTTTCGCGGAGTTTGCTCACACTACTACTGTACATGTCAACTTGTTTAATAAGCGGCAACCTTTGCCATTTTAAATATACCTACCTAATATTAATTATAGTATTTCATTTTTTAATATAATAGTAATAAAGATCAATCAATTTACAACAAAAGAAATATTCCATTAGAAAATATATACGATATGTCGACGGCGTGTGTCCAATGCACCATATTGTTAGTTTCGAGCCCTTCGTGAGAAATGTTTTTATTTTTCTTCTTATAGCCTCATAATTAACGATAATGTGACAATATCCTTGGAGTGATGACCATATCACCTCCACAAATATTTTTGAATAAACGTTTTTATAGCTACAACTTAAATGTCATTACCGCTTAGAATTTAATTTGTTTCAAGTTTTGGAAGTACTGAGTAGTTATTTAATCGTGGCGTAGAACCTTCCAATAATGTTCATCTTAGAGTGAGTATTATGTGTGTTTCAAACGTGGTAATTTGTAATGATATTAATAAATTATTAGTTAAAGTACAACAAGAATTAATACTAATTTATTTGCCTGCAGATTTAATATTTGATATTTACGGCAATAAATCATTAGAGATATGGAAGCCAGGCGAATTAACATCTTCTGTAGGTTAAAAAAAAGCTTTTAAACTAATGAATTTGAGAGTTCATTCCAAGTCAAACAATTTCTCATTTAAAAAAGAAAAGAAAAAAAAATCAGATTCTAGTAAACCATTAGTAGAATGAAAGTGCTTTTGTTAATCAGTGAACTAATGTCGCATTCACTTTGAATTCAATTGGGTAATAATGTAGTATTATTAAAAATTGATCGGTTTTAAAAACAAATTAATTAATGATTTGTCCCTGCTACGAATCCAACTGAACATATTTAAATTAAAAAAAAATGGCCTGAGAATTTATAGCTAGCTTTTTATAATTTAGACATGAATACAAATAAAAATGACTGCTGTCTTTCCACAGCTTATAAGTTGTGTAGCTAAAATAAAACTGCTTTATAATAAAGAAAAAAGTTTATTGAACGACATTTCGGAATACCTTGTCAGTTAAACAAATATTTAAGTACTGCTAACACATCACTTGTTGGTTGAGCTATCGAACCCAAAAAATCGCAATTTCCAACTTCGGACCTTGCAGATGTGTTAGATACTGCCGTGACAAACTGATAAAACACATGGCAGTTTGTTCAGAAACTGAGATAGGGTTTGAAATATGTTTTTTTTTCTAAACCTAATGATAAACCTTGTTTTGTCACTCCATACGAATAAAGTCCTCACACAAAAATATTAATTGCGTCAAATGTGATCCAAAGGTGTGAAAATAGCTAAACGAAATATTTCCCCGTTTTAGCACTGATTATTAATTCACAAATGCAAATATTTTTTGCTCTCCTGAAAAGTGGCCAAAATTCCCACATTCCATAGTTTAACGACGAAGAGGCAATATATGAAAGATCACTTACTTTAAGATTAAATTACTAATGAAATTCTGTGCTTTACTAAAATTTAAGGAAAATTATATAAAAACCTAAAAACACGTGCAAAAAGTTTATAAGAAATAAATAATATATGAGTGATTCTTTTGAAAATGGCTAAAATTTATTCTTCATAATTTTCGACGTCAAGTGAAAACATACTTGTGGGTATTAACATACTTTGAGTATTTTTGAATATAATTCCCACTTTTATTGAACGGATTGAATCCCGTGGCCAATTAGTTAGAATTAATATTTTATTTCATTGAGACTATATTTATTTATCTGCACACTATCAAAAGGTCATTGCGTCGATGAATTACTCCCGCAACGCAATCCATCTATACTAAGTACTCTTAGCTTAACAGTACAAAACTGTAAACTGTTTTATTGCACATGGCTCTCCTAGGTGCAAATTGGAATAATTATCTTATTTTGGTAATGACCCACATGTAATAAAGAAATAAATACTAAATAGCACTGACATGATGTCTCCGAGCTTGAGCCTGGTCTGTATGAGCGCGCATGTCTTGTGGTCCGAGGTGGTGACTGCTCTCCTCCTTCTTCGGTACCTCGGGCTGCCCGGGGGCATCGGGGGCAGAGGTGAGCTGTCCCGCCTCCTGCCCGACAGGTGTCGCCCCACCACGCCTCCCAGCATTCTACAACAAAGAGACAAAATATTAATAATAAAAAGATAAATTACAAGGAAATATTTGTAGATGCGGCCTAAGGGAAAACCTGGGCCTACATTGAGACAAGTAGAGGAGCTGTTTTAAGGTTACTAGAAGAGACAATAGTCATTTAAGATACTCTAAGAAGGATTATAAGGTGAAAATTCTGTTCTTGGGAAGTATGAGCTAGAGATTGTGCCTTTAGATATTAAAGCCAAGCAGAAGTTGCGAAATAAATAGACAGATGAACGCGTCTAAGTAAAATTAAACCAATCAATTGTAATCTACAATTAACGATTTGGTTATTTAATATGTTATCTACCATCGACTCTCACAAGAAATACTGGTAAACCCTTTTCATTATGAAGATCTTAGGTTTTATGTCTGTCAATTAACTTTGGATGGTTTTGACTTTCGACAGCAAGACAATAAATATCGACAGCTTTACTTTTTAATATTGCCCTACAAAAAGTCATCAGAATATTTTGCTTATTGAGCGAAGTAATGCCACTATCTTGGACTATAAAACTATCCTTAAAAGAGGTGAACAGCTAAAATATTTTTGCACATACTCCCAAATATGAAGGTCAATTAAGTAAGATTACACATACATATTTATTATTATATTTTTAATTGATTATTTATTTAGTATTATTAGATCATAACTCATGAGGTTGACAGTATTGTTCAAATTTGGAGTTGATGGCAATGCTGGGAGGTAATTAGGTACAGTATATATATATATATATATATTTCAGCTAAAGTCCCTGAAGGCATATTGGTTTTGGAATCGTGACTAAGGAGGTCTGACTTTACAAAGATATTGATCGTGGAAGCAAACTATGAACAGCTAGGCTCGATCAAGCACTTTGTTCCCATTATCACCGCTGCAAATAAACACTTCAAAGAACGTTACTTCGTACTTCTAGACCGAATGCCCTTTCTTTAGGTTAATGAAGCAAAATGTTCCCATATTACCTTTACCCTCTGCCGCAAGGCACCCCCCTCCTGTCCACTAGTTTATTTAAATCCATTCCTCTTCCTTTAGCCGAGACAGTACGGTATTTAGGCTTCCTTCTCGACAAAAGGCTGAAATAGAACCCACACACGAGGCTAAAAAGACAAGAACTAAACAGACGCTTTGGACAACTGTAAAGACTACTTCGAAGGACATCCCATCTCTCAATAGAAAATAAATTATTAATATACAAAGTTATGCTTAAGCCAACCTGGACTGCGAAAAGTAAACCATCAAGCGTATCAAATTCTTTCAATCAAAAGTCCTGAGAACAATACTAAAAGCCCTTATTACGTCAATAACAAAACCCTTCATAGCGATTTTAATACAACGTGCATTCTTGAGTTTATCCCTTCCTAGTTCATGAAATTCCATTGTAATCTATTCAGCCACCCTAATCCCGTAGCACAGTCATTGCACTGCGCCACTCGTACCTATAATCCTCCTCGAGTCCTGGTAATGGCCAGTTTCTCCAATCTCCAAGCTTTCGCGCTCTTGGTCAGCCTCCACTTGCTTGTATCCGGTGACTCCGATGGTGGAGGAGCGTGGGGAACTTTCCAAGACTCCGCATTATCTTTCGCATACAAGGACGGTGACAACCATGTGGATTTGGGAGGTCTCTGGGCTGTTTGTAAATACTATATGAGCGAATGAATGAACATTGTAAATATGGTATGAATGAGAACATTTATTACAACTACTTATTGCCTGATAAGGCAGATTGTAATTATATCACAACAAAGAAGTTTCTCTCTAAATATAATGGTTTGCCGAGTATTGCTTGCGAGGCGATATGGCTTCTGCAAACCTTCTGTTCTAACAAGGTACTGCTAAGGTGTGGCAATCACGTGGACGACCAAAGCAAAGGTGGACTCCATGAAGAAGTACTGCTTAGAACATCGAGCATTCTATTTACTTCTTTGCTTTTATTGTGCTAAAATTACAATCTGCCTTGCTAGGCAATAAGTAATTAAGATATACTATCATTTATACCATATTTACATTTCATCATTCACTCGCTCATTCATGCAATAATTGCATGAATTCTATTTACTGAAGACATTAGAACTAGATAGTTTAAGATATTGTGGAGACTGTTAAGGTATCTTTTATATATTTTATAAGAAAGCAGTGTGCCTTCTTCATGCTCAGTCTCAAATGTGTTGAAGTTTTTAGTAATTAGTTCATGAAGACTAAATTATATTTTCTCCATTATATTATTAGAAGCAACTTCATGTTATAATGACTAGTAGGATCAATCAGAGAAAAGTTTGATCAGACATATAAAAAGGTGTTTGCAAATGAAAAAAGTTAAAATTTTCAATACAGTGTGCAAATACAGAAAGATGAGGTAGAAGTTGAATTGTTGTATACTTATTGTGATTAGAACCCACATATATAAAATGTTGCTATATTTGCAATAGAGGTGACTTACCCGTTATGAAAATTGCGTTTCCTTAGAATTTAAAGCGATTTAACAAGAAAAGGTTTTTTTTTAAAAAAAAGCTTAAAAGTTGAAACGAGTTAACAAAAGTGAGAGACCTGATATGAAAGTATAATCTTAGCCCTGGGCTAGGAGAGAAGTCGAGAGGGAAGCGGTGTGCCGTTTTCGCCGCCAAGCTGAATCGAAAGCAGCTACAGTATCTAAGTAATATCGAAGGGTTGGGGGACAGTTCCCGTCATCTCCTCCCTCCCCTCCAAACTTAATACAATGGCGGGATAATTAAGCCAACTTTGGGACATTTGTCTTCTTCAATGGATTCTGATATAAGAAGTAAATAACTTAGGCACTTCCACATGCAAACCTCATTGTTCGAGGTTATTAGGCACGTGTCAAAAGTCCTCCGGATATGACCGGAAATGCTTTCTAAAAAAATAAGCTTTTGTCAAGAACCCAATATTAAACCATCATTAATAAAATAAACCACCGCTAAATTAACTTTACCATACGAAATCCGTTTTCAATAATGATTAAGCGATATTAGGCACATGGCACAACACTTTTTAAAATTTATCCCACCAAGATTCTCTCAAATTGCCAGTACTTGCTATTGTTCACTATTTACTTGTAGAACTTACTGAAATAAATCAGAGGCCCTTCCACGAGGTGATAGGGCTCCGTAACGTGGAGCTCAACTAATACCAAGACGTATGGTACCATACGTACCATACTGCAATCTACTTATGTTTTTTTCACAAATGTTTGTGCGTAGGATCCCAAAAGACTTACTTGACTAAGCGGGGGTGGCTGTGCCCTTCTGCCTGTAGTGAAAACTTCTTTTGATCGTTCCTCCTGTTGACTATCACGACGAAAAACCTTCTTACTTGTGCAACCTCATTCAATTCAAATTCGCGAGTAAATCACATAGTACTAAATCCCGTCCAACCGAACTCTATTTCCCATCTCACAAATCTGCCGATGCCGCAATCCCACAAATCCTTGAATATAGACTTAACTAGTTCGTTATCTTCCTCGAACCTATCGATTCATAATTTGTTATTATTATGATTTTTAGTTTATTTTGTGCAACTTTTAAATCGGTATTTTTCCTCCCTTATTAATTTTAATATTCTCCATACGTTTTTAGTTAGAATGTCATTCGCCCCTACTCATTTATATTTGTTGTAAGTCACGACACATGTTTAAATACACCTTTTACTATTTATAAGATAATCATCACATCACATCAGTGTAATTTATGGTTTATATTTTTTGTCAGTTATACGTACCTATTTGTTTATTTCTTATATTAGTCATCCCACCCAGACCTCGATATAGCATCCCATAACCTTCAAAAACACCTTGATGAGAACGAGTATAGTTGCAGCCAATGGGGAATCAAAGTTAATGAAGCAATATGTTCCTACATTACCTTTAACCTCTGTCTCGACTCCTGTTCACTATTTTTTTTTTATTCTATTCCTCTCCCTGTGTCTGAGACAGTACGGTACTTAGGCTTCCATCTCGACAAACGACTGACCTGGAACCCACATACGAGACTAAAAAGACAAGAACTAAACAGACGCTTTGGACAACTGTACAGACTACTTCAAAGGACATCCCATCTCTCAATAGAAAATAAATTACTAATCTACAAAGTACTTAAGCCAATCTGGACATACGGAATAGAGCTATGGGGGACAGCTAAAAAGTCGAACATCAAGCGTATCCAATCCTTTCAATCAAAAGTCCTGAGAACAATAGTAAATGCCCCTTATTAGGTCAGCAACAAAACCCTTCATAACGATCTTATCCCTGCATTCTTGAACTCATCCCTGCCATGCTTATGAAATTCCATAGTAGGCTATCTAACCACCCTAATCCCGTAGCACAGGCATTGCACTGCAACACTCATGCCTATAATCCTCCTCGGAGACTGAAACGGCAGTGGCCTCGTGACCTGCTATAAATGCGTGACAGTGGGAGTTCTGGCAATGGCCAGTTTCTCCAATCATGTCCTGAGCGTCTGTTACCCTCGCGCTCTTCGTCAGCCTCCACTGGCTCGTATCCGGTGACGCGTATTCGAGGGAGATGACAAACATGTGGATTTAGGAGGCCAAGACAGTAGGGTATTTAGGTTTCCATCTCGACAAGTGGCTGACATACACGATACTAAAAAGACCAGAACTAAACAGACGCTGTGGAATGTAAACGCCGGGAAGACCGACTGCGTAATCTTCTCCCTCCAAAAGGGGAAAAATCCTTGCCAAAATCGTATAGTATAGGAGGGCAAGAGAACTCACCAGCTTTCTCAATGCACTATCTGGGTATACAAATGGATAGGCATCTCAATTTCTCTACTCATTTTAGTAATAAGATAAGAAAATGTACGACACGGGTTTCCCACTTGCGAACTTCACCCAACCTGTCGCTTCTTTTCAAATTGATGATATATAAACGTGTCCTCCGGCCATCCCCGTCCCGTCCCGTAAATACGGTGCCCCGCTATTTACCCACTTGACTGACAATACAGCCAAATGTCTTCAACATTTCCAGAATGGGATCATGCAAAGAGTGGTCCGACATACCTCTCTCGAGAGGTTGAAGAACGTTGACCTGCACCCGTTGCTTGGTGTGCCGTCGGTGAATGAGCTCATCCGCCGGAGACACTTAAAGTTTTTTGACTCGTTGCGGCACCTAACCAACCCAGTCTTGAACACTATGACCCCACCACCCCTCCCGCATCGATGGCTGTCGGGGAAAAGTTAGGTTTAGAATTAGTATGTAAGTTAGTTTTAGGTTTGATCAAAAAGGTGAGCCACATCACCTTTATTAGTCAGTTCAGTCCAGTCACGTAAAATGTGTATCATTATACTTGTTTATTACATTATATAATTTTTATAAAATAGCAAAACCTGTATATAATGTAGCGACGACAGGAAATACAAAAATAAATTGTAAATAGACTCGCCTGAGGATCTATAATTGTATATAATTATCTGTGAATTTAAATGGGCTAGGAAGAAAAAAAAAAAAAGTTTTGCCGGCTCCAATATATTAAACATGAGTTGTTTACTTTTGATGATTGTTGGCCTGTCTACAACTGATGCTGTTATACATTTTTCGTCTGCCTTGGTCCAAATTCACTGTAACAATATGGAGGTGGCTTTTGATAGGTCAATGGCAGGTTCGGGTCTGACTAATCATGAGTCTGCTCCCTTCTTGGCCACTTCGTCCCCTTTCTCATTGGCGTCTATACCTGTATCTTCAAGGACCCGATATTGGTGGAACTCTTTCCTTGATCCCAGGTCAGTTAGCAAACTCATGGTTCCTCTAACTACGGACTATTTCGGTTCACTAAAGACTATTTGTTTAATCGCTGACTATGTTTGTGCAGCTGGCTGCTGCTAACTTTGGAAGACAGCACTGATGATTGCATAGTCCTCTGCATTGAACACAGTTGTGTATCTCATAGTGGCTGATACACCCTGTCTCCTATATTGGAGAGGTAAGCGCCGGCCCCAGATGTTCATAAGGATTCCTTATATAATCCATCCTTGAACTAAACTCAGCTGTCAGGGAGGGGGGAGATTATACCTCCCACCCCAGCCACTGCTAGGTTGGTGAGAAACCGTTTGGGAGGTTTGGTTGGCTGGGACGACGTGAGTTTTATAGTGCGTGCTGTATATTGAAAGACAGTTAAATCCCTCTGAAATGCTGATACAAGCCGTACATTATACCCCGAGGATAATTAGGACGTAATACTGACTAAGAGAGAGAGAGTAGAGTGGTGAGTGGTATGCAGAGTAGCGGCCCTGGAGTGGGCACAAGTGAGGGCTTGAGCCCGCTTTAAGGAGTCAGCCCCCGTCCGGGGTTTGCTCAGCTCCGGCGTTGGAACGCTTCTTCAAAGTCTTCAAGTCCGGCTGTCTCTTTAGTTCTTCTGGAGTTCTACAGCATAGCATGCAAACACTGCTTTTTGCTCTTCAAGCGGAAGTAGGCTGTCGGCCAGCTCAAAGGGGAAACGCTATAAAACTTGATAGCGGAAGAGTGTTAAAAAGGGCTGAGTCTCCGTGTAGTGGATAAGGTTATGGCCAGGCCCGGTGGGAGAGGCTCAACCTTTAAACGGGACAATATGTTTTCCATCTGTCTCTACAAAGCCAGCTGACCTTAAAACTTTCCATCGATCTGAAATTTAAAGATATATTCAACTATATTATGCTGTCCTTGTTAATATATAACAAATTAAAGAATGTTTCTAAAAAGATAGTTGTGAGAGCTCACAACAGAAATCACGTACTATTGGCCTTGTTCATTTAATAGGTTGTTCTGTTCAATTGTTTTTTAATGACCAAAATGGTTTAAAAAATTTGCACTTTTTCGCAACCATTTGAGAAGTATTTAAAAATCATGCAAATCTCCATGAATATCTCTCGATTTCATACTTAACTTCGTTTATACATATTTTATAATTTACATACATATTTATGTAACTAACTTGATCTAATGAAGGGGAAACTGAGCCTCACATCAGTAACTAGTATCCTTCAGTAAGAGGGATAAGTGAGAGGATATTTTCAAACAGGTATGCGCTGCTTGCGATAAAATAACAATAAGTAACTAGATTCTCGTTTCTATTACATTAACATCTCAGAAGGTAGTTAAGAAGATTTAATTTATATTTTAATTTTATTTTTTAAATATTTTACATAGTAATTTTTTTAAAAAATGTTGAAAAGGAAATTTTTAGCTAATGTGATATTTTTATGAAAAATATTAGGAATTTATTTTCTATTTATTCCTCTTTTTAGTAGACCCTTCAATGATGTTTATTGAAACCGTTTATATCACATTACATGTAAGGTTTTCACAATAGTTTATTGGTATTTGCTATGTATAGACAATCATAGATTATCTGAGATAAAAAATAAATTATTAATAAAAATAAATTGATAGATAAATAATGTGAATAATGTGAAACAATTAACAAATAGAATGTTAGCAGCACAGTTGTTCCGGTAATTATTCATTTTCTTTGTGCTTATATATATTTAATGGTCAAAATAAAAAAAACATTTGCGAATCTACTAGGTAGTAGTAATCTTCCATTAGCAGTTGTGTCGGTAAAGTTGTGTACTTTCCGAGAGGCAGCGGACCTGCGGATAGATATACAATTATATCACAATAATTATAATGTGCAATGAGCAATATAATTCGATATCCCAATAATTAGATGGACGGAAGGACATTAGCGAGATATCCGCTAGCGGATATCTGAGGTTAATTGACATCTAATATCTGATATTAATGAGGAGGGAGATGACATCGATCGCAGTCTGCGATCCGAGCCTTTGAATAATTTATAATCGGTAATGTTCCAGGCTCACTTGGCCAGGCAGATAATGTAACAACGGTCAGTGGACTCGCCCTTGTGTGTAACTCTCTGAGGGTTAAAGTAAACGCGCTTTAATTCACACTGAATGATTGCTTTAGATATTCCGCTATCCCAAGCGTGAGTTGAAAACAATTCATGTCATGTGTGATGCTTAAGAGTTTCGTTTACGTCAACTGACGTCAACTGTATTATTATTGTTTCTAACTTCTTTATTGTGCTAAAATTACAATCTGCCTTATTAGGCAATAAGTAATTGAGATAAATGCTCTCATTTATACCATATTTACAATTCATCATTCACTCGCTCATCCATACAATATTTACAGACACCCTAGAGGCCTCCCAAGACCACATGTTTGTCACCTCCCTCGAATACGCGTCACCGGATACGAGCCAGTGGAGGCTGACGAAGAGCGCGAGGGTCACAGACGCTCAGGACATGATTGGAGAAACTGGCCATTGCCAGGACTCCCCCTGTAACGCCGTTTCAGTCTCCGAGGAGGATTATAGGGATGAGTGGTACAGTGCAATGACTGGGCTACGGGATTAGGGTGGTTAGATAGGCTACTATGAAATTTCTTAAACATGGCAGGGATGAGTTCTAGAATGTAGGGTATATTAAGATCATTATGAAGGGTTTTGTTGCTGACTTAATAAGGGGCATTTACTATTGATCAGGAGTTTTGATTGAAAGGATTGGATTGGATTGGATACGCTTGATGTTCGACTTTTTTGCTGTCCCCCATAGCTCTATTCCGTTTGTCCAGATTGGCTTAGGTATAACTTTGTAGATTATTAATTTATTTTCTATTATGAGATAGGATGTCCTTTGAAGTAGTCTGTACAGTTGTCCAAAGCGTCAGTTTAGTTCTTGTCTTTTTAGCCTCGTATGTGGGTTCCAGGTCAGTCGTTTGCCGAGCTGTAAGCCTAAGTACCGAACTGTCTCGGATACAGGACAAGGAATAGAATTAAAATAAACTAGCGGACAAGACTTGCGGCAAAGAGTGAAGGTAATGTGGGATCATTTTGCTTGATTTAACTTTGATCCGCCATTGGTTGCACTAATACTCGATCTCATCAAGGTGTGTTTGAAGGTTAGAGGATGATATATCAGGGTCTGGGTGGGATGATAAGACTGCAGTGTCATCTGCAAATGTGGCCAAGAAGGTATTGGGGTAGAGGGGACATCAGCGGTGTATAGATTATACAGGACATTATAGAGGATGAGACCCAGGACACTGCCCTGTGGAACTCCTGCTTTAATGGGATAGTAGTTAGAATATTCTAAACCACAGCGGACTTGGAAGAAGTGGTTTGAAAGGTAGGACTGTAAGATTAGGAAACTGTATTAAAAGATAATACTTTGCACATATTGATAATAGTAATATATGTACACACCCCTGCAGCTAAGAATCTCTCTTTTTTCTCTCTCCTCCTGCCTCATTCGTGTAACATGTAACTCGTGTCAGTTTAATATCTCATTATCACTGCGTATTCGCCGAATAAAATACTTCTTGCTGCTTTAATAATTTGACTTCCAGGTTTTTCTAATTATAGAATGAATAGAAAACAAGAATTTCTTATTGTGAATTGGGATGTCGAGATCATTAATTTGATAGACTATTTATTTTTTTTATAAAAGCAATTAATGAATTTTGGAACTGTTAATGGGTTGTTTTACGAAGATATAATAATTTAAACACCTTATTTATATCAAAGAGGATTTTGAGTGAAATTTCATGCCTTTAGGTTTAGTAGGGGACAAACGAAGACTAGCACTGATAGTCAGTCAGCTATAAGGGTTTAGGTTTTGGACAAGAACCACTAAACCCTTTTTTTAAAAACATTGTTCTAGTTAACAGAAACACTGTGATAGGCAATATAAAACGTACAAGTGAATTTTAAAACATCCTTGATTAATCTGATTAAAAAATGAATGTGAGTTTTTGGAGAATTAAGGGTTTAGTTTATTTACACTCCTAAAAGTTATGAACAAGATTTCATTTATATGGCCTAATAAACTCCTCACACATTATACAAATTATTAATCAGAACAATAAAATCTTGAACATGATATACTAGTCTATTCATTATTTCTTATAGGGTTCCTTTTACATCTTTGGAGTATCAAGTAAAATGTTTGTACGACTCGAATAAATATTGAATTTGTATACCTTTTTAATTTATTAATTCCTCTTGGACTTTCATTTTTTAGAACCTATAAAGAAGGAATGAAAATGATCTATCATATTATTTACGACAACATTACCTCCCTGTGCCATGTTTGTTAGAAAAAGAACGCTAGCCAACTCTCTGGTAACGAGCTTTGCTTAAATGGTGCTAAATTTCGATAAAAAAAAAGTTTTATGATGGCATAGGAATTCACAAGCAAGATAAAGCCAGGGGTTTTAATGCCAAGTTCATTCACGCCAAACTTTGCCGCAAGGCCGATACGTCTTGTTTGTGAACATCCTGCACCTACCTATTATATCCTAAACTCTGTAACAATTTCCGCAAAATAATTATAACGGTCTTGTACCAATATTGAACCAATGGGACAGTGTTGTTTATAACTTGACATAAAAACGGAACCTCGACATCTGTACAGAACTTTGGTTTAAACGAATTTAGTAGCCATTGCATTCACTGAATTCGCTGAGGGGGAAAATTTTCATTGTTTGGGGTTCGGTATTCCGCCCTGACTAGTAGTGATCCATTTTGAACGCTTAAAGGGATACCTAGGAATTTTAAATCACGAAATGTTTTTTAGCCTATTTTTACAGATGTGGTTATACAAAGATAGAAATGTATAACCTTCCACATTGATAGACATGAAATCTGTTTTAATTAGGTTTAAAGAGTCTAAAACAGTAATTTCTTTACTTACAACGATTCGACATTCAACAGAAAGCACATTCAAAAGAAGGCGTAACGGTTTCATGTACATTTTATTGAAGGATTTGGGACAAAATGATTGCTAAGCAACGCTGTGTTTTAGCCTTCCTTCATGAAATTATTCAAGATTATTTTCTGCCTTGGGTAAGAGCTTCTTGCTAATTATTGTTGGTATCTTCTAAATCAGTAGCTTGATGGCATGGTTTAAACTTGAGATGGATATAAACCTAATTTCTCGGTATTCCAGAGTACTGAAGGCTGTTTTCGTAAATGCATTAGACGGTGACACCGATGACCCAGTCAAGTACTATGAACAAGTGCTGAGAAAATTAACCGACGAAGTGAGGAGGGAAGAAGTAGACAAGAGAGACAGAATGCGGCTTCTGGAGTATTTACAGCAAGCAATCAAAGATAAGCAGGTACTCCAATGGATTTGTTAAGATATATTAGTATGTATGTCAATCATTGTGTATGACTAACTGTTCTAAGATGGCGGCTGTAAAAATGTCCCGAAACATCTGAAACCCTAAAGACGTATCCGAAAAACCCTTGATTATACTTTATATATTTTGGTAGAGATATCAGATGGACGGAGATAACGGGATATTGTTTTGCCATAAACTTTTCAGATCGAGCTCCGAATGGAGAACGACGAGCTGAAATCCCGCTACTTAGAACTGAACAGGACTAGGGCCAATGCTGAGGCGTCTCTGGCCGACATGAACCTCTACGAAGACTGTTCCCAGGAAGAGGAAGAATTATCAAACAGGATCAAAGAGTTGGAGTCTAAGATTGTTGTTCTTCGGTCTTACAGCACTTCGGGACCGTCTGTATTCGCAGCGAGGCAGTATCCTTACCCACTACAGCAGCACAACCAAGTCAGGTATGTATCTGTCTAATATAACGAACGAATGCTTAAGACAAACCTATATTTAGTTTAAGTTATAACCAGGTAAGCAAAGGGTACTTATGAGTTGAATCACTTATCACTTATGAGTTGCCATGTCAGGTCACATCTATTGGCCTAACTTGGTTACAAGAATAGATTTTCCCACGGCAATAACTTGAAACTATTAAAGCTATTGCTGATATGAAGCCTATACTATGAGGCGCTTTACTATAATTAAAGCTAAATAGATAATAAAATTTAAGTAAAGCCTAATCTATCAAAACATAAAAGAATTTTGTTCCGGTTACGAAAAACATTTTATTATTGACAATTTTAGTCACTTTTTGTAACAATAATCCCTGCATTATTAGTCATAACTTCAAGACCTTTAAGTTATTACCATACATAATATTAATTTTTTCTATTTTACAAAATAGATTTTATTTTGAATAATAAGTAAATTATTGAGTAAATATTTCATGCAAAACCATTGCACTGGGGATTAAACTATGGAGAACCAAAAATTAATAATCAAGACATTAACATCTTTAATTTGATACCCAAGTCAAAATATGTTCATTTAAATTTATCAATTGATTATTGGCGTTATAATGTCTTATTGAGATTTTAAAAATTTTATTCCAAACATCGTAAATGTATATGACATCTTTGTAAAGTTTTATGTACCTAACTTGAACTGGTGTATCACAAGATTTAGAGCAGTCAGAATGAAAAACACGCGGGTAAAAGAATAATCATTTTCTGATTTTGAAAATATCAACTAAATCCTTAAAAAATGGTAACCCAAGATACGAAAGTGTACGTGCCTACCCCTAGTAGGAACTTACTTAAGAAGCTAAATAAAAATATTATGAAGACTAGTTTTTATCAACAAAACTGATGAGTTCACTTATCGGAATTTCATGGGTTTACTTCATGCGTTCATGTACTTATTTCTGAGCTCGAACGGAGATTAAGCTCTACTTTCAGACATATCTTCAAACATAATATTCCTTTTTCTATCTGACTGTGTGTTTGTTTTCTTATAATGCTTCAAAAAGAATTGAGATGATCTGAAATTTTTATTGACCAACTGTTTTCTGAAAACTGATTACTGTAATCGCCTGTCAAAGGCCCAAGGCGACAAAATATTGAAAATACGTTTTTTATACAATAAGCAAAAACAATATTAGATCACTTATGCTAGGATAAACCTGTTAAAAAAACTGTCTTGAAGATAGCTGTGTAAATGTATTGATGCAGTTAAGAACCAGATGATACATTTCAGACAGAAAGAGGTCAAATAAATACTTGGTGTTTTTCTTTTCCGAACGAAATGAGAAAAGGCCGTTTTTCCTTACCCCGTTATAATAGCAAAGCTATAATACTTTGTTCCTGTGTATGCTTATAGTCTTTATCTCCCCACAGGCAGAGTCTACCGCAGTACCCGTTCTACCGTCGTCTGCCGAGACCGATCGCTGTGTACCCCTTCAAATTCCACTGAATAAAAATGTAAATTTATCTCTGAGAGTAATTTACTTCTTAGTCTCGGTATATCGCAATTAGGTTGTAATTATAGCGCCTTTAGCATGTTAAATGAGTTGTATTGATCGTGTATTCACTTATTCACTCACAAATATATAAATACAGACCTACTTAGATTTGAACATAGTAAAATACAAATTATCTATATAGATAATAACTATATCACCTTTAAATCTAGACTTTACCAGTTTCTCATCTACCTTCAGTCTAATAATTCATCTCATTCTGTTTATTGATGTTTCATTCAACCTAGCAACCTTCCATGCTCTTTTCTCCCTTTTGACAATTTTTATGTTTTATTTATTTTTTCATTTCCATTCATTTTTGTTTTTTGTTTCCATTTTTGGCTGTTGGTTCTTTGTAGTAATCAATGTACATCATACATATATACGTACATGATATTATTTATAAGCTTATCAAAGCTGTGTAATGTGAAGTAATTTTTTCTTTTCTTTTTATCAGCTAGACATTACTACTCGGTTTCTGCTTCTTATTTATTCATAGGGGAAAATGTCCCAGAATGAAGTTTTTTTTTTTCATTTTCATACACGACTATATACATATGCATGAGATTACATAAACTTTGTAATATAAAAACAGTACAAAATTCGATGTTGTATTAATAGAAATCAAGAATAAGATGGAAATTAACAATAATAGTTATACGGTAGTACCACTTCAACAATAAATGAATGAAAATAAGTCGAAAATTATAAATAAGAATTCTTCTGGATTCAGCATAACTGATATAAACCTTACCATTCTTTATTCGCTGTAATGTATTTCGCTGTGTGTACCATTAATTTTATGACAAAGGTTCTGTTTCGAAATATATCTTTGAGCACAAAATATTTCTCCGACTTGAAGCAGTAGGTAACTAAAGAAACTAAAGAAGCAGCCAAAACATTTCACAATTCATAAATGGCATTAAAATAAAAGACATTAATTGTCTGTCCCAAAAGATTAAGCGGTTCTATTTTCAGGTACGTCGCCCGCTTCTATGCCAAATAACATCTTGCCGCGAGCTCAAAAGGACTATGAAGCACTAAAACTTAGTAGATAACCTAAGAATTTTTGCACTCCCATTACCTGAGAAAACACAGTATAAACTAATTATTATAGGGATTTCAATTTGTTTTATTACTACTGGGATGCCATTCCCCGTGGGGATTACAATTATGGAATTCGAGACAGGATGGGTGGTGGAAAAGCTGAAACGGAACGAGTTATTTCACCGGAATTAGAAAGAGCTCTAACCCCCCCCCCCTTAGGGAGAAGAAGCTGCCTCCGTAATCTCAATTATAGCGATTGCCCCAACACTTCCGCAGTGGTCTCTTATCTTAATATAGAGCAAACAGTCGGGAGCTACATTTTATACTCCTAATTCAGGCATTAATCACTTCCTTCGTTTAAATAAGGGCTAGTAATTATTATAGAATTTAGAAGGTCTGTAATAAAATACCTTTTTAAATATCTCCACTGTTTCAATTATGTCTAGTCTACAATATGTCAAGCAAGCTAATGAATTAATAGAATGAAGCCAAATTGTCCTAAAAACACACCACGAATTTCGACCAGGGAAAATGATCGAGACTGATCTACCGGAGGTTGGAATTTTCTCCGTAATCTTGTAACTACACAAATGGTGAACTGAGAAAAATTCAAATACTCGCTTCCTAATAGAATAATTTTCCATTTAAATTCTTTTTTAACTAATATCAAATGTTTCCAGAGATAAGGGACAGATGAAGAACTTTACAATTGAATGGACTTTTAAAAAGATTTTATTGGAAAGTACTACGAAGCAAACGGTTAATCTGTATGGTCTTACGTCTAAGTGAGAAGAGAGTGAGAGTGAGAATGATCAAAATGTAGAGGAAGTTTATAGAGGGAAGGATGAGCTCATGGATTGGTGCTTTCTTTCTTCAATGCGCTTCCTATAATTTGATGCCGTTTGCTCAAATTTGGATGATTCAGTTTTTTTCCCTGAGTCACTAAGAGTTTTTTTCTTAAGAATCGTATTTTTTTTGACACTACTGTGGCTTGATGTTGAAGAAACAGATTCTGAATCTGAATTAAAAGATTTTTTCAACGCAAACTTTATTCGAAAGCAAATCAGAGCCTTGTACTGTTCTTGAGCGTAGGTTTGGCATTAACAGATCTTGATTGAAGTAACGATCATCAGATGAACTCTCCTCATTAGTATTTAACTCATTCTTAGGATTGTTATAGAAATCCATTGCTGGCCTTCCTCTTCTTTTTTCTCTTGAAAGCCAAGTCTCCTTTAAGTTGTGTGTCCTCTGGGTTCAAGAGATTAGTTATTGAAACTGGCTTTACTAACAAGTCGGTAAAAAAATCAGTTGTGTTACTAAAGTCGCTGTAAACACTTTCCGTTTTCGGGTAGGTTTTGTTTGATGTTAGCAAAGAACCAGCAGCTCTCGGTTCCTTCACACACTTTGTTTTCTTGAACCCTCTTAAAGTTAGTAAGTCAGTGCTGCCTCAGCTGGGTCAGTTTCGTGATATCCATAACTAGGCTATGTAAAAAAGTATTTAAAAACAAAATGTACAGGGAAAACATTTGTTTTTTAATTTTAATTTAAAAAAGGCTTTGACGGTCTAGCAAGTAGGCCTTGTTGTTGCTATAATGGAAGACTGTCGAAGCTAAAGATATGCAGCTTTGGGTTTACCTGAAACTTATGTTCGTATAGCAATTACACGTTACTGTGACACTGGTTTGTGCAATCGTAGATCCAGATCAAGTAGGCCGCGAGTGGCATAACCAAGAGATGGCCGGTTTATTGTACTACACACGCTTCGGAATCAGTTCTCAACGACTACTGAGACGTATCGATATAGAAAAGTAGCGATATGTGCAGAAACTGTTAAAAGAAGACTTGCTGGAGCGAATTTAAATCCTCAGAAACCAGCATCATGGCTATTGTTGGTCAAAGAACGTTTGGAATTCGCTCGGGAACACCTTATTTGGACTAAAAACGAATGGATTACGTGATTTTTTCAGGTAAGTCACGCTTCTCTCTTTATACGCCAGATGGACGGTTGAAAATTTACCGAAAGCCTCGTGAGTGCTTCCCTGAGTGTAATGTCACTGGGGAACTTTGGTGTGGGGTTGAATTTCTCGGACGGAAAAAACAGAGCTCTAGGGTGTTCCCAGCTCAACAATGGAATACGTTTTTTGAATATTTATTGGGATTTTCCTTCATATTTACAGCCCTGTATCACTGGAAACGTTTGGTATTAGTTACAAAATAATTAAAAGCCGAAATAATTCAATTAGGATGAAAATATCGCGCCAGTTTTTTTTTTTGTGGCAGTGTAGTTAATATAACCGTTAGTACCTCATTTATTACCTTTCCTGCCTAAACGATCGTTACCAATGATTCAAAGTGTACTCACATAGTTAGGAATAATTTATTCATAACTCATCAAACTCAGAGCAACAATGTAAGCATGTTAGTTTAATCAACTGTATATTAACTTGCAGTATGAACACCATCCAAACAAAATTACATAACTTCAAAACACGAATGATCGTAATAGTAGTGTTTTTGTAACTTTCCGGGGGGTATTTTATTTTAATTTATTTTTCGGAGTATATTTCATATTTACACTTCAATTGATTTGTTGCTCACAAGGCTTGCTTGTCAGTTTATCTTCAAGAGTGTTTGAGAATTCCCAGTTTGTTTTACATTTACGGATGATAATAATAATGATAATAGGAAATAGTAATAAAAGCCAATATTCTGGACAGAGCAGTAAGTCACAGTAGGAAGTATTTTTGTTGTTACCAATGACAAAATATGTATTTTGCAAAATGAAACTGTTTTTTTACTATCTGTAAAATCAAAATTTTATAACTTACTACCTTTTCCATGCCAGCCCCTCAGTTGTATTTAGGATTGACCGGTTATCGTAATAGATCCTGTGATTCTAAAAAGAAAATATATATACACGATTTACGGTATAGCTGGGAGGTGTCGATGAGCTGTGAAATAACAGCTGTTGCCTGAACCGTGAGATGAGACTTAAAAACAACAGCTGCGGTCTGTTTCTCTCGAGAGAAGACAAACAAACAACAGGTAACAAAGCGAGAGCCAGACACGGGAGGATAGGACAACAGATAGAATTTATTAATATTGCCTTCTGACTGAGCAACAGGTCGGCCCGGCCACAGGTCCTCTCTTCACGTCAAATAATTAGATCTTTCTGTCTCTGTTGTCTCTTCTGTCGACTTTCAACTGGTCCATTATATACTATAGTAAAATACCTAAAGACTAGTGGAAAACCAAAATTCCTATGAAATTCCTACATCATTCTGTAAAGACCTACAATGGGAATAACAAAGTCAGTCTCATTATGAAATGTTTATATCATATATTAAATAACCAAATTTACCTTCATGATAAATAATGATTTATACTCATCAATGTTTCTTTGCTTATGGACATTAATTTACTTAAACTTTGTAAAGTTATATTGGGTATTTGTAACTTTTACGACATAAAAAAAATATAAATGATTTTGAAATTTAGAATTGATTTTGTTATTAAATGCATGAATAATCTATAAATAACTTCTATTTAACACAAGTATGTTCTTTTTTCGTAATTTGTTTATTATAGTGAACGAATGGGTCATTAAAATTGTCCATTTAAATTCTAACCAATTATTGTCACAACCAAGTCTTGGCAAATGACTACCGGTCAGGAGCGAATTAACTTGAACTAATGTTAGCCACTAGTTTTTTTCTAATATTCACGTTAATCTTATGGGTTTCTTCCTTAATGTCCATCTTACTCATGGATTCTTTCATACCAGCAATATGAAAGTACTGAACATACCTACTGACTGTTCAGACTAATCAAATAAGAGCTCCTATTCTTATACGCGGTTACCCATATATGTACGAGTACTTATTGTTTATAAAAATGACAATTTGAACTACATATCAGCAGAATACGTTCGGAGGAACGATAGAACAAAAATAAAATTCTTCGAAAAGTAGACATATGAGGCGAATAACAGCCCATAAAGAGAAACTTTTAATAGACGCGAACTGGGTTCTGATGTTCCAGGCTTGTTGGGGCTGAACTGACTGGAGCTGAAACTTTGATAAAAGATCTATTAGTTTTTAATGATCGGTCAGGGGGAAACAATTTGCACCAACGTACTCGAACCAACTGAGCCTTAATATACAGACTATACAAACCCATATGCATAACGATATTTATGTGCGGTATTTATAATAAAATCAACAGATACATAGAGTGAATCTTATTTGTTTTCTATACCGCACTGCAAATTTTTGATTTTGGCTCTCGATAAAATAGTTATTATATAAAATTCAGAAAAGTAGGAAATACAATAATTATTTATGGCGGATCATTAGGGCATCATAGACTATTAGAAATGCCAGAAGAGTGGAAAAATACTGTAGTGAGGGAACAATGTAAACACCTAGTGGCTAGTTTCTTCGAATGTTTCACAGGTAGATTTGGTTATTTTCATCGGCACTTTATAAAATCCAAGCGATTGCCTCTTACTTGAATAAATTTAGACACTCCCCTTCCGGGCTCAGCAAGAAACCCTTTTAATATTATAGTTACTACAGTGAAGAAACTCAACAAAAGAAAAACAAAATCATTCATGAATAATGATCAGCCGAGCTCACTTACTAGTAATAATTAGTCATCACTTTTTAACCAGATAATACGTTATTTTATTATCTTAACCGGCTCCAGTTTTTTTTGCATTATACAGGTCAATTGCTTGAACGGAATTTCACCCTTCATTGACTTTATTGATCGACAGTAAAATAGTACAGAGAATATAACTTGAATACAACTATTATAAATATAGCTACTGTTTAAATTTTAAAAAGCACCCTTAAACAGCTGATATTAGAAGCCCATTGTTAGGACATGTCCATCCAGCCTGCAGGATTAGCAGCTTGCCCTACCGTCCTTGTTCTAATTAATTAGGCTTAGAGGGCATGCTGTAATTTCCTCTTGTCTTCTCCTAGCAACCGACTCCCATCATCTCAACTGCAACGTTCCCGACATGTTACTAACATTTTTGGCAGAAGAAGCACTAAAAATAATACCGCAGTAGCAATAAGCGAAAACATACTTTAGTAGAAATAAATGTAAAATGTTTCATTAACACCCACCAATATTATTTTAGGACCGATCAATGAATCTGTGCTCAGTATCTTGCTACAAGGAGAGAGAGCATTACTTTTGTGGACATTTTGAGTTGTAGTACCAACAACTACTAATAACAAATATTTTCATTCATACTTACTAATGTATTATCGTGATGGCTATATCTTCCATGTCTTCCCCATAGTAAATATGACCATTATGTTAAATTTAGTTTTTCAGAACAGTGTAATGACAAATGCCAGAACAGACAGGCCCATGCGAGAAAAAACGTTAGATTTTTTATTTTCTATTTTATTCTAAAAACCATCAAAGAAACCCTAAACAAGGACAGATAATGAAAGTAAGTAAGAAAGGATGATTCGCACTCGGGAGGTTCTTAAAATGTTGGTCATACTAGTGCTAATACTGGATGATATGGTTTTAATGTCTTAGTGGTGTGTGAATTTCATGTTAATAGAAGTTAGTGCCTACCAATGGAATGGAGTGCCTTTCAACGTTAGCTGAGGTTACTTCTGTAAATAACTGGCTTCATTACAGTTTTTTTAAAGAAATACGAGACTCAATATTATATGAGAGAATAGCTGTTATCTGTCCAAAGGTTATTTAAGCAATATGATTATTACTATATGATATTAATACGATGGTAAAGACAGAACTCCATTCCAAACATTTTGAATCCGAAATTTCAACTCGCCGTTTATCAAAAATAAACTGAATTAGTGGATCGGCAACCTAGCCATTCTTTTCATTATTTGGACTACCTTTTACCATATTTTTATTTTTTCTCATCAATTGTGTTAAAAAATATAAAGAAGGGTGTTGGCCTAAAGACCAGACCAGAAAATAAATAAAGTTTACCAGGATTGGTCAACGTTTTGGAGTACTTAAAAATCTATTTAATAATGGTAGTTAAAAAAACTACCAAAAATAGTTTATATTATTTGTTGAAATACTCTGGTACTCATAGTTGTAAATAGCTAGACTGTTCCCCTGAAAAACCTATTATAAACTACACGGGACGAATTAATTAAGCGGTCACTATTATTAGCTCTTAAAACTGCTATATTTCATTATGGCCAGGGCTATAAAGTTGTAAAACTACCTACGCTTCCAAGAGCATTATGACGCGAGCTGAATGCTTCTTAGCTACAAGCATCATAACACATTAGAATGATAGAACATTAGTATGAATTATTGTAGTTGAGAAATAAAAAAATCACAATATGTAAGGAACCATCGTTAAAAAGTTTTTATTAGCAGAAACAACGCATTTTATATTTAGAAAATGATCAAAACAACAATTGAAGGGTTTGCTGCAAAAAGGAGGTAGCTCCATCCCATAGCTGTTGGGAGTTAGTAACACTTTCTTGTGCCAAAAAAAAACCTCTTTTATTTGGCACAAAAAGGATGCAGCTCCAATCGTAATATGTAAACACCATAATTGAAAGTAAGCAGCAACAATATTTTTACATAACTTAAAATTTGAATTTTTTAAACGTTTTGTTTGGTTTCCCAACAAATGGAAAAATTGGAGCTACCTCCTTTTTGCAGCAAACCCTTCAATTGCGAATATGCACGATAGATTTAGTCATTACTTTATATTAACCGTAAAAATCACTGAATGAAAATATTATTATTATATTAAACTAAACAAATATTACTGGCTTATGATATTATATAAACACTTGGCATTAATTATTGAAATCTCTGCGTTAGTATATTCAAAAGAACTAACGTGAGATCTAAATATGGCATGGTAGTCATTTAAATTGGCAATGGCTATGTAATGTACCATAGCAATCAAACATTCTTTGTGGTTTTCGCGCCAGCAGTGCTTCTATAGGCTGGGGCCTCAATCATCAATAATCCAGCAACCTCGACACTCGTCTTGGGAAAAAGCTTAGGAAGAAGCCGTGAAAGGTGGGTAACATAGTTCCTATTTTTAAGCCATATACCTGCCTTAATTATATGTATAAACAGAAAAATGAACTATATGAAAGAAATTCGGTGATTATATTTGTAGATTTTAAGTAAAGATTTATCTTAAATTGTTTCATTATGACATATTGATGGTCATCACGAAGGGAGAAAAGGTGGTTTGTATTTGTGCCAGCTAAAACTCTTAATCCGTTCACCTCTTCGAGTAAATTAGATCATATAATAGTTATAAACATCTTCAGTCCCTTTTGACCCGTTGTGATACGTCCATTTTACTTAAACGATTTTTATCTTTCTATAAATATATTAAGTCGCCTATCTGCAGTAATTATGAACGGAACTATACATCCACAATTACCATAAAGTAAAAATATTCGTTAGTTCTTCATAAGATATGGGGACACACATTTCACCCCATCGTAAACCATTACTTTTTATAGTGTCTTTAAAATTCTTTTTGAGCTCCCGCTATAATGACAGGCGAAAGGTCACTATTATCTGAATGAATGTAGAGCTTCTGCCTTCAGGCTGGGAAAATATACTTAATACCCTAGCGGTACTTGAACCCAGGAGTCACAGCCGCTTACTTTATCCCCACCTTGACGTATCAAGGCACAGAATAAGAGTTCAATCAAACCACAGAGCTAATTTTTGCCTTCATTAGTGCTTCAGTGTAATAGACTTGGGACTGCTTATCGATAACGAGCTTATATTGTCTCACACTCTTACAAAAATGTTGTATTTCACAAAAATATATTTATTTATTTTTCTGGATCTTTTTATGCTATACATTTTTGTATAAGACTTAAAACCGTAATTATACAACCGGTTTTAAGAATGCTAAATTAGGTACAAAAGGTGGGGTTGTATTTTGATGTAAAATCAATTTCATCTTCCCTTAGGGTTTATTTTATTTTGTGGCCCAAGAACTTTCAATTATGTTATCTTTATATAAAAAAACATTATTAATACGTGCATATTAATAGACTTATTATAGTTATGTACCACAATAATTATATAGGATGGTAACTTATTTTACTTGCATTGCAGAAGATGTGTTCTTTACATAGGATAAGTACCTCCCAACCAAGTCTTTACAGGGAAGGCGAGTCTCTATAGTGAAAAGTTAGTATTCTAGTGATGGCCAATTAACTATAATTATTCATATCTAGCCTCAGAATTGACTAAGGTAAATGTAACTTCAGTAGCAGACGAGAAAAAAAAAGTATATATGATATAATGAAAATGTGTCATAAAGTAACATTAAAATCTGCATGACAGCAAACTGTTGAGAGATCTTACAGACAAAATTCTTCACTTACTTATGCAGCAAAATAAATCGACAATATCTTAAACTGAATAAACACCTTGACCTAACAGGACTATCACCAAATCGCTAACGTCAAACCAATAAAACCAACTTGATCTACTGCTAGTTTGGCCCAGGAAAACTCACTAAAAACTTGCAGAAGTCGAACCACCAATACCAGGCATTTTGATTTTGATATTTTTTTGGAAAGTTTAATGTTCTATACTTCTCATCCATATAAGTATGACATAAAGAAATCAAAAATATAATGTATCACTAATATGTTACTTATTAAGTATTTTTTTTGTTTCATTCGACGAACATTGCTATCAGAATTGTTAAACGTTCAACCCAGTAACGTGTAAACATAAAGTAAAATTAAAATTAGAATAGGATAAGATGAAGATGGTATATCCCACATATCCCACCTGTCCGACACAGGTGCTGACAGCCATGAACCGAAGAATTCAACAAGGAATTCCGCAACAAGCCGCAAAACCTTTGGGGTGTGGGCCGATTTCCCCGACGTCAATCAAGGCTACCAGCAGCTGCGTAGTGATGTTTATTGGCTAGGGGATTTGACAGTTTAGAACTTTTCATTTTCATTTTGCAAAACGAAGTCCTATAAAAGATATGGTGTCCAGCAGCCAAGGTGGACCTTAGACACGATCTGACTCAGTCACAACCAATTGTGGAAATATGTCTACTAACACAAAGGGACATAAAGAAAAAACTTTCTTCCCTAAAAGGGAATGAAGTCTCGGTCCAAGAGGACGGGATATAAGCTTTGGGACGAGGCAGCACAACGGCTATGCCCCCGAGGCGTACCTGACTCCTTTTTGCTTCCAGACCAAGGCAGAAGGTTCAACTGCCTTCTTCGCTAAGGTCTTGGACTGGCCTCCTCATCTGTAGAAGCCACCGTTGTACCATCATAAGAAGTATTTTAATTGTTAGCTAATAGTTAATGTAATATTTTTTATTATTATATACATACTAAATATATTTATATAGAGAGAGAAATTCGTTCCTCGAACACCAAGTTAATTTAATCAATTGAATTAATTTTAGAGACAATTGGTACAAATAGTAAATTAATTGAATATTTTTGAGCAAGATATAATTTTGTATAACTTTACGCTAAAGAAATCAGTATTTTATAGAGGAATCAAATCCATTGAAGTTGAATAGTTAAATTGAATCCCTTTTAAACTGAATATTTTAATTATTCAACTAGAGCATAAAGATGTGGTGTTTGTGGGTAAGTCAGGTATATACATAAACGAATATATCGCTAATACAAATGCTAACTTGTAAATTGCAAAAGTGCAGGTTTTCAGGAGAGTCACTTGCATTTTGGATTACGAATCACCCCTTTTGTGAATTTTCTTCGTGCTAGGTCTGATGTTATAACTTTTTAACATATTTTCAAAATGAATACCTAGATTTTTGATAAAATATTCAAGAAATAAAGTTGTAAAGTAACGAAAAAATATTCGTAAGTTTGCATTTGTATTGACTGTATTTATCTATAGAAAAAATAAATCTCTCATATATTGCCTTACATTTTGTATCCAGATATATTTAGATATCAGAAGTTAGTTTAGCTATATGCAGTAAGTATCAGTCCCTCAGTTCCCTTAAAGAGCTAAAAGAGAAGTAAATAATTGTGAGGTGGGATTGCTTAATGAGCTAGAATTGTAGTTGTGAATTGCGTATAAAAAATTAACAAACCTAATAAATATTGCTCAATATTTCCAGCACCTGGAAATAACTTCTTTTACTGTTGAAAGAACTAATACTGTGCCATAAAAGAAAATCGTATGGATATAATAATTTTTTTATTTTCAACTAGCACTTTAAGATGTAGATACGAAGGCAACTAGGAAAATGTTCGAATACACCTAAAGGTACGACCGCTAACAGTTTGCAGGGATTATAATCGGAGATGAGGCGATAAGGGAAAAGGCCAGGCATTAGCATTGCAGATCTGTGCCCCCCACATAGGCAGCAGATTGTCGGAGTTGTCGGTAGAATCCACAAGCAGGTGAAGGGGGCAAGGTTCTGAGCACAGTGTAGTTAGTGAGCTCATTTATTTAGAATTAATGGGCTCCTGAGTAAATCTCAATTATCTATTGCCGAATCGCATGAGGATGAGTTTATGCTTTCAAACAGGTGCTAGCCAATCGTTAACTAAGAAAATAAACTTGAAAAGGTCAGTGTAATTGTCAAAACATCACAAGCCATAGCTAATAAGTTATAATGTGTTCCCTCGTTAAGGGCTTATTTCAGACAAAGTGAATTATTTGTGGCTAAGTGTACTTAGTTATTTTTTTCACTCATTGCATTTGCTTAAAAAAAACTGTTCTGGCCCTCGCCAGGACCTCTATTAGTTGTGGTTATTTCGCTTTCATTTATGTTTAAAATATACTATTTAGTTTATGATTGTCGAACACGAAAAGCACGATGTACAATTTTGAATCAGGCAAGAGACCATGACTCAATCGATCTGAAATTTCAAAAATCAATTCCACAACACGTCAAAATATGCTTGTAGCGACCGCTAACTACATAAGTTAAATCACCCTATACTCTATTGCATATATATTGTAAGCAAAAGTAAAATAACAGGAACTAAATGTATTGTAATTAAATGTAAATCATTGTAAAAGTTTTAAGCAGTAAAATGCGGAACCCGGCAGTCATAAAACTAAAAGGGTCGGCCGCTGGCAGCCATAAACAGCCGGGTACCCACCGTTCTAAAAGCCAGGTGGGCAATAGTACCACCTGGCAGCCATAAACAGTCCTTTAGGGGGCGAGGGGTCACGTAATCGGGCGGCGGTCGCATTTCCTCACGCCGGCCTAGGAACCCCCCCCCCCCCCAAGCAGGAACGATATTTAAACCAGAGCGTTTGGCCCTGTAAATCAGTCTCTCCTTATCCGCCTGTGAGTCTACCACGGCCTTTACTCGGTGACACCTTACGCCAGGGCTCTTGGCCCTGGAAGCCAGTCTCCTCATCAGCCTCTGAGTCTCCCCATCCGCCTTTACTCGGTGACGCCTTACGCCAGGGCTCCTGGCCCTGGAAGTCATTCTCTTAGACTCCTCGTCAGTCTCTCAGTCTCCTCATCCGCCTCTGAGTCTCTCACCCGTCTTTTAGTCTCCTCGCAGACTCTCTGGCGCCCTGTACCCGTGACGCTGCTTGGCTTCCACTCGAACTCCGAAAACTTGCCTTTTTCTTTATGAAACCTCTGTACCTATTCTCTTGAACATAGTGCATTGTCGGGGCACATACCTATCATAAAATGGAGTCAGATAGTAACGCCGTCCTGGAACGATTGTCCGGGTTATTAACTCGAACAATCCGCACTTGTCACCAGGGTTAGGGTGATCAGGCACCTCCCTAGTGACAACCCGACAATGCTGAATTCTGTTTTTGGTTAAAATCGACAACAATCGATGTGAAGCTTCGTAGGTCCATTCCCTTTTACTCTGACTTTTATTAGTCAAGTGACAGCTTAGACTCTATTCAAGGTTTAAAGTTTAATATTGGTCCCCTTGAACGAGAAGACAATAAATTTTATGGCAAAATAAAAACATAAAAGTTTGAACTGTACCTAATTGTATTAACTTGTACCCGAACGTTTTCGGCTGACTAGGCCGTCATCCTCAAGGATTCGAGCTGCTGGGAACTCCAGTGCTTACTGGGTTTGTTGTCAGGCAACATTTGACCTGATGAGCACGACTAGCTAACCTAAGCGGCCTAGCCCGTTAATAACGTTTAGGTATAAGTTACTAAAAGTGTGTTTTATTTCACAATATACACACTCCACGACAGAACCACACCACCAATAACTTCAAAGACTTTCTTAGCAACAAAGTTTTAAAAGTAACAGTATAAATCGCGCGTCTAATGCCGTTCCAGCCAATTTATTTGGATTTTTCTAACGGTTTCAGTTTTAAAATAAATTGTCTCTCTCAATAATTTCGTTTATATTAAAAAAAGTTAACACTTCAGTTTACAATAAATATAAAAAAGTGTTTTGCTGTATTAATGGGGTAACATGGTGAGGCAACTAGTTCTTGGAAAAGTTTTTTAGCTGGATCTGCCGTTGGTTGTGCCAACACTGAGGCCTGGGAGAAGGCAGGTGAAGATAATTTATCGATCTTCAGTGGCTATTAGCGGATCGGCTAGTTCTCCTCTTCTGTCTTCAACTGCTCTTCTTGTACCCTGCCATGTTTTTCACTGTATTGCAGTGTCCGAAGCCGGTATCCACTTTCAGGCATGATATCAGTTATCTGTCTGTTATAAAGTATCTTTCACAAAAGAGCTCGAGAAGATATTTCGTTATATAATCTGAAACTACAAATGAATAAGCTTCTCCAGTTGCACTGTTGGTTAAGATATGTGAATGGAACGTTTGTCAAACCTGAAAACATTTTGTACTCCAGCTATAGATAAGTATATTAGTCACCAAGACGGGAGCAATTTTAGATATTATATAGTTTCATTTTGTATAGCTCTAGTTTTTTCTCTATGGTCAAGAGAATATTAAATACAATATTGGAAAAGAAATTTAAAGAAAATTTTATGAGAATCAAAAAGTAGAAATAACGATTTAACGTAGTTCAGGACGATTTCAATAGGATTTTAAGAAACTCACGCTCTCATGTTGTTTTTAATCAATTTCTAAACCTTTTACTTTGCTTATATTTTTTTTGATAACTGTGACCAACATCATACCAAGTGAATGTGCTTTAACTATGGAACGTAACCATGTCTCGCATGAAAGCAAAGGACCTGCATTGATACATCCCACAGATTGTTGAAGATTTCAAAATTAGGGATTCAAGTCAACCATGAACTTAGATATGAGTGGATTATTTTATGGAATATTTTGTCGTTTCGTAATACTACATTAGCTCCTAGTGTGAGTTGCTGGCGGTAACATGTTGAGTCATGCCACATATTTTAGAACACAGCAAAATTTCTATCTAACTTCATATTTTAATAATCGGTTGTGGAGTATTTACCTCTTATATATTTAGTCCAAATCTAAGAACTATGACGACATAGTATGTTGAACATTTTCCGTAATACTGTTCCTTGTTAAGTCCACTTATTAACTGATTGGTTGTATTATGAACAATGAACAGAGATCTGACATACTCTTTCCATTATTGTGTGAACTATTTTTCAAACTATATTGTTATTTATCAAATATTTTTTTGAACCCAAGTATCACTACAGCATATGGAAAATTATCATTTTCCTCCTACGACCAAAGCGGATATCTTAAGCAATATCGAATTTATTTATATCTAAATTCACTTACTAATTAAATAATTTCTCTTAGTAGAATCTTCTACTATCTATATTTTTCAGCACATTTTAATTGAATTTTTACTCCATATTTCAGTTATTTTTACTTTTTAAACCTTTTTCAGCAAATGCTTTAAGACAAAACGTTTTCAGCTCAAAGCTCGTGAGAGTTTAAATAATAAGCTGTCATTCTGCTTCGTTTCTTCACCTTGATCTTATATTCTGTTAATAAATATTTATTAAAAATAAGTTAGTTCTTTATTGATGTAATAAATATAAATATATCTTTGTAACGTTGAGAGGAAATAATAGCTGACCATATTTCAATATAAATCATCACTACATGATTATGAACATGTACGTATGCATACATACTGAAAAGGCTTGCATTGAATACAACTGAAGGGCAGTAAGGGACCTCCTTGTTAGAGATTCAACTAATTCCCGCTGAGCAGACGGCCACCACGGCCTCGTTAACCACCCTCCCGACCAACCCTTACCTCTGACCTCAACAACAGCACATAAATAATTCAAAAAGTGCTCCTTAGTCAAACACAATTTTTTTTTCTCTTTTTAACGAGTTTATATTTATTTTTCACACGTAGGCAATTATTTTGTTCCTTTCAGATTTAATATCTCCACTGAACAATAAAAAGGCAAATACACTGAAAAACAAATTACCTCACTCATTATGCCGAACAGATGCCCAGTTCGTCTTTAGTTAAAGATTTATTCTCCTAGAAAACTAACTAATAAATCTGATTTATTGTCGCATAAAAGTTGTTTTAAAGTAGCAATTATGAACTGAATTATACATTATTTTATTTACATACAGTATAAAGTTGGTAGGAAGTATAGAAACAGAATAATGAGGCGCTGTGGGTATGGGTCGTGCGTGTTTCCTAAATAGTTGTCCAAAAAGTACTCAAAAAATCGAACTTTGGTTCCTTCTTTTTGATGTGTCCTGAACAATTACAGAAACATAATAAATTTAAATATATTCTGAGCTGGGACTTATATGTTTGAAGTCAGAATGGATTCGCCAGCTTCTCCATTAATAAATAGAGAGAGAACTTTTTATCGTTTTTTATCCGTATTCCCTTGATTAAATTCTAACCATAACTAGGGTGTTAAGGCCAAAACCTTAAATCTTTTAAATTATACGTAGATGAACAGTTTAAAAGTTAAGCTTTGGCTCGTCAACAGTTGCAACGAATCATCTTTCTCCTTGTGTCTAATGTTGAGCCATATGTATGTAGGTTAGTTATATGTTCGTTATAGTTTCATATACTTTCATTATTTTGGTTGGAGTTTTTGCGCATGCGCTACTTTCTGAAACACCTCTCAACATCGCTCGTTCTTCAAATACTCTATTCTACCATTTATAGGCCACAGTACAACCAAAAAATTGTTCTACCAGGCAACTTACGTGAGCTGGTCACGAGGGAGCCCTCAAGACGTAAGTAAATCGCTTATTAAATTTGTGTAGAACAAAAGTGAAAGTGAAATCGGATCGAGAAGTCGGCCATTTTGAGAAGCATTTGTCATAGCGCCATTCGGATCGTTCACTAACGCCACTCAATTATAATCTCTGAGCCACTACGTTCTGGTGGCTCAAAGCCAAGACCCGTGACTCGTGAATGAAACATGCGTTTCTATCAGCAGTTGATGTCAGCAGACAATAAAAAAAAACGTACAAGGTCGTTGGGACCTACTCCGTCTCCAGTTAAATAATCTTGTTCGAGGATAGTATTTTATAAAACTTTATTATGAATAACATTCAAAACACTGGTATATATACAAATATTAATGAATTACATCACTAGAACATTCCTTGACGAAGGTTTAAGGACAAGTGTTGGATCTTTGCCGGAGGCAGGTAGCAAAGGGTTAGGAAGGGTTGTAGCAGAGGGACAAATACAAAGGAAGGGTTGACCTTCCTTGACTGAAGTACACATTTTTAGCTAAAAAGGAATATTACATAACTCTTCCCTTTTTTAGGTCCTGAACTCCTGGGCAGGATAATAGGATTTATGGATGTTGGTGGAGGAGCTTGGTTAACAACTCTGGGGATATCTATTGGGATAGTTTTCAAACAACAGCCTTTACAATATTTGTGACATATAAAAAATAAGATTGTCACAATGATTACAATAATAATGGATAATATAGAATACATATAATTATTTTCATTGGTTATTAAAGATATTAATTCTACTTGAGTTACATTTAATTGAGGTATAGTATATTATCGATTTGTATTTTAAAGGAGTTATCATATAATTGGTGATATTTATGAGCAACAAGATGATTATGAATGGGAGGAATTTTTTTATAACAATCTACATTAGATACATTAATCAGAGCAGTGTCTGGAAGAAAAATAGTGTCGTTATTATAACAATTATCTAATTTAGGTGTTCTTATAGTTAGGTATACATTTAGTTCATCAATATATGTTAACATTAGGGTTAGTATATTTAATAAAATTATATTGAGATATTTTACCATTATAAAGGATATTAGAGGTAAGTAAATAGTATTATTTTTGTTGCAATTGTCTAAATTACGATTGTTAATAATAGTATTTGAATTTATATCGTGAATATAATTAATATTGGATAGCTTATGTTGAGTATAATTACATTGAACTGTAGAATCTAATAATAAAATATTTTGTTTATACATTCATTAAGCAGTAAAGTAGGGTTAGTAAAATAATAGTTATTCATAAGATAGTTACAATTAATGTTATAAAGATAATCATTTTTTTTTTTCTTAGTACTAGTATTTTTTTTATATCAATAGAATAATAAAGATTAGTTTTATTTACAGGAATTGGTATGAGCAAAGAGGTTCTTACATTTATTTCTGCTAGTGGCAGATCTACAAATACATGGAGCATTTCCTCATGTATAATGCAATGTATTTTGCTCATAAGCCATCATATTTCTGATTTTTCTTGGAGTTACATTTGTTGTGTATGTCTTAGCGTCGAGTCATTTAGTTTGTTATATAAGTTGGTTAAAGTTATATAAATATCTTGAAAAGCTTCTTTGCCAATGCTTATCATTTTGCCTATACCCTTATTAAAATTTTCATTTATTAATTTAATATCCGTCTTAAAAGTCTCTATAATTTGTTTATTCATGTTTACTATCTGTTCAATATTATGTTCGGTATTAAAGTTGTTACGTTTTACTTTACTAATGACATTGTCATAATGTTGTTTGTCCGTAGCGTCCATAGTACCAGTTAGTCAGCTAATAGCCGTTCCTAGTCCATTCATCAATCCACGTCTTTGTCTTCTATTATGATTTCTCAGTAGGTCAATTTTACTCTTGGTTCCATGTATCATATCTACTATCAGAGGGTAGGTTTGTTAATAAATGTAAGTTATTATAGAGTAGAGTATGTTTTTTGTATATTGGTTAGTTCTTACTATAATAGGCATATGTTATAAAAGTGGTATATTTTAAATATATTTTTCAATTACTTTTACATTGTTTAATGTGTAGTGTAACATTCTGTTAATGTTAGTCAGGTCATTTACTTTCAGAGTAGTTTTTGCAGTCCATAGAATTGTCCGAATCAGTGCAAGTGTCTTTATTGCTATGTGAAACAAATTTTCGATGTATCAGATATTTCTTGCGAGGTTGTTTAATTTTGTTAACATGCGATTTCTTTATTTCATTTTTATCTCTATATTTTACTACTGGTTTATAAGAATTATCATGCTTTCCATGGGTAGTATTTTTTATCATTAATTGTTCATTATAAATTGTCGGAATGTCTTTCCGATTTTGGTTTAGTTTTTCTATTCGATCAGTCTTATCTTTTATTATATTTGTCTTTACTAAGTCATTTATTAGTCTTTTATCATCATGATGTTTTTGAACATATTGTTCTTTTATTGATTTATTTTGTTGGTTATTTTGTCTAGTTATTCCAAACGGATTTGAAAAGTTAATAGTCTTTTTTTCCTTTTTTATGATTATTTGTTGATTTTCTATATTAACTATTCTTTCGTCATTTACTACACAAATTTGCTTATTAGAAGAGCGTTGGGAATGTGAAGTTGTTTCATTAGAACATAAGTCGTCTTGTATTATCTGTTCATCTATTTGTTGGGGAATAAGTTGCTCTAAATCTATAGTTATTGTGTCATATTCTGGACTATCTTTTACTGGGAGTAATTCTATTTCTTCAATGTCCATGCCATCATCACTATAGTTAGTTTCGTCTTCCTTATTTTGGGAAATAAGTTGCTCTAAATCTATAGTTATTGTGTCATATTCTGGACTATCTTTTACTGTTGTTGTTTTATTTTCCGATTTACTTTCCAAGTATTTTTGGTCTTTTTTTTCTTTTAATTTAATACCGTTTATTATTATTTCATCATTATGACATTTTATTTCGGCTACTACGTTAGTTTTTCCTGTTTTATCCTTAAGTTTGGGTAAGGAATCAGTATGATTTAGTGCATATTCTGGTCGAGGGGTTGGTTCTTTGTCATTGCGACCGATGTCTAAAAACTGTTCAAATTTTTGGGATATTTTATTAATTTGTTCTTTTAATTGTTTGATTTCTTTGTCCTTATCGTTTTCTGTATAGTGAACGCGATTGCTAGCTGTTCTCATAGAAACTGTTTGATTCTCTCTTTGTTGTTCTTGTCTTGGTTGGGGATTGAAATATTTTCTTTGTTCATGAGGTTTCCATGATTGGTTGTGTCTCTCGTTATTGTCTCGGTTATAGTTTGGGGTATATTGTCGGTAATTTTGTTGTATTTGGTCTTGTCTTTGTTCCCATGTTCTTTTAAAATTGGGATCATAATTTTTTCCTAGGTAGTTGGGATTTGTTTGTCGTTGGTTATGATATTGTTGTCTTGGTTCATATATTTCCCTATGATAACTTGGTTGGTATTTGTTTCTTATCTCATATTGTTCTCTTCTTTCGTAATGTTTATGAGGGTCAAAGTTTCTACCTTTATAATTTGATTGTTGGGGTGCGCGTTTTTGAGGTTTATCGTAAATTCTTTCTATAATTTCATCGGTTTCTCTTTTTAGAAATTGTTCGATATCTTCAAGCGTTTCGTATTTTACATGGATAAGTTGCGCGTTTAATTCTGGGTGTAAATGTCGCTTACAATGGGTAGCTATTTGTAAATCGTATTCAACCATTTTTGCATCTTTTTGTTCTAAAGTAAATTCGTCATTAGTTCTGATTCTAGCACTTAAATCCTCTCGTAGGATCATTAGTCTGTCAATATATGTTAAAGGATGTTCATTGTAATGGGGTTTGGTTTCATAGATTTCACAAATGCTTTTCTGGATGGTTTTAGTGTCTCTAAATTTCTTTTTAATGTCGGTTAGTAATTGGTCTATGTTAGTATAAAATTTTTTACATGATCTTGCTTTTCCTACAAGTTTATTACGGACGTGTGCTAATAATCTTTGATAGTTTCCTATTTTATTTGAATTATTAGCATTGCATGAATATTCGAATACTAAGTTTATACTATCTATAAAATCTACTAAAGTGTCTGATGACCCATCGAAAGTTGGGATCAAATGAAAATCTGAATCTTTAATTATGTAATTAGTTCCGTCCATTTCTTCTGTTTCTGTAATGTTTCTTAAAAGGTTAAGTCTGTCAGTTACTGATGTCATAAAGTCAGTATGTGTATAATAATTGTATTTACCAAGTGAATGATGTCTTCAGTGAAGTCCAGTTTTCTTTCTTCCTTCAACTTCCTCAGATATGTAACAAATTTCTTTAGGGTATAACCTGGTGAAAATCTATTGAAATAGATCAGTACCCAATATCGGTGAAGTCCTGTCCTGTGGGGTTTCTTTCCAGAGGGATTTGCATCGGTCTTCTCACGCTATCGGAGTGGTCTCACTGTCCGTTGCCAAGTGAGGGATCTCTAGATGGTGGACTCCCGTGAATTTACTGAGTATACTGCCAGGTGCCTGTTCGGTGCGCCAGTTAAATAATCTTGTTCGAGGATAGTATTTTATAAAACTTTATTATGAATAACATTCAAAACACTGGTATATATACAAATATTAATGAATTACATCACTAGAACATTCCTTGACGAAGGTTTAAGGACAAGTGTTGGATCTTTGCCGGAGGCAGGTAGCAAAGGGTTAGGAAGGGTTGTAGCAGAGGGACAAATACAAAGGAAGGGTTGACCTTCCTTGACTGAAGTACACATTTTTAGCTAAAAAGGAATATTACATAACTGCCGGTCAAACGTAAGCCGCGGCGATCTAACCGAAACATAGCCCCTGAAAACTCTTCAGCTCCCAGCAGCTCTATGGAGGAACTACCATCACTACCTAGCACATCGAAACAAAAAGCAACAACCACTCATGAGTCTCCGTTTTTCACGCCCAATAGCTACGAGGTGTTGACAAATATCGAAATAGAGGACATGGACTCTACACAAACACCCACACAGCCCAAGCCACCAGCAATATTCATACGAAACATCAGTAATTTTAAATTACTATGCACCCAACTAAATAAAATTGTAGGTACAGGAAAATACACTTGCCTCAATCGGTCCCGGGACACAAAAGTATCTCCGGACACTCCCGAAACATACTGTACAATAATTAAGTACTTAGAAGAAACTAAGGCCGATTTTCACACATACCAATTAAAGCAAGAAAGATCACTGCGGGTGGTGATTAGAAACCTGCATCCCACTACACCAGCGGAAGAGATAGAGAAGGAGCTATTAAGCCTAGGATACAAGGTTCGCCAAATTACCAATGTGCTCCGTGAGGAAATAAAATAAAATAATGCAAGCACCAAGATACCACTGCCCTTATTCTTTGTGGAACTAGAGCGAACACCTGGAGTGGAAAAAATCTATGAGGTCACCCACTTGTATTACACAAGAGTACAGGTCGAAAAGCCTTACCCGAAACGCGATATAGTACAATGCCATAATTGTCAGGCATATGGGCACACCAAATCATACTGCTACCACCCTCCCAGGTGTGTAAAGTGCAGTGGGCAGCACAAAAGCGAATTGTGCAAGAAGCCCCTAAAATCACCTGCTGTATGCGTGCTCTGTCAGCAAGAGCACCCGGCAAACTATAAAGGCTGTGAGGCCTATAGAATTCTAAAGTCCAGAAGCGAACAACGTCGTCGCCCAGAAGAAGAAACGCCAGCCACAGGTAGCCCAAGAAGCACCCCCGCCAGAAGTTTGAGGCCTTCAGTATCTTTTGCTGACGCAGTTCGAAACATAGAGCAGTCACAGGCATTGCCTACTCCTCCTCCGCAAGTTCTTCTTCCCCAGCACTCCATTCATCCGAGCAACCAGCAAACTTAATCCCATCCTCAACCACACATCTCACATATCCCGCTACCTTCAAGCTCTTTAGATCTCACCAGCCTCTTAACCTCATTCCTTACAGATTCAGAACCCTAATTACCCCTCTTATTTCCCTTCTTACAAATCTTGTCTCCTACCTTATCCCCGTTAAACAAAATCCATAAGTGGATCCTTCCGACTGCTTATCCATTCTCCTTTGGAATGCGAATGGTGTTCGCACCCACACTAACGAACTGACAGCATTACTCCACGACAAAAACATCGATGTAGCTCTTATTACTGAAACAAGACTTACAAGTAAACGACTATTTACCGTTCGACAGAACCAGACTTATCAAACTGATCACCCAGATGGAAGAGCTCATGCAGGTACCGCTGTCATTGTCCATAACACTATATCCCATCACATAGTTCCTTTGGTAGCACATGATTTCCTTCAATCCACAGCAGTGTCAATCACCACCCTCACTTTTCCCCTTACTCTAGCATCAGTGTACTGCCTTCCCAATAAATCCATTTCCGATTCCCAATTCATCTCTTTTCTAGACTCCATCGGGCATCGTTTCCTTGTGGGTGGGGACTTTAACGCAAAGCACCAGCACTGGGGCTCAAGATCCACAAATACACGAGGACGTGCTTTTCTGTCTGCACTCACACGGAGACATTGCTCCACTATCTCTCCTGACACAGCTACCTATTGGCCATCAGACCCCAACCGAAATCCAGATCTCCTTGACTTTTTCTTCTGCAATAGTTTAGGAACACTAAACTATTCACTCAAGCGCCTCGATGACCTCTCCTCCAATCATAGCCCTTTATTATTAACCATTTCCCTAAATCCAATTCACAAACTACCTCCTCCTTCATTTATTAGGGGCCCAGTTGACTGGAACCACTTCCGTCAGATTCTTACAGACTCTGTAGACCTCAAAGTACCTCTGAAAACATCCCAAGACCTAGATGATGCAGTGCATTCCTTCACTACTCTAATCCAGAGGTCGGCCTGGGAGGCATCGTCACCTAAAAATTCACAATCAAAATCCTTTACCTCAGTATCTCAAAGACCTAATTAAATCCAAACGCCACTCCAGAACAGTGTGGCAAAGGTCCCGACATCCTGCTGATCGTCGCTCATACAATCAGTACTGCAGGCTTGTAAAGCGGCAATTGACATTCTTCCGTTCCGATTCTTTCAATTCCTATCTCTCCTCCCTGTCTACCAGGGACAACTCCCTGTGGAATGTAACTAAGAAAATCCTAAAATATCATCCTGTTTCACACCCACTCCGTCGTGATGACGGGTCCTGGGCGGCTTCGGATGGCGAGAGGGCGGAGGAATTTGCACTGCATCTTTCCCGTACTTTCACTCCTCATCTTACTACTCAAAACAATAATCACCGTCCAACTGTCGAAGATTTTCTCACTTCCCCTATCCCTCTCTCACTACCACCAAAAGCCGTTAACCCCTCTGAGGTTAAATATCTTCTGAAAAAATTACCTTACCGAAAATCTCCAGGATATGATCTCCTTACTCCTCGAATCCTCCAACAACTTCCTCTTAAAGCCATAATCTTCTTAACCTATATATATAATTGCATTATCCGAACGACGCACTTTCCTCTCCTCTGGAAACATTCCATTATTGTCCTATTTCCCAAACCCGGCAAACCACCCAATGACGCCTCATCTTACCGTCCAATTAGTCTACTCCCTATCCTCTCAAAAATTTTTGAAAAACTCCTATTAAAACGCCTACTTCCAATTGTTGAATCCAAAAACCTTTACCCTACTCACCAGTTTGGTTTCCGCCAACGACATTCCACAGCTCAACAAGGCCTTCGCGTTGTTGATCACATATCCTCAGCCCTTGAAACCAAACAGTATTGCACTGCTGCCTTTCTGGACATAGCTCAAGCTTTTGACAGGGTCTGGCACGCAGGTTTGCTTTACAAACTCAAAGGAAATTTACCGCAAACCCTATTCCTAATCCTACAATCCTACCTTTCAAACCGTTTCTTCCAAGTCCGCTGTGGCTTGGAATATTCTAACTGCTATCCCATTAAAGCAGGAGTTCCACAGGGCAGCGTCCAGGGTCCCATCCTCTATAATCTATACACTGCTTATGTCCTCTCTACTACCAACACCTTCTTGGCAACATTCGCAGACGACACTGCAGTCCTGTCAACCCATCCAGACCCTGATATAGAATCCCAAAACCTTCAAAAACGCCTTGACGAGATCGAGTATTGGTGCGACCAGTGGCGAATCAAAGTCAACGAAGGAAAATGTTCCCACATAACCTTTACCCTCTGCCGCAAGTCCTGTCCGCCAGTCTTTTTAAATTCAATTCCTCTCCCTGTGTCTGAGACAGTACGGTATTTAGGCTTCCATCTCGACAAAAGACTGACATGGAACCCACACACGAGACTAAAAAGACAAGAACTAAACAGACGCCTTGGACAACTGTACAGACTACTTCGAAGGACATCCCACCTCTCAATAGAAAACAAACTACTTATTTACAAGGTTATACTAAAGCCAATCTGGACATACGGAATAGAGCTATGGGGGACAGCAAAAAAGTCGAACATCAAGCGTATCCAATCCTTTCAATCAAAAGTCCTGAGAACAATAGTAAATGCCCCTTATTATGTCAGCAACAAAACCCTTCATAACGATCTTAATATACCCTATATTCTTGAACTCATCCCTTCCAAGTTCATTAAATTCCATGGTAACCTATCCAACCACCCTAATTCCCTAGCACAGTCATTGCACTGCACCACTCATCCCTATAATCCTCCTCGGAGACTTAAACGGCAGTGGCCTCGTGACCTGCTATAAATAAGTGACAGTGGGAGTCCTGGCAATGGCCAGTTTCTCCAATCATGTCCTGAGCGACTGTGGCTCTCGCGCTCTTGGTCAGCCTCCGCTGGCTCTTATACAGTGACGCGGCTGAAGTAGGGACGTGGGGGACTTCTTAAGACTCCGCTTCCCCCTTCGCATGCGAGGGAGGTGACAACCATGTGGACTTGGGGGGCCTCTGGGCTGTTTGTAAACATTGTATGAATGAGCGAGTGAATGATGAATTGTAAATATGGTATGAATGATGACACTTATCTCAATTGCTCATTGCCTAATAAAATGCAGATTGTAATTTTATCTTAATAAATTGTTGTTCTCTCCCTATTTTGGTTGATTGGGTTGACCGTCGGCCTGTGTTTCACGTATTCGTCTCATCGCCGTTTCCATAACCGCAAGGGAGTATATTGGATCTTCAGCAGTTACTCTGACGACATTTACATGCTGTACGGGTGCGGACACGGGGGGAATTATCTCGCTCTTTATTAAGATGAATCCTTATTTACGAATTTGCTTTTACCGTATGAAAGTAGCAGGCAGGGTGTAGATTACGTAATTATATTACATTTTGATCCTTGACATTTCAGAGTATAGGGAAACTTAATCTTGTCAGTGAAAAGGTTGGCACAACGGTAACCTATGCGTAAAAAATAGTGAACGATTACCAAAAACAAACTATAGGAACTATTTCTATTTAATTTTTGATCTATTACACAAAACATGTTTACTACGTACGTACAATTTTCTATGTATTTTTATGTAGAACATATATATGCCACACAAATTAATACAATCATTATTCCTGAAAAAAAGAGAAAAATGAATAACTGGCCTCATACAAGAGTGGTAGATGGAATATACGGGCGCTCCTGGGGCATAGAGAGAAAGGTGAGAAGTTTTCGAAGGGGGCGGGAGATGGAGGAGGCAGTGGAAATAGGGATGGTTCCGGTCAGCCTTAAACAGTTCCTGAGATTTATTGTGGTAGCAGAGGGCAGATAGCAGTTGTCGCAATTCCTGAGTAGCAGGTAGATGGCAGATACCCCTCACTACTGTCAAAGTGGAGGCAGTCCTTTTGTTGCTGTTTCACTAGCCCCCCTTGTATCGTCTTCACCGTTTATTCCTACCTTATATCTACCTAATGGTTCAAGTTTCTCATATACTTGTAACCGAAGGGTATACATTTTCCAGTTATATACGAACAAAATTAAAAATATTTCAAAAATCGTCTTCCATTACTCAAAGATCACAGGATTTGAGGCCTTGCTGCATTGATATTGGTTTATACCCCTTTTTTATTAGTCATCCTGCGCACACGAGCTCTTGATCTCCCTACTTCATTGATACACAATCATATAAAACTACCCTTATCTCTAGCAATTCTACTTTATCATTTCCGTAAACAGCATCCTACCTACTCACTGACGATCTATGATGGACAATTGCCCTGAAGATAACAGGGCCTCCAGCACTAATCACATTTTTGTAGTATCACTAATTCAATAGTAAGGGAATAATTGTCTTTTCTTGACAACTCTATGCTATCCTTAAAATGTTAAAAAATCATGACTTTAAATTTAATAAAACTAGACAAACGAGAACTAATTCTTAGGTTTCAATTTTTTACCCGCTGTTGTTATATCTCAATTAAAAAAAATATATTATTTTCCAGAGTATCGGTTTACACATCTCTCAGATCAATTGAATTTTTAAAGCCCCTGTTGTTACAAGCAGACAGAGCGACAATAAGTTAAAATAATATCTTTATTATTTTACAAAACGTCCGAGAATTACTTTCAAATAATTTAATGTCTTAGCTAATAGTTTTCTCTTTACGGTAATAGGCATACGTTGAAGTTTACAAGATGCTTTAGTTTATTAATTCTAGCCATCTAATGCTTCCAAACCGAGGAGAGATTATAGAAGATCGATAAGGATGATCCCTTACTGAAGTTGGATTAAAGTTTTAAGCTTGAAAGTTCCGTCCATCGGTAAGGAAGAGATCGCTCATCCTCCGAGTTCACGGACAGGTAATCAACAGATGGACTTTCTTTCAAAGGAACCTCTTGCCTTTGCCAAGCAATCGCAGAAGACTAATTGAAAAATATTTCGAATACAAACACTGAATATTATTGGTCCCTATATCTCCATACCATAACCAGATATACCGTAGGTTTAATCAGATAAATCGAGTTTCATATAAACGTTAACATATGAAATTGAATCGAATGATAACATTTGCCGTCTCACCCGTAAATGGTTTAACATTAAAAAGTAGGAGTAAACATATTTAACATGGGAGTAACAAAAATAGCATTATTATGTTTATTTATTATTATGTCTTATGTTTAAGGGGCCTTATGAGTTATTAACAATTTGAATTTTTTTTTTATAAACAACAACTTTATTATGATAAAATTACAATCTGCTTCATTGGGCAATAAGTAATTGTGATAAAAAAAGTTATCTCATTTATACCATATTTACAATTTTCATTCACTTGCTCAATCATACAGTATTTAAGAACAGCCCAGAGACCTCCCAAATCAACATGTTTGTAACCTCCCTCGCGTGTAAAGGAGGAAGCGGAGGCCCCCACGCTCCTCCGTCATCCGCGCCACTGGATAACAGCCAGCGAATGCCGACCAAGAGCGCGAGAGCCACAGGATTGGGGAAACTGACCATTGCCAGGACTCCCACTGTCACGTATTGATAGCAGGTCACGAGACCACCGCCGTTTTAGTCTCCGAGGAGGATTATAGGGATGCGTGGGGCAGTGCAATAACTGTGCTAGGGGATCAGGGTGGTTGGATAGGTTACTATGGAATTTTCTGGACTTGGAGTTCAAGAATGTTTTTAGCAGGAACGCTCAAAAAAATTATTGCTCCAAAGTACTAACAGGATTCCCCAGCAGTCTACTAACAGTCTGCCTAACAGTTATAAAACTAAAAAATTATTATTAATTAGTTAAAAAACTAGTTTCCCTAGCAGTCTCCCGGGGTAGGTTTTTTGTGTCTAGATCATATTTTTTCATTGTAACATTTCAGCAGGTAAGGCTGCAGCAACCAATGCCATATAATTCTAAAAGTTGTAAATCTCCGCGTATTTATATTTCTAACCGTTATAGTTAATATATTTTAATTTGATGTTTTAATGAAATGTCTTCTAGCTTTAGATTAAAATATCTAATATGGTAAGTTTACAAAATAAATTAAATTTGAAATTTCAAAATCATAATTATTTTTAAGCACACAGTTATAAAGAAGCCTCAAATACACTATTATTCTATCCAGCTGAAGTAAAATTATGTAAATAAGAATAACAACATCGTGTGATGTTCACAACGCAACCAAATGCAGGTAAAAAGGAGAAAAATACCATGGAAGGGAATCAGTGGAAAGTATGAGGTTGGTTATATTAGATAGTTGGATTTGCATGGAGTTTGTTATTATTTGTTGAGTTCCACGAATGGGATTGTAGAGCGATAATGAATGGGCTATTTAAATTTTTAGTATAGTACTACTAGTAGTAGTATTTTATATACTATATAAAATTTTATTTTTGTCTGGATTTATAATAAATTAGCTGGTGTTTTAATATATTGTCTTGCAAAACAATCTTGTAACTAACGTACGATTGGCATATGGTGAAGACTATTTACAAAATAATAAAATCCAATACACATTATTTTTGTATGTGAACAGAAGCGTAAAGAGTGCCAGGCCCCCAGAGGCCTATAATGATGCCCAGGTGACTATAGGTGCTTTTGTTTGATGTTAATATATTTAGAGTAGGATCGAATTTGACTGGAGTAGCCAGTTTTGAGTTCTGCTATCGTTCCTCTAGATTCACAATATCTGTTCATTTATGCGTATCCATTGTTTATTCTTAAAAATATCTTCTGAAAATATCTTTCTCCTTCCATAAATTTCTCTCCATCCAATATTTTCGCTACTTTAATAACTTCGACTACTATAAACATTATTTCGACTGACTGACAATGCCATGTCTAAATAAAAGTTTATGTACATCCCCACTTGGTCGGAACCACCAAGTCATTCATTTTTGAAACGAAATTGACTTTTCCAGAATGGTTGGAAAACATTATTTTACCATAAATAAAATACGTATGCAATTTAATAAATTCCTAAACTTCTTGATATTAAAATATAAAATTATCGCTTTAACTGACGGTATAAATATTTCGAAGTAAAAAAAATTAAAACTATTAATCAGCACCTAAAAAACATTATGAATTATAAGATCATAACTTCACCAGAACTTTCCACGTAGAATCCGTAGTTCCAGAAACCCCACCGGCTGTGAGTGAGCAAATAAAAAAAATTGCTCATTTCCAAAGGAAGCCGTAGGCCTCACTTCTCAAAATGTTCTGGCCGAAGTTCATTTATTCCTGGTTGGCGAGGGTTTCCATTGCGAGGCGGTCTGCATCAGCAGAGTAACGGGAAGGGGACGGCTTTAACTGCTCTCTTGAAATCGCGTCAGCGACGACGCTCGACAATGGAATATTTGAGGGAGTGGGTCATCCATAAATTCCCGTAAAGAAACGGTGTATTCTATATAATGCATTGGCCCTTAGTTCGAAGTGATATATCTCAAATTATATTACGTGAGTGATTATTCAAGTGGCATAATCCATACCTGTCAGCTATGAAAATATATTTATACCACTCCCCAACCTTGACCCTCCTTACCCGAACATCAAGTCCATGTCAGCATCACTTGGTGTGATTTAAACGTCGCTGTTTGTTCGACAGTCAGTGGATGCAAATAGCGTTGCTGTTCGTACAGCTTCCCGACATATGCTAATATGTTCTAAACGGATTAATACAACATGCCAACTACCACCATTGTATGGAAAGATGTCTGCGGATATAATCTGTGAATGTATTGTTGTTAATGTATCCTGGAAGTCAGTGTTTCCAGTGTTGCATGACTAGAAAAATTATAGTTAATTATTAATAACCTCAATTCGACACGGGATAGCTGGGATGGCTGGAAGAGCAACAGAACGGATATCAGGAGATCCAAGATAACCACCCCGGCCCTGTCACTACATTTTTACTTTGGTCTATAACAAAATTTTAACAACTCACATAACTTGATTATTTTCGGGTTTAGCATAAATATATAGGGTAATCCTGTTCGAGGGTCATCCGATTTGTTTGAAGTTTGAAAAAGTTTCATCACAAATAAATCCCAACTGTAACCTAAAACTGTTAAATGTAAGATATAGTCAACTTTGCTGGCTTCTATCCTGACTAGTATGACACTTACATCATCAAAGAATGCACTGATGTGGAAATTTCTCTCTGATCGCTACTTGTCAGACCCAACTCAATAGTAAATCCACAAAAACAGTTGATGTGATACTTTTATAATAATATTATAATACTGATATGATGATAATAACGATACTTAAAACTTGTTTAAAAATAAATAAATGTTTTCCTTTTGACTAGTTTTCATGTTCATTCGCTGCTACTTTACTTTGTAGTCCTTTTTAATCTAAAGAAGTAGAGTCGTTCTAGAAGAATTTCAAAGCTTAAGGTTTTAACCCTCCTTTCCCCCACTTCAAAAACCCTATTCCAACACCTTATCACTTTCTAAACAGACGCTGGCTGGCTTAAGAACTAATCACTTATTTCTACTATTAGAATTTTTATTTAGTTTTCGATATATATGTTCAGATGTTTGGGCGGCATATTAATTTTTCATTGTTTTTTACTAATATTTATTTATCTCGCATCTATTAATTTTACGTTTTATATTAATTAATGATGTATTTTACTGCCTTTTTTTTTATTGTCTACTATTTTTGTAACGTCTATCTATGAATTTATTTACCTGGAATGCTTTTATTTATTTTACATTTTTATTTTTCTTAGGCATATGAAATTACATGCTTGTTAAATTGTTTTTTTAATTTGTATTATATTATTTATTATTTATAGTGGATTTTTTCCTATTTTTTTTCTATCTATCCAAGGAATGTGTACATCATAAAGTTTGTCAACTGCTTCGTGACCGGCAAACATTTTACATTCACTTCATATCTTGAAGATTCATCCTATCATTAATTACTCTAGGATGAATTATTGTTATTAACAGAGGTCGGAGATGGTTCTGCATTGCCGAGGTTGGTCCTTAGTTGTACATAATTCCTGAGAAAATAGGGGACTGGTCACGAAACCTGCCATCAACACGGAAGTGGAAACCATGGTATTTATGTAATGGCGCAAATAACACAGTAAACTCTAGGATAATTATAAGGTAATAAGTTGCTTGTCCTTTGACTGGAAGTGTCAAAAAGTATGAAAGTAAAACTTAAAAAAATACGATTTTAACACTCTACTTTTAGTAACTCAAAAATGGCCCATGACATAAAAATAAGAAATTGCATAACCGTTGAAGTACCCTAGTTTACCTTAATACTAGTAGCCTACTATACTGACTGAATAATAACAATCAATCATAAGCTAAATAATTATAATTTTTTTTTAAATATACACAAACGAAATTAAGGTCTTGAAAATTGAGAAACAGTTTCGAGAAATATTTACAGGTCTCGTTCTGATTTTTTTAATGTTTATTAAGTGAATATATTATTTATATAAAATACTTTATTTCAATTGCTAAAGGAATTATGTTTCTGTAAATTAAATCCAGAAATTGAAAAAAAAATGCACCATGCAAAAAATGCATTTTTTTTAAATACCTAAGTTATGTATAAATATTAAGAAACGGAAAAAGTTATAATAAGGAAATTGTCTATTTGAAACACCTGGATGGCAAGAATGACTTTGATTGGAAAAAAATAAACGGACAAAAGGTAATTTGATTTCGGATACGTTCAAACCTTTCCGTTGGCCTGCGCCATCAAGGTTTTGCAACTTATATTTGGGTGTTATATCTCAGAAACTCGTCATGACTTACTAATATAAATACCACCCCAATATACCCGAGTAATTCGAAAAACTCTAAAGAGATCCTATCGACTGCTCGGTGGTTTACAGGTTGAGCTCCATGTTTGCGACTATACTTATATGGGCCATAATGGGAGAAGAGAAAGCCCTTATCAAGTAAATATTTTCAGCATTTCGCCACTGAAAGTTAATAGCACTAGGACCAGCTTGAACGGGAAAGGTTTGAAGTTGTTGATATTTGAGAGCTTGGGGACAAAATATGATAAAATTACCTCTAATAAAACATTTTATTTGTATTTTGTAAGTACTGTTTATGTAATTACTTTTTAGGTTTTAATCTGTTTTATCTGTTTAATTTTTTCTTTTTTAATATTTTCCTTGTTGTATAATTGACATAACCTGAGGATGACAGACGTGAGCTGTTGAAAGTGCTTGCTAATTAAAGAAAAGAAACGAACGATATTGTTATTTATAATCTATGAAAACAATTTTGTTAAATTTATTCAGACATCAATAAATATGTAATTCATAATTTTAACTCTCAAAACTTTATTTTATAAAATAAATATCTTAAGGAATTAGTTTTTTCTTAGCCGCATTGAATTTACCCCCTCCTCCAAAGCTGTTAGACTTAAATGATGGCTGTAATAGGCTGTTTTGTGGACTTGTCTATAAAACTTCAGGCCGTTCCAACTGGACTTGGTCAATGTCACGATAATGAAAATTCTCTTAAAATTGTTACATATTGTCCTTTCCCTTCGGGGTCGGAAATACAAATAGTTTTAAAATTGTACTAAAAGCTATTCAGGAGGACGTGAATTATTAGCCGACTCCAAGAGAATAAAGACGGCTAACAAACATGGCAGCTGCCTGCTACCCGAACAGTGATATGATACAGTCATTAATCATGGCCAGCAATTTGTTATTTTTATACCAACTGCGGGAAAACCTTTTCTTTTTTTCTTTTTGAAGGCCTACACTCTGCAACTCTCTCTTTTGAAAAAAAAAAGTCTAAAATAATAAAATATTCGTTACTGGCACTGAACCGAAACAATCTACTTTCAAACAATTTGTAAACATGATTCTCAATCACTCTAAAATCTTTGAGCTAATTTACAAATCACCTTTAAAAAATTCCGCTTATATGCTGACTAAAAAACTATAAAAGAAGTATACTAACTAAAAAAAAAAAAAAAAATACGCACGTTTATGGACACAGTGCAGACGGTAATTGTGTCGAGGATGTTAGGAAGATCAAAGTTAAGTACACAGCTGAACCTGAACCCATATGTGGTATCAGCCTCAGCTACGCTAAAAGGCGTATAAAATTGGCTTTAGAGGACAAGGCAAGACTCTCTTGGAGAGAAACTAAGAAACAGGAACACTCGAAACTGTTTCTTAATGGACCCTGTAAGAGAAGAAGCTCAGCACTTCTATCAATGGACAGGTGGACACTCAAAAGTGTGACAGGACTCTATACAGGTCTCTGTCGGTTAAATAAACACCTCTTTAATTTGGGGATAGTGGGATCACCAATCTGCAGATTCTGCAAGAAAGAGGGAGAAACGGCACGTCATATAATATGTGACTGTGATAACTTAGCTAGAAGGCGATACCTTCACTTTGGTAGTGATCGCATTGTAGACCCTAAACTATGTGAACTGATCGATCCATTCAGTATCCTCAGATTTGCAAAGGCCGTGGGCCTGTCACATATATAGGACAGGGACATGGACGGCGCACAATAGGTCTCACTGAGGCCGCGGTGCACAAATGCCGGAATTTATATACACAATATTAAAAGAAGTATACTAACTAAAAAAAAAAAAAAAAAAAAAAATACGCGCGTTTATGGACACAGTGCAGACGGTAATAAAAAAAAATTGTGTCGAGGATGTTAGGAAGATGAAAGTTAAGTACACAGCACGGTTGCTAACCAACAGTGACTAAAAGGGAACATTAAATTGGACCTATCTTCTGATTCCTTCCTGCAATCATCGATCAGTGGCCGAAGCACGAAAATGTTTCTGGGCATTGTAGGCCTCAACTTGGCGGTTGGACCTCTGTTATCAGGCCTCCGATCCACCGGCTGACAACAGGAAATGTAAATAAAACTGGCTGATGTCGATCGAATCATGCTACTTCGGAACATGAATCTGGTGAGAGAGAAATCCAGTATCATTGAAGTAAGATAGGCTTTAATAATGAAATCTTCGACGTCCAGTTGAGATTTGTTGGCAAAGAAGTAGCGTGATTATGTTAACCACCCCCCCCTCCCACAGTACAACACTTACGAATGCACAAATCTGTATTTAGAATTTAAAGCGGTCAGTTACTAAATAAATACAAAAATGTTGTTAAATGCCTTGATCTTCAATCATTACAGCTGGTCCAGGCATAGATAGCCCATCTTATTCTCAAATTCCCAATTTCATTTTTTTAAGTATTTAAATAAGTCATGCAATATTAATGCAAGTCGTGTCATTTCGCAACTGATAAATGACTGCGAGGTATATAATTAATTAATAATTAATATTTAACCACCAGGTTAGAATAACAAATATAAACCCTAGCAAAATTGCCTAGTTTTTAATTCTGGACTGAACGAAACCACATTTTAAGATAGTCATATTAAAATGTAATTTTTTTCTGGTCTACACGGAGTCCCATTAACTTCTCCATGCTTAATTCTAATACTGATATATAAATAAAAAAATACTTTTAAATCATTTAATTGGCCTTCTATAAGTCAGATTTTTTTTTTATGGATAAAAACAATTCTGACAAACATTTGTATGTCTGAGGTTTAGAGATCCACAGACCGGGGTTGATTTTGTTATTGGCTGGCAAATTGACAAATTATTTATTCCTACGAACTATTGTTTTTAGCGTGACTATGTGATGTTATATATTGTACTTGACGCAACCTTGTTTATTTATGTTTCAATTTATTTATTGGGAAAATTATGATTTCCTATAAAGCGTATAGTTCCGTGGAAAAAAACCACGACACATTTCGTAGACATATTCTATTGTTTAGAGGTCGTATTATTTTTGAACTGTTAATAGATTATAGGGCCTGTTTAGTTTTGCAGTAAAAAAATAAAAAAAAGCTTGTTAGGAACAATTGTAAATAGTAGAGGAATCGTATGTTTGTTTTTTGGTTTGATTATTGATTTATTATATAATAAAGATACTAAACATAATAACACTAAGGTGCGGCGTTGACCAGTGCAACAATCCCCATGCACCGGAATACGCGCACCACAGGCAACGTACCCCCATGAGCACGCTTCACGTGCTTGTTAGTCGGAAGGGTAAAAAAAGAAAAAAAAGCTTGTTAGGAACAATTGTAAATAGTAGAGGAATCGTATGTTTGTTTTTTGGTTTGATTATTGATTTATTATATAATCAAGATACTAAACATAATAACACTAAGGTGCGTTGACCAGTGCAACAATCCCCATGCACCGGAATACGCGCACCACAGGCAACGTACCCCCATGAGCACGCTACACGTGCTTGTTAGTCGGAAGGGTAAAAAAAGAAAAAAAAGCTTGTTAGGAACAATTGTAAATAGTAGAGGAATCGTATGTTTGTTTTTTGGTTTGATTATTGATTTATTATATAATAAAGATACTAAACATAATAACACTAAGGTGCGTTGACCAGTGCAACAATCCCGATGCACCGGAATACGCGCACCACAGGCAACGTACCCCTATGAACACGCTTCACGTGCTTGTTAGTCGGAAGGTTAAAAAAAAAAAAATGTTTTGCGGTAAACCAACCATATAATATCTTCCAGTAATTGACTTATGTCAGCCATAATCTTTTTTACAGGACGATGGTCCTAAAAAGTTTTATACCTGATTTACGCTCCATAGTATGTTTTGGTTAATATATGATAATAGTATTTAAGTTTATATGACAAAAAAATGTACAGGAATAGGAACCGTTTCTTCTCTTTAAACTTTAACGCTTCTCAACTCATTGTTCACAAGCTATTCGCGGGGTTTGTTGACAAGGCCTGTCCCCGTCAGTGGCAATTCAGTGGTTTTGTTTCGGAGGCAATAAAGTAAAGTACATTAAAATCGATATGTGGTCAGATCGGAATATATTATCGATAACGAAGCATATATCGTTAAATTAATAAACACCTCAGGCTTTCAACGGTACCGTTCTTTATTATTTTAATTAGATCATTTTAGGAACTGCTTAGGAAAACTGAAATTTTGCTGCTTTATTATTTAATACCAAACATAGTTAATTAACTTAATAAAACAAATTCGAAATTTAATATAACTACGCTTAAAACTTGCAGAATCGTCTCCTCCACTTTAAAAGGTCAAAGGGGGGCAGGTTTTAGTTATCAGTGGGCATTCAGTGGGTTCGTTTTGTACATTAATATTACGTTCGTCAGAACAGAACGACTGTGAATACAAAGCGGTGGAAAATCAACTATCGCCATAAGAGTACATATTTTGAACGTAATAACGTTATCCAGTCAGATAAAATTTTTATTCGTTTTCCTTACTGTACTCCGATTACACAACGTGCGCAATTTAAACTTTTGTTTTCATTTTCAAAGCGCTCAATCTATTTTTACTAACTTTACCATCATTTGTTTAGAAGGCTGTCTAACACAATCCAGGCATTGAAATGATCCAAGAAATGAGTAAGTATTTCTAATCAAACACAGTTATAATAGTAAGAATCCCTAGATTTTTTTCAGATAGTTTATTTAACATTCCAAAATTATTATTTAAAAAAAGGTTGCTTCAAAGAGAAAAAATATAATGTTGTTCCGGGGATCTCAAAAAAATAAGCATCTATAAAAAAATCGTAAATCTAATGGCTTTGGTTAATGTTATAGGTATTTGTAAAAACAAAACCCTGGAATCTGATATAGGATGGGTTTTAATTACGGAAAATATTTGTGGAGCTAACAGAGGAGGTGATGTAAAGTTGTTAATTAATACGGATTCTGAACCGACCGGTGCGCTCTGAGCTTCCAAATATTTGTACATCATTTGATCCCGTCCAGTGATTCCGATTGATAGCGCGTTTAATCAATTTTAGGATTATTCAGTCAAATTTAATTCGGTAGATTACTGACTTTGTGGTCATCAATGATTAGCCAGTCCTAAGAGAGAGGTTTTACTTTCAATCAGGCACTTTGCAGTCGTCAACTATAGGCTGCTACTGATGAGATAACATAGTGTAGTATTGAAAACACCAAAAGGCCGAATGTCTCTGTTCCTCTATTATCTATTTTTATAATAAAAATTAACAAATCAGGCCATTAAACTTAAAAAAATTAAAAAACGATTATTCATTAAATACAATTTTCCTATACCCGCTTGAAATTAGAGCGTGTCTCAGGCGCACAAGTGCCACCACCGACGGAAAAGTGTATTATGTAATGCCTGTTTTCTATTCATTATGAGAACAGGATGGAACAGAAAAAAAATTATTTCGGGACTAAGTCCCCTATGAATAACATTAATGTGCTCAGATGACAAATTCACACCTTGGAAATAAACTTAACTATAACATCATAATAAAAAAAGAAAACAAAACCAAAATAGTAATAACAACATAAAATAAAGTGTAAACCTTTATAGGAATGATAATAATAATTATGAAATAAAAATAAAAATTGTTTAAATGATTTTAGTAAATAAAGTCAATAGGATCCGTCGTTCAAGAAACCATCAGAAAAAAAAAATGCTGATGTCTTACTACATTAGATAAAAAACAATAACATTAAAACGAAATAAGACAAGAAAGAAATAGATTGCATATATGTATGAAAAGCAAAAAACCACATTAAATTTTTTTTTGAATGACACCATTTTTGGATGGCAGATTAATTAAACTTTTCACTAGCAGTGAAGTGTGGATTAAACCCGTAAGCTGATTGATTTAAGCACGACCGATCTCCCCATTATTTGTCTATACAGAGAGACATAAAAACCATTGCCCGCAAGTTAGATAAAATAAGACCCTCTCTCTTCAGGCTTGGTGAATGGTTATTTCAGTTGAATTGATGAATTTATGTCTTTAATTAACTCACAGTCCCGGTAGTCTAATTGTTCGTACGCTGACTTCTGACTTTAAAGAGACCCTCGGTTCCATCCCCACCTCATCCAAGGATTTTTTCTTTGGGGATGGATCTGGTCGGTGTTTACTCGCCTCGTGAGGATAAATGAACAGGAACATGAATGGAATTAGATTAATAAAACCCAATTTAGGGTCAAGAGGTAACGCCTATTGCTGAACACACTAGCAGCTAAGTGCTACCTACTGACAAAAGCGGACCGAACGCCTTTACATCTTCATGAGGTGTTAAGCCATGGTCATATTTTATTATTTTGTTTATTCATGATTTATAAACATACTAAAAAAAAAATTAATAAAAAAGGTAAGTTTAATATTCTTTGGTTGGTACGTTGCCTGTATATACAGATCCATCCTTTGGTATTTTCAAACGCCTGTCTGACAAAATTAGGTGAAGTAGAAAATATTACTGGGAATTCCTCTCAACCCAGCAGACAAACGGCTATTGAGGTTCTTATTACTTCTCATCTTTCCTTATTTTACTTTTTCTGCTTCAATCGTGGGCGCGGTTTCCGACCTCCAACAACTGAGAAGAATTTCCATTTCCGGATTCCGTTTGGGGACGCTGCTATAGTGATTGCGAAGAGAAATTCTTCACTCACTTAGTCCAAGTAAAAAATATATTTGGAGAATTTAATTATGAGGTTGAATTAAACTCGAGATGTTTGTTATTATGAATATTACAACTAGAATAGAGGTTAAGTTTTTTTGAATATTTTTTTTCGATGCCAGAACCCTTCGTGTTCTCAACCGTCTGTTCTGATCTATGGAAGCGATGCTAAGATCAGCAACAATAAATCAGTAAAACATTTTTTGCATAATTTTTTAACCAGGAAGACGATACATAAAGATATTTTTTTATTTGTGTTTACCGCTATGAAGTGTAAGTTTAGTAGTTCAGTTATAGGTTTTTTTCTGTTTCTATTTTACTACACATGAATAAGTGGATATTGTAGTTGTACGCATTTGTTGTATTTAGTTTTAGTTTAGAGGCGATCTGGCTTATGGCAACTGTATGTAGTAACCCATGTACATAAAATGAATAAATGAAAATGTTCGGATCTTTGTGAGTCCCATTTTGAAACATGAATAACGGTCCCATTTTATATTGGGAAGAAAATAAAATATAGCCATATTAAAAAAACACGATAAAGTATCATGGATTAGTTAATATTAATTGGTATTTATGAAAAATTCCAATTAACGGCATGGAAACATGGACTCATGGAATGGTCACCTGGAACTTCCAATGGATGGAAAACCCGACGTTCCTCAAATCCTCTAGGATGCCGTACCTCCATTCCTTCTTCTCCCCTTCGCTCTTCCACTTCCCATAGTCAACCATTACCGCCATTCTCCATTCATTCAATTTAGAAATGTGTTCAAGCTATATAATGCGTAAAACTCATCAAAGTACAAAATACGATATCTGGATTTAAATTCTTTTTTTTCGAACTATAATTAACAAATTCTTTTATTTAAGATATCTTGAAACTTCTTTTTTGTGCTAAAACTACAATCTGCCTTATTAGGCAATAAATAATTGTGATAAATGTTCTAATTCATAACATATTTACAATTTTACTTCACCCGCTTATTTATACAGTATTTACAAACGGCCCTGAGACCTCCCAAATCCACCTGGTTGTCACCTCGCTAACATGCGAAAGAGGAAGCAAAGTCATAGGTAATCTTCCACGCTCCTCCATCAGCCGCGTCACCGGATACGAGCCAGTGGAGGCTGACTAAGAGCGCGAGAGCCACACACGCTCAGGACATGATTGTAGAGACTAGTCATTGCCAGGACTCTCACTGTCACGCTCGAGCTATAATTAGAAACTTTCATTAACCGCTTGTTCACAACTCACCAATTATTTCTTAGAAGGGTGTTATATTACATAGTAGTTCCATATGATGACTCCATGATACTACAAATAAGCCCTACAAAAGAAAAATGGATGGTAATTAAGTAATAAATTAGTTGCAATTAAAACATTTATATTTTTCTAGAAAATTAGTTATGGTATGAAACGTCTCAACGTCCTGATTAATAATAAGCATTGTGTGTTGTGTTTTTAGTAGACTATTATTGCAAAAAGTCAGTAAAACTGTCAATAAAATTGTTTTTGCAACCGTAACAAAACCATTAAGTGCGTAAATTCATTATTTCTTTACTCTAATGAATTCTGATACGTCTAGACTTTCGGTCATACTCTTTAAAATGGGCTTATCACTAAGAAAATTTTATGGGTTTGTCTGAGCTCAGTCGTTTTCGTAGGTTTTTAAAAATAAAGGAATATGGCCTGTAGCAGTATTATAGCTTGCAAACAGTAAAGCCTTAAAACTTGTACCTATCTTATTTAAATATAAGAGCCAAGGAAAATTTTCGGACATAAGTCAATTTTGTACCAGTACATGGGCAAACGCAGTTGACTAAGTTTAAGTGTAATTAATTTGATGTCAGTGTGCCTTTGTTTATCGCCTTGATTTAAACGTGATCTCATTACCAAAGAGATAGTAATCATTGAAGCAATTAAATATCATTGCACACGAATATTTTCATATCTTTGCGGATACACGTAATTAATGCCATATCCAGAAAAGAAAAATGTGATAAAATGTCAAAGAGCAGTGATTGGCACACATCAATACCTATCATTAAAGACAGAAGGTTGACCCATATATATTTTAATGTAAACCCGTGAATGATCTCACCCCCTCCCCCGAAGACGGTAAGGGTGTTATAGCCTGCTCGCTGGTTTCAAAAGTTTGCCTGGTTCCACGAAGTATGGAAAGTGACTGAGTCAGGACCACAGAACTAGGAAAAGTGAATTACTCAGGAAGAGGATAACTCCCGCCTCCCCCCTCAACACTATAATCTTATCTTGAGAATTAATGTTGAGGGTAGTGGCCTGCTTTCATCCCAAACCTACTTACCGTCTGATCCATTCTACTTCGCTCTGTCGTCTCCACGAAGTACACACCAGTAGATCTCTAGGGAAGGAAATGTTCTGTTGTACTGAAGTAGTAGACTGAACAGTACTGATTGTAAGTCTGTAAGACGGGTATATTTCTCCCTTCTTTAACACGAGGTGTTGTGGAATATGTTTTAAAATTTTCAGATCGATTAAACCATTGGTGCTTGAATAACAATTTTTCTTCAGTCCTACTCCAGGAAGCAAGTGATAGTTATATTCTTCTAGGTAGCTTCCTAACTTCGGTATCTGTTTCACTCAGAGTGCAATTGGTAATTGTGCCACATATTCCTTGGCCACGGGGGCGTTCGTTATTTCACTTGTAGGATGCATGTGATCATTCGTTTTTATGCCTCTGGCTAATTTTCTTCTGGGTACTTTATGGTTTATTACGGTTCAGTTATGTTTTCACATCTATAGATGTTTTTGATCTGTATAATTAATTCCGCTTCTCTCAAAACCTAATTTTCACTTTTGGGGTGAATGCGCGACAAGTGACATATTTTTTTCCCTTCTATGAGTTATATAATGCAATCTAAGCTCTTTTACAATCAGTTTTATCCCATAATTACGACATCAAAGAAAATGTTAATGTTTGTCGGCTTTCGAGTTCAAAAAAAAAAGGAAAAAAGGTGCTAAGAAACAGCACGCATGAAAGTTAGAACCAGTCTGTATATTTCAAGTCTATAATCCTGTATATATACATTCGGGATGTTTACATCCCGAAGTTCTGGGATTAAGGTTGGATACTGATGCTGCCCGGACCTTAACTGATAAACATAGAGATATCGCAATAGTGCATCGAGTCTTTCTGACTTAGCTGCAGAGAGAAGATTTTTAAAATGCTCCTGGCACTAACTGTGTAAATCTGTCTTCAGAAGTAACGGAAGAAAATAGTGATACTGAGCGTAGTGATATATAAGAAGAAAAAATTATTGAAGAGAGAAAAACAATTTACACTTGTAAAATACCGAAGAGGAATGTGATTCATACCTTAGAATAGATGAGAGCACTTGTTTTGCACGTATTATGTTATTAAGCAGTTATAAGAATTTTCTTGTTTATCAACCACGGAAAACCTGGAAAAACTAGAAAAAATGGGTATGTACCTGTGAGGTACAAGCTGTATTAGTGCGGACATGAGGTTGAAAAACTAACGGAAGATAAAGCAGTACAGACGTTTGCTCCAAATCTGTTTGAAAGTAGAACAGGCCAGTAGAGGAGATACAGAGCGGTAGAGAGGGGCTGAAGAATCAAGGTATTAATATTAATGAAGGACCAAGGAAGAGATACCACAGATTGTTACCATGGCTACAAAGCCTCTTGGCTCGATGGTAGATAGGTCACAGGGGCCAGTTCAGGCCACCGTAGTATCCACACAGGCCACCCCACCACTTATTGTAGCTTTTTTTAGATTTTTCTTTATTTTTTTATCATTTTCTCAATTTCATTCGCATCACAACTAACTTTACAATTAGTTGCTCGTACTGATGTATTTAATACTTTTAATAGACAACACGGTTCTTACTGGCATCTTTCAATAAGCAATTTTTTATTACTGTCAGTAGCATCTCTCTACAAGTCTCACTTGTGAGTTGACGCCTTAATGCACGTTATATATTTTTAACTATTTAATATATTACGAACCCCTCTTGTCTACACTTATTTATTTATTTTATGTTTGTAATTAAATTTTGTTAATTACTTTAATAATAATTTTGGTCATTGGTAAAGTAATATGTCCCTAGAGCAAAGAGTTGATTTAAATTTACATTTAGTTAGGGCTTATTATTAGACAAAAGGATGCGTACAAGAATATTCAATAATAACTAGGAAACTGAGGAAAGTTTTAGTAAAAACTGCAAAATTATTATCATTTATTGTATACTTATAAATTACAAATTGTAAAAAGTTTATCAATCTAACCAGTTAAAATCGCAATTTGAAAATCACCAGATAATCCAGCCAATACTGTAGAAAAGGAATCATCGGATATAATTCTGTTCGAAGAGGTGGTTTGGGTATCTATATCAGCTGATTCCTAAGCGAGAACTTATACATTCAGAAAGGACAGTGATTATCCTAAGTCCATCTACAACGGAAGTCACACACCGCTAGCAAAATAAGCTCGACCCGAGATCATTTTGCAACGATGTAAGGAATCGATCTAAATATTCTTGAAACTGTATTTTTGCAACTCTGTGCCGAATTAACTGTAATACAATAGTATAATACATAACACTTACCAACTGGAATAAATAAGAAAATTTTCGAGCAAGACTCACCTGTAACAGAAATATAAATAACTTCAGTTTAATAAAATTTTAAATTACATATGTATTTACAAATATATTATATATTTATATTATAGGGCATATTAACTGAAGAAATAATAACGAGAGAGATCCTTGGGGCTTCTCGTAAGTAAATTATAAACAGCCAATTGAAATTGGCTAGAGTGACATTAAATAAGCAATTGTTATTATTGCCTTATTGTAATTGTTTTTATTTTATACAAATAAAAATCACCTTTTTAACAAATAAAACAATTTTAGATGGCTGAAATATAGGCAATAAAAAACTATTAAAGTCCGCTGGAACAAGATCATATACCTGATTTATATTGTTAGCTACCAACAATTTTATTTCTGGAACATCTTTAAAAATATTTTCGTGTTACTGTCATCACTGTTTCTTTTCTTGGTGAAAGTGAAAGTTAATCAAATCGTAGATAGCTTAGCCCGGGGTATGTTGCTTATTATGACATAATAAATTTTAAAATATCGGGGTTTCTTTGCGTTATGCTGTCGTAGAAAACAGACCGACAGATAAGAACGGCAGAGCCTCTTTCTTCATGCTTAGAAATGAATAAATTTATATATTCAATCTGCCTATGTTCCAAAAATTAAGATTATGTTCGTCTGTCTGTTGGCTGTGGTTAATAGTTTGTGGATAAAGGTCCTATAACATAATACGGTAGGCACGCACTGAGCTACCTAATTGATCCCCAGCCCACCCTACAGCACCTCAATAGAAGACCCCAATCCAATTAAGCCGGTGTTGGATGCGTATGTGGGCTGCTGCGGTCTGTCGTTGCCATGGATATCCAATCACCCAAGTGTGAGTTAGTCGTGTGATCTGGTCATTAGATAGCCTACGGGCTTCGGACAACATGCAAGCATGGAGAAAGCTTGAGTCAATCGATCAACCCTGTACCTAACGTTTGCTTGTGTCATCTATCAGAAAACTCTATTGATGTCCTAGAAATTAAGTAGGGTAAATTGAGTCACCCTAATTTATAACTAAGACGTTTTATGAGGGTGAAATGGGAGGGAAATCGTCACATGAGGAGACTGTGTTTGGCGAAAATGAGACCCATTGCCTGCTACGGTGGGTTTCAGTGTGGGTGCGTTCATGTTGTCAAATAAGAATACTAATACATTGACTGCATTAACGGACTATGGATAATGGGCCCACTATCCACCAATAGCTGTAATGGATCCGAGGTGCCAATACTGGACGAAAGGAATCATAGGATATAATAAATATAATCCGTAAATAAATGCAATCAGTAAATCATTTTAAGTGACAATGATTTTTTTTCTTTACTTAAAAACTAACTATTCCTCTAATTAAAATAAAATAAAACGCACTTTTTTTTTTATTGGTATTAAGTACTTTTTTTACCAACAAACATATTTTACCATTATTCATTATTAACAAAATTCTGTGGGTGCATTAAGAAACAGCTTTTGATCTTTGACTTGTGAAAGTTTAAAAGTCTGCGAGAAGCGTTTCAGTTAAATTACCGTGAGGCACAAACGTTGACCACACATAATTTCATAGAAACAACTTTTTCTGCTTTGTAATTTTGAGAAAAAATCAAATTCAGTTGCATAAGAAATTATTCAAACCATTGATATTTTGCTGAATACCATTAGTTTTCATTGGTTGCAAGATGAGGTAGACTTCAGAATGCTTCCTGTTTCAGCCCTCCCTTGTTTATAAAAGAAATGTAGGCCAGGAATCATGCAATAATAAACAAATAGGATATGGAAAAAGAACTTTATAGTTGAAATAAAACAGCTTCGGCAGAAAGTCTCTCCAGAGCTTTATTAATTGATAGACAAACAATTCAGACGGACTAGGCCGACATCCTCAAAGGAAGCTGATGGCCAGCCAACCCGGCAAGTGTTATAGTTACTGTAGTTACTGTCAGCTGGAACCTTTGTGGTGATGACATAATAGTCCATCGAAAATATTTGGGTTTGTTTTCAATATAAAGGCACTCCACATCGATGAAAGGCAGAATAGCTATATCATTTAATGAGTAATCATTTAGTGAAAATGGGTTGAAAAGACTCCATAGTGTTTTCAATGTTATAAAATACCTATGGACAAAATATAAGTATATGCCCAGTCTGGCTACATATTTGATAAAAAAAAACTCTATTCTCAAAAAAACATTTTTTTCCTCCTTTACTGATAAACTATAACAACAAGCTTTCGCAAAAGCGACATCAAACTGCCCGCCATGCCATTAGCTAAAATGGTCTACGTTGAAATCAATTTAAGAAAAATATCATGAAGTTATGCGTAACAAAATTTAGCACCATTGCCATAGCTCATTTTGCTGCTTATCATAGGCATGGTATGTAGCAACGTAGATAAAAAAAATGACTCTTTAAAAGTTCGAAAAACCCAAATATGAAATCAGTTTCATTGCATTGAATTAAAACTATGTTATGGGTGCATTTTAAAAATACAGTAAATAACAAATATATTGTTTAAAGCATTCATAGGTATTCGGTTCTAATGGAACATTAAATTTACTTCTGTGGATTTGGGAAGTCTCTGGGCTATTTGAATAAACGAGTGAATGAAAATTGTAAATATGGTATGAATAAGAACATTTATCACAACTACTTATTGCCTAATTAGGCAGATTGTAATTTTAGTACAATAAAGAAGTTTCATAATAATAATACACTTCATCCACTATTATTGAGTATTTAGTTAATATATATATAAGAATGGTAAAATTCTTGTTTGGGAAAATACAAGTAAAACAAATAAATCCCATATCTAGACATAGAAAAATAATAATCCCATTGCATTAAATAAATATTTTAAGCTAACACCATAACATTTATTTTAAAATTACTTTTTTATAATTTACTAATTACTTCATTTCGTTAAGAGATACTTTCATAAAAATAGAAAACGAAACGACGAGTCTAATTATCGCCTGATCGGGTAATCTAAAAAAACGGAAATGATAATACGACCCTTAGCCTATTTCTGGACTATCGAACGTAGACGCCAGGTGTCACTGTAGTCGAGCGTGTTTCCTATCTCAGATCTGATAGGAGTGATACACCACCGGGACAATGGGACTCTTATTAGGCAATTTAATGTAATCGTGTTCGTTCGCTCTTGACCTGTGCATATCTGGCAGGCGGAGTGGGACAGTCTTTAATCGTTTTTCTCGAGCCACAAAGGAGAGTACTGCCACTGATATTTTCTCTGTTAATTTCTCTGATGTATGCTCTACTATAACTGAAATAAAAATGAACCATCTGAAATTTTAAAGGTATATATAATAAAAAAATATGTAGATTAAATATTTTCTTAAAATACAGTAACAGAAAAAATGAGAGAAACAATTAAGAAGAAACATAGAGAAAAAATTCAGGTCCGTTCCACTGATTTTTAAGCCTTTTCGACCTTATCTCCAAATCAATAACGATAATGCAAAATTCAAAGATATTACAAAAAAATAAAGAGTTAAGAGAAAAAATATCAGTCGGGAATTATTGTGTCCCCAAGGCGGGGAGAGAAGGCACGCCTAGGGTCACTGTGGACCTGTGGTATTTGACCTTTGCTGGCGGCCTAGTCGGCGGGCACCTTTATTCGACTCCATAGGATCTTAGAAGGTGTGCTCCTGACAAAGCACTATATTCAGGAGAAGAGGAAAAGGGTAGGTATTATAGGCAGTTTATGTGGTCTTGGAATGGCCACGAATTCACACTCAGTATCTAAGGGTAGGCCAAAACCGTCCGGATCACAAAGGCGAGTGTGAACCGGAGAGAGGCAGACTGGATCGCCGTGGGAGACGCTGCTAGGTAAAGTTTGTAGGGCCACGGACCGTCGTCCGCGAGGTAGAGGTCTCTCCCAAGGAGGTGCTAGTTTTAGCGAGACAAAGGAGATAATACCACTAGAAAGGTGTGGGGTCTGCCAACGCCGGACTAAAACATAGCGAGGTTAGGAAAGAGAGATACAGAGGTAGTTGAATAAGAAAGCTATGGTTCGAGTAGAGCAGCAAGTGCCAGTGCAGAGAGAGAGAGAGAGAGAGAGAGAGAGAGAGAGAGAGAGAGAGAGAGAGAGAGAGAGAGAGAGAGAGAGAGAGAGAGAGAGAGAGCAGTGTCTTGAAATTGTTCTTGAAATTATTTAATTCATCAATAAAATTGTATGCCCTCAGTAGGAGATAAGAAACCTTTCTTATAGGAAAATTAAAGTATGAGTTGTGCTAGTGCGTATAACTAAATGTGCTAATCTGTTGGTAGATATTATTATAGATAAATATAGGCCTAACCCACAACCAGAATACGTATCCTAAAATTATTTATATACGCAAATTCCATAAATTAAAATTTCTTCTATAATTGACTACTAAGTAATCGGGTATACGTAATCGATCCAAAAACTTGAACTTGGCCAGACTCAAAACTATGGACGAATCCATGATACTATTAAAGAAGTACGACCTAAATCTGAATTAATTTTACTAAAAATCAAAGGTATTGCCTAGACACTATATATTTATTATGACAGAGCTAACGCGTTGCCCTGTCTGAGTTGGAGATTTTCAGGCTCATTGAATTTAAAGTACGAAGTTAAAGATTTACAATTTTTTTTAAAATTATTGTTACTAAAATGGCTTCCGATTGATTACTTAATAACTCATCGTAAAATATGTGGATTTTGCCGAGAGTCACACAGCTCTTTTAACAATTTCGTTTACATTAGCTTCGTGTCGAACCTGAAGATAACTGACTTACAGTTGAGTGCATTAGCTCTGATAAATCCATTGTGGAGAGGCAATACCTAGAGCTCTACAATCCGCAACCAGCATTTACAGTCGCGAATAAATAAATATGTCAAAAAAAGATTTCGGTCTCTAAGAATAAATAATAAGGAGGCTACTTTTCCTTAGATCGACTTGTATATACGTAAAACATACTGAAGAATACGTGGTGGGCCTTGTCACTAACAAAATAAATTTGATATGTCACATCAATTTGACGATGTCTTTCTAAAGTGTATGGTCGTTGGAAAAGTTCTACCTCATGTAAGCGCCATTTGTACGGATAAATCAAGGGTTAGGGGGAACTTTTTTCCATAATGTTCCCACAACTCTTTTCCTCTACCTTCCCTTATTATTTCGATCATGTAAAAATGTACAAACTCGATATGAAAAAAGAGAGAAATATGAAGGTTTGAATTGACCTACTACTCAGTGAAGCTCTCTGAAGCAGTTTAAAAGCAACAACAGGGGAGAAATACGAGAAGCGGTGACTGATGAAAGCAAAAGCAATTATTGAGCCGTTATGGAAAATGGAACAAAGTTAAATTAACAATTTTCTTTTCCATGTCATTGAATATTGCAGGGGAGGAGGCGATGGGGGGTAAAATGTCCCTCTTTCCACCCTCTCTCTCCTGCAGGATACAATCCTCTTTCATGTCACACAACACCGCTCGCTTTAAACCGTTTGTGTGATCCTAAAGAACCACCTACTTGTTAATAATTGCAAATCCTTCATGGCTGGAAAATAAAATAAAGTTGTTGAAAAACCAGAATCGTAATTCTTCTGCGCATGTATATGATCAAATTGATCTCAAATATCTATGATATATTGAACCAGACTAAGTGGGATGTTTTAGTGAAGACGGAAAATATGGTTAAACCATTAAACGGGCTCAGAATCTATTTGAGGTTCAATTTTATGTTTTTATCCCCTATCGTCAAATGCTCATTAAAGATGGCGATGCAAAATTAAATTAAAATAAAAGGGCCGATTCCAATAGATTTCTTTTTATTAATATTTTAGCTGTTTGCAGTTTTACTTTTGTTGATTTTCAGTTAACAAGATGGTTTATAATTTCTTTTTTTTAAGCATGGAACTTTTAACCAAAGATAAAAGTGTGAAAAATATCCTTCTTGTAATTTTCAGCATCAATCAGCTTGTACATATAACAACCAGTCACCATAATAACATAAAAAATAAATAATAAAGTTCCCTCGTAATTCAAAGTAATGTTACAGGACACTTTTATTAACCTATTGTAAATAAACTATTTCGCCATTTTCAACAAATACACTCAATTTTAGTTCTCGGACCATCTACGTAGATCAACTGAAAAACAGAAATTCTCAATATATACACAGGTGGTCTGAAAAGTTTCCGACCTCAACATGAAGATGATAATAAAATAAATAAAAGCTAGTGAAATAAAAGCTTTGTTAGGTCGGAAACTTTTCAGACCGCCCTCGTACTGCTGTCTACCGAAAATTAGCGTTTTTGGAATATCTTCGAATTATTTTTCGCTTTTCAGGCTTAATATATTGTTAGGTACGGATGATCTGAAATTTATATTTTTAATAGATTCAGGGCAATTAGTTGATTGATCCAGGATAAATGTTTGTCTTATACTTTCCATTACCAATGTCTTTGAACTATCACATACAACACTAATCAAGCCCGCAAACAAGTCAATTTCCCAATCAGCTCTAAACAACGAAGACATTTAGTACTGGTATTACCTGTGCCCCAACGTAAACCAGAGCCACTCTTCTTCATTAATGTTTAAACTGGAGAGAAGCAACAGGTCTGCTAGCCAGTTCCCATATATAATTCAACCGGGATTAAGTAGTTTATTGCTCCCTCAAGCCGGCTGTTCAGGCAAGGGTTTAGCCCACTATTAGGGATTAAGAATAACAGTATTCACTTAGGACTGTGATCAAGTAGCAGTTCAATTACAGAAATTCCACGAAATATTTATTTATATTATAAGCTCTTTATTGAAAATTTGCTTGTACATATGTATTAATTGGAATGTGAGAATTCATTTATACTCAAGTTCAACGTCCATTCATAACAATATTCATACTGCTTATTCAATATTTCTGCCAAGGATCCTCCCCCCCCCCCCACTCCCAAGGTAATAGATGCCCTAAGCAAGTGAGTGGCAGGCTCGGGAACTCTCCCCGCCTCCATCCGCGACCTTATCCATGCATGTCCCATCCACCAAAAGAAGGCAGAAGACCAGAGAGGGGCTAAGATAGCCACAGACGCTCAAGACATGATTGGGAATTGTAGCCAATGCCATAACCCCGTTACATACTTATCTATTCGCAATAACTCTTGAGGCGACAGCAGTTTGAGGTGACGAGAAGGATTGTATAGATGAATGGTACAGGATAAGGAGTTTACAAACTGTGAACCAAAATGTATTCAATTCTTATAGAAGTTAAGTTGGAATACTAACCATCATGGAATACACAAGTCCAGCTCCATGCCGAAAATCTACATTCCTCGACATACATAGTTTAGAATTATTTATGACATTTGCATCAGACTAGCCACAAACTAAACAGTCAACAACTTCTCGCGATGGAAAAGGTGAGGTTCAGGAGACAGAAATCCTGGTTCACAAAAATTAAACAAAAAGCCTCAGTTATAACTCACATTCAAGTAATTGTTGTTTGTATTGAGTGAAAATTTTTGATCACTGGCCCAAATATACTACTCCTACACACATAGACTACCCCTATACACATAGACTACCCATTTATGAAACATTTACGATATTATGTTTCAAAAATGAATTTACTATTGTAGTAGAGTGAAACGTACATATTCACTAATTAAATTGAATAAATATTCAAAGATTCCAATAAAAAGCCTTAATGAATTCAATCCTTTATTGTGCTAAAATTACAATCTGCCTTGCTAGGCAATAAGTAATTAAGATATACTATCATTCATACCATATTTACATTTCATCATTCACTCGCTCATTCATTCAGGACATGACTAGAGAAACTGGCCATTGCCAGGACTCCCACTGTCACTTGATTATAGCAGGTCACGAGGCCACTGCCGTTTCAGTCTCCGAGGAGGATTATAGGGATGAGTGACGCAGTGCAATGACTGTGCTACAGGATTAGGGTGGTTGGAAAGGCTACTGTGGAATTTCATAAACTTGGAAGGGATGAGTTCTAGAATGTAGGGTATATTAAGGTCGTTATGAAGGGTTTTGTTGCTGACATAATAAGGGGCATTTACTATTGTTCTCAGGACTTTTGATTGAAAGGATTGGATACGCTTGATGTTCGACTTTTTTGCTGTCCCCCATAGCTCTGTTCCGTATGTCCAGATTGGTTTAAGTACAACTTTGTAGATTAGTAGTTTATTTTCTATTGAGAGATGGGATGTCCTTTGAAGTAGTCTGTATAGTTGTCCAAAGCGTCTGTTTAGTTCTTGTCTTTTTAGTCTCGTATGTGGGATCCAGGTCAGTCGTTTATCGAGATGGAAGCCTAAGTACCGTACTGTCTCGGATACAGGGAGAGGAATAGAATTAAAATAAACTAGTGGACAAGACTTGCGACAAAGGGTGAAGGTAATGTGGGAACATTTTGCTTCATTAACTTTGATCCTCCATTGGTTGCACCAATACTCGATCTCGTCAAGGTGTTTTTGAAGGTTATGGGATGCTATGTCGGGGTCTGGGTTAGATGACAAGACTGCAGTGACATCTGCAAATGTGGCCAAGAAGGTATTGGGAGTAGAGGGGACATCAGCGGTGTATAGGTTATAGAGGACGGGACCCAGGACACTGCCCTGTGGTACTCCTGCATTTATAGGATAGTAGTTTGAATATTCTAAACCACAGCGGACTTGGAAGAAGCGGTTTGAAAGGTAGGACTGTAGGATTAGGAAAAGGGTCTGTGGTAAATATCTTTTGAGCTTGTAGAGCAAACCAGCGTGGCAAACCCTGTCAAAAGCTTGAGCTATATCAAGAAAGGCAGCAGTGCAATACTGTTTGGTTTCAAGGGCTGAGGAGATGTGATCAACAACGCGAAGGCCTTGTTGAGCAGTGGAATGCCGTTGGCGGAAACCAAACTGGTGTGTGGGAAAACGTTTTTTGGATTCAATAATTGGAAGTAGACGTTTTAGTAGTTTCTCAAATATTTTTGAGAGGATAGGGAGTAGGCTTATTGGACGGTAAGATGAGGCGTCATTGGGTGGTTTACCGGGTTTGGCGAATAGGACAATAATGGAATGTTTCCAGAGGAGAGGAAAGTGCGTCTTTCGGATTATGCAATTATATATGTAGGTTAGGAAGATTATGGCTTTTGGAGGAAGTTGTTTGAGAATTTTAGGAGTAAGGAGATCTTATCCAGGGGATTTTCAGTGAGGTAAGTTTTTCAGAAGGTATTTGACCTCAGAGGGATTAACGGCTTTTGGTGGAAGAGAGAGAGGAATAGGTGAAGTGAGGAAATCTTCCACAGTTGTGCTGTGAGTATGGTTTTGATGTGAAAGGTGAGGTGTGAACGTATGGGTAAGATGCAGAGCAAATTCTTCCGACCTATCTCCATCCGAAGCCACCCAGGACCCATCATCACGACGGAGTGGGTGTGAAACAGGTTGATACTTTAGGATTTTTTTGGTTACATTCCACAAGGAGTTATCCCTGGTAGACAGAGAGGAGAGGTAGGAATTGAAAGAATCGGAACGGAAGGATGCCAATCGCCGCTTTACCAATCGGCAGTATTGATTGTACGTGCGGCGATCAGCAGGATGCCGGGATCTTTGCCACACTGTTCTAGAGCGGCGTTTGGATTGGATTAGATCTTTGAGATGCTGAGGTAAAGGATTTTGATTGTGGATTTTTGGGTGACGATGCGGTAACGATGCCTCCCAAGCCGACCCCTGGACCAGAGTAGTGAAAAATGAATTCAAAAGGAATTCTTGTGTTTTCTTGAAATGAGAAGTTAATGAGATCAATAGATAATGAAAGTTAACTTGGGTAACATCTTTGTTGGTTGGTCAACATACAAACATACTTTACTGGTTCCAAAAATTATAAACTCCCGCAACAACAGAGCGCTGAGGATCGATACTTAGCCACAGTAGTGGTACAAAAGTAAGCAATAAATTTATTTTTCAGGCTGGGTATGTTAACATAGGGCTTCAGCCGAAGCAAGGTGCAAGAGCGCCATACATCTAGTGAAGGGAAAATATAGGGTAGGTAGTTTATGTGGTCCTGGAATGTCCACGAATTCACACTCGGTATCTAAGTGTAGGCGAAAACCGTCCACACCAACGGGTTACAAAGCCACGGGGAAAACCACTTTGGAATGGTCCCCAAACACACGGGCTAGCAGATCATACACTCCTACATTTTATACAGAAAGGAACATGGAAACTACTAGACTAGCGTAAGGTGTAAGGTGCATATTAACTTAGTTGTCTTCCGAAAACACAAGAAAATGTTGTAAAGAGGATCCGTTTAAGCGAAATGAGTGGAATTAGGAAAATACTTGAGGAATGTCAAGGGCAGTTGGTACATAGAACCCACTGTGAAGGGATAAAATTGTAATGTAGAGAGATTATCGATATGCGGTTCTGACCACTTTAGATAGAAATGTTTGGATTCGTTTGTTGTTTGAAGCCAACACCTGTCCCCCATACACTACATAATAAAATCCTTAATTCTAATTGGTTTTGGCAACTGCTTGTATAGATGAATTTTGTTTTCTAGTTTACGGTTATAGGTTCTGCCAACCTGTCTGTGCAACTGTCCTAACCGCGTAATTGATAAATTTATAGAATAGAATAGAATTTGAAATCAATTTTGGATCAATGATGGATTATATAACTGGTACTATAATCATGTAACTGTCCTCATACTGTCAGTATATTTAATTATTAATAAATAATTAAACATGCTAAGTCGCAATTGAGCTTCTCTGTGGTCTCACTGATACTTGAACTTGCTTTGTGTTTAGGATGGTAAATATGGTATGAATGAGATCATTTATGACAATTACTTATTGCCCAATGAGACAAATTGTAATTTTATTATAATAAAGTTGTTGTAAATCAAAAAGGAAAAATTCAAAAAAAAATTCAAGTCAAGTGTTGTATAGTCAAGGCATTTTGAGAATCAAGAATAAAGTAAGGTTTTCCGCAAAATATCATCCCTTGGGCTGTATTGACATTATAAATACATTTTTGGTGTAGTCCACTCAAGCTCCAACAAGTATTACATATTATTAATGAGGACGACCAGATACATAATTTGATACCCTACTGAAAATAGTTGCTGAATATTTTTGATTTCAAAAGTACTAATTAATTAATTAATGGAACATAATCATTTTTTATGGATGTGGCTGTATTTTTCAAATCCTTACTTCAAATAGGATCAATACTTAGAGATAGAGGGGTCTCAAAAACAGATTGTAGAGAGCTGAAAACAAAATAATTTCTAATTTATAAAAAAGGAAAAAAAATACGAATCCCTAAAAATACCTCATGCTTTTTTTTGCCAGAACTTATTATACTATGAATAATTAGTTTAATTACTGTTCAATATGACTGGTTGTCATATTTCCGAAAGAAAAGTTAATATCCCTTTGTTGTCAATAAAAGTGGGCAGATGCCCTACAAGAGAAAGAAAGACGGAGCCATTGTTCCGCAGCTGTTTGCGAAGCAATTTGTATTTTATTAGTACTTTGGTTAGGGCAGAACCGGCAGCACAATGGCCGAAGCCTGGTCGCTACTAGCATTCTTTCATAATTGGCAGTCATTGTTACTAAAAAGCAACTTAATTTGTTGTTTTTTTTTCTTTTATTTACTGAGTTAAATATTGTGCAATAACATTGTAGGGGGGGTTCATTTTTACATTTGTTACGGTCTCGAAAGATGACAACCCTGCACAGCCTCAACCTTCGGTCTCGACAATGTCAGGACTTAACATTGAGAAGTTCATATCCGCTTTGGAAAATCTTGGAGGAAACCAATATAGATGGCAGGATATTTGTGGATAAACGTTTCGTCCTTATTAAGGAGTCAAATCACCTGTAATGATTTGAGTTCAGGGTGAAACAACGCGATAGAATCTCGGTTCAATTATTTCTCAAACCCAAAGCAAGTCTGTCAGTATGTTCTGCAACATGCCTAAAATTTATATTGTAGTATATTCAACAACACTATTACAGAGTATTCCTGTAAGTAAGCTTCTTAGTAGCTAAAAAGATTTTACTATTGCCATTTCCTTATTAAATGAGATCAAAATACCTTCCAGCAGATATCACCTCTTTTGTTTCGCCATCTTTACCGACCAAGAATCAGTCTCCTTTTTGTATTCTTCTCTCGATCCCCTTTTTTTTCGTTTTATCGAGGTTTAGGAGTATGTATATACTTTGAAATCTTGTGAGGTTAAACTGGTGAGGAAGGTGACATCTAAATCGAATAAATACCAATCCTTTGTAAAGGAGAAATGATTAAATCTTAATCAGAACGTGTACGTGGAGAGAAGAGGAGAGGCAGCTATGAAGGTGGGCTATTCACTACTGGACAAAGGAGTGGACCGCTCAGAGATAGCTAAGTGGTCGCTAAAGGTGTGAGTAGAAGCCTTCTTTTCACCTTCTCGAAGTATTAGTAAGTGCCGGAGTCTTATCTTATTGCCAAGCTCTAAAGGAGAGGCTCTACTTTCAAATAGGCGATTGACTATTGTCTGTCGTCGGATATTTCAAAGATATGTTCCATTATGTTTATGTTTTGATTTAAATACCACCTCATAAATAGAGATCAGAAGTGAAGCATACATCAATAATTAAGTATGTTGTGTGTATTAACTATCTATTGGTCAATTATAAATTAAATTAATAACAATAATAATATAATTTTCAAATAAAATCCATTGATGTAACAAAAGTCTATTATTAAAAAATGCCTGCTTTTAGAATTTTTATTTAAAAAAACTATGCTGTATAAATAATGAATCTTTGAAACAGAAGTGAAAATCAGATGCAATTTTAATCAATATGACTATAGTTGCCGTTTCGAAATTAAAAGCTTGAGCCTCACAATACCTGACAAACCCTGTTGGGGCTCTGTGCACAGCTTCTCTTCTATCCACGTGACCCCTTCGCTTTGATGATGTCAGCCATTAAGCTGTAAGCAAATTAGTGATTAGTCCCCCACCCACCTCTCTAGTATGTTTGATGTATACTTTTATTTCTAGAATACCATCAATTCCCGTCAAATATTATTATTGAGTTGTTTCTGTTTAATTACTTACCATTGAATGTTATTAATTTTTTAATACTTTTAACTGATTACTTTTTATATGAAAGTGTTAAAAATAATAAATAAATGGATAAGCATGATGATACCAATTTAAAAAATTATAACTAACCGAAACGAGGAAAATAGATTCTTGTTTTATTTTTTCCTTAATCGGTGTAAGTAGTTTCTGCGCATGCGCCATTATTGATAACACCCATCTATTACAGCTCTTCATATTTACACCAATTACTACAGTTCATAGAGTTTCTTTCCGCTTTAAAAAGTGTCTCACAGGCAACTTATGTGAGCTTCTCCTTATGTGAGTTATTACTTAATATACTCCCTCAGTGTGTGTTTTAGAATATAACACACAGAAATGTCAGCCATATTGGCCAGTCTCTGCTCGTGGTTCGTGGATACTAGATCATAACACGCAGTATACAACATCGGTAGTGAGGTGATATTAGCCGACTGGCACCGTCAACGACTCCGGTGTAAATATCGTGAGTCGAATCTCACTGACGCACGTATTTTTTATTGAAATAAAAATTAAATTATAAAAAAATAAATATTTAAAATTATTATGCAATGAGATTTCATCAACAGCTTGTGTCTGAGAATAAAAAAAAATGTCTTTAGGACCAACTCCGACCCCATCACCTGTTAAGCGATCAATAAGAAGATCGAATAGGAACGTTCCAATAAATTCATCTGCCAGCAGCTCGATGGAAGAACTACCACCACAGACCAGCACTTCAAAAGAAGAAACAGTAGACGAATCTCCGTTCTTCACGCCTAACTGCTTCGAAGAATTAAGAAATAGCCAACCTGACGACATGGAAGTTATTAAAACACCTACACAGCCCAAGCCACCTGCTATATTTGTAAGAAATATTATCAATTTCAAATTTTTATGCTCACAAATGAGTAAATTGTAGGTACCAGAAAATATACGTGCCTCAATCGCTCTCGGGATACCAAAATTTCGCCGGAAACTCCCGATACTTATCGGGCCATTATCAAGTATTTGGAAGAAACTTAAGCCGATTTCAATACATACCAATACAAAGCAGGAAAGATCGTTACGAGTAGTGATCAGAAATCTCCACCCGACCACACCAGCTGATCAAATTGAAGACGAACTATCAGCTCTCGGATTCAAAGTTCGCCAAATAACGAACGTTTTACGTGAGGACAGGCAACAAGATAAATCAATCAAAACGGCGCTACCATTATTCTTTGTATATGTCGAGCGAACATCTGGCTAGAGAAAATATACGGCTTAACACACCGTATTAAACACCGTGTATTACACAAGAATACAGGTCGAAAAACCTTACCCCGAACGAGACATCGTCCAATAACATAATTGCCAGGCATATGGGCACGCGAAATCGTACTGCCACCATCCTCCCAGGTGTGTAAAGTGTAGTGGGCAGCACGAAAGTGAATTATACCGCCTGCTGTGTGCGTGCTCTGCCAGCAAAGGCTATGAGGCTTACAGAATTCTGAAGTCCAGGAGCGAAGAACGTCGTCGGCCAGAAGAAGAGAAGCCAGCCACAGGTAGCCCAAGAAGCGCCCCCACCAGATATTTGAGGCCTTTAGTCTCTTTTTCTGATGCCGTTCGGAACAGAGAGCAGACACAGGCACTGCCCACCACTTGTCCGCAAGTTTCTCTTCCCCAGCATTCCACTCATCCCGTCAACCAGCAAACCCAATCCCATCAACCCCACATCTCGTATATTCCTCCACCTTTAAGCTCTTCAGATCTCACTAGCCTATTAACATCATTCCTTACAGAATTCAGAACCCTAATTACCCCTCTCATTTCCCTTTTTACAAATCTTGTCTCCTACCTTATCCCCGTTAAATAAACCCATAAGTGGATCCTTCTGACTACTTATCCATTCTCCTTTGGAATGCGAATGGTGTTCGCACCCACACTAACGAACTGACTACACTACTCCACGACAAACACATCGACGTAGCTCTTATTACTGAAACAAGACACGAGTAAACGACCATTTACCGTTCGACAGTACCAGACTTATCGAACAGATCATGCAGGTACCACTGTCATTGTTCTTAACTCCATATCCCACCACATAGTTCCTATGATAGCACATGATTTCCTTCAATCCACTGCAGTGTCAATCACCACCTTCACTTTTCCCTTTACTCTAGATTCCCAATTTAGTCCGATTCCCAATTCATCTCCTTTCTAGACTTCATTGGACATCGTTTCCTCATGGGTGAGGACCAACATTCAAGATCGACAAATACATGAGGACGTGCTTTTCTGTTTGCACTTACACGAAAACATTGCTCTACTATCACTCCTGACACAGCCACCTATTGGCCATCTGATCCCAACTTAAATCCTGATCTCCTTGACTTCTTTTTCTACAATAGTTTAGGAACACTAAATTATTCACTCACGCGCCTCGAGGACCTCTCCTCTGATCATAGTCCTTTATTATTAACCATTTCCCTAAGGCCAATTCACAGACTGTCTCCTCCTTCATTTATTAGGGACCCAGTTGACTGGGACCACTTCCACCAGCTTCTTACAGAGTCTGTAGACTTCTTAAGTGTCCCTGAAAACATCCCAAGACCTAGAAGATGCATCTTCCTAACCTACATATATACACAGGTGGCTTGAAAAGTTTCCGACCTCAATATGAAGATGATAATAAAATAAATGCTAGTGACATAAAAGCTAAAATAAAAGCTTTGTTAGGTCGGAAACTTTTTAGACCACCCTCGTATAATTGAATTATCCGAACGACGCACTTTCCTCTCCTCTGGAAACATTCCATTATTGCCCTATTCGCCAAACCAGGTAAACCACCCAATGACGCTTCATCTTATCATCCAATTAGCCTACTCCCTATCCTCTCAATAATATTTGTAAAACTCCTATTAAAACGCCTACTTCCAATTGTTGAATCCAAAAACCTTTACCCTACTCACCAGTTTGGTTTCCGCCAACGACATTCCACAGCTCAACAAGGCCTTCGCGTTGTTGATCACATCTCTTCAGCCCTTGAAACCAAAAAGTATTGCACTGCTGACTTTCTCGATATAGCTCAAGCTTTTGACAGGGTTTGGCACGCAGGTTTGCTCTACAACCTCAAAAGATATTTACCACAGACCCTTTTCCTAATCCTACAGTCCTACCTTTCAAACCGCTTCTTCCAAGTCCACTGTGGTTTAGAATATTCAAACTACTATCCCATTAAAGCAGGAGTTCCACAGGGCAGCGTCCTGGGTCCCATCCTCTATAATCTATACACTGCTGATGTCCCCTCTACTACCAACACCTTCTTGGCAACATTTGCAGACGACACTGCAGTCCTGTCAACCCATCCAGACCCTGATATAGCATCCCAAAACCTTCAAAAACACTTTGACGAGATCGAGTATTGGTGCAACCAGTGGCGAATCAAAGTCAACGAAGGAAAATGTTCCCACATAACCTTTACCCTCTGCTGCAAGTCCTGTCCGCCAGTCTTTTTAAATTCAATTCCTCTCCCTGTGTCTGAGACAGTACGGTATTTAGGCTTCCATCTCGACAAACGACTGACCTGGAACCCACATACGAGGCTAAAAAGACAGGAACTAAACAGACGCTTTGGATAGCTGTACAGACTACTTCAAAGGACATCCCATCTCTCAATAGAAAATAAATTACTAATCTACAAAGTTATACTTAAGCCAATATGTACATACGGAATAGAGCTATGGAGGACAGCAAAAAAAGTCGAACATCAAGGGTATCCAGTCCTTTCAATCAAAAGTCCTGAGAAGTAAATGTCCCTTATCACGTCAGCAACAAAACCCTTCATAACGATCTTAATATACCCTACATTCTTGAACTCATCCCTTCCAAGTTTATGAAACAACAGTAGCCTTTCCAACCACCCTAATCCCGTAGCACAGTCATTGCACTCCATCAGTCATCCCTAGAATCCCCCTCGGAGACTGAAACGGCAGTGGCCTCGTGACCTGCTATAAATGCGTGACAGTGACAGTTATTATATTAGATTCATCGATCATGATACATTTTCTAGCACCCTTGTTAGCAGATCCCTATCCGCTGAAGATAATTATTAAACTGATACTTAGGAAATTATGAAACATTTAGTGTGCTATTTACACAGGCCGTTCTGGCAATGGGCAGTGTCTCCAATCATGTCCTGAGCGTCTGTGGCTCTCGCACTCTTGGTCAGCCTCCACTGGCTCTTATTCGGTAACGCGGCTGACGGAGGAGCGTGGGGGACTTCCCAAGACTCCGCTTCCTCTTTTGTATGCGAGGGAGGTGACAAACATGTGGATTTAGGAGGCCTCTGGGCTGTCTGTAAATATTGCATGAATGAGCGAGTGAATGATGAATTGTAAATATGGTATGAATGAGAGCATTTATCTCAATTACTTATTTCCTAATAAGGCAGATTGTAATTTTAGCATGATAAAGAAGTGAGAAAAAAATAAATAAATAAATCGGTGTAAGTCAGGTACCCTATGCGTAATGTAGCTTTCTTACGGTCTGCAATCTTGGAGTGTGGACACAAGTCTATATATACAAATTTAGATTAACTGCAGAAGCTACAAAATATATTTCTAATAATAATAACTAATTCACCGCCGAGTACGCCTGCGTAATGCCATCTCTTGTCTGCATGTTAACATTTATATTGACTTTATTAATCACGTAGTAAAATGAATACATCTCCAAAGGTTTTTGAAAATTCTAAGTGAAACCAATTCATGTTATTTTTTTAGAAACACGAAGTTGGTTTTTGGCAGCAATAAGAACCTTGGGTTTTTTCCTTGAATGAGGAAAATAGAGAATGGTTTGAGAAGCTCCTTAATGCCATCGGTCAAGGTGGACTATCGGTCGATCGGAGGCCGATTTTCTCAAGTGATTAATGGTGTTATCCCATTTATAATTGTCATTGATCCCCTTTTAACTATCCAACTGGGGCTTGGGAAAAATATGCATCGGAATTATTTACCAGGTGTAACGTAAGCCATCTAAGATGTAACGTACCTTTATATGAGCTACTTATCCAGTGTTTCTTTGTAACATTAATTATTATAACTAAATTTTATTTTCAACATTCAGACAACATGCATCAAGAATGATGCATCAAACTATTTTAATGGCTCGTTGTAAAAATGCTCCACTTAGACTCATAATAGATATTATTAATCAGGAAATATAATTTTATCATCTGTTCTATATAATAAGAAACATTTGTTGTTGTTTTTTACTACTAATTTATTTTTAAATGGGCTTTTATTATTTTTCACAGGCTGATTTTATTTTTGCATTCTCACGGTAACAAACGGAACTATCACGAAGAATATCACCCTTGTCAAAAAGCGAATGGTTAAGTTAAAGTTGAGATCGCACTTTAATGACTGTTCACATAAAGGACCAAGTCAAAACAATCAATTTAAACACTTGAATTGAATCGGTTGCCGACAAACGATTCCCCAGTTTATTATCACTTGTTGAAACTAGAGCCTTTATCTCCAAGATTAGGTGACTAATTCACCTTTAATGAAGAACTATTAAAAAAAAAAGGGAGTACAAAATGAAGGTTACCAAGAAAAAAGGAATATCCATTCAAAGTGAATTGAGCTATCTAAGAAGAGGTTTTAACCTGTCTAAGTTATGATCTAAGTTCAGAAAACTTATCCGCATTTAATCAAAGCGACTAATTGAGTGTTTTGTATTTCAATTAAGAAGCCTGAACATCATAAGCCCCTGCTCGCCCAACTTCGTTACTTTTACTAAGCCAACAATTAATCAATATTGAGATTCGTAACATGGTTATGGCTTGCTTAATATTCATGACTTTATGTAAGTAGTCTCCAAAAGTAGGTTAGTTTCATTAGTAACAAAATTGAAATATTATTATCAAAACAATTGTCTACAATAGCTAGGTAATTTCACAGAATTTATTCACCGAACTTGTGAGCACAGGGACTAAAATAGTTAACATAAGTCTACTACGATATCGTCCTCACATAAAGTCTCAGGTTTTAGTTATTTAAAAGTGGTAATAATTGGTTTTATAGCAAGTAATGACTGCATTGATATTTAATTCAGGACCTAGAGGTTGATGTAGTATGGCTAATGTGATGACTGAAACAAAAACATGAGATCACCCTTACGATGTTCGTGGTGAATGTTTGACATAAGTGGGGGGATGTAAGTAGAGGCAAATGTTCGGCGTTCTTTGATCGCTACTGTTCAGCTCTTGACTTGAGGTGAAGATATGATCCTATAGTACTTGTCCTGCGTTCGATAAAGCTTAATTTGAGCATGATGATGAACCTCAAAACTTCAAGTTTTAATTTTTTTTTACGTTTAGAATTAATAATGATTGATAGAATGATTCAATAAAAACTCGTTACCATCGAGCTTCTCTATAACCAAGAACATTTTGGTTTAAAATTTCGTCCACTTTCTAGAATATTGTTTGTTAGTTAACAGTTGTTCTTATTTTAGTACTGTGCCCTGAATCGACTCTATTTGTTACACTTCTTCCCGCTTAATAGTGATTTAATAGGTCCAAATCACCGATCATGTAGCGCGAGGGTTTGCTTGAGTAAATTCTGAGGTTACTACGCTATCGTAACGACATAATAATACAATTTCAGCCAACGAGAAATTTTACCTGCATATCTATAAAAGTCGCCGCTTGGGTTTACCAGTAATTAACAAACCACACCGAGCATGAAAGACAATCATAACTTTGACCCAGCTAATATCTACTCAATGCCGACTAGAATTGCTTTTTTACATTACAGATACTGATGTAACCTACTCAACTTGTTTGAATCTCTAATACTATTTTAATTACATAAACATTAATAAGTTACTCAATTCTTTTTAAGTTGTCTTTTGACTTGATATAAATGTGACGACATTGTCTTGTATACAACTATCACCTGAACCCAATTAGGTGGGAATTTTCCCTTTGTTTCATTTGTGTTTGTCTATTGCTACCTGACTAGATCTCGATCGATCGTGAAGCAGCAGAAGATAGACAGAATTTACTCTAGCAAGGTATTTACACGAATATTTTTTTTCGACCAATTCATTTGCAAGTATCTTTCTGGGATATAAGAAATATAACGAAAACTCAAATGATTCAACAACATTGAATATTGCTGTATCAATAAATAAATATTTTTATAATACGCAAAATATATTTCTTGCTTCTTCGGAGCTAAAAATATTGCCTTCTTTCCCTCCAAAGAAGAATACATGAATAGAAAACAGGAATATATTCGACTCAATATGCTCAAGGAGGAAGTTAGCTCCGTTGGTATTCCTAAACATTAACAATTCGTAACTATTAACCTTTATTATATTTTAAATATTATTACTTGAACATATTAATGTTGGATCTAGTAGTGACTGCAGGTAGTAAGTTTAATCTTAGAGAATAAACTTGAAGTTTAATTATTGAAGTTGAATGATAAATGTAGATAAAAAACTGAATAATTTCCGTTTTCTTACCCTTATTAAAACTTAAACAAACGCTGAATATTTCAACAGTTTCGCAAAGTGTCAACAATTAATTATTGAGTGTCAGTAATTGTGAATTAGAATAAGTATTTCTACTGCGAAGAAATAGGTATTATCGATTTTGAGTGCAGAAAAAGTTGAGTTTTTCTCAACGATATAATTGTCGTGATTGTAACGTTAAAAGCGTTGTCCTGAAAAAATATTCTTTTACACTTACCCACTTATTCTTCGGAGCCACTTGTATTGTCTAAAACGTTTTCAATACATTTTCATTAGTCAATATTTTCTTGTTTAACATTAGGATATTGTGCAATTATGAAAGTGGTATTCAGACTCAAAGGAGGATTAGAAAATAAAGTCTAGTGTTGTTTTAAAATAAATTTCATAACTTAAAAATAAATGGAAAGCCATCAATTATTAGATTTCCGCTTTTATTTTAAAAAATATGGTTGGCAAACTAAGTTAAGAAATCTCTTGAAATCGCTGAATAGCAGACCAATTAAGAACAAACGAGCCAAGACGAACTTGGGTTTGGCGATTAAACTGTTGGCAGTTGCTTATGAGATAACTACTTCGTAACGAGCTGTTAACTTGAGCATATCAGGTCCTCAGTCAGTTCTCAATAATTAAGTTCGCCAAATATTATATTCCCGATAGCTTATTTAGTTGAGTTAAACGTTGCTGATTGTAGATTTCTGGCTTACCACAACGATTTGTACCACGTTCGAAGTTTATGGATAACATTCAACACCATCAACAATCTTCCTCTTTGGACCTTGTAAGATTAAATATTTAGTCAGATGGTTATCGGCGGACAGCAGCTGTACTAAAGACCTCTGAGACAAGTTAAAGAAGGGAATACAAGTACTTAGAACACTTCATCCTGTGAAGGGAACACATGCAGCTTCGTGCCCAAAAGAGCTTATTCCATCCCTAAGTTAAGAGTATTCCATTGGATGTTACAAAAACATGAGTAACAACCAACAAACCTCTTCCAATGAAAATAGGATTTTGGAGGCGGAGTTGTGGTATCTTAGAATCCGCGGTACTGCTTCATGAATTGAATCTAAAAAAAAAACTCAGATGTTTTGGTGTTGCCAAGAAAATATGAGTGATGGTCGGTAGCCAGAAAAGCTTCTTCAGTACATCCCAACGGCCAGAAGGAAAGGAGGACTCCCAGCGAAGAGATTGATAAATGGCTTGGAGCAAGCGATGGCTGCGATAGGATTGTAGGAAAAATACTGGCAAGATTTTGAAAAATCTTGAAAAGGCAAGCCGGAATATTGGGTTTCAGTACAACTACAATTTTAATAATAAATCGTTTTATATATATAAACATCTGATGACATCAGACACTTCGATTGGAGTACTATAAAAAAACCCAATTAGCCTGACCATGGTTGAACCATTGAACCATGTGAAATGTTTTATGCTATTGCTTCATCAATCCAATCGCCATTTCGGACATAACAGATTGGTTCCCTCCAGTTTGTGCCAAATATGATAATATACAAACAGCTCAAATCGGCTTGCAAAAGCATGGCCTTAGGGTGTTTAATAAAAATATATATTGCTTCCTTTCGCCATTTTTAAGGTTTAGTTAAATTTTAGAATAATCAGAAACCGTTAGTTTTTCACCTTTTGTGTCCTAGGATTAGTTAGTGGGCTTTTCATGCAAGAGATTTTAAATTTTAAATAGATATCCTATTTAATATTGAAGAGGCAGGAAAAATATAGTTATTTAAATAAAACATAAGTAAGTTTCATTATTACTTAGTTAAATTACTTAGTATTAAATAAAATAGTTTTTTTCATTATTTGAAAACCTGTTGATGTTTTTCAAATATGGTTAGGCACGTTTATTTATCAGATCGAGCCAAATCAAAGTGATTTTGTCTCTCTCATAAGCTAGATAGGAGCTGCTACACATACAGGGAAAGAGAGTAAGGTTGATCCAGACAAATTCCGGCCACAATATCCTGGACCAGGCTTAGGTGAGACAGGGCATTTATCCCTATCAGATCACAGCAAAGTCTACATCTTCCAGGATTACTGTTGCGCCTTGCTCACCTCGTTCTCCCTCAGGCCATCGCTCTACTGTGGCATTACAAATTGATCTTAAGTACAACAAATCAAAGCATAAATGATTATTGATCGAATAATTGGCAAGTAATTAAAATAAAATTAATTTTAATGTTCGTTATTTATTTTAATTTGGCTTCTATTCTCTTGGATTGTCTAATAAAATTACTATAACTTAAAATACAAAGTAACCAAATATAGTAAATAAGTGTTAATCAGCCTTTCAAGTTGGTTAGCACCTCGTTAACATTTTCTTGCTAGGAAAACTGTTATGAAATAGTTTCACAAATCCTACTAGCATGTGTAGTTGTTATAAATTTAATGATAACAGTTGTTAAGTTATCTGTGTAATAGTTGCAATAGTAACTTTTTTCTAATAAGATATGACAGGCCATTGCTGACTATTGTTTTATTTAATTTAAACAAATGATATGTTGACGCATACGAGTGGATGTCTTGTGGAATAATTGATCAGTCATGGTTTCACTGACAACAGTTCGCGAATGACTGGTCAGGACATTGTTTGAATAACAAGAGATTGACGATTGACTACAGAGAGGTTGACTTGGAATAACAGATTTTGATCCTGTTTCAGAGACTGGTTAAATAAATTAGAATCTCTTGATCTTCTGGTAAGGGTTCGGTGCTACTTCTGTGTACTCAGAGGTCTATCAAGGCGAAGTTAGCGGTCTTTGAGGTTGGTGCTGAGAGCTGCACAGGCCAAACAACTTCGATTCGTCTTCAGATCTTTCAAGCTGGTGTTCTTACGAGAGTCAATACCATTATTTATTCACAAATATACATGTTCTGTCACCGAGAAAAATAATATGCGGGTGCATTGAAAATTTATGCTAGAAAATTATCAAGGACAAGAAACTTTGTCGAGCATGTGGTTTCGTTGCTGCGTTGAATAAGTTTCGAACAAGCTACTTATAAACAAGCAACATCTGAAAACATTTATACAAATCAACTAATACTAATTACTGTTGTGAACAATTCTCCTAACAAGAAGATTCAGGAATCAGAATTAGCAAACTGTTTAAACCAATCGGTATGGAATAACTTTGGGAGATCAGAACATATTTTCTGGGGCCGCAGGAAGACAAATCCTAAACTCTATAAGAAATCCGTGGACCGGCTCTCTTCGCTTACCCATGCTAATCCTATCATTCCTGATCTGTTGTTATCTGAATGATATTATACATTCACCCACAGCATCAATAGTTAGGCTCCCTGATGACACTTGTGTGTTTTACCAAAATGAACATTCACGCCACGTAATATGCTGCAGACTAGCCTGGACGGTCTGGAAGTGTACTTTACCTAGTAGAAAATTATTCTCAACTCACAAAAATGTCTACCGAAAATTTCCCCATTGCTCCACCATTCAAATCCACCGGAGCTATCTTTAAATAATGGAACCATAACTTATAATGATCAAAATGAAGCTGTACGATATCTGCTAGTCTATCTAGATCGCCGTTTGACATGGGAGAGTCACATTATTAATGCATATTACCCCGAGAAATATTCTAGACCATCAATGTTACACTCTATTATGGACAGGTAATTGCACCTGAAACTAGCGATTTAATTTGCCATACCGTCCTTAAACCACTGAAAATGTACGGTTGTGACCACTGGACTTTAAGGTTTATAAAACTACAAGTTTTCCAAAATAAAATTGTAAGGATATATATGAATACTTCCTGGTTCGTCAGAAACAAACAACTTCATCAAGACTTACGGATTGAGACAATAGAAGATTTTAGCAAAATGAAATTTATTCATATTTGTTTTCTTCAATCTTTTCACACATTTTGTTAGTACTATTTTTAAACCATTTTAAGAAATTGTAATATTTGTATAATATGATTCAATTCCAAAAATAGACAAAATATTTTATTCCATTCATACTAGGTAGTAGATACTGAAACCATAATATTTTTTAATATAACAAAAAAAAGTCATAACTGGTAAGACATTTGTCACTGATTTTTAGTTGTCTACTTCTTGATCGTAGATTCAAATATTGTTTTCCAATGTTAGCAAAAGCGGTTACAAACAAAGCTGATCGCTCAAAACCATAATGCACTCATATTTAAATGCGTGACTAACTATGAATTAAATAATTATTAATATAAGTGGACCACAGAACAATGTTTAGCTGATTACTGTACATTATCTACCGTACCGTTCTGAAACGACCTCTAATTAATGGCTGGAGAACAAAGCTACAGCTAATTTGTACCTCAGAGAAAGACCAGAAGGCTTAAGTGATACGGAAACAACGGTACTTATAAATTCTGGTTATAAAATCTGGTAATAACCTAATTTATCTCTTTTAATATTCCCCAGTGTATGAGTACTGGAGTGGAGAGCATACGTTTATACTCTAATGATAGCTAATGATATTCCAGACTCAATTAAACTCAACCAATCACTGGCAGACTATTTCACTTTGTAATACATAGGATGAATAGTACAACTGGAAGATCAAGGTACAAACCCAGACATCCGAAAGCAGATGAACTGAATGGCTGTGACTGAATCCTTTAGTTCTAGTCCATTTAAGGAAGTAAAATAACTCATATAAGGAATATACCAGTTTTGTATACTGCAAAACAACTATAATATAAAACATAATGTTAAATATTTATATATTTGATGTTATATTAAAAGCCATTTTTAAAACTGATAATTGTATTTTGTTTGACTAATACAATTGATATCATCCAAACGCGGCACTGAGTTGTAATATTTACATTATCGATTCAACGATAATTCATGTTGAACAATCAAGGCCAATCCGAATAGTTAAAATAACCTAAGAAATAGTTTTTCTTTCGTCTCATGAAGAACGACAACTATTATACAAATATTAAAATAACCTGAAACTGTTTAGACTATGAAGGAGATATGTCGACTGAGCTCTTTCTTTTATGTCCTCACTAGTACTACACAAGATTAACCTGACCTATACAAACTTAGCATAACCATTTTGACATCTATGTTCCTGATAATCTCTGTTACAGGGAATGGCAACGCACTAGCCATAGAAACTTTTTCTGATCAGCAATCTACACAAATGAATATCCATATCTACAACGGCATACTGGATGAAGTGAAGACCACAGTGCAACGATGGAATGAGGTATGGCACCGGTCCAAGAAGGACGAAGATGAAGACGAAGGAGAGGTATCATCGAGCGGACGATGCTGAGCTAATGGCTAAATTACTGGTACCCGTTTGAGCATAGGAAATATTCTAGGAATCCATTTGTTCCTTCTTTTCCATTATGACAGAATAACTTGTGAAGAGTTACGATATCACGCGATTCCAAACTACTCGTCAGAGGACCGGACTATCAGAACGAAAGGGAGCGATTGACACGCTGAACTTCCCTAGACGGACTGCCTCGTATAAACAGATAGACAGATACATTATTAACAAAAAAAAAATATGAAATCGGTTAGTCAGTAAAAGGAACAACGGTTGATTCAAGATGATCACTTGATTGATTTGCGGGGAACTATCCCGTCCATATTCGTTATACAAGTCAGTACTCGGCCTAATGGACTTCTGAAAAACAATAAAACAAGTGATAAACTGCTTGCGTGTCTATATTTCAGTACTGCAGGGCAGTGGATCAATTTTAATTACGCCTATAAGCAAGAAGAACTCATTACCGGTGATGTTATCACAGTTTTCGACGCTAGAGTACTTTTCAATAACATCCATTCGAATATTTTTTTTTTTATTCGATAAGGGATAAGAGCTCCACATTTTTGTATGTGTGTGTTGTGAAACTACTTCATGAAATTTTGATTGAATGCTAACATAAATAAAGTATTTAACAAAACTAAATGAAGAAATTCTGTAAACGGGTGGCACCTGGATAAATCCCAGAAAAAGTATATGAACTTTTTTTAATAATATTTATAAATCAAAAATTTAAAAACATTGCAAATAGCAAAAATGCTAAAACTAAAACTTACTAAAATTGGTTAAAAATACCTTCTGATGTAGCTTGGAAACTTTTAAAAGTTAGCGCCATTCATTATTTATCATTTAGTTTTAACACTTCCGGTTTGAACTGTTGCTGTGGCATATTAGTTCGCATACTGACAACTGTGGAGGTTTGATCCGATTCCCGACTCCTTCGAGAAATATTTCTTCGGGATGACTCATCACCACTCCGGTTCACTCAACCCCTTGAGTAGTTATTAGAATAAAGAAGTGCTAAGACCGGTTAAGGACATTAAAATATAGGGAAATATGTAACTACCACATACTTCTCATCGTGATAATGATATAATTATTATTACTCCATTTTATTGTATTTTAGCCAACATTTCCATCTATGCGTTTAGCTTTAAAATTTCAGGTCGATTGAGTTGTTTTTAAGACTGCTATTGTAAAGGATACAAACATACGGAACCGATCATCCTGTTTGCAAGTAATGCCTCATCTCCGGGTCGCCGGAAGACCCAAGATGGTGGAGTTGAGCCACCTCCCTGTTGTGGCAAAGAGAAAAAACGCTCAGTCGGAGAACTTAACGAGATTGTTCCGAAATAAATCCCTGAGTTGACCGATAACTTCACCCCAGTATTTGCTAACCACCCCCTTCTCCCCTCTTTTGCTTTATTATAAATGCTCCCTATATTGCGAAAAGTTTATAAAGACCTCTCGAAGAAGAGCTGAAACATTCTGTCTGACCTGGGCAAAGTTACATTAATGTATCGAGTTACGTTTTTCATTAGGCTTTATCGATCGCAGGAGAACCTTCTACTCCTATCAGAATAACGGACCAAGATAAACGGAATATACCCGTCAACGGGCGATCAATCCCGATCCAAGAAGTTTTTTGAGGCTATCCTGTTTAAAGTAGAACTAGTGGGAAGAGGAGTAAACGGTGTCAGAGTATTTCCATATTTAAACATTCCAGTAATCGGTCAGTTAGCTGTTATGACATTGCCCACTACTTTTAATTTTAAATCGGCTTTTGCATGAAAAACAAAATAGTAAAATGAACATGTAAACGAAATGGAAGAAATGATCAGCCACGACTGTACAGGGTTCAGCCCACAGTGAGAATGTACGTCACATGTGCACCGATGCAGTTGCCAAAATTTTTCTGCCTGTTAATATACTTCTATCGGTACACAACATAAACCACCTTAAAGGAACCGCACCCAAATTAGTTTATAAACACTTTTCCACAATAATAAAAAGCCAAATTTTATTCTTATAGAATTTTCTGTCGTCTCTAGTACGTATCGATTCGTACAGGTAAAGAAGTAATAATTTCAAACCTTACGAAGGCCTACAATAAATCGAATTCATAGCTATCATTGGAAAAGAATCAGTTTAATATATTATCAATATTCTATACCGATCCTGATCCCTGTACTAAGAAGTAACAATATGCTTTTTAAAATAAACATAACCAACAACTATATGAATGTTTTTTATGTTAACTGAGACTGAAGGAAGATCCTGTTTCAGGATGATGACAGACGCACAAGTGGTGAAACTGGTGAAAATTTTAATTGAAGTGAATTCAATGACGCTCAGTCCGGATTATGTCGTATATTTTTATTTGTATTGTGAAATAATGGCGGAAAGTATGTAAGAATAAATTAAATGTAAAAAATAAAATTCTGTTCAAAATCATCCATTAACCTATCTATATCATCATATATATATAATTGTGATTTCTGTAGTAACATCTTAGAATAAAATTTTGATTTTCTGTCTGATTTGTTTTTCAATGAACACGGGAACATCACTAGTCTGTTAAAAAACTCATTGCACATGAAAACATTATTGACTTTAATATAACATGTAGTTATTAGACTTTTCTGTTTATATAATTTTTATCTTTGTTTACATTGACTAATACTTTATTTTATTATGTATTCCGATCGTCTTTAAGTTTCATACCGAGAATTTCTGTACAAAAAAATTAGACTTGACTGCACTACTGGAAGAAATAATTGAATACTAAGACGGCGAGTAAAGAATTTTGTTCGGTGGAGATTGAAGATGTGCTGCATGGAATAAGGGATCTCTTTGGTTCAAAACACTTGAATGTTGGGAATACCAGTCTTCGTTCGGTTGTTATGACGATGAATCAATCGAGAGTGTAAGTGAACACACGAGGGTTAGCCTAGTCAAATGCTTTTTAGTCCAATGCCTGAAAATACTTAACAATATTTTTTGGGAGAAGCTATTTCCACGTAAATTTAGGTAACCAAGAAAATACACCAACGAAAAAATAATTGAAAGTCATAAAAAAACAAAAATACAAAATAAAAAAGGGTAGGTAGTAGTCCCCAGAACTGGAAGCCCGCTGTAGTGGTCCCCCTTCTGAAACCAGCAAAAAGCGGTTATGAGCCATCTCATTACCGCCCCATCAGTCTGCTGACTAAACTCTCGAAGCTGTTCGAGAGAATCATCCACGTACATCTCTCCGGGCACTGCGAGTCACAAGAAGTCATCCCACCAGAGCAGACTGGTTTCAGCACAGGCTTAAGCGCGAACAACAACCTGGTGAGATTGCTACATCAAACGTCCGGAGCAACAGAGCTACCGCTATGATTTCTCTGGACTGTTCGAAAGCTTTCGACTCTGTGGACCACTACATCCTACTCCAACGTCTGAGGGAATACGAATTCTCGGATCAGCTGCAGAACCTGATAAGATCCTACCTTACAGGCAGAACTTTTTCGGTTCGTATAGGCACTACGTCTACGACCCGAAGAAACTACACTGCCGGTGTCACCCAAGGATCGGTGCTAGGCCCCCTGCTGTTCAACATTTACACCGCCCACATCGTAGGAGCCTCGTACCCCAACTGCGAGGTATCCGCGTATGCGGACGATATAGGTGTTTACATCACTAGCATCAATCCCTCCAGAGCCCTGAAATTCGCTGAGAGCGCTAGTCAACGGATCTCCGAGAAACTCGATGCCGTCCACATTCAAGTCAACCCGGCCAAGACGCAAGGAATTATATTCAGTTACAAATCCGGAAAAAAGAAGCTCCCGAAATCCTTCGTCTTAGGCGGCAAAGAGTGTCCTGTAAGCAACAAGCTGTGCTACCTCGGGATTACCCTCGGTAGGCACTTGTCGTTCACAACGCATCTCGGCAAGAAATTAAAGAGTGTTAGGAAGAAATTCTTCAGCCTCGGACACCTACTTCACAGCCCGGCTTTATCGGTACGCCTCAAGCTGCTGATATACCAGAGCGTCCTAAGACCTGCTTTGATGTATGGGACCCCATTTCTTCAAGTATCTGACTCCTAACACTCTCCAAACGCTCCAGCAATTTCAGAACAGAGTTCTCCGCACCTCCCTCAAACATACCCCGTTCGACCGAATGAAGGCAGACGAGATGCATAAAAAATTTGAAGTGCTCACCATTCAAGATTTTATCAAGAGAAGGCACATCAAATTTTTTGACTCACTCAGACATAGCCACAACCCACTATTCTCCGACCTTCAACCACCACCAATGCCCGTCAGATGGAAGCACTGCTGGACCGCCGAAGCCTGGAGGATGATCGACGTCATTAAGACCCCATCTACCTGTTTAAGCAGGGTAGACCTTCCGGCCGAGTGGCCGACTTATTTCAGCCCCCTGCCGGGGCGGGCCAGGCTTGACCTGGCCGACTACAAACCATTGCCTAGGTACCCCTAGGCTCCACCCTCGGTAGACTCTCACTACCTTCCCGAATCCACCCGCCTCCTTCAGGCATTCCACACCCTATATCCTTCTCATACACCCTTCAAATGGGGGACTCCCCTTAGTGAAAGGCACTCATTAGCCCAAAATAATTTTCCCACATCTTATTTTATAAGTTTAAAAGCTAAGAAAAAAAAAAAAAAAAAAGACTAAATTGGGATATTGGTAGACGTATCAATATCCTCTTTTTTTTTAAAGCCCCGGGCTAATAACTCTTAAAATAATGAAAATTTGTTTATAGTATTATTAATTATGGAGTTTTTGCGCATGCGCTACTATTTACAATAGCTCTCTACTTCACTCGTACTTCAAATACTGTTTACTACCGCTTATAGGCCACAGTCAGACATAGAATTGTTCTAGCAGGCAACTTATGTGAGCTGGTCACGAGGGAGCCCACAGGAGGTGAGTGAACCGCTTGTTACATTTGTGTTTAGTGCAACAAGTGATATCGGACTGAGAAGTCGGCCATTTTGGACGCCTTACCTTTAGCCATACACGGATCGGAGATAACATCAAGTGATCGGCTCTCTGAGCCTAACGGTCTGGTGGCTCAGAGCCAAGACCCGGTGTCTCGCCACTTGAAGTTGTGAGATTGAATCCCACCGGCAATACGTATTGAATTTACTAACAAAAACCGTTGTTATGATAAAATGAGGATTTATCAACAACTGATGTCACAAAATAAGAAAAAAAGATCTAGGTCACTTGGTCCAACCCCGACACCATCGCCTGTAAAGCGAAAACCGAGACGTTCAAACAGGAACGTACAAATAACCTCCTCTTCCGCTAGTTCCATGGAAGGACAGCTCCACAGGCCAGCACATATAAAGAAGACACCGTCGAAGTCTCCCCTTTCTTCACGCCCAACACCTTTGAGACGTTGAAAAATATTCAAACTGATGAAATGGACGTCAACAAAACGCCCACACAGCCCAAGCCACCTGCTATATTTGTGCGTAATATTAATAACTTTAAATTAATGTGTACCCAATTGAATAAAATTGTAGGTACAGGCAAATGCACGTGCCTCAATCGGTCCCGGGACACAAACGTTTCTCCGGACACTCCCGAAACATACCGAGCAATAGTTAAATACTTAGGAGGAACTAAGGCAGACTTCCACACCTACCAATTAAAGCAGGAACGATCACTCCGAGTGGTGATCAGAAATTTGCACCCAATCACACCAGCTGACGAAATAGAAGAAGAACTCACAGCTCTCGGATACAAAGTTCGCCAAATAACAAACGTGTTGCGTGAGGATAGGCAACAGGATGAAACAATAAAAACGGCATTACCACTGTTCTTTGTCGATCTCGAGAGGACACCTGGAGTCGAGAAGATATACGACCTAACAAACCTGTACTACACTAGGGTACAGGTTGAAAAACCGTATCCCAATCGCGATATCGTCCAGTGCCATAACTGTCAGGCGTATGGGCATACAAAATCTTACTGCCACCACCCTCCCAGGTGTGTTAAGTGCAGTGGGCAGCACAAAAGCGAATTGTGCAAAAAGCCCCTGAAATCACCTGCGGTATGCGTGCTTTGCCAGCAAGGACATCCGGCCAACTCTAAGGGCTGCGAGGCCTACAGAACGCTGAAGTCCAGGACAGAACAACGTCGTCAGCCAGAAGAGGTAAAGCCAGTAACAAGAGCGGCCCAGCCAGTAATTTGAGGCCTTCTGTCTCTTTCGCCGATGGCGTTCGCAACAGACAGCAGTCACAGGCACCGCCCACTCCCTGTCCGCAAGATCACCTTTCCCAGCATTCCATTCATTTCGTTAACCCTCAAGCTCAATCCCATCCTCAACCACACATCTCGCGTATTCCTCCACCTTCAAGTTCTTCGGATCTCACCAGCCTATTAACCTCATTCCTTACAGAGTTCAGAACCCTAATTCCCCTCTCATTTCACTTCTTACAAATATTGTCTCCTACCTTATCCCCGTTAAACGAAATCCATAAGTGGACCCTTCCGACTCCTTAACCATTCTCCTTTGGAATGCGAATGGTGTTCGCACCCACACTAACGAACTGACAGCATTACTCCACGACAAAACCATCGACGTAGCTCTCATTACTGAAACAAGACTTACGAGTAAACGACCATTTACCGTTCGACAGTACAAGACTTATCGAACAGATCACCCAGATGGAACAGCTCATGCAGGTACCGCTTTCATTGTCCATAACTCCATATCCCACCACATAGTTCCTCTGGTTGCACATGATTTCCTTCAATCCACTGCAGTGTCAATCACCACCTTCACTTTTCCCCTTACACTAGCATCACTGTACTGCCCTCCTAATAAATCCATTTCTGACTCCCAATTCATCTCCTTTCTAGACTCCATTGGACATCGTTTCCTTGTGGGTGGGGACTTTAATGCGAAGCACCAACACTGGGTGTCAAGATCCACAAATACACGAGGACGTGCTTTGCTGTCTGCACTCACACGGAAACATTGCTCCACTATCACTCCTGGCACAGCCACCTATTGGCCATCTGATCCCAACCGAAATCCCGATCATCTTGACTTCTTTTTTTACAATAGTTTAGGAACACTAAACTATTCACTCACGCGCCTCGATGACCTCTCCTCTGATCATAGTCCTTTATTATTAACCAATTCCCTAAGACCAATTCTCAAACTGCCTCCACCTTCATTTATAAGGGGCCCAGTTGACTGGGACCACTTCCGCCAGCTTCATACAGAGTCCGTAAACCTCAAATTATCCCTGAAAACATCCCAAGACCTAGAAGATGCAGTGCATTCTTTCACTACTCTGGTCCAGAGGTCGGCTTGGGAGGCATCGTCACCCAAAAATCCAGAATCATTATCGTTTACCTCAGCATCTAAAAGATCTAATCCAATTAAAACGCCGCTCCAGAACAGTGTGGCAAAGATCCCGGCATCCTGCCGATCGCTGCTCGTACAATCAGTACTGCCGATTGGTGAAGCGGCGATAGGCATCCTTCCGTTCCGATTCTTTTAATTCCTACCTCTCCTCTTTGTCTACCAGGGATAACTCCTTGTAGAATGTAACCAAAAATATCCTAAGGTATCAACCTGTTTCACATCCATTCCGTCGTGATGATGGGTCCTGGGCGGCTTCGGATGGTCGAAGGAATTTGCTCTGCATCTTACCCATACTTTCACACCTCACCTTCCTCATCAAAGCCATACTCACAGCACAACTGTGGAAGATTTCCTCACTTCACCTATTCCTCTCTCTCTTCCACCAAAATCTAATCCCTCTGAGGTCAAATACCTTCTGAAAAACTTACCTTACCGAAAATCCCCTGGATATGATCTCCTTACTCCTCAAATTCTCAAACAACTTCCTGCTAAAGCCATAATTTTCCTAACCTACATATATAATTGAATTATCCGAAGGATGCATTTTCCTCTCCTCTGGAAACATTCCATTATAGTCCTATTTGCCAAACCAGGTAAACCACCCAATGACGCCTCATCTTACCGTCCAATTAGCCTACTCCCTATCCTCTCAAAAATATTTGAGAAACTCCTATTAAAAGGTTTACTTCCAACTGTTGAATCCAAAAAATGTTTTTCCTACACACCAGTTTGGTTTCCGCCAACGACATTCCACTGCTCAACAAGCCCTTCGCGTTGTTGATCACATCTCCTCAGCCCTTGAAACCAAACAGTATTGCACTGCTGCCTTTCTTGATATAGCTTAAGCTTTTGACAGGGTTTGGCACGCAGGTTTGCTCTACAAGCTCAAAAGATTTTTACCACAGACCCTTTTCCTAATCCTACAGTCCTACAGTTCTTCCAAGTCCGCTGTGGTTTAGATTACTCTAACTACTATCCCATAAATGCAGGAGTTCCACAGGGCAGTGTCCTGGGCCCCATCCTCTATAACCTATACTCCGCTGATGTCCCCTCTACTCCCAATACCTTCTTGGCCACATTTGCAGATGACACTGCAGTCTTCTCATCCCACCCAGACCCTGATATAGCATCCCATAACCTTCAAAAACACCTTGACGAGATCGACTATTGGTGCGGATCAAGGTTAATGAAGCAAAATGGTCCCACATTACCTTCACCCTTTGTCGCAAGACTTGTCCACTAGTTTATTTTAATTCTATTCCTCTCCCTGTATCCAAGACAGTACGATACTTAGGCTTCCATCTTGACAAACGACTGACCTGGAACCCACATACGAGACTAAAAAGACAAGAACTAAACAGACGCTTTGGACAACTGTACAGACTACATAAAAAGACATCCCATCTCTAAATAGAAAATAAACTACTAATCTACAAAGTTATACTTAAACCAATCTGGACATACGGAATAGAGCTATGGGGGACAGCAAAAAAGTCGAACATCAAGCGTATCCAATCCTTTCAATCAAAAGTCCTAAGAACAATAGTAAATGCCCCTTATTTTGTCAGCAACAAAACCCTTCATAACGATCTTAATATACCCTACATTCTAGAACTCATCCCTTCCAAGTTTATGAAATTCCACAGTAGCCTTTCCAACCACCCTAATCCTGTAGCACAGTCATGGACTGCGCCACTCATCCCTATAATCCTCCTCGGAGACTGAAAGGGCAGTGGCCTCGTGACCTGCTATAAACGCGTGAGAGTGGGAGTCCTGGCAATGGCCAGTTTCTCCAATAGGACATGAGCGTCTGTGGCTCTGGCGCTCTTGGTCAGCCTCTACTGGCTAGTATCCGGTGACGCGGCTGACGGAGGAGCGTGGGGGACTACCCAAGACTCCGCTTTCTCTTCGCATGTGGATTTGGGAGGTCTCTGGGCTGTCTGTAAATATTGTATGAATGAGAGCATTTATCTTATTACTTATTGCCTTATAAAAGGCAGATTGTAATTATAGCACAATAAAGGAGTATAATGTAATGAAAAAAAAAAACATTTTGTTAGAACAATGATCATCTGAAGGGAAAATTCAAAATAGTTCTGTTCGAAGGCTAGTTCGTTTCCATTTGACGTCTAATACGTCAAAAAGTTAAAAATCCTTTAAAACAGTTTTACCATGTCAAAGCTTAAAACGAACAATAAATAATGAACATGATTCATGAGTCTAAAGGAAGGGACACTACTCTCACATATTATTTGTCTGCATGTAAGCTTTGTTTTAATATTCTTTATGATATATGGGTTTTTTTTTTTAAAATTTTAGCAGGTTTATTTTGATTCATATTACTTAATTAAAAAAGAACAACTCAATTGTTAAAACAATCGATTACTTGACTCTGATGGCTTGAAACAGATGTATTAAGCAGTGTTCTTGAAATGTATTGATCTTCACTACAGTAGAGTTGAAAAGTAATTTTTCTGATACATGAGCAAACACACGAGAGTGGGTTCGGAACGTGGCTCCTTACAATGGCGGCTGGCTCAGTCGACTGCAGGTAATTTTTCTAATGGCAGTGAATGTCTAGACAGAGTCTGTCACACTGTCAGGGAGGTAGTAATGGCAAAAGTATCAGTGTTGTAGTAATAGTTATACATAAAACGAAAAAAATATGGTGACTCTTTGAGATATATTTGAAGTTCTTATATTCATATTAACCACCATAATCATAATCAGTAAGTCAGATACTGAGCAGTTACTTTAGAAAGCGTTTATTTTAGATGAATTTCAACTTTGTTCACGTTTAATTTACTTTCACACTTTTCTTGTTATAGCTTGTAAAAAAATACAATAATGCACTATCTAAAACCAACGCCTGACATGTGGGACTGTGGTGTTTCCGGGGCCCTGGCCTGAGGGTTTTAGGAGGTAATAACCCTAAAGAAAAAAAAAGAAAAAAATAACACAAAAGCTCTCTCCATTGTCATCTGAACTATTGTAAGAGATAAGAAAAAATTTGAATTACCAAATTGTCATTAAATATTTGGTTAACCTACATGTAGCTGTAACAATAATGTTTTTGAACATTTTCAAATAGTACGAGAAATACAATAAAAATCTGCTCAGTACATACAAAGAAAAAACTTTATTTACAAATTAAATACAAATGTTTTCAAATTAAAAAGACTATAAATTACAAATACAAATTAAAATAAAATAACCTTTAAGGTAATCACAATCAAGATGTTTAATAACAGATCAGACATTTCTTTGGGGTACACACAGTACATTAAACCTATTAGTAGAATTTCTACTCTAAATGAAACAGAAAATTTTAATTTACCAACAGATGTTGAGTTATTTTGTGTGTCTTTATGATCTTTTGAGAGAATATTTGCTGTATCTACCAATTTCCCAATTAATGGATTTCCAGAAGCTATTGTTTTGATGAAATAAGTTTCAGTTTGAGGACAGACAAATTCTTTAACTATAACCTGTTGGGTATAGTGATTATTTCTGTGTAGCGAGGGTAATTATTGACGATACGCATTCTTAGGTTATGGATTCTTTGCTTTCATTTTTTTGACAATTTCCCTGTTTCTTTATGTACAAAAAGTTTCGTAAATTATATGCTTATTATTTCAGATAGATTGGCTCTCTATCTTTTCAACAAATGTAAAATATCAATATAATAGCTTAAATATTGATTAGAAAAACCCCTATTATTATTGGTTCAGGTGATAATCGACTCCGCTTATGGACTTGAATTCCAGTACGTCGGTGAGTACGTTAAGCCAAGATATACGTCATATTTTGCTACGTCTATTTAGCACTTATCAATTACCACTATTTAGATTCATTATGTAGATAAACATTTTTTCCCATAATCTGTAGTATGGGTACCATTCTAAAGAAATACTTGTGGAACAGGTTGGCTTTTGTCAGTCAGTAACTCTATTATGTTGTTTTTTTTGCATTTTGTTTGCGCTTTCCGTGTTTGTCCTATCCCTAGTTTAGTTCGTGTTATTATGTTGTATTAATGTGTGTTAATTTATTATTCCTTTTTATTTTACGTCCTGGTAGAAGTTTTGAGTTCTCTCACGCGTATATATATAATTTGACTAAGTTTACCTCGAATTAATTAAAGGGGCTCTGAAACGACATAACTGAAGCTACACTTATATATATGAGGAGGCTTCCAATCCCTTTGTTGAAGGTAAATTTATTTATAATTGCTCAAAGGTACGAGGCGCCCGCTTTTAAGTTTCAGGGGGGTTATGAAAATGTTCTTTCAGTAAAATATTTGCGTTTAAATGTAAAGCAACTATTTTTTTTTTTAATATTGTAACTGCTCTGTGAATCTGTAGATGTTTAAATTTTCTACCTTTTAAGTACGTGTAGCATATATAAAAGCGAAAAATAAAATGAGCTACTGACATTATATCCTTACTTACGTCTCAGCACAAAAGACGAGTCTTTACTTTTAAACAGATAGATGGCAGCCGTATTTTTTGTGCCTGTCTGTCTGTGTGGCTACCGATAACAACTAAAAAAATCACCCAATCTACCTGCAATTTTAAAGGTACATTAAAAAAAACATCCCGGATTACGCTCTATATGTTTTGTTTAATAATAACCGAACGTATGCTGAAAACGTTGTTGCACAACGAAAGTCGATATGAAAACCACGTGTCTAATGTTTTTAAAAAAGTAACCAAATGAGCGTCTTTACATCCTCAATATAACTTTTATTTATTCATTCTCAATATTGGAGGCTTCCTTTGAAAAAATAACATTCTATGTGGACAATCTATATAATTGTCAGGGATGGCTTAGTGTATTATAATTGACTCACTAGGTAATACTACGTCCAATAAAACCAAGGTTTATTTTAACATCCTAAATGTGCTAGGATAACATCTCATTAATATTATTAATGATATGAGAGTCTAGGTATGGTACAGTTTCATTACCTTGAAATAAGGAAGAAGGAGAAATAGAAAGAGGGGCAAAACGAAAGAAGAAGAATTGATGAATACGCTGTATCAGAGCAATCTAACAAAGTTAAAAAATATTTCATAATAAAACATTTCTACCTACCGATTCTAATTCAGAGCATCAACAAAGTTAAAAAATATTTCATAATAAAACATTTCTACCTACCAATTCTAATTCAGAGCATCAACAAAGTTAAAAAATATTTCATAATAAAACATTTCTACCTACTAATTCTAATTCAGAGCATCAACAAAGTTAAAAAATATTTCATAATAAAACATTTCTACCTACCAATTCTAATTCAGAGCATCAACAAAGTTAAAAAATATTTCATAATAAAACATTTCTACCTACTAATTCTAATTCAGAGCATCAACAAAGTTAAAAAATATTTCATAATAAAACATTTCTACCTACCAATTCTAATTCAGAGCATCAACAAAGTTAAAAAATATTTCATAATAAAACATTTCTACCTACCAATTCTAATTCAGAGCATCAACAAAATGTTTGCGTACTCGACTCTTTATATAATTATATTCAATATGATCACGGTGTGTACATAAACAAAGTTGGATAACACTTAATGATTTTAATCAGGATGGTTCATGAGCATTCACATTCATAGTGAGAATATCCTCGCCTTCGGCGAATCCGATTCATCTCATATTTTTTGATGTTGAAGCAAAGTTTTTTTCTTGACCATATTTCATACATATGTATCTTACAAATATATTTGTGGTTTGTTCGTGTCATGCTGCTGAATGACTGAAGACGTGGTCGTCTGTTGCATTTTTTATCACTTGAGAATACACTTCAGCACTTGAGCAGGATTAGCTTCTGATACAGCTTGTGCATGATTAATATATGCTTTAATCGTGGGTATAACGGAAAATGGCATTTTTAAGTATGAAAACCCAACCTAACATCCTATACTTGAACTTTATACTTACAAAATATCTGTAAAATTACATGGCATTTGGTATACATACCCGTAAGTGAAAACGACTTGTTGTGATATGAAGTTTAAATTCTCCCTAAAAAAAGTTGGTGGATATTTGATCCACCTGAAAGGCATAATGCCAGAGTACAGCCAGTCGATACCTGGTTCGTGCCGGGTCTCAATCTGTCCATGATACAACTTCTGATAATGGTTGTCTGGGATCGGGGCAGCCGTCAAAGGCTGGCTGAAAATAAACTTTCCAAAGTCTTTCAATTAATTTACAATGATAAGAGTAAGTGTTTTTGCCGTGGAATGTGCTTGGGATGATGGTAAACAGATTTTAAATTGTTATTATATTTTATTTATGAATTACTTTTCGAAATACGAGGGCGTGCCGAACCGAGGCGTAAAAGAAACTGTACTATTTTTAAAGCTTTAATCTCCTTTAAACTCTTTAATCGAGTCATTATAATTGTCCAATATATTATTCCATTGTTCGAAACATATTTTAAATTCCTCTTTTGTAATGCCCGGCAGCCTCCGTCGTTATTGCCTTTACTTCTTCAACGTAACAAACGCAAAACGCTTTCCTTTCATCTAATTTCCCTTTTCATTGGAGGGAATAAAAAGAAGTTGCATGGGCCTAGATATGATGAATAGGGAAGATGGGCCACAGTGGTCACACATTTTTTCATCGGGAGCCGTCACCAGTCGAAGAACAAAGTTTGCAGCTACCCTTCTCACCCCCAAATCTTCACTTAAATTCGCTGTACTGAACTCAAAGAAGTCGCAGAGAAATCTGGAGTGATTTCTGTACAACTTCTTCGATAGCCCGTCGTCGATCTTCCAGGACCACTTCGCGAAATTTTTCTCGTTGGTTCAGGCGGTCAAAGGACACCCAGAGTGAGGTTAGAGTGAGGCACTTTTAAAACAGGAAAACCATTCAAACACTACATTTTTCCCCATAGCATCATTCTTGTAGGCTCCTTTAACATTTCAAGAGTCTGTGTGCCAGTTTTCGTGAGCAGGATCCAAAACTTCAAGTCCACGCGCTGTTCGCCAAAACCAGCCACCACAAAACGACACGCCTACAAAACAACTGTGACAACTAATTTAAACATACGGAACGGAACCTTCTCCAGTGACGGCGCTTGACATACTGACTGGTGAAAACTTACTGTTACAGTTCGGTTTCTTTTGGATGTGTCCTCGTGCACACAGGTCCTTGTTAAAGATGGCTTGAAGATGAAACACAAATGTTTTTTATTAGTAACAAGTACTAATAACAAAGTAGGCATTCGCCATCGACCATTTATGAGATAAAGCACCTTCTGTCTCTACACCGCTTTATTAACTTATAGCTGTTTTATTTAATAATATATACATTCATCACCACCACCACAACACTATTAATAACAACCATTCACTTACTTAACAACGTTTTTTCAGTGACCAATATTGTTTAAAAAAACAATCTTTGATCAAAAATATCTCTATTTTATAAAAAAATATAATTAGTATTAATTTTTCCAATGTGCATAATTTCCTTCTGTATCAATCTTTATTAAGTATTCACATAATACCAGGAATTTTCGGAGTCAATCAGTCCATTATCAAGCAATCCCTATACAATCAGAAGAAAAATATTGGTATAATATTAAAACAATAATTGTATAATAAATCGTCCATCTCTCTACAATGTAGTATCATTCACCAATAATTGGTACTACAGTAAATAAAACCTATTTAAAACATTAAGACTGTTGAATTGCAATGAGCCCAAAATGGTACATCTGCTTTATATGTTGTGTTATAAGTAAGTTAACCTACATGAAGGGATTATGTAAATAAAAGCTAAGAGTGAGGTTAAGCCTCACTCGAACTGTATATATATAGAGGATGAAAGATAAATAAAAGTTAGTTAAGTTCTAATCGTGTCCATACTTAGTACCTCACACCCCCTTTTAATCTTCGGATTCAGTCTAATCATTAATTGTATAACTCACCGCATAAAATAAATAAATATAATGATAAACTAGATTTATTACCGGAATTATAAGCCCGTAGATAATGTTATATGTGTAACTCGCCAAATAGATATAATGTATGTAAGTTTCGAATTCAGAAACTTAAAGGAGGTGGAGGTTCTCAGGTTATAAATTGAACACTTGCAGATGTAGTTTAGAACTGTTATATTAAACATATGTACACATTAGCTAGCGCATATCTGCAGGCATAGCCCCATACTTCACACCCGTACATGAGCAGTACTCTAGGAATGGTACGGAAGACTTCAAAGACGCAATCAAAGTTTTAGCAACATTATTTAATAGGGAGTCAGTTTACTGACTGCAGTGATTACAAACTGTCGGGTCGTCACGAGGGGGGTGCCTAGTTACTCTAAGCCCTGGTGACGAAGTGAGGGTTGATTAAGCTATGACATGGACAATTGCAGGTCTTTCTATATGACTCCATATTTGATAAGTATGCGCCCCGACAATGCAATATGTTCAGGAGAAGAGGTATAGGGTAGGTAGTTTATGTGGTTTTGGAATGACCACGAATTCACACTTGGTATCTGAAGGTAGGCGAAAACCGTCCGGAACCCAAAGGCGCGTGTGAACCGGAGAGAAGCAGACTGGATTGCCGTGGGAGACGCTACTGGTAAGTTTGTAGGGCCACGGCAACCGTCGTCCGCGAGGGAGAGGTCTCTCCCTAGGAGGTGCTAGTTGTAGCGAGACGAAGGCAGAGAATCCGACAAGGAAAGTGTGGGGTCTGATAAGGCCGGACTAAAACGTAGCGAGGTCAGGAGAGAGAGATCCAGAGGTTTTCATAAATGAGAAGGCCAAGCCTTGAAACATCAGTGCAGCTGCAAGTCCACCAGTTAGAGAGCCGATGTTAGAATGATTTACAGATTTTTTTTTGGTTTTTTGGTATTCCATACCCTGGCCTCCTCTCTCCTGCCATCATCCTTTTTTTTCCACATGCGGTGGCTCCCTTCTTTTCCAAATTTGCTACGGCATTCTAGGTCTACGGTATGTCACTTTGGACCTACCTCTCTCCTCCGCTCCCTGCTTGCCTTCCTTTTAACGGGCGCTAGCATCCATCATATTTTGGACGCAATTTTAACAGAAAAATTATAATAATATAATACGGTAAAATAGTTAGGCTCGTATCAAACAGTTATGTTTTATTTGAAGCATGTTATTTATAGTTTACCGCTCACAACCATGAAACAGGGAAATATATCAAAACTCATTATTGGCCCTAATTTTTCCGTGTTTTCCCCAATAATTCTATGTTTGAGATATCCGTGCAGTGATAGCTGCACTACCGCACCCCTGACTTGTTCCAGATTACACACTCACCCGTGAAATTGTGAGATTAGGCAGAAAGAAGTGAAGAAAACGTTGAGAGTTTATTGACCGGGACACAATCTCTTCGCAGGAATTGAATTCTTGTCAAGTCTGTGGAGGCTCATTCATTTCACCTGAGCTGCCTAGCGCACAGCCATGAATATTTAAAGGGGCCATTTTGTCGAGCTACAGTCGATATATCGCTTATATTTAGCTCTAGTCGTTATATATAAGACAAGAAAATATACAAAATCCATTTTTAAATTTTTTTTTTATAAAATAAAAAGTGAGAAAAGTCGACCAAATGAGAAAGTAAGTAGTATATTTTAAGTAATTAGTAAGTAAGTATGAATTTCAGTAGATATGGTGTAGAATTTTATTCATTTTCATGAATGTTGGTTAAAATAGCGCGTTTTTTGGCCCATAAAAAAATATTTAATTTTTCAAGAGCTCAAGACCGGTGGAAATTCTGCAATCTTGTTATTTTATTGTGTTTTTTTTTTGCTTCTAAAGTTTTCTACGGAAAGAACTGAAATTATCGGTTGCGTATCGTTCTGAAGGGGGCAAAAACCCTCCTACTTCTTCTGCATACACTAACATATCAGTGATATCTGTTTATGAGATATTTTAATATAAAGTCGGAGGCATCTTCGAAACTTCGTATCGTTTACAGCTGTAGCATTAGAAATATATGGATTCGGATAGAAATACTCGGAATTGTATCTTTTCTCAAATGAACCCAGTGCCTTTTGAAGAGTTACAATGAAAACCATTTAAGAAAAGAACACGAAAATTAAAAAAAAACCGCAGTTGAGTAATTCTGATTTAACAAAATGAAGGACATAGAATCTGAAGGAATAATATCTAGAGTTTCTTTATTTTGAAAGACACAATCGGGTAATATTATACATGGTTTAATTTTCTATTGTCATTGGTGACGGGAAATCGCATTTTCAACATATAAAGAAATCGTAAATAGATAATACAGTTACCATAAAGGAAATTCTCACTAAAGGATTGATATGTAAATAGGACGGTTTGACTAACTCTCACAGGTTTATTCCGAATTTCAAGGATAGTTTAATTATTTAGAGGAATACAAAGAGATTTGTGTGTAACGTTAAAACTGGATATATATTTATTATCCCTTAATAATGTTACAAATAATCTGTAACTTCTTTATGTACTTTTTTATGTATTCTTTATCAACTTTAAAGCTTCTTTATGTAACTTGATAAAATAATTGTAGAACGCCGGAGAACACAGAGAGGACGAACAGGCCCGGAGGCAGAGAACAAATGAATAATAATCATATTATCTAAATACAAACAAAGTCCCGGCAAACACAAACACCCAGCTTCAAGGTTCAAGGTTTAAGGGGCTTTGCCTTACAAAAGGAACTTCAAACAAGCTCTAAGAAAACATTTCAAAGATCCCCCAAGGCCCATCCATGCCTAGTTCTACTCACTCACTAAGTAGAGGAGTACACATTTTCAGTTGTTTTTTATTATAGCTGGAGCTGAAGATAAAAAGAATATCAACCGATAGATAAATTAGGAAAATCATCAAGATGAATAATATCAGGGGGAAAAAATAAGACACGATCAGATTTAGGTTACTAACCAGGATTTATTAGCTCCTTATTCAATTAGCCTTAATCATTTGTCCTCGTGAGACAACGCGAATCCCGACCGGACCCTAAAAAAACTGTATGGGAGGAAACCCGGAAAATGAACTCGGGTCTACAGCAACTAAACTGCTTCATCGCCATTCTGTGTTTTTGGTCATGTAAATTTAAATAAGAACCAATAAACATTGTTAATGACATTACACTCTACTGTATTTCAATTTAATTGATCTGAATTTTCAAAGGAGCGTTAAACTTCAATATTTCAATAAACATTATTTTTTCATCTCGCACTGATGAAAACATATAATTTTACTCTACTGTCTGAAGTATTGCCTACAAGGAAGAATACAGGACGAAGGTACAGACAGCTCACACATACATGGGACTAAATCCTTCCTAATGGCCAGTGGAGTACGTGAGGGGCAAAAGCTGAGTAATTGCTACAGCACACTTTAGTAGCGGCTTTGCATATCACTGGCTTATTTAGTAATCACTTAGGAGCTTAGCATGCCTGATTCCGAGGTTACTGCTAGCAATTCTTCATTCTCGTCTGCTTACTTATGTAAAACCGTTGTAGGATATGGTCTTGATTCGAAACTGTATTGAAGGATTATCTGAAAATACTTCCTATTTCCTTTAAGTGATACGTTGGTAAAACCTTGAGAACCCGTATTAACTCTGATGATGGCTCAACTGAAAACCACCAGATAGATAAAATATAGTACATAACCATTATAAGTCCATTCGATTTGGCGTTGAATGAGAAAAAACTGAAGCTAAGTAGGATTTACAATAATCTCTCAAAAATCCAATATTTTTTAAACGCTTCAGATGTAAATAATAAACCATATCATGACGAAACTCGTAAACATCTATTCCAGAAAGGGTTTAATTGTAAATTGTATGTTTTTTATCAATTTATGTTTAGGCTTTACAGCCATCTCCATAGGCATGTTATTCCATGGATATTATGAATTGACTTTTTTTTATATACAGATATATACGAGGGTGGTCTGAAAAGTTTCCGACCTAACAAAGATACAAGAAGTTTTTTCAGAAATGTTTTTTTTATTTTTCAACATAGTCTCCTTGTAACTCTACACACTTCTCCTAGCGATGCTCCCATCTATGTAGCCCGTCCAAATAGTACTCGGCGTTTTTCTCTGCAGAATAATCGTTCACGAAGGTGATTGCCTCTTCATTTGACGAAAATCTCTGTCCTCCGAGCACAATTTTTTGATGAGGGAACAAAAAGAAGTCGCTTGGGGCTAGATCTGGTGAGTAAGGCGGATGGTCAAGCAGTTCAAACCGTAATTCATGGATTTTCGCCATGGCAACCGCTGAGGTGTGAGACGTTGTCTAGGTGAAACAGGATTTTTATTTTCTGCAAATGTGGCCGTTTTTTCGCAAGTTCTGCCTTCTGCATGTCAAGTAATGATGCGTAGTATGCTCCTGTAATTGTTTTTCCTTCTTTAAGATAATTGATTAAAATAACTCCATGACTATCCCAAAAAACAGGTGCCATCACTTTCCCAGCCGAAAAAACAGTTTTTACTTTTTTTCGAGCCGGTTCCTCCTTTACAGTCCACTGTTTGGACTGTATTCTTGTTTCGGGCGTATAATGGTGTATCCAAGTTTCATCCACAGTAATTAATCAGCGCCAAAACTCGGATTTATTGCACCTAAACTGCGCCAACAGAGCGTTGGAAATGTTCATTTGAACACGTTTTTGGTCTAACGTAAGCAAACGCGGCACCCAACGCGCTGACAGCTTTCTCATCTCTAAATGTTGATTTAATATATGACAAACATGTTCTTTTGACATGTTCATAACCTCTGCTATCTCTCTCACTTTAATTCGGCGGTCGTCTAGCACCATCTGGTGAACTTTGGCGATGTTTTCGTCGGTAGTTGCAGTTTTTGGACGTCCCGAACGTTCATCGTCTCCAAAGCTCTTACGACCACGTTTAAATTCAGCTGCCCAAAATTTCAATGTGGTAAATGATAGTGCTGAGTCCCCATACACAGAATCCACCTCGTCTTTTTGCGTAGGCGTATTGCCTTTCAAAAACAAATATTTAATGACAGCTCGATACTCGATTTTGTCCATTTTCATAAAAACACTCACATTGACTTACTCAAACGACTGTTACACAACAACTGCGCGTCCAAAATGGCTGAAAGTTTGGTGAGTAACTGTCAACAGATGAACAACGAAATTCACAAGCTTTTATTTACGACTGCTCCTATCTTAATGTTGAGGTCGGTAACTTTTCAGGCCACCCACGTAACACTGATTATGAAAAAATAATATTGAGACATGCCTACAGAATTTAACAAAGGAATAGTTTCCAGAAGTATGATGGTACAAATTTAACTTCTTTAATAATTATTAGCCAAAGAAAACCCGTGGTAAGGCCGGGGCACAAACCCGCGTCCTCAGATCTGTATGGTGCTGTTCCACTGAGCAGTCATAAAGCTTGTAAAATATCTCCCCGTGGCACAGTGAGTCAAAGTCCCGATTTAGATGGACAAAACTCGTATGAAAATTCATTTTTTCCGCAAGAAATAATCATTTTTGGAGTCCCGGGCCCAGAAAAAAGCAATTACAACAAAGGCTTAAGAGCTTCAATAGTCCCAGCACTTCAGCTGGCTTTATGACAACCTCTAGCACATTGTGTCATTGCCATGATGATGGATACAAAATTAATTGCATAATTTTTACTCCACGTAAGTAAATTTGTCAAATTATACCTAAATCCAAAAGCATCGAAGATGATTCTTGTTTTTTGTTGTACTGTTTCTGTATTCTGGAGTTTCTTTTTGTTCCCAATGACATTTTTTATTTTTCTGATCGCTATTATTAATAATTCATCGACACCTGTATTTACTTTGAGTCCCCGATCTATTTTATGTTAATTACTCTCTTTATACCAGTGTTGGCAGATGAAAACGAGAAAAAAGAACAATTGCGAATTAAGACCATGCATTGTAACTTGATTTTTAAGTGATGTGAAACAACGGCATTGCAACAACGAAAAACACTTTGTCCGCAGAACGATTGATTCCACTGTTAATCTGAATATTATGTGATGCACAATATTTCATATCCGATTGATTTTATTATATTTACTGTGCCAAAACACCTAGGAATAGGGCCCAGGTGGAGATGGTAAAGGTTTTGTCCACTTAAATAGGGACTCTGACCCATTGTGCGTGGGTGGGTATACTACTCCCCTTCGGACTCGATGACAACCTATATTCTATAGATACTTTGATATAATAGACACTTTGGAGAGACAGCTAAAGCAGATCCAACATAAAGGACACGACGAAACCCCGCTTGGACAGATCAAAGAAGGCGTCATTAGCGAAAGTGGTGAGGCTCTTCTCATTCCTCGTGCTCTTCAATGGCACCACCACTCAGGAGCGCTCCGTTCACTTAGAGATGCTCTTTTGTACTTTTTTAATCTTTGTTTCGGGCCTGATACCTGTTTAAGTATAATCTATCTTGTACACTTTAAAAATGCTTAAATTTCTTCTATATGATCAAATATAATTATTCAACAAACTAGTGAATCAAAATACTTCATCATTATTTCAAAGATTAATTCATTTTTGTTAATTTTACTTCGTATTGTTTTTAAAAAAAAATTAGAAATAAAGAATAAGGAAATTATGTTACTATAATATATTGTCATTAGATGTTCCGGCATATATTGGCTAAAACATAATTATATACATATGCAGACGATTTTTTTTTTATAGTAGGAAAATAAGATAAAAACCTACTCAGTAAAATAAATAAATACAAAAAATGTAATATAATCTTGTAAATTAGTGAGGTTTTGCCATTAGTGATTTCGGCAGGCAATAACTTATTTGATTACTTTTAGTGTAACCTAATTTCTAAAAAATGAACCGTCTAGATCATTCTATGATAATACCAGTCATATAAACCATTACATTAGAGCATGGTTTGGATAATTTATCTTCAGAATTTACTAATTGTGTAGTAATATAGTAATGACACCAATTTAACACCTCACATTTATCATTCATTGGGTTAAAAAATGTGGAGGGCTGTGTTTGCGGCTATCGTAAGTCATTAATTGTCTCTGCTCCATCAAAAGTTTCAGAATATATTTGATTGGAAACATCCTCTAAATTAATAAGTTACACCGAATACATTAATCGAAAATTATTTTAATTGTGATCACTTGGACCATTTTAACGACCACTAGTTTAATAAATACAGATGGACAGGCGTAAAATGATTCACGTAACTGTACCCTACTTCATGCATGAATATCATTCGAAGAATTCACACTCAGCTATTTCACGTTGAAGAGTGACAACAAACTCTGAAATGGACTGGTGTTCCGTTTGATAAATATTAAGGAAGTAGTGTTGTGACACTACTGCGTTTTTCTTCGGAATTAACAAGGTCTTGAAGGACTTGACAAGATCATCAAAGGAAAGACCCTTCAGTGGTTTTTCTGGGCCTAAAAACGCAGCTAAATTGTTGTAGTGTGAAGAGCCAATTGAAACACATAAGAGCTGGCCAATTTTTGCTTTGTCTGTGACACCTTTCATCGTACAATAGTTATCAAACCGTTCAAGGTAACACGCAAACTTTTCACGTTTTTGATCAAAGTTTTCGAATGGTGCGATGCTCGAATAATTGACTGTGTTTTCTTCAGTAGGTTTCCCGGAAAGACACTGAAGTTGAGCAGTTACAGTTTCGAGGAAAACTTTCTGCTGTTCGCTGAAAGTCTTCATAAACGATTCGAACTGTTTAGCATTCATTTCGAAGTGTTTTTATTGATAATTCGATAGAAATTAGTCTAATTCTTACCTTTTACGGTCGATTGAAGACAAAATAACACATTTTACCGGAATTTTAGTGTTGTTTGAACACGTTGATAAGGTTGGAACAAACACATAGGTCGCGATTATCGGTTCACTCACGCACTGATTATAACTCGTCGCCAATTGTTATGTTCTTTTTAATAGTAACAAAAGCACACACATGTTGGGGTACGTGAGAAAACATATATATTTTATAAAGTGAACAAGTAAGTAGTGGTACATAAAGATGGAATCTATTCTACAGAATGCCAAAGGTAACATGAAGGTTATAACTAATAACAAAATGCGGCACAAGGCTGCGTGCAAAATATTACAGACACAACAGATTCTCCCGCACTAAATTGAAAAACTCAGGTAACACAATTCAAGACATAATCATTAAATCGTGCCGGAAAGCGTATCTCACGACGAGGTCGGTCTTGATTCGGCGCTGCTGCTAGAGTTGGCGCTGCTGCTGGAGTAGGTGGAAGTCGGGGAACCTCAAATGATTGACTCGGTCCAAACGAAACGGATTTTGGCTTTGGAACCAAAGTTGCCACAATTTGGTCAATGTGGCGTTTTAGTATTCGCCCCGAAGAGTCGAGTCTGACCAAATAGTGCCGTTGGCCAAGTACTTTGATGACATCGCCGAACTGCCAAATCTTCCTGTTGTCACAGTAAAGGCGGATCTGGACTCTCTCCCCTACCTTAAAAGAGCGTGCTGGTGCTGCTGTCACACTTGATGGTTTAGGCTGGTAGGGAAAAATAGCATCAAGGCGCATGCGCAACTTTCGATGTAGATATTTTTCAGCTGGTGATTGGCCACAAGCAAGCGGCGTAGCTCGATAACGGAATAAGATGCCTTGCACTTTATCCTTCATAGGAGCTGGATCTGAGGATGCTGCCTTGAGGCGATGTTTTAAGGTTTGAATGCTGCGCTCGGCCAGACCGTTTGTCGATGGTTGGCCTGGAGCAATGAATTTTTGAAAAATGCCGTTTGTTGATGTATAGGCTTTGAATTCACTACTTTGAAAAATTGTTGCATTGTCAGACACAAGCACAGTTGGATAACCGTGCGTTGCGAAAATTCTTTCTAGTAATGCTATGGTCCTGTAACTGGTAGGTGCTTCTTTGATTACTTCCACTTCTGCCCACTTCGATTTTGCATCGACGCACATCAGGAAGAAATAACCTTCCAATAGACCTGCGTAGTCAATATGCACTCGTTCCCAGTTGTCTTGAGGAGGGTCCCAGGGGTGCACAGGAGCCTTGGGGGGTGTTGAGCGGTTTACAGCACAATCTTTACATTCACGCACCAATCTTTCAATGTCCTTGTCGATGCTTGTCCAGTATACATATCGACGGGCGAGTTGCTTCATTTTTGTGATCCCCTGATGAGTTTCGTGGAGCTCATTGAGAATAGTTGAACGTAGAGAGCTTGGGATGACTACTCGATCTTGCCTAAATAGCATACCATCGACTATAGTATACTCGGAGTCGCACGTAGTAGTCTGGAGGTCATTTATGATTCGTGCTAATTCTGGATCCTTGCCCGTTTCTTCTTTGATTATTGCTGCAGTGATGTTTTGGCTGGATATCTGGAAAATCGTTTGCTCGCAGACTTGATTGATTTCTTCTCCAATAGAGATGTCTGGAGACTCATCTTGACTACAGGGCGGAACAGGAGCTCTAGAAAGACAATCAGCGTTTGTGTTTTCTTTGCCCGATTTATATTTGACCGAATAATTGAAGCCTGAGAGAAATGAGGCGTATCGTAGCAAGCGCGATGACGTCATTTGTGGGAGAGCTTTGTTCTGATGAAAAATTCGAGATAATGGAGCATTATCAGTCACCAGAGTAAAATGAGTTCCATATAAATAATAGTGGAAGTAGAGAACGCCGAAGACTATTGCCAAAGCCTCGCGATCTAACTGACTGTAATGCTTCTCAGAGGGGTTAAGAGACCTAGATGAATAAGCGATTGGCCTTTCACAACCATTTATGACATGGCTCAGAACAGCGGCCACACCAAAAGGGCTGGCATCAGTTGTCAGGACCAAGGGTAATTTTGGGTCGAATGGTATAAGTACCCTGTCGCTGCAGAGTTCTTCTTTGATGCGTTGAAAAGCTGTTTCACAAGCTGGTGACCAATGCCATTTGACCCCCTTGCATAGTAGAGCTCGAAGAGGGTGTGTGAGCGTTGAAGCGTCTGGAAAAAAACGCGAATAATATGACACAAGGCCAAGAAATCGTCGAAGTTCATCTGGATTTTCAGGTCTTGGCATCTTTTCAATAGCTGCAGTCCTTGCTGGGGATTTGCTGATCTTGTTGTATTCCACTACAAACCCAAGATACTCAATTTTAGACTGGAGAAAAACACATTTTTCTTTGTTAAGGTGGAGATCATGTTCTTTTAATCTTTGAAGGAGATTTCTTAAATTTTCGAGACATTCTTCTTTTGTTTCTCCATGTACGACAATATCGTCAAAGTAGTTTTCAGTCTTCTTCAGGCCATTCAAGATTCGACGAATGTACTCATTGAACTCAGCAGGAGCTGTTTTGACTCCAAAACCAAGCCGGAGTAACCGGTAAGTACCTCTATGCGTTGTTATAGTCTGGACGATGCTGCTTTCTTTCGTAACACGAAAATGTAAGTAAGCCTTAAAGAAATCTACTTTACAAAAATAACGAGATCCTCGCAAGCTGCTTAGGACGTCTTCTCTGGTGCGGATAGGGTAGTTTACTTGAATTAGACGTTCATTGACGCCACACTTGTAGTCTGAGCAGAGGCGAACGCCTCCGTCAGGTTTGACGATCACCACGAGAGGGGAACCCCAATCACTGGCGTCTACAGGTTCAATGATTCCTGCAGCTTCGAGTTCGTTTAGTTCCCGGTTGACTTGGTCCAGGAGAGCATGTGGAACACTACGCTCCTTGGTGTAACATGGCTTTGCTCCTGGTTTGAGCTGGAGTGAAATTTCATAGCCGGGAACACAGCCAATTTTTGGTTCGAAGATCGAGGAAAACTCTTCTAAAATATCCTCGAGCGAGGGGACTGAATTGAACTGGTAGATTGGCGTGGGAGGATTATTGTCGACCTGTTTGAGTTCAATGGCAAGTCCTCGTATCCATTGGCGTCCAAGAAGCGCTTCGTATCCTGTTGGTACAATGTATAAATCGCCGGTTATTTGTTTTCCATTGTAAGCAGCCTGGACTGGTACCTTACCTTTTGATTGGATTATGTTGCCAGAGTAGGATCGAAAAGCTAGGTTGGTTGGTTGAACTGGCAAATTTAGGTTAAGTCTGTCAAATTCATTCTCACTTAATAGGGTAAATTTGGCGCCACTATCGACCTCAAAACGTTGCAATTTTCCATTGAGCGACACGTCAATCATGTACTTATCTGATTCATGACGGTTCAACTCGAACAAGTCAATAATAACGTCATTTTTCTGGATCACCGTTTCTAATTTATTGAGACCGTATGCTGGCGTTGCTCCGGGGCTGGTGTTGGCAATTTGGAGGGAATGTGTAGAACTGGATTTGCCTGGTTTCCTTGTGTTTTCTGCCATCAATGATGTGATACAGACGCGTGCCACATGTCCCTTCTTTTTACAAAGGGTGCAATATAATTTGTTCTTATCAACTCGACACTCCGATACCTGATGGTTTCCCCTTGAGCACCGGATGCACAGATTATCGATGCCGAGAGCCTTGAAATCAGGTCTACGGGGACGGGAACTTGACCTGGGTTGATTAGAGCGTGCCCTTGCTCCTGAGCGCTGGCTAGGGCTTGACATCTTGTTCAATTCGCTGGCAGAGAAAGTTCGAGCTGGATTAGAGCGCTGAGTCAACTCTTTACTTTCAATTCTCGATGCCTCAAGAGCTGTGGCAAGAGCTAAAATGTCCTGGAATCTCTTTTTGTCCGATTGTAATATGTGTTCCCTTACCCAGTCATCTCGAAGGCCTCGAATGAACTGTGCTCTGAGAAAAACGTCTGAGATTGATACAGACTGGTCACACTGGCATTGTACGGAGAATTCACACTCAGCTATTTCACGTTGAAGAGTGACAACAAACTCTGAAATGGACTGGTGTTCCGTTTGATAAATATTAAGGAAGTAGTGTTGTGACACTACTGCGTTTTTCTTCGGAATTAACAAGGTCTTGAAGGACTTGACAAGATCATCAAAGGAAAGACCCTTCAGTGGTTTTTCTGGGCCTAAAAACGCAGCTAAATTGTTGTAGTGTGAAGAGCCAATTGAAACACATAAGAGCTGGCCAATTTTTGCTTTGTCTGTGACACCTTTCATCGTACAATAGTTATCAAACCGTTCAAGGTAACACGCAAACTTTTCACGTTTTTGATCAAAGTTTTCGAATGGTGCGATGCTCGAATAATTGACTGTGTTTTCTTCAGTAGGTTTCCCGGAAAGACACTGAAGTTGAGCAGTTACAGTTTCGAGGAAAACTTTCTGCTGTTCGCTGAAAGTCTTCATAAACGATTCGAACTGTTTAGCATTCATTTCGAAGTGTTTTTATTGATAATTCGATAGAAATTAGTCTAATTCTTACCTTTTACGGTCGATTGAAGACAAAATAACACATTTTACCGGAATTTTAGTGTTGTTTGAACACGTTGATAAGGTTGGAACAAACACATAGGTCGCGATTATCGGTTCACTCACGCACTGATTATAACTCGTCGCCAATTGTTATGTTCTTTTTAATAGTAAAAAAAGCACACACATGTTGGGGTACGTGAGAAAACATATATATTTTATAAAGTGAACAAGTAAGTAGTGGTACATAAAGATGGAATCTATTCTACAGAATGCCAAAGGTAACATGAAGGTTATAACTAATAACAAAATGCGGCACAAGGCTGCGTGCAAAATATTACAGACACAACATTTATATAAAGCGGAGTTATTAGTTAATGAAATCATACACTCTGACCTGGTTGACTACGTAATTACTAACACAGGCCAACAGGTGTTTTGGTTCCGGAGTATTTGGAGCTGATTTCATATGAATTTGATGCTCTGAATTCAACCATTAGTTTTTGCCTAGGAGCTCAAATTTCTAAGATATAACGTTTTAGTAAAATATACGTTACACTATTTTAAGTTAAATCCATGGATCAAATAAAAAACTTTTTTACAAACCGCTTCCCAGCAGTTACAAACATTTATGTTATAAACCCCAGCTTTATGAGCAGTGGATGCAAGAATATTTTATTTCGTTTCATTAAGAGATCGTAAATGACATTCTTTTCCCCAATCCATGTTTTGTCTCTTAGGTGATTCTTTTCTAGCTCAGTGGTATGTTTCGCCTCTGCTATCCCAGAGGCACAAGAAGAAAGTTTACTATTCTTTAAGTATGTACAAATTACCCTTTATCTTATATGGTTTAATATTATTATTTCATTTTCGTTGAAAGAACAATTGATATTGAACCAGATTTATTCCCATTGTGTAGAAGGACACATTTCAAACTTCGCTTTGAGCTTTCGATAAATAGGCACAAATTATCTGGAAAAAAGTCAGGAAGGCCCATTTTTTCCAGGGGTCTTCTAATATTGTGGCAAAATACAAGTCTTTGTCTTCTTATGAGAAAAAGGGAGATGAAGAATACAGGTCCTTGCACATGAAGAATCCTTGCACATGTGGTTTAGAGTTGCACAAAACAGTGTTAGAAGTGCACTTAAAAAAAAAACTATGATCTAAAAAAATAGAGCAGATAGAGAAAAACTGATTATAGCTAAAGTCTGTTATAAATTCCTTGGTAATTGTTTCTTGTTGGCCTATGTAATAAAAAAAACCCAAAGTAAAGGAACAATTTAATTGTTTTGGTAATGTTTTTTATCTTTCAAACAGGAGTGTTCGACTGCATTTCTACTCTACGGTAGTGAGAGATCTGAATTACAGTTAAAAAAACAAATAAACAGTCCCTATTGTTAATATGATCTACTATACCTCTCATCAGTCCATGTACTTGTTAACCACTCGGGGAATAGGCAATTTAAATTCAAACCAACCAACGGCAGGTAAATTGAATATAAGGTTCAATAGAGTGCCGCCCACAGCGCCACAGGTAAAAGAAGGAGGCAGGGTCCTTAGGAAATGGGGGGAGGGGAGAGTTTTAGCCGTTTTCAATTAAACCTCTCTCTACTTGGAGTTTGAAAATGATTCTCAAAGCTTGAAAACTGGTTTCATCGAACTTTCACAGCCTTTCATGGGTACACATGTTTGAGTGTGTGTGTGTGTGTGTGTGTGTAGTTACCACCCTCTCGATATATTTAGTATAAAATCCTATGATTTAATGGTTATAAAACTCTCGCCACTGTACCGAAACAACCAACCTCCACCGAGGATTCCCACCCACACTCCTTACTCCTCTCACACCACTTTCAAGCAGGTACTCCTAGTATACAAGGATCCGATCACCCTAAATATTTTAAATTTTTACGATTACATCGGGTTGTTTTAAAATGTTATCATTTATGAAGGTTCGAGAATTCAGATGACTATAAAATGAATATTTTAGTGGACCATTAGTATTAAAACTTATTTAATTATAATATTTATAGGTATATTGAATGATTGAAGAAATAATTTTTTTCCTAGGAAATTGACATGTAATAATAATAAAAAGGAACAAAAAAAATTTCTAGTTGACAAAAAAAAAACATACATAACATTACACATATTTCATAAACGTATAACTAATAAAGGGGTTATTTATTCGAATATTTTGCGCCTATGCACATACAATAATTATCAACATCGTAAATCCCTCATAAGTGACATCCATTCATAAAGTGTTAAACCTAAATTGAATCTAAATAACCTAATAATCAACAATATATTAAGTTAAAGGAAACTTTCCCGGTTAGCTTGCGACCAGAGTAAACTGATTTATTACTTGAGACCAAAATGATTTCAAATGGGCCTCTGGATGAAAGAAAACCAGGTCTAATCTAAATATTCTAATGAACATGGTGATGTCCAATGTGAATATAACTGACGTTTATGAGTTCCGTATAACATTAAAGACTCATATTTTGATTGTGATCCCTTGGACTATTTTCGCTATGAAAGGCTTCCTCTCGAAATGAAGAATTGGACATTGATTTTGGGAAGGAAGGAACTTTGATGACAGTAGCCGGTGTGTTTTATTTACACATTTGGTGGGTAAATAGTTTCGTATGCCTGCGATTGGACATTGTCTCTTTGTATAGCAGCAGTGGTTCACGGAATTCACAACCGCTCTTCCGTTTCATTCTGACATCTTAATGACATATTTTGACTACTTTCACGAAAATACACAAATGTTTTGCGTGCTTTAAAGGTACTAAAATTTATGCTTTCATCGCGTTTTTCCGCTAACCTCGCTCTGGGAGTAGCCTCCGATAGTTCTTAGATGAAATTAACCAGGAGGGTGAACCATCGATGATCAAGACAGAGAGGTAGGGTACCAGTGTGTAAACAAAATACTTAATTCACTATCATGTGCTATAAGTGTATCACTTAACTAGAATTATTTAAAACCATTTGCTTTCATTAATATGAATTGTTTCCTTTTTTCCCCTTGTTGCTGATGAATAAACCACTTTAACAAGCATTGTCATAATTCCTGTTTTCTCGCCCTCGCTATCTGTTAAACCATTGACTTGATGGAAAAATGAACAAAAAGATTTAGATGACTTTATTATGTAGTAAAATACGCTTCCGTTTAATACCAAACGTTGTATTACATAGAGTAGATACCTAAAACTATTGAAATCGACTTTTATGTTCTATGACACTCTACACAATAATTAAAATGCCTTTGGCTCTGAAAACTTCTGAGTTGTGATGTGAAAAATCTCTTCTTTTTTTTTACCATATTTCCCCTAATTATATTTTTAAGCAACAAAAAGGATACGTATATTGAGAATGTAAGTATTTGAAGGAACGTATGTTGTAGAATATTAGGCTTATGAACTGTTTTCGTAGATTTATACTCGGCATCCCCGTAGTTGCATTTCGCAGCACTACTCCGTAAGTTGAAGATGGCTGGACCCCTCGGCTCATCACCAATACTTCCCTGGATGCCTCATCTGCCGTATATTCATGAATCATAATCCTCCTTGCCTCATTCACATTCTCGTCCGATTCAAATCCCGTAATACGAGTTCCCACCCATCCGACCATTCTATCCGTTATCACAAATCTGCTTCCTTTGACGGTTCTTTTCTTAATCGTACTACTAACCGTTTAGTATTGGTATGAATGACAAATAAACAGAATAATAACGATGAATCATACATTGTTTGATTGGAGGGAAATATGGAACTTGTAAAGTTTAGATTTAAAGATTGGGAGAGTTGATGAACGAATGTCGATGAGTATAGAGTTCTAAATAGTTCAGGCAACGAAGGGATAAATATGATGATTATAAAAAACATGACGTAGTTTGAAATTTGGTACAGTTGTTAGGGTCAGCGTACTTACTATACAACATACTAATATTCGTAAAATCTTTGAAATTATTTTTTCATTACTATTATTATTATTTGCTTAACCACATGGGAGAAGGAAACTTCAAATCTTGAATAGCTGTAGAAATTTTAAAAGTTATAAAAACGAACTAGACCAGTAGAAATGGAGATCATAGTTAAACCTGAACAACTGAGATACATTTGTAAGGATATCTGCTTTGGACGGCTTTTATCAACAGATCCATCACCTCAATCACTCTAAATACATTTGATAATTTATCATCATTGAACCGCTGAAATTAAGAATTGGAATCGATTTTACTCGAATAAAAGAAATTTTCAAAAGGAAAGAAGTGATTGGAACATTAAGAAAAAAGAAAAACCATTAAAAAAAGGTCATTTCCGTTCCATTGATAATTCTAAATATGTCTAACCTGTTTCTCCCCTAACGATGCCCAAAGCAGGGCTTCAAGTATTCAAAGCGAGCATTTCTTCAGAAATGTTCCCATTTCATTTCCGGTTTATTCATGTCTTTCTTGGCTCCTCTGCAGAGCTTTTACGATAGCTAGTTACAGCCAGCGCTGTTACAGCAAAACTTGAACTTTCTCAAGTTGAAAGCAACGATCTTGAACTCTTGAACTCAAATATTAACATCCAATTTCTCAAAATTAAAATTAAAAATGATGGAGATATTTTATATGACTCTAAAATTTACTGAGGCTTAAAATATATATGTGTTGGTAGTGATGTTAACCTGGCTGTATAGTTTTATGTATTTGGGTTCAGAGGTAACCTCACAGAATCCAGTTCATTGATCATCATCATATATTATACTTGGCACGCACATCTAAAATGTGGACATGTCAAACATGACTTTTGCCAAGACGGAATTGGATAAAGACATACTCTTTCCTCACCTTTGAGAGAGCTATCATCAAGAGTAATCTCAGGATAGCAGATGATTGGAGAAGGTCGAAAAACAGAGAACTGCTGGATCTGTGAGTTATTGTTCAGTGCATCAAGAGAGATTCAACGGTGGAAGTTCTGCTTAGGACGTGGAAGGCACAGAGAACATTTCTCAATCGCATTGATTGGACGGCAGTGGTACAAGACAGAACCAACTCGTGAAGAACGCTCCTGGTCGTTATTCCATCAATGTAGGTATTTGTGTACGTCGATGTATGATATTCAATTATATTCACAACAACCTTAAGTTACAGTAACAACAATATAGTTCAACCAGGCAAAAGTTTGTGAACAACAATCAATTAATAATTGGCTAGTATATTTGCCTATAGTTTTAGTGTGCAAAGCCTTTGGATATGATATTATTGTCTATTTTAACAATTTTTTTAAAATTATGATTTCACTTTTGTATTTGTTTTCCCTCAGCTATTTCTTTATTTATCTTGGTACTTTTAAACCTGTAATGTAGATATAAATCGACTTTTTAAGGGCTAACGATTGTGAACCCTTCAGATGTTTCTATCTTGAAAGAAATCGACATGGCATAAATAATATGTGTCTGAGACGTATAGAGGCACCGTAGAAGTACTGACGATAAGATCTTTAACCAAAGGGGCTCCTTGGGGATTGCAGTTAGAACGAATACAGCACGAAGTCAGAGGATCAAAGAGCGAAGAAGGGATAATTAAGTAGAGCAATATTGGAGACTTCTTTCTTGGGCAAGGACTTCGTCAGGACTTGATAAAACAAGTTCCTTTATATTTATCTTTTACTTGCTCTAGAGAGATGAACGAACTTCAACTCTTTGCCATTAGAAGGCTACCTATATTGGCCAAAAAAAAAACGAGCTGGAAAACCCCTTTTATATTAAAGTGGGGCCTGACTGGAACTAAATCGCTGAAGAACATATCAGGTAAGGTTAGCGTATCACGAATGAGGGAAAAATTTCTTCATCGGTCAATCTTCTGTCAAACTCCGTTGATTTTAGGTAGTGAGCTCCTGTTTTCTGTTCTTGTATACCTTTTATATAGACGTTGTTGCTCCATTTATTTTCTAGGTCATTGATTTTCTTTCTCTTTTATTGAGGAAAGTGCTCTCACCCTAAAGTGGACCCCGGTTCTCCGGACTTTGCGTTCTCGTTAGCTTCAGCGGGTCCAAGTGTACTCGTAAATCGTAGCGTCTATGTATCTACCACTATGTAGCTGAGCGCTAACGTTAGTTGGCCATTACGTGTTTTGACATTAGAAGTTTATGTGCTACATTTTTACTTATTTCACCTAGAAGCAGTTAAGCCTTATATTATATAGGTAAGCCTACAGTTTTGAGTAATTATCTTAAAGAAAAGCCGGTTCACTATTGTCTTGCTATGGAAGCTTCTTTTTTGTTTTGTGGCAGAAAATTTTCGGAGCATTCTAAGGATTTTCTTTGTGTGCTGGGACTGAGTGTACATCTGTGGTTTTTGTCGCTAAACGATTTAATTCTGCTCTACAGTTTCTGTATCTTTTTTTAACACTTTCGGTACCTTTTTTTTAAACAAAAATGTTATATTATACTTATAGTTGAAACCAGATTATTTTTTCTCTTACAGTACCATTTTATAATTTTGTTTAATGTTATTTTGATTTTGTAAGAGACCCGGTTTTGACAACTTTATTTCTCAAATTTCCAAAGTGTAATATTTTTGAAAATAATTTTTTTTATACTAATGCTTTAGAAACATAATTTTTGACTTTTTTATATTTGTTTTTGAGAATAATAGAAAAGCGAGATGGGGTCACTTATTCTGTATTTGTAAAATACTTGACTGAATTCGTAATCGATGTAAAAAATTCTACAGACCATTTTACCATTTTGTTATAACATACATTCTATATTTATTAAATTACATTCTGTACTATTTGTAATTTTGTGAATAAAACTTAGTGCGTTAGTGAGTAAAAAATAATTGTGAATGAATAGTAATTATCGCGCCTCCAAGCGGAACGGGGATTTTGTAGGGGCGACCAAAATTGAAATTACATTTACATTAACACCAATTAAATTGAAATTAAATGAAGGATAAAGTAAACAGTGAAAACTATTTCAAGGTGTGATAACGACATTCATACCAAATTTATTTATGCACAATCACTTTAAAGAGGTCTGCAGCTGTAGTTGGCTATTATTATAAGCACTTGAAAACAACAGCAGTGAGCTGATAGAAGTTATTTTCTATGCCAACTTATATAACTATATAACCATAAATAATAATGTTATAAGTGATGGTATACTTTTGCATACGTTGATAACCTACAAAATTTGAATTTATTCATTATCCTTCTAAATAAAAATAATAATAAATAAGAACGCACAACTAGCCAAAACATCTTACAAATTAAATGAGAACTCTATGTTTTTAATAAGTTTAGAAAAAAATGTTATTTATGTCAAGAAGGTGCTAATAGAGGTAGTAGAAGACAATTCAGGGAATCCCTTTTTCCTAGTTTCAATTATTTTTAGTTAAAAGGAAATATTTAGATATCTGTGGTGTAATTATGACAAAAATTGGCACGTTGGCTAGTTTTCATAGAATTTCACAATGTAATCATTAAAATTCGGCAATATTTGACGTCCGTCGTTTTTGGACTAATTGCTGTAGTGTATATAAGTCGTTTGCGATGAAACGTCAGTTTCAATCTGTTGTCAAGAAGGTGAAGAATTTTGTAATTGTAAATATTGGCGAGGAATTGACTTTAACGTCAACTGGTATATTTCTAATCCACTTAGGATATCGTGAAGAGGTGATCTAGAGATGGTGGATATGACGAAGAAGCGGATGTAACAGAACCTGTAAAGTGGTAGGACCAAGCAACAGTGATATATGGGGGAAATAGGAGCATAGCTCGTTAGCAACACTCCCAGAGGTAACCATTAATCTGACTTTGCTGCGGCTCACTCAGGGGACAGTCTGCCCAGCCTCCACTTCTGCTTTATCATGTACTAATTGCCATCATGTCTTGTATAGTAACAATTTTCTCTAGACAAACTAACATCGTGTTTTTGTGCCTACCAACTGCGAGTAAATAGAAAAAATAAAATAGAAGCCATAATATTCACTCTAAAAACCTCACTGACGAAAAATCAAGAAAGGATGTGATCGTTACACTACATCCACTACTGTACTCAACTCACTCGCAAGTGTACAAAAATAACAATATGTAATTTCATAAATAATGATTTTTATAATAAATATTCAAATTTTTACTTCCACTACCACAGGCATATTCCTGCCATATTTGGACTACCTTAATTCAAATAGACAACTTCACAGATTAAAAACATTTCAAAATAAAGTGCTACGGTTGATCATCAATGCACCATGGCTCATTAGATGAAAATTCAGAAATGTAGTGAGAACCTCTCCGCTGAACAATTACAATGAAGTGCTGGTATTAAAACTATAACAAATATTCATTAATTACCTGCATGATTAGTCACTTAAATGCCGCCTTTGTATTATTATTGGTTTTAGATTTTCGTCTTGAATCCAGGAGGGAGAAATTTTCTTTTAAGCATGATTCTGGGTAAATGAATTTCAATAATAAATATTTCACTACACCTCGGATTGAGACGAAGGAATGTGATAAAAAATGCTTAAAATGTCTGTCCCATATCGATGGCTTAAGTTCAGAATCTATTTAAGATTCAAAGTTCGGAATTTTATAGTTGTGGTACGTTCAAGACTCAGAATAGGGTTTTAAGATCGTGTATTCAAAAGGATTTTATATGTTAGTGATTTTAAAAGTTACAGTTTTGAAAAGCTCAATTTTAGTGATAATTGGTTTTTTATCAAAATACCCAGTAGTGTATTTTATAGTTTTTATTAATTATCACAAAAAAAACATACAGGTAAAATAGCCAAAACACCTAAAATTGCTGGTGGTTTAAATTGGGTATTAGAAATATTAGGGGAATACAACCATGTCAAGAATTTATTATAAGTGTGTTACGTACAATTCTGACATTTTAACAATGTTAAGCTATTAAATATTCATACAAATCTGTATGTACCAGGATGACTGAGACATGTGCATACTGAATACTGATATATCGAATATGACATTGTACCTAAAAGGAGGCAGCCCTCCCACAGACGTGAAAGGAGGGGTGGATGAAAGGGAGTAACGAGCTGGGATTATCCCAGCTGAGTACCCCAAGTCCTTTCTACCGCGTGCAATAGTCAGTCGGTTAATAAATATCTGACATATATGCTTCTACTGGTTGGCCTTACAACCGTGACTGGGCTAAGGAGCTAATTTATTAATTAGTTTATTAGAGAGTATTTCATCTTAGTGCAGATAATCAAGGGTGAGGCTTATTTTCATTCAGCTACGGGGAAGATCGTCTTTCGTCAGTCTAACTTCCTTCTAATAGTTTCGTTTATCTCATATGGCATTATAAAGATACCACACCTCCATATACCTACATTTTTTTTTTATATTTAGTTGCTCTTGTCTAATCTATAAGACGGAGTTTATTCTCTAAATGTTAATACACTTTTTTATCATGTCTCGGATGTCTTTGTAGCAGCTACTCTCAACCGATAACCCCCTCCTAAAATATTTAAAATTATTAGATGCCATTAAATCCCATCTCTCTGTGGAAAGTGAAAGTTTTTTCCTTGTTCGAACTCTAAATATTCCGCTTTTCTGACATCTAGTAAAAAAAATAAGGGTCCTATAGCTTTCGCATCATCTTCCTTATTTTCTATGACCACTTAGTATTGACTAATATTTTGTGAATGACACCTTTAAAATTGCAGGTTGATTGCTAGATCCTGCTAGAGGCATGGAACTGGAGCAGGCTTCAATTTATACATATGAGTACAAATAAGCCACTGTAGTAGTTGGATGGTGGAATAAAGCATATACTAAATATAATAAATCATAAAATGGAATCTGTCAAATGAAACTTACTAATAAAAACTATACACATATTGGTAAATGATTACTTGATTCATAACGTGTGTAGCTGAAAGATGAGCCATGATTAAGACAAAAGGGAGCAGGATCTATGCAAAGATGAGTTTCCGAAGGAGGCCCATTAGAAAAACAAAGTTTGACCTACTGTGGAACCAAAGAGTACATGAGTAAAAAGTACTAGACTTTATACGAGCGGAAATGAAGATACGAACGAGTACGATTGCCAAATTCCAGCAAACCAAATAGGATGACTTCATTACGCAGCTAGCTAGAGGCAGGGTATATGATAATGACCCAACGCCGAGTAAAGGAAGAAGGATCGCCTTGAAACATAGTGCGGTGACCACGTACCATTGCTCATATGGGCACCTTGCCACCGTAGTGAGAAATATTCCCATTTTCTGCGCACTTTGATCAGTACATATCACTGACAGATGTTTTACTGTCGACAAACTACCACTTCTTGTTGAGTCCTGACAATGAAATGACGTACCTAATGAACCTGACTATAACTTTTAAAATCCAGTAAAAGGTCCTGAAGCGGGCTTCGGACGGGGAATATTGACTTAAATTTCGCAAAAGCTTTGATGTAAGTGTATTCTCCACATACGGGTAAAAGTTCATTCAAGCCCCTAATTAAATAAGGGAGGAATTTCGTTAGCTCGGTCGGCTCCTGGCTGCTCACCAAGTGATGTATAAAGTGGTCAAAGCCTTCCGTCACGGTACAATAGATTTTTTTTAAATGATTTTTTTAGTAAACAATAAGAGTCCTTCAATTTGCCGATCACTATCTACTGCTATTTGATCAGGTTTTGGACTCCAGTTAACTAGTGCTTGATATGGTACTATGCACCTTAATTCTTACAAAAAATAACACACTTTTAAATGCTTTTCTATTTTAAATCTACATAAAATGTGAAAGATATTATAAATGACATGGCGGTCCCGTTTGATATAAGAAATTAATGACACATATAGGCATATCCATAAAAATGAGTTACTGTCAATATCTAAATATTTTTTACAATTTTAAGTAGCTTATTGTAAATTGAAGTTAAACTCGCAATATATCAAAGGATTATTAAACAATCCATGTGGTAAGAACTATAACCACAGAGCTGTGAGGTCAGTCAAAACGTCCAACATTTCTAGTTGCAGTCCAATTAGCCAAAAATATTTGGAAAACCTTTATGCTTCCAATTTCCTACCCCATTGAAACCTAAGCATCCCATTTGTCACTTGAAATACTTAATTAAAAAATATGTATGAGAAATTCAAAATTTCTATTTAATCGTAGCAATCTCTTCATTTAGTCCATGTTCCTTGCACTTATACCACTCAAACCTCTCCGTAGACTATAATATCTTCATCACAATATCTAGCAATCAGCAAGCCATATTCTTATACTTCCACATTTCTCACTCACTTACTCTCTCCCTCTTACTAGTTTACTTAACTTCTTTATCTGAGAACTTTCTTCCTACTTTCATTCATGAGATATCTACCAAAAGATGAGAATGCCTCTAGCATTACCAAGCCAAATTTACCCTCGGAACGTATTGCATTTTGTAATCAAAAGCTATCATCACGTGTCTACCACGGAGCATGACTACATATAGTAACACCACACCAAATTAGCTCTTAGAACATTGCAAAATGTACACAAATGTGCTATAACAATCAATAAAGTATATTATTATTACTTTCAATCGAAAATAAATTGTCCTCAAAGCTTCCCTTAGGGCTTAAACAATTACAGACTCTTTAGGTGAACAGCAGGTAAGGGTAGACTAAGTTAAACCCGAACTGAAATAAACCCTTCTAAATAATTAGTAGATATAATATTTGAATACAGGACGGTATAATAATTTAAACTCTCCCCTATTGGAGAGGTGAAGCTGTGATGATATAATGAGACAGGATCCGAGGAGGCGCTGGCTAACTTAATTTATTTTGGCTCCTCCAATGTCTCATTAACTCTTCTTATCCTTAACCCTTGTGATTCTGTCTTTCTTTTCAGCTATAATATCCAACCACTTCCTCTCCATCTTCCGTATTCCTTTAGAAACGGGGACGTTTGAGATTAGATTTTATTTTATTTAGGGACGTTAGGAGTATTTTTTAAATCAATTACAGACCATAAATAGTCATAAATACAAAATAACTACTCATCTTTAATCAAGTTGGTCCTAAGATTTAGTAAACTTGCTTTTTTTTTCATTTTTAACCTATTATTTTTTTTTAAATATCATTTTGACGATCACTATGGGGGAACACTTAGACAGACACGCGAAACACGATCGACTAGTACCTGAATGAAAGGAGATCCTCTTCCTTCACCCTGGGCAATTGTTTTCATTCATCCCACTTACACTAAAATCAAATTCACACTGGCCTTACTCTGATTATAATGATGGCCGGAGTTTTGTCGGTTGACTATTTACATTATCGGTGGAGTTGAAGGCATTGCAGTCAAATGTAAACATAGAAGTGACCCTTTAATCTGGAACATGTCCCTGAATAGGGAGCAATTGACTCCTCTGATGTTTGGTTAGCTTTTCATTTGCTAACTCACGACCTGGAGACTTCAGTGGCTAGTAATTTACATACCGGACCTCCTCCTCCGGGCTTGTAATTCGCAGCTGTAAGTTAAAAATGCTGAGATAAGATATTACATGTTTCCTTGAAATAAGATAAAATAACTCGAAACTGAGCTATCTCTATCGAATATTAATATCTAGCCAATATCAATACTTTATTACTAAGTTTAACCTTCACAAAAATGTCTACTGTGAAAAAACATTCAAAGGAAACTAGAGATTCATCCTATATATTGGCTGGGTACGTACACGTTAGGGGCAGCTCAGTAGGAAGAGCACCTGACCGAGATCAAGAAGGTTTAGGTTCGAGTCACGGTACTTGCACAATATTCTTTGTTTGAAGAAATAATAATTATCAAAAATAATAGAAACAAGACATTCTGGGATATAATCCCCTATGAATAACAATAATGTTGAAATGACAAATTCATATCTGGAAATAAAAAGCACTATTACGTCTCTAAAGTGTCAATGTAACATAAAATGTATACCTCTGTCAAAACATAATAATGTACGAGTAATAATTAATGACATTCAACAAATAAAGTCATAGATGGACTCACAAACAAACAGAAAATCACCATAATAAAGATCTTTGTACTATACAACACGTAATTAAATGAAAATCATTAAATAATTAGAAAATAAAGGGTAACAAACAATCAAGATATACAATAGTAAAAACCAAGGAAAGTGCCAGCCAAACGTCTTTATATTTAATAGACAATGAAATACAAATATAAATGCGGAAATAAAAGTATGGAAATACTTATTTATACTATTAATATTATGTTCGTAAACTAGGTGAGGAGGTATTGGAATAGGATAATTTTGAAGGTTTTTAAGGATGAAGCACATCCTCTAAATTCTTAGAAAGTATATAGATTCTCCCATCAATAATTCATAAAAATTGGTTCATTAATTTATTAAAAATATAAATAGGCGTGATTTAAAATATAATTAAAACTAAATTGCAGTTTTCCTCTTAAAGTGGCGAAGACGAAGAAGAAATATATTAATTTGTTTTTACAACCCAGCCCTATTTGCCGGAAGGAGGGTGGGTGCGAATGGAACCCTCCCCTCTTCGGTGAGGAAATAAACTTATTATTCAGCAATCCATCGGGTCCGACAGCCGACGGCACACGGTCCACCGCCTCTGTAACGAATGGCCACCACCCCTAGCCATCCCCCGCTGGCTCCTTCGCGGACGGGGAAGAAAACAAATGGAAAACAACTGGGAAATCCACCAATAGAGGAAACGAGCAACGACGTTAATAGCTTTTTCATCGCTTCTAGTACAATATATATATATATACAATTATTAATTAGAGTATTTTTATTGTATCCTAATCATACGCTAAGCTTTTCTGTGATTTGCAAACCAATATAGACTGTAACTTTTTGCCGCTCCATAAGAGGCTGCTTTCTCGTCTGTCGAGAACTGTCATTATGTGCACTGTAGTTATTATATAATGTATAATATGGTATATATTAATGGGTAAGGAATAATCGTGAATCTTACAAGTGGGGGACACACTGGTGAATTTCTAATCCAATAAAGAACAGGAACTTATCCATCCAGTCGTCCCTAATTATGGGCCGCATACCTTCACTAGAGGTCACAAGGAGTCCTTCCCTTAATTTTGTGTAATTGTCAACCAGTGGCCAATGTTCATAGAATGCAAAAGTATTGCATTTGGTTATAGGAGGTCACTATTTTTTTTTCTTTGGCTGATAATTGATAACCAAGAATGGGATCACCCCTATTGATTATCAATTTAACACTAAGTGAAATTAATTCTTCTGATATATTGGGCCAACCCTGAACTAAAAACATTGACATACACAAACACAAATATATCGATCGAGCCAGCGACCCGAGAGGTATCAGCCTTCACAATGTTTGCTCATACATAGATTGTGTCTGAGGAGATTGGGTTTTATATTGCGCCGCGGGCCTATTACACCACAAGGGATCTAATCTCCAAGATGAACTCTACATTTAATCTAAAATAGGGAAAGAAATCGGAAAAATATTTTATTATTAAAAAAAATGTAGGGAGAACAACAAACAGGAAAGAAAAGGTATTAGGTAAAGGCCCTGTTAAGTAAAAAAAAATAATTCCAAATTCAATTAGTACTGCTTTTAATACTTAGAGTATTCCCGCTAGCTGGCTAATGGCTTGAAATTGCCTTTAAAAGGAAATCTATTGAGCCCCCCTAATAATTTACTTAATGGCAATTAAAATTAATTAATAGTGCTACTGAGTGATGAATAATTATTATACTTTGTGTAAAAGTCATTGACAGATCATTCCTGGAGACGGCTCCTATGTCATTTAAGTCCAATAATTTTTTGTCGAATAGAACTCTTTTTGGAACCTGGAAATTGTGACAAGGAAACGAAAACTCCGTAGGAATTTCTGCATTTTCAAACACAAATAGACCTCTGTACAAGTTTTTATATGACTGGCAAGACTTGTTAACAATGATTACATAGCAAAAAAGAACTTGCCGACAAGACATAACTTCTAAACCAAGACCGTGAAAAAAGTACTCCAAATAATCATGATTCATGTTGCGTTTCCTGTGTTAACAGGTGGTGCCATTTAAAATAGGGAAGACGTGAAAATTATATCTTTCGTCATAAAATTTAAGAACCAATAACAAATTAATTTACTGTTCTTAACTAATGTTTATATTTTTCTATAATTTTAGGTATGGTATTGAATTAATGATACGTACCCATACGTATTTAGCTTCACGGAGCTTTCAGTGGATGCGTCTCGATAATTGCACCCTAGGAACTTCACTTCGTGAAGCCATATTGTGAGCCGAACACACTTTATGTTGATTACCCTCATAAAATAACATTCGGTGCTATGCCATTATACCAGACCAACAGCTCACTGGCCTATATAACCTATCATTAGTTTAAGTTAGGTAGCCCTGGATAATGGGAAAGTACCTCGAGCTCAAACGCATCACACGCTATGCCTAATAACTAACTTTTTAATGGCCTACTAGATTTTTCTCTTCTGGTGACCACAAACCTTATCTATATGGAAATGGTGGTTTTAGCCGCTCTTCATTCATGAGCCAGCTCAAGTGCTGAGTTTTCTATCAGCCATTCTGAAATTGCTTTATTATTTTTGCATTAGCCCTTTACAAAGGTTCTTTGAGATACTGAAACGGCGGGGAGACATTTCAATAACAGATACAGTTACAGAATACAGTGTGATAGATGATATATATTACAGGAAATCATTTACCTTATGAACAGAAACGTTACATGGGAAGACCTTAATTTCCTTAGAAATCCTCTCTTCTTTTTTATATATATTGGAGCAGAGGTTGTAAGTTGTACATCCATAAAATAAAGATTTAAAAAAAAATATGTTAACCATGCCTGTGACTAGGATACACTTATCAATATCTGTAGCGACCCTAACTACATAAGTGTTAAATAACCCTATGCTCTCGTGCATATATAATGTATTGTAATTAGATGTAAAACAAGTCAGGTAACCGCAGGTACACGGGCTTAAAAGCTGCCATCATAAAACAGACCCGGTAGACCTAGGGCCACCTTCCAGCGGTTATAAAATCTAAAAGCCATGCCATAAAACAGTCCTTTAGGGGACGAGGGTTCACGTACCTCGTGGCAGGTGTGACATCATAAACATACCCCTTTCAGGCCAGGCCCGCCTTCCGGTAGGGAGGGGAAATAATATTTAAACCAGGGGGTTTCGCCCTGTAGGCCTACTCTTTCTCAGTCTCCTCATCTCCTCAGCCGCTTTACTCAGTCGCTTTACGCCAGGGCAGCTTGGCCCTGGAAGGCAGTCACTTAGACTCCTCGTCAGCATACTCTCTCTTCAGCGCCTCTGAGCCTGTCACCCTGTTTCTCAGCCGCCTTGCAGACCCTCTGGCGCCTTGTACCTGTTACGCTTCCGGGCCCCCGTCCGAATTCTGAAAACTTGTCTTATTCTTCATGAAACCTCTGTACCTCTTCTCTTGAACACAGTGTATTGTCGGGACACATCCCTATCATAAAATGGAGTCAGATATTAACGCCTACATGGAACATAGTCCATGTTATAAAGTACAACAAACCGCACTTGTCACTAGGGCTAGAGTGATTAGGCACTCCCCTAGTGGCAACCCGACAGTATCTATAATAAGTCTACGTCTTGAAAATGTCTCAAGATCTTTGATCATTAAAGCGAACTTATGGAACAAATGGATTACTGAAGTAAAATATTTATTTAACGGCAGCCAGGATTTTCTTGAACAGGGTACGAACGAAAAGAAAACATCAAACCCATCCGAACCAAAGTTCTGAGAACAATAGTCCTTTTTGACAATAACGATGAAACCTCTCATACTGAACTTAATATGTTTACCGTATTGGATCATATATCGTCAAAATTACTATAATATGAAAAACATATCCATTCCTATCAATTTCCCTGTGGATTCACAGAGTTCTCGATATCTGTTGTTACCACTCTTCATGTCTTGAGTCTCAGTGGCTCTTATACTCACTCTAGTTTTCCAATGATTTGGTTTCCTCTCCTATACATTGTTACAGTCAGGTCAGGGAGTGTTCACTTCAATGCGGTTCTGTCATAAGGTTCTATAAGTGTAAACAGGATGGTACCAAGGAAACTATCAAAAGATCTGCAATATCCAATAAGAAAATCAGAAATAAAAATATGATAAAACAAACTAAAATTCATTGAATTTCCTCAATAGGTACATTGAACTTTAAAAGTTCTCAAAACTCCGGAGAGTTCCAACCCAGGTCTTATATGACTCGTAATAAGTGTAAAGTTCATTTTTATGTTTCTAATTTTAAAATTTCCGAAAAAAAATTCTTGTTTTGTTTGCACTCTAAAATATAAAGATTCCATTTATGGCCAATGGCCATCGATAGTTCAAATTCAGCGGCTATAAGATACCAAATTAAGGATGTTGGTGTGTTTGTGATTAAAAGAGGTATTGTAAATATGTTATGAATGAGATGATTAATTACGAACACCACCTATTACTCTCCTCTTGATTTTAAATAAATTTAGTACATCGCTACTTAGCGTTCAATCCTTAATACATTGTTATCTAAAAAGCTGCCATCTGGTGTAGTGGTTACCTTCATCGTGCCGAGAGGTTTGTATCCCGAGAATAACAGTGTATTTGTCTTCAAGGTCAAAATATCATAGGGAGAAACGTATACATAATTAACAAAATGCCAGATAATCTTAAATTAAAAAAAACCTTTTTTTTCTGACCAGAGGATTATATTTTATTCTGGGAAGAGTCCACAGTGCGTAGCACTTTATAAACACAAATTGGTCCGTTATTTGTTACTTTCATAACTGCCCAAAATCCATAGCATTACAGTAAAAGGGGTCATATTTCATATATCTTTTTCCTATATATATATACATATATAAGTTAAAGCCAGAGACAAGTTTATGCTGTAAACTAATCCGATCGTGGGATGTAAACAACCAATGTATGTCGAATTACTAGAGGCAATAAAGCAATCTCTTTACAAAAGTTCGAGAGTGTCGTTCATTTCCCTCTTTCCAATTTTTTTGAAGCTTAACCGTCGACGATTAACTTATACATATATATGTATATATATATATATATATATTTAATAAATAAATTAATGGTTCAGAAAAAAACAAGTCAAAGAATCTATTAATTGATCATCCCATGGCAATAACAACCACCCAATAGGTACAGTTCTTGATAATAAATATAAGTTCCTATTATTATAAATAAGTTCTTAGTCTTTTTGGTTGTTGATTATTTATTTGATTTTGGTATCAATCGGATAATTTTCAAACAAGATGTGTTTTTTGGCGACCTAAATTTGTGACTGTTATTGATGATATTTTGTGATTCTTGATGAAACCAAGAAAACAAAACACAAACGCACACAATTACACACTGCTAATAATGTTCAACATCTTTCATTAGATACTTAATTATAATTAAAAAAATTAATACCAACTAATTACCGGCTCTTAAGGGAGATTCCAGAAATTTCGTATCTCTAGCTACAAAGAGTAGATTAGACAGGCAGAAAGACGGGTTAAAAATTAAGAATTTCAGGTTTTAAAACAATCTGCGGAACCTGAAAAATGCATACGACACATTATCTGAATCTGGTATGTCATTCCCTTGAGATTTTTTTATTTTTTGTTTTATTTTTTACGATACAGGAGTGGTGTATATCGACTAGAGGATTTACTGGACTGGCGTGTCGGCCTGTGATTGGCTGGCAATTATATCCAAATCAAGTTTTCTACCCTACCCTCTCCTCAATTGATTTCCCCTTTTTCGACCGTCTACTTGTTATTTCGGAATTTGTTTATTAATTCGCTTCATGTTCGCCTCGTCACTTCTGCTGCAAATATCAAAACGGTTGTCAGTATACTCGGATAGTACTATATCACCCTAGGATCAGAAACGGTGCCTTTTAAAAGAACCGCCTGACTTTTATGTTATGAACTTAATTATATTTTTTAAATATATATGGTATGAATGAGAGCGTTTATCGCAATTACTGATTGCCTTATAAAAGACAGATTGTAATTATAGCCCAATAAAGAGTATCATATCAGAAAAAAAAAAATATATATATATATATCTAAATAATATTAATTGCCTAGAAACTTAAAAAGAAAATCGAGAGATACTGAAGAGAGTTTGGTGTTAGTTGAATTATTGTCTTTAATATTCCCCTAACCAAAAGGGTAAAATCATCAAAAGCTTCTGACCTGGGAAAAACTGGAAATTACAACAAATGTCGCGAGTTCCATTCAATAATTAATATCCTCTGTTGACGCTTGGACATACGCCCTGGGGCCAGGAGACTTCACACTTCGTAACCCCTCACCCACAAGCCCCTGCATTTCACACTCTTCATTTACTACTATCTCACAGCCTAGTTTATAGCGATACCCCCGGTTATCCGGTGAGTGCCACGGCTGAAGCTAAGTTACCATTAATAGAAAAAATACATTAGGGTTCTTTTTTCGTGTGATGGGGCCCACCTTATGAACCATAAAACTTAAAACTAACTTACATCTAACAAACAAAATCTTAACCTAACTTTCCCCGACAGTCTGTTCCTATCGATGCGCTAAGGGTGGTGGGGTCATAGTGTTAAACACTGGGTTTGTTAGGAGCTTAAAAGTGTAAAAAAAACTTAATGTGTCTCCAGTGAATGAACTCACCCACCAAAGTCACGCCGAGCAATGGGTGCATGGAGCGTCCTCTAACCTCTCGAGAGAGGTATGTCTGGCGACGTTTTAGCTGTATTGTCAGTCAAGTGAGTATATAAGAGGGCAGCGTACAGCATTGCTGACACATTTATATATCATCAGTTTGAGACGCAGCAACAGTTGGGTGAAGTTAGCAAGTGCGAAAGCCATTAAGACCTTTGCTGTGCTTTTTCTGTTTTGTTGCTAAAATGGGTATAGAAATGTAGATTCCTATCTATTTTTATACCCAGATAGCACATTGAGAAAGCCGGTGTGTTCTATTGTCCTCCCTTATAGGAGATAAGATAATGGGAATATACCTAAATGCTCTATAAGAAGTTAATAAGAAATATTCAATGAAAACAAACTTTTCTTATATCCTTATTGTTTATTTTGAAGAAGCCAGAATCCGGTTAATGTGCTGTTGTGGTAGTATAAGTATAATTATTTTCAGTAAGCCAGGAACATTCTCATCGAATATGTTTTATTTTCTGATTATAGAGAAAAGCTGTTTTTACTGGTATTGAAATTAGTTAATAAGCACTAAAAAAATCTGAGCTAAGAAGTAGAATTGCTTAATGGCTAACTAAACGCGGATGTAATTAATGCAAATAGGAGTGGGGAGGCTTAGCTATTAAGAGAAAAAAAATATTACCCTTCATTTTAAAGAGAATTTTTTTTAATTTCGACGAATTATTCTCAAGTTACCTTAAAATTTAATTTCGGTTGCTTCCTTGAGCACTCCCATTTAAAGCAGAAGGGGTGGATTTTCTATATTCTACCAGCACTTACCGAGCTTCACTTAATAAACTACTAAAATCACTATTTACCTGCATAGTCGAACCCAGGTCCTTCGTATCACTCTAATCACATTACTTTAAAAAATTTCTTAAACTATTATATTTTTATAGTCACAGTATTTATTTCCAAGTTCAAAGAGGCACTACTTTTATCTTGGTACGGGAAGATAAAAGATATTTCGTACTTCTGTCTTTATCCTATACGATAGCTCAAGTAAAAATAATTCTATCGATCTGAAGCTTCCAAAGTAGATTCCATAACACTTTGGAACAAGCTTATTGCATTTTGGTCGATAAAGAATGCAAAAAAACTGTTTAGTATTAATAGTTCTGATTTTTCCATCGAAGTTTTGAGTCCCGTCAACATCTCTGAATGTTGCTCCTTCTTCGTAATTTTATTTTATTTATCTTTACTTAAAAAATACATATTAGGTCATCTAAATAAAATGTATTCGTTACAGTAAAAATTAAATGTCTTTTGCACAAAAAAAAAAAAATTCCTTTCAATTATGCAGACCTCCAGGCTAGAGACGTTTAAAGCTTTCTCCTAACCTTCAGAAAGCAGTCAGTCCTCATGAATTTCGACAGATGGTCCTGTCTCAATGTCAATATACACTTGTTCAATGCTAAGTTATTCATTTTAGGCCATCACTTCTGATTAATGATTAATCACCTTGACTTACTGTAAGATTATTTTTTTCTTAGACCAACTTATTTTGGTTTTGACGCAAAACAAGGCAGTTTAACGAGATTTTAACACTTGTCCGTTGTCAGCTGCGAATCATTATAACAAAAAAAAGTTCTGACTTTTCCAATGACGGTATTACTTTTTAATTGTTTCTTAACTTTTGTTTTCTCCTATCAAATACTTCCTAGGTTCATTCCTTTTCCAAACCATTCACTCTCATAGCCTCTCTTATTATCTTTACAATAGCCTACAGTTCCCCTTCCCACAAAAATGTAGCATTCGACCATTCCTTTCTTGCTCGCTCGTCCAGTCTCTCAAAATTCTCGCTACTAATGTCCCATATGCTTCATACTTACATGCTTTTGAAACCAGCGAATCTAATCTAGCGTATAAGAAAGACTCTTGCTAGGAATTATGCATTTATTACTAATATTATTCTTTGCTTTTTATGTTTATCATACATTGTCTTTGTGTAGTTCTGAATATTTTCCATTATTCTTATTATTTATAATTTAACATTGCAATACTTTCAACATTCACTACTCTCTTGGCAAACATCTAGAACCATGAAAAGGAGTAACTACAAATATTATTTTTGTTTACCGTCTTCTTCTTTTTTTGAATTTAAACCTGTACTTTACTTTTTCGTGTGCTTCTCGATCAATTTATTTATTTACTGGAATCCTTATGAATATTTTTTAATCTGAGTTGCACCCTTTATTTATTTGTCGTTAGCCAGAGTAAATTTACTGATTTGTACCGTTTTATTATTAATGGGGGACCTAGCCTATATATGGTTTTTTTTTCTCTTCTATTCTTCCTTGCATCATTTACGGGAAAATTAAGAACCTGAAGGCTTTCGAACTTCGAAGGCTGATCGGAACTAAGCCAGAGGACTACTTGTTTGGAAGAAACAGTGAGTTGATTTCTGTCAGATGAAATCTTCCCCGTGATATGTAGAAAAATCCAATACTTGACACGTAAGAGGGCTTACATAAAACAGTAATTCATTCAACTCTAATCTTTTTGTAGTCAATGGTAAATCTCAAATCGGCACTCATCCTAGCGAATAATCCTCTGATCGATATAAACCACAAATTGATACTTGCCGTAAGTTCAGGCTACTCCAGTCTTCCTACGAATAAGCCCGAATATATCCGAATGTCGCCAAACCTGGCCTATTAACCGTGATTTATAGTTCTCCCATTTTGATAACGTGATCATCGTAACCATATTAAATATTAAGAAATAGTATATATCGTTATTAGATAGTTCAAAGAACTAAGGAGTGTTTTAATTATGAGACACGTTTTTATATATTCAATTTATCCATCAGTAATCGAAAATATATTAATATTCACTTTAGGTCGTGAACCCAGGTTTTTTTGTAGATAAAAGTATTCAGTTAGGTTAACACAGAGAGAAAATAGCCTCAGAGAGTCGCTGAACCTTTAGACTTCCAAGCGAGGTAATTAAAAAAGTTCAGGTTTCCCACTTACCTGTAACTCACACCAACTCCTGGAATCGGTTTCCCACTCATTAACTGTACACCGCTTGCAGAAACGGGAAATTTGTTATCTCCGCTCCAGGTCAAAAAAAAAAGAAGTAAATTTATTTAACCAATTTATTTCTTTTTATGTTCAAAATTTACAAAAATAAAATTTCTTCGTCCGACATTCAGACATTATAATCATATTAGCCTACGATTTCAAGAAACTATTTAAATAATAGTCATTATTCGTGTAATATAATGGTTGAGCCCGGAGGGAGAGCTTTTATTTTCAAATATTATTGTCTTGCGTATACAATATTGCGTAATAGTGCTTTGTTCAACATCGGATGTAAGCCAAAACAAACATTAAACGCAAAAAAAATTAGGAGTTTTTCTCTAACTTCAAGTGGCCAGAAGCTATTTACTGTTTAAGAAACTCACGTGTGCTTTGTTCCCTCTTACCCACAATCCCTACCCAAAGCTATTTTAATAATTAAATTAACTAGATTGTTGATAATAAAAATTCAACCAGTCACTTGTATTAAAGTTTAAGTCACTAATCAAATAAATATCTTTCTAGAGAGTGTTTATTCATGATTGTTAAATTTATTTATAATTAGTTTTTATATAAATTCATTTAGGAACCGTGAGATATAATCCCCAAAAATACCAGGACATATTGGGACAATGGAAAGTTTGGAGTTCCTCCTAAGTTAATTCGATCGGATATTGTTTGAGCCAATCTTAAATTTAATAACAGAAAACTTTATGTTAAAAAAGAAAAAAAAAGAAGAAAATTATTTCGTTGGCTATCGCTGCTGCTGCTACCTATGAGATACAACAGGGACGACCTCGCACGTTGGACACCGTTGGGGTTTTGTTGAGACCGGTCACTATGGATCCTAGCTTAGTTGTAGTAGCATCAGAATGTGTCGAGTGCCGAAAGTAACTGACATTGCTGTAGAGAATTACCCCAACCGTGGTGAGAGGAAAGGTAGACGGTGCCCATCCGATCTGTTTGGACTTAGGAGGATGCCACGTAAAGGCGGGCACTAAGCACCCCCGAGATATTTGGAAGTGAAACTACAACATAAACTGATTCTCTTACCTCACATTGAGTACCCAGCGGAAATGGTGGCAACAGTCACCAACAGCTTTACCAGGATATGAGGTGTGATATGGGGAGTAATGTGTTCCCTGTCTCGAGGACCCTCTCCCAGGGGCAGTGATGACAATTATAAGATTCTCTTTCCAGTCATAGTAAGCACACTTTAGCAAGACCCACAAGCTGATACAGGTGATCTCACTAATTCAAGTCTCGAGAGCAAACATGACTTCAGTCCCCTTCGAAGATCTTTTGTACCTTCGGCCTTGGTATTGGACCTTAGGTATTGGCAACGGTGGCTCCGTAGACTTGTTTCACCTAGGACCGTGTCTCAGCACGAACTAAGGTAAAGAGAGGGCCTTTAGAAGTGCTTCTAAGGGAGGATGTCTCTGGAGAAAGTTGACAAAGAACCAATGAGACGTGGAAGGCCTGTCTCGGAGAATGGACCAACGAGGCGTCAGGTGGACTATCGCAACGAAGAAGAGCACCCTGAGAAAATACTTCCCCTCTATCGGGCATAGGCTGAAGTCGGTGAAGGTGGGTCGTCCTAGATTATTGAAGTTAGCAGATTCACGTGATACGGTGGACTGCGATATTTCCGGCTGCACGAATGCAAAAGAGAAGAAGACCACTGTCCTCACTGCGATGAAGAGAACACAGCAGAGCTCTCTCCTGCAAACCCTACGACTACTCCGTTCGATGGGAAGGTACAGCTTGGACGAATCCGACTTGCCGTTGTTGGTCAATACGGAAGAGAACTTCGGGGCATTTTTTCTCTCATTCGTCCAGAAGTAAAGGGAGCTTCGGGGACTTGCCCACTTCACCTCAGCCACCTCGAGGAGGGTGGTGCAGGAAGAGCAGCCTTACGGGAAAGCTCATTAAGAAAGCATTGTTGTATGAAATAGCGTTGAGACGCTGTAAATATAGGATAAGCAAGGTTTAAGGGTAAATATTGTGTAAATATTAGTAAAATTATATTTAGGAAACTAAGAGGGTGCACTTGTAAATGTAAATCGCTTATAGTTGGTCAGTAAGAATCCTTGCATATAGTATATAAATAGAGCTTAAGAAGTTATTTTCATGAATAAAGATGGTTTAACATAATAAACCAAGGTGCGCTGACAGGTGCAACAATCCTAATTGCACTGGAATGCGTGTACTACATGGTACGACCCCCCCCCCCCTGAGTCCACCTCAAAGGCTCGTGTGGAAATTTCGTTATCGGATATTGATCCCAGGTGGGTGGAGAAGCTAACGCTTGTTAGCTGCAAGCTGCAGATTCAAGGCTCTGAGCTCTCTGCCTTGAGTTGAATTCAAAAGGGGCTAAGATTATTAAATGGCCTGTTGCCTTTTCAATATAGCATTTAAAAAAATATTAGAGACTCAGGCAGGAATCCAGATTTAATAGACTGGAACCACCGCTTGGCTCTGCAGACGAAGTGGAAATCGTGATTCGATCCTTCCCTGCAATCAATGTGGCTTTTGAGCGTCAAAGAGTAGTTTCGTCAACGGGCCACGCAATCACCAATGCGAACTGTACACTGTTGTTGAATCACCGGGTTAAACTTTGTCTTTGGGTTCTGCACCATCAAGAAGGTATTTGAGTTTCCTTCTCGTTGGTTCATACAACGAAAACTCTGTAGAAATGAAACGAAGGACGGATTCTGCATATGAGAGGTGAGAGCTAGTGAATGTGCTATAAATAAGGATGCAAGGCTAACATGAAGGCAGAGGAGAACTAGTAATACTTTATTTATTAATAGGGGTACTTTAAAGTTTTCTGAAATCTGAATTAAGATCCATTACGAAGAATCAAAAATCGTCGTAGAATGTCACCAGTTAAGTCAGGTGTAGACATGACTTGTTGCATCGAAGCCCGTGCAATTTTTAGCAAGACTTTTTATTTCTTATGTCATCGTGAACTTAAGGAATTTTAAGGTCAAGGTATTGAATGGTATCAGTTTTTTTTAACAAAATACGGGTTCATTTACAATTTTAATAGTTTATCTTCTACTATTTATCTACTACTAATTATTACCTTTGACTATACTCACAACCGACTAGGTTGATAGTCAATCATCAGAGTAAATTAGTGTTAAATTTGTTTTAGACTGTCAGTACTATACCAATAAATAACAGACATCTATATAACGGCATATAATAACGCTTCAAAGCCATTAAGCCCTGGAGGATAAAGTTATCAACTTTACCTTAACCCTTCGAACAGTATAATAGCGAATTTAATGGGTCCCTTTAGTGATACCACGAGACATGTTACGACTTAATACAAGCTCTAAACATTAACTGCTCCTTGTAAATATTATTATTTTTATAGCGGCTCTTTCCAGAGGATTTTATTTGATGAGCCGAAGGGAGCGGATCTAGATTCAACAAGTACTGAGGAAATCCTTACTTATATATATGTATCATACATAATGCGACAGGAGCCGTAAAACTGATCCAGACAATCCAAAAGTTTTTGGGCATATTCAACAAAATGACGTTATCTCGCTGTTTAGATATATATCAACATACATTAGCAGGCACTATGGTAAGGTCCGTTAATCTGGCTTTCTTAAATGCCAGCTTAGAATTTTGTTAGGATTTAAAGTCTTTTAAGTGGGCTTGGAGTCTTAGGGTCTACTAAAATTCTTTTTCACGAAATCAACATACCATTTTACACCTTGTGCAAATAATTCAATAATTTCCTTTCTTCCAAATGAAATTAATATCAAGTAAAACATATTCCATGAATCGATGACACCGGCCGATGAGAGCCGACTTTTTTTGCCTTTATCCACAAAAATCCGAAGCATCGGATGAAAAGGAAACGGTCTCACACAACACCATGACTAACTTATATATTGATAATATCTAACAAAATTATCAATTTTCTTTCATTTCAATTTAACCTTCAACTGATGCATAACTCACCATCTCTGGGGGTGTCATTAATATCTATTCAATACTATTTTATATAAAGTTCATTACTCAGTCCACAAACACAACAAAATATAATTTAATAAATAAAGAATTTAAAAAAAAATCAGATTATTTTCCTCATGATTAAGGGAAAATTAGAAAAATAATACAATTAGCTAACAAAAGAACGTTTTTGAATTATTACTTGAAATTTAATTTTTAGTAGTTTTCCATCGTCCTAGATTACTTGACAAGTAAATGTAGTTTGTATTTTTGGTCAAAAAAAATGACTAGCTTTTTCACAATAATTTAATACGTAACTCATGAGCAGTCCCGGAAGCATATCTCGATATTGTTCTACGTCTTAATTTCATTTACAAATATTTCAAAGAATATAATTTAGTTGTTAATCGACGCTAAAAATGTATATTCTGTAAAAAAATATGGTGGTTTTATGAACGAGCCGCATTATGAGATAACCCATATCGTATATATTTCAATAAACGTATGGAAAATGTACTTTTTAAGGATCGAACCCCAACCACGGGTATGAAAATGCGAGACTACAACACTGAGAAGATAAAAGACTAGACTGGTGTTAGAGTAAATAAGAACAGAGACCCCTAGGACAACCCAAATCTAGGGCTTTGGGTCACTTGTTGCTTCCTCAACAGGTCTTCTCTCTCATCTACTGCATCTCTATGCTCCGGTATATCTTATTCCAAGTTGGAAGGGATTTTTTTTTTTGTGCATGTGAAATGTAATCAAATGTATTTAGGTAAACATTGAGAAGTCAATTTGGCTAATATCTGAAAAGTTCCCTCGAAAGATTTGGAAATGAAATCTCAAAAATCAACGATGTCTTATAATTTGTCTTCAATAACTCAATAGAGAGCGGCCATACTAACGATATTTATAGATTTCGAAGAGCGTTCAATAATTAGGTTTGACTTTTCTGGATGACTTTCATTAAAAGAAAAATTAATTTCATGATTTCATCTATTATTAATATATGAATAAAAAAAATAATTCCGAAAAATTTTAGACAATCATATTTTTTCGACTGGAAAAATTGTTATCAAGCCCAGAGGATAGTTGCCTTTCATCTGAATCTTTCTATGTTCCCCGGAAGCAGTCCTAAAAATGATTTAATCTTTCGTTACAAATTTAAATTTGTATTCCACAACCTCAAGTATCGTAATTATGTGTTTTTTGTAATAGAATAATGTAAAGGTACTTGTTTATACTATTTTTGTAGTGATTTATCTTAAAGATTGCGCGGCTGGCCCAAACATTGATATCGCAAAGTTGATACCTGGAAAGATGTTTCTATTATTTGTTTTTCTGAAAGGACCATGTCGACTTTTCTAACAAAAAAGGAGGAAGTAGGAGAAGAGTTTAACAGCAGAGAGGAAGGCTGTGGGAGGTGAAAATCTATATTGCAGCAGGGGAAAATATTATTTATTTCTTCTGCTTTCCTCATTTATAAAGTAACAATTGAAAATATATTTATTATTTAGGTCACAGGGATATCGATTGAGGAACTTTATATTGAGTGGAAAGTTCCTTTTCATTTAATCATCCGCCCTATTTTATTGCCTCAATTGCTAACTTTATGCGCCGTGACTTAAATACCCTCCTATCCCCAACACCTCTTCACCTTACAGGCAGACATTGCTGATTTGGGGAAGATTTATTCAGTATATTATTATTATATTTTCATACTTTCATTCTTTGCGTTTACATTTGTATTTTATTGTTTGTTATTTATTTACAGATGTTCGGTTGACACCTCCTTTGGTTTCACGAGCTAATAAGCTTGTATTTTATTTTGTAAGTATTAATTTAAAGCTTTTTATTTAATGTATTTTATTGCATTTTACTTACTTTAAAATGTTTTATTATTTGTCGATCCATCCTCGGCTTTATTTACCGAATGCAGTTTAGCTAACTTTTATTGTATCTTATTAGTATTATTTTTATTTCTCTAATAGAGTTTCTTAGTTGTTTTTTTTTGCCAGAAATGAAATTATTTGTACTTTCTAGTTATACATAGGGGACTTCTCTTGGAGAACATTTTTGGTTAGCTATATATCTACTACTAGTAATTTGTATTTTTAACCAAACGCGATCTTTGTTAATCCTTCTCTATGAGATAAAACACTAGTTTTTTTCTCACATCTGATGAGTCCTAACCATTGGGGAGAAATCAGAACTATATATGATAAAAAAAAAGAATATTTTTTCAGGGGCCTCTCAAAATTGTATGCTAGTTTAGTATTTAATCAGCACTTATTAGGTAATGTATCGTTAACATTCCAGATAGATTGAAATATTTTATGACCAGCCAATATCCTAGGATATGTCAGATCCTACTGTAGGGAAAGTAAAACTATCCACTTTTTCCAAGAACTACTATAGTTTGCCCCTTTTTTTCGAAAACAGGTTTATCATTTTGAGTGTTTTTCAATGAGTTTACGGAGATTATGACTTCGACTTATCTAAGCCTTCATATCTGAACTGTTTGGACAGGTGCTCTTCGATAGTGGAGCATTAACGAGTGATCCTCTACCAGGTCTCAATGAAAGCAAATCGACCGTCTACGTATATATAATAGTGAAACTGATCGGGTCTGGGTTCAATTCCTAGTTAAAAAAAGCTGACTTTATGTCAAGACGAACTCACGGAATTAACTGGGCAATCCCACTGTGATCAAATGTCGATAAACCTGCCCCCCCCCCCCGAATGGATAACCTGTTGAAAAAAGAAATGAATTTCAATTTCACTGATTTTGAAATTGCAATTTCACTAATGATGATAAGAATAGATCGAACACATCAACAATATTCTTCGTATTATCTTTTACAGTAGATAGATAATTAAATGCTTTAAATTTACAGAAAACAAACAAACCAAAAAAATAATTCATCATCATAATGACAATATACGGTTAATGACCATATTTTACAGGCTTTATCATCTCTAATAGCACAATCTACAGTAAAAGTAGTGGAAGCTTCAAATAAATATTTACAAGGTAAGACATTTAAAAAAATAGATGTTTGGTCCATTTTTGAACTTATTGTTTTAATATACCTGTTTTGTAGTGGAATTTTTAGTGGATTTGTAAAATACCGACTACATTCTTCCTGAATATGAAATAGATAACAGTGAAAAAAATCATCTAGTTTCTCTAAACTGGTCTTGTTCAATTCTCAACTCTTTAATTTTATCCACGCTAGTTGTTGTTTTTTTTGTTTTTTGTTTTTTTTTGCTAGAGTTACATAAACATGTTTATTTCGGTTTTTTAACGCATCCATCGTTTTTATTTAATTGCTAATTCTGCAAAAAATGACAAAATGAGATGGAAACAAATTATCGCTGAACAAAGTTACTTTGAATCTGTTCCAATTTGTTGAGATCTGTGTGGGGAGTATCCATCTTTGCCGTGTATAAAAGATTCCTGTCATCTCGACAAGTTTTGATGGATCGGCATTTACAGTTACAGGATATCAATTTCAAACTTACAGTCAATGTTCATAAAAAATTAAATGTGCATGCACTGGTAATTATTAATTATTTCAAGTAAATTATAGAACATTACGAAGAAAAAAATTGTTTGCTATTACCTTTATATAGCTAAATATTTGGAAAACGCTACTCCCAACATTTGACATAACTACTAAAATGAATACACGAGTATAAGGTCTTATAAGCTTCCTTTAATGTGAGAACATTTTAAAAGCTCCTTTAGCGTTGTAAAACATTTCGTTCTGACTTTCGAGTATCTTTTTAAGTTTATACATTGAGCAATTGATAAGTATTATCAGGTAATTCAAATGATTCTCCTTAAAATTGATTTCCTCGTTTCTAACATTTACCATTTACCAAAAAAAAAAAAACAATTACCAATACATATGATTATATAAAATTTATAAATCAACGATATCCCGATTCTAAAATTGAAATTGAAAATGTAAATTTTTAAGTATTAATTAATGTAACATAACTTTGTTTTATACTTTAAGCTCAACATAAAAATGGGGCGTGAAATTACAGGACAGGCCAACATTTTGGTGATATAAGGACTGAAGGATAAACGTTTATGGATAATTTAAACCTATCATTTTAATTAACCATTTAATGTCAAATAAGATAGGAATTTGATAGTAGGACAGAAGTCTAACATTAAGTCATTTTTTTTTCAGTTGAACGCCTGCAACGAAAAGCTCTGATTTTTCAAATCAAAACCGTTAAATTATTAATTTTATGTGATCAATGATATAAAATTCACTCTATAGGATTCGGAAACTAGACATGAAATAGCCTATTGGTTATTATTGAGCCATCCATGACAGAACTGATGCTAATGAAATAGAATGTGCATTCCAAAAAGCGATGTTAATCTGTTACGATGTCAGAGACAGTGTTTATTCAGAATTGAGGGGATTGCAATCAATGTCGCAATAGCTGCAGTTTGTCCAATCCTCTGGCCTCATTAGGCGCAGAATTTTGCATATATTGGGGTCTTCGAAAGTTGCGTATATTTTAGATCATTCAAGAAAAACTATCAAATATACCTTTTTTGTTCGTTTTTCTTGACATTTTATATTTTAATTTGTTATAACTTAGTAATTATTTGCTCTGTACATTCGTGTTCAACTTCGATTTTTTTCATAAATATATTTTTAATATATAGGACATCTTTAGAGCAACGTTTTCATAGAAAGCTTCTCAATTAGTTCTGAAGACTCAAAAGACTGAGGCTCAAAGTGCTTATTCAAAAAAATTTCTGTGAAGTAATCAATTTTGATGACGTTAGCTCATGATACTCTGGATTATAATAAGCTATAAAGTGTCATGGAATGTGGACTTTCTTACCACACTACATAAGCGAATAAAACTTTTTTGATGATTTATTGAGAATTTAAGTTAATAGAAAAATAAATATATTAAAGGGAAAATCATGCAGCTAACTCGGGCTCGGGTACAATGTAAGATATCCTTGTTTGGCTCAAAACCACTTTATTAATATTTAAAGGCTATAATGAGACTAAAATTAACCTCAGGCCCTAAGGTTCACTGACAATGACTGATCGCCCTCAGCTCCTTCATTATCGTTTGTAAAACCTCTCTCCTGTTGTATAACTAGCCCAAAGCAGTGGATATTATTTAGGTTGAATTAATCTGTCTCAAACCACACGCTAAACACTACAAGTGGTGACCTGTGACTAGCCATTAATACAACGATTATTATAGAGATTATAATTACAACTATTGTTGCTATTGTAATAGTTGTAGTGCAAAAAATCAAACAATTTAGTATTTTGTGTTTAATCCACGCACAACCTAGCAGCTATGTGGAATGGTATCACAGTGCGCCTGCATTGTCACATGTAGTTTTGTAAATTTGATTGTTGTGTTAACAATGAGCATGGATAAATATTCGTTGGACAATCTCCTGTGTTATATGCTTCCTTGTGGGAACCAGAGTACTGTAGGTCCTTAACGAAAGCATTTATTTTAGCTTTTGTTTATTTTATTATTATCTTCAGCTTGAGGTCGGAAACTTTTCAGACCGCCTGTGTATTATTCTATTAATCAGCTTTTAGTAATAATGATTATAGGTCTAGCTATATCTGTATAAGTAGGAAGCAGGGGACTGACTAAAACCAATCACAGTACTCCGAATGTGGGAATGTTTCGCCTAACTTCCAAAGCGTTCGTAATCGTTAAGCATATTCAGACCGAACATCTGAACAAGGCCAATATGACTTCATTTATGACTTTATCATCACAGTAAATATGGTATATCCTTCGTACTTTGTTGAAAGTGGCAACATGAATTAAATTGATCTCAATGCTGGTTTATTGAAAAAAATGAAGCAATAACTTGATATAAAACTGATGACCGACTAGTGTAACATGATGATGTCTGCAATCACAGTGGTGAAATTCACTAGCGCCAAAACTTTTTCAAAGGTCTCACTCTATTGTGCTCAATTCTCGTCCGGCAGATCTGTTTTTTTCCAGAATAAATAGGAGAGTAACAGCTAAAATAGGAGAGTCCGGGTTGTGGTTTGGCTAGAATCTTTGATCAATGATAAACCTGTTCAGTGATATGTTAACGTAATAATAAATCCAAATTTGATTTCGTTTTAGATAAATTACACTATTGTTCATATTGACTAATACTTTATTCTCCTATGTACTCCGTCCTTATTTGTGTTTCCTCATTTCAGTTCAAACTCTGAAGAAGCGTCTTGATCAGGCTATTTATTCTTCATTCATCGATAATGATTAATTCCTCTACAGTTCAAGTTATTATTTTTATGTGACCACAAGAGTAGTATAGGGTAGCTTCAAGTGTTTGTGTGGTTTAATAATAGTTAATAATTATTTGCATTCTGAATAAATATTGGTGGAGTTTTAAATGCTGAATTATTTTACTAGCATGTATGTATTACTGCTGGAATTATTAACTGTAAGCCCAGGTTTTGCCAGAGCCTGAAATTGTTACTTACCTTTATTAAAGTGAGTTCTAAGTGATATATACCTATTTTTTTTCTCCCGTGAAAGATAAATTGGTGTCCCCTATAAATTTCTTTTTTTTGGGGAGGGGGGTCACCTCTACAAATTGTGAATCCATTGTTCATTGTGGCTTGGAGGTTATTAGATGAACCTGATGAACGATTAGCATCACTGCTTAGGGTCATAAATAAAGGATAAATGTAAATACTAGAAACAAATTAGAACGCAAAAGAAACACTTAAAATAAGATTAATACTAGACTCCGTAAAGCACGATGGGCACTCTGTAACAGAAGTAATTATATTAAAAATGAGCCTTTATTAGTTTTTGTGGTGTTGTTATTATTCGGATTTTCGAAACAGAAAACTTCTTAAAATAATTTTTTAATAAACTACTTTTACGCGCAAGAACTTTTGTAACAACGTAGCGGCATGTATATGCAATATTGACACAGGGAATATTCAAAAACGTAAATCTCTCGTTGGACAAGCTGCAAGGATGTTCCTCTTGTGTGAAAGGACCAGCGAAGTCGGTGTATGTGTCGATATCGATCCATGTCAAGTCCTTTGAGACTGGAGGCCCTCTGGCTACTGGAGGCAAATCTCACGATCGCTTTGACGGCCTCAGGTGTTTGTATCCTGTCTGGGAAACAAGGCCCGCACTCAATTTACCGTCTGCTCTTTGACGCACTCTTCTCCTCCGCCTCTTTCAAACCCCTACTGTATATCATTCGGACAAGAACGTCAGTAATATGGAACGGAAATAATAATCGAATATATGAAACGTACAGCCCATTAAGGATCAAAAACAACATTTGGTGCATAGGTCCTGAAGAAAGGTCCTGAAGTGATCAACCCTGGAAGTTACATTTCATATTGATTGGAACTTTTCTATATTTCAATTTAAAGGAAAAAATCAAAAAGTATAACGCACACAACGTTTGAGAGTATTGTTACACCTGCGAAAACGATTTAAATGGCAGTTTTAATGGCTATTTGTGACGATGAGTTTACTAAACATATTTTAGTACAATCCAATTCACGGGGCTCAGGGTTTATTACCAATTGTCGAGCTTTTTGAAATAGTGAGATTACGAATTGTTGAGTGTTAAAAAAAAGGAAAATTCAAATTAACAGGATTTTCGGTTTTTATTAATCCATATACGTACAATACATATTAAAAATCAATAATCTAAAATATGTATGTACTTAGTTATTCTTTATAAAAAAAAAACAAAACACCTCAAGTGGAAAATAAATCAGTTTTTGGTGTTTTCTTTAACGGAGGGATTGTTGGCACGCTTTTTCAATTTCCTAGTCCAAGGTTATAATAGCAGAGAAACCATTGTCATTTACATCATTTTTACGGTACGCTTTGAACTCACTGTGGAACCACACTAAACTCAATCGGACGTCGGACTGGGCAGATAGGAAAGTCACCGGAAATAAAGGATATTCAATCCAATGTATACACAAAAAAATGTTAATAAACGTAATTAAGACAATTAAAGAGTAGGAAGAAGGTTGTTTTTGTTTTTTTTTGGATTAAACGGGATTATCAACAAAGACTTATAAGACGGATTACACGAATTATAAGACGTGTAAAAGTGGTCTTGGTCACGAAAATAATTACGAATTACCTAGGGAACCAAAATGTATTGTTTTACTTGCAAACAACCGCGATTTTTCCAGCAGTTTTTTACAAATAAACGGAATTCACAAATAAACAGGATACGAATTACCGAGATTATACCGTATTTATTATTAATTAGGACTTCTCTACAACACGATGAGAAAATATTAATTTTATCAGGTTTTCATTGATTTCCATTTACATCAGAAAACACTAATCTTTTCACCAGTGTAACTTTCTGTCTGTCTGCACTGGTTTGCTCATCTAGAAGCCTCTGTTCTAGCTAGACAATTAAAAGTTCACTTAGAGGTCCGAGTTGATACAGGAGAGAAATAAAAATTGTAGGCAATATTGTTGTATTAAACATGATATAATATAAATGCTTATTTCCCTTTAATCGATAGTAGGGTATCATATTAACTATACCCGAACATTCTTCATATCGGCGATGTAATATCCTGTTTGCAGGTTTATATGAACAAGTGTTTTTTTCCTGGATTCTTATGTGTTATGTATTAATTTCTCCTATGGATGATAAAAATACTATTTATTATAATTAAAACTAAATATTTTCCATAATTTTGAGTTAGGCACAAGATGTGTACGTTCTGGTTTATATGTATCATATATTGGGTTAATGGACTATAGTGACAAAATGTCTTTTTCACAGCTGTGATGAAAATCGCGTTTTTTTTTTTGTTTTTTTTTAATAAAACCACACACTAAACACTATATAGGTGGTGACCTGTGAATATACATTAATAATTATTGATTATAATTACTATTATAATGGTTATAGTACATAAAATAAATTTTAAAAACCCAACAATTTTGTGTTTAACTATGTTTGTCATGTAATGTGAACTTTCTTTCCATTATACATAAGCGAATAAAACTTTTTTGATGATTTATTGAGAATTTAAGTTAATAGAAAAATAAATATATTAATGGGAAAATCATGCAGCTAACTCGGTCTCGGGTACAATGTAAGACATCCTTGTTTGGCTCAAAACCACTTTATTAATATTTAAAGGCTATAATGAGACTAAAATTAACCTCAGGCCCTAAGGTTCACTGACAATGACTGATCGCCCTCAGCTCCTTCGTTATCGTTTGTAAAACCTCTCTCCTGTTGTATAACTAGCCCAAAGCAGTGGATATTATTTAGGTTGAATTAATCTGTCTCAAACCACACGCTAAACACTACAAGTGGTGACCTGTGAATAGCCATTAATACAACGATTATTATAGAAATTATAATTACAACAACTATTGTAATAGTTGTAGTACAAAAACTCAAACAATTTTGTGTTTAACGCTATCCACGCACAACCTAGCAGCTATGTCGAATGGTATCACAGTGCGCCTGCATTGTCACATGTAGTTTTGTAAATTTGATTGTTGTGTTAACAATGAGCATGGATAAATTTTCGTTGGACAATCTCCTGTGTTATATGCTTCCTTGTGGGAACCAGAGTACCGTAGGTCCTAAACGAAAGCATTGTTCAATTGCAATTGTATTTCGATGCAGTACCCCTTCATCTTGCACCGAAAAAACTATTTGGCTGTCACTCTTCCCATTAGTCCTTCTTTCCAGTAGTGTCTTGAGAGACAAAAGAATCACGATTTTTTCTTAGAACATTTCAAAGAGAATGTATAATAGAAAATAAATCTCAAAGACTGCTCGATTACGTAATCAAATAAGGAGGATTGTTTATATTGGCAAACAATTATCAACAAAGGATTTAATTAGCCACTTTGAAGTAAACAATGCTATTATGCCAAAGGAATTTCGTAACAAACGATAATAGTGTTTAGTTCTTATTAATACTTAACATAAGAATATCGGGGAATTCTATTGTTTATCGATGTTAGTAAATTCTTTACTATATTTAGTATAGAAATTTTTAAGGATGAATTAATCTGTTTCATAAATGTTTCAGATATAAAATAATGGAGTGTATGATTCTATTAATCAGCTTTTAGTATTAATGATTATAAGTCTGGCTATATTTGTATAAGTAGGTAGCAGGGGACTGACTAAAACCAATCACAGTACTTCCAAAGCGTTCGTAATCGTCAAGCATATTCAGACCAAATATCTGAACAAGGCCAATATGACTTCATTTATGACTTTATCATCAAAGTAGAGATGGTATATCCTTCGTACTATCAAGGACTAGTGCAATAATACGATTCATATTAAAACGTGATGATCTAAAAGTGTATTATATAAGTATGATGCAAGTACTATTTAGCCTTAACATTTATTACTGTGAAAGTTCTACTAATTAAAATTTTTGGAAATGGGTATAAATATAGTTGAGGTGGCCAAAAATTAGCGATTAGTTCAGTTTCTTCAATACTTATTAAATTAATTCAATCCTCAATTGAACAATTAATAAAAATAAATCAAAGTATAACTAGCTAAAATAAATAGTTGTTTTATTATGTGCTTCAAATACGCTTGAAACATTCCAAATATGCTTTTTTCCATTGTTGTTTTCCAAAATTAGTTTTTTTGGTAAATTTTTGAATGCTTTTTTAATTTTCGGTTTTAAAATCTTGAGATATATTACAATTATTACAAACAGGGTACTCTTTTTTTTAACGTATATTTCCTTATTATCTTTCAACAAATATTTAATGAGCATTTTTTGAGATAAGGAATATCTATAACTGAAGATTGCTACTCCATGCCAGTTTAAAAGTACAAACTACCCCTTCCAACTATAGCAGCTACAGTTTTTCATTCGGCAAATTGTATATAAATAAATAATACGAAAGAGCCTCTGTAAACAGCCAACGGTACAATATGGAGAGAGAGCCGTCACTACATACTGAGGCAGGGGACATGTAAGCGGATCAGAGAGAGACCGTATTGTCGAGCTCCAGCCTTCGGTCTATAATCTGTGGTCTAAGCTGATAGCTGTGTCATGGCTGCCCTCCGATATATAGTTCTTATAAATAAACTATATATTTATATACCATGTTACTTGTATCGACTCTATTTCAATAAATAGTATTATTTCATCAACTTCCATGGAATAAATTTTACAATAAGATTGTCACCCAGTCCTTGGAAGGTGACAAATAAATTTGATTCCTGATTAATTTAATTGCTCCTGAGCAAGAAGGGAGAGGCCCTGCTTTTAAACGAGGATATCTATCAATAGCGGCTGAAAATGCTTATTACGGTCCCTTCGATTTGAAATCTTTAAGGTATGGTCAATTCTGACTTCTATGATTTCTCAAGTTGAAGCTATCAGATGCGTACCCATGTTTTCTGTCTTTTTAGAGGTTCGTGCATTACTAGTGTTTCAATTTTTTTTAAGTAAATAGCAACATCAAAAAATGATAGATTATCATTAAAAAATTAATATCATTTCATAGAACGTTAGAAAATAACTTATTGCTATGTACTAAGTCTGTACTGAAGAGGTTTTTAATGCCTAAAATACAATAATGAAAACAATATAACCCAAATAAATTCGTAGTTATACTATAACTCCATTTAACAATTATAATCTTATATTTCTCTATCTTTTTAATGGCTTCTTTAGTAAACCTACAATTAGCAATCGTTTTCATCGTCAGCATACCAAAAACATCACAAAAAAAACGTGCTTGTTGATCTAATTTACGAAAAGAACGAGGTGAACATATATCAGGAATATTGTAATATTATGTCCGGCGTGAATTGAAGCACAGAGCCCCCTCACAACAGTTTTCCTCATCGCTTATCTTTCTTCAAACAACAAATGGTCCTTCTGGTTGACTACCAGCATATATTTTTAGTTCCCCATTATTTAGAAATAAAAACAGCTTACATTGTAACTTATAACTCGTATAAGAAATAACATGACACCACTTATCGTAACATCTCATCATTAAAAATTATGTTTCATGTGAGAAGTAATAAAGAATTAGGCAAATCAATAGCATTGGTAATATCGAAAATACAACTGAATCATAATAAAGTATTAAGTTAGAGTTCTATATACAATTTCTTCACAGTCAGGCCTCAATGTTCAACCCATAAAACGCTAAACTACAGAGTACAAATGATGTACGAAAAAAACAGATAAAACGTGTGCAACAGACTACCATGTTAAGCTAGAACTGAAAATAAGACAATACTTGGATACTGACGAACCTGGTGACAAACATTGTGGAGAGGGAAAAAGACAAAAAATTTTTTAAAATGAAAAATATGTAGTTGCACCACACTGTATTCAAACAGAAGAAGGTTTATTTAAACAGATAAAAGTGATTCGAGGGGTCTTACAAGGTTATTTACTCAGCCACCCCTCATATATTTATATTCTAGGTAACGCTATATCGAAAAGAATTCATTATCTCCTTTCATTCATTTAGAATGATGTTAATTGAATCCAAGACAGATCACTGGGATACAAAAATAATTCTATATCTTATAACTATATACATAATATATTTCAAATAAAGTTAATATTCCATCGTGATCGTACAAGTCAATCATTAACTTGCCTAAATCAACACCTGATCACTTCATCCGATTGGAGACAGAGGATTCTGAGGTACAAGTCAACCGGACAATTGCGTGAGTTTAGATTCTTCGAATGTCTAAATATCCAAAGGTGTAATATATGAGGTATTTGCATTTTGGTACTCTGTTCAGAAACATGACCAGCCGAACTTAGCTGTCAAAGCAAGATATCGCACATATTTTGCCATCTTTACGACCAACAAGAACCAGACGCTATATGTATGACCTTACTAAACAGCAAGCTGACAGTTGATGTTGAGAAAGTGTCATGATGCACCTGAGGACTCGAAATGATTTTTGGCATCTTATCTGGTGGCAGGACTTTTTGGGACCTGAATGAAACCTTTTCATATCAACATCTGACGGTAATGAATCTCTCGGAATCCGACATTTCAAGGGAGGGCAATGAGATTAAATTTATAATAAGGTTTCTATCCCATAGGGCAAAAATACTTTATTAATCTCGTTTATTTTCGGAATTACTAATGCATCTGATGTGTGAATTTCTCCATTTCTTAACACACTGTAAAAAAAATTTATTAAATTATCATATTAAATTAAATTATTATATTAATTACAGATATGATTACAAGAATAAACTTTATTCTTAAAAAAAAATATTTATTTATCCAGTATTTAAGATCCCATTAGGCCAACCTCTTTCGCATTCTTAATAGAACGAACTAATGGAACCGGACCACCTCTTAACAATGTTTCTTCACTTTCTGCATAATTTATTTATTATAGATTTAAAAAATAAATTAAATAGTTCATAATTGATATATTAACTAGAACGATTTAGAATTTATTAGATTAAAAATTAGTCAAATTTCCACGAGATAGATTCGTAAGATATAACCAATGAGAGCCCCCCCCCCCCTATAGAACACTATAGATGTGACGGGGGTGCTAAGATATCGGCAGCCAGTTTTAGAGGCTGTCAATACGCACCTATTGTTATGAAGCTAATAACACAATTGTAGGAACAGCTCTCAGTGCTGCTTACTCTTTGTACTCCTATTATTTAGGCACTAGTTGTCAATTAGTACTTCTTAATGGATTCAAACATAAAGCAGTTTAATCTCGTAGAATTACAGTTCAAACGAAAAGTGTAACAAAAATTCTAATTTATATTTTCCCCCTTATTATATTTTCCAGAGGCACCCATCAATCCAAAATAATTTTCCTTTTATTTTCCCCACATCCTATTTTTTATAAGTTTGAGAGCTATGGAAAAAAAATTCCCCCTGACTATAGCATCATTTTTTTATGACTATACCTGACTGCACTATATTTTTTTTAAAGCAAATTATTAACCAAAAGTCAATTGTATATGCACGTACTATTTTTTATTTCTCAATCCTGCTTTTGGTGCAAAAAAGAGTTAAAACTGAAGATTTAAATTATTATATTGGTAGATTTAAATTATTTTTTTATTAAATACGATTTTACAGCCATTAGCCAATAACAAAGCCATATATTAACATATAAAAGAAAACAACGTTGTAAGAAAAATCATAAATAAGAAATGATGGAACAAAAATGTTTAATATATTAATTAATAATTTTAAAAAATTGTATTTTAGACCAAAATTTCTTCATTAAATTCTTATACCCCTTGTTAATTTAAAACATATTATTCAAAAAAAAAAAATTAAAATATTACATTTTCTTACTAGATTTTTTTATAATGCTATTTAAAATTAAAAAAGGTCATTGTTCAATTTCAAATGGTTTTTCTGGTACGTTTTAAGTTCTGCGTCATCTAGTAGGCTGTTTAATATTTGGAGCACTCCCTAGGACCTCTTTCGAATTCTGCTGACTCCAGACCTCTCATTTATTTTTCCAGTTCTCCCTGAAATCATCCTCCCAGCTGGTGCAGGGATTTATTTTTTTAATTTATTAGCTTGTATTATAGTTCATTGTTTCTTTTTTTGTTGAATTTAAATGTATTTTTTTATTTACATTCAAAATGAATTGTGTTCTTATACATTTGATTATAAATGTGTTAGCCTGTGTTTTTATACACATATTTTTGTACTTGTATATTGTATTATGTGTGTGTTTAATAAGGGCATGAAACATTTGCTATCATACATTGTATATACTTATGAGGATGGGCGCGTAGGCGATAGTTGCATAAGTTCCTCCGGCAGGCAGAAATGGTCCAGGTTGTAAATACTTTATTAAAACTATTAAAGAAATATAATATATTAATATGTTGTTTTTAAATAAAGTATATTAGTATTATTATTGTATTTTTTAATGCTTCCATTATTTTTCCTTACAGAAACAAGTAGAGTGAGACACGTAGGGCTGTTATTGAATATGGTTTTAAAATGTCGGAGTAATTTTATCATTTTTAGCTGCTATCGTACAACACGAAGAAAGACTAACAAAATACAATATTTCTGTACTTTTTTAAAAGTAAATCTTACCTAAAAAAGGTGGCCAATATAGGTTCAGTTGAAAATAATGACTTTTTAGAAAGTTTGGGAAGCAAAAATGAAAATCACGTATTTAATAGTTTAAGATCAGTCTATATTTAAATCAGTCGAATTTATTTTATTTTTTTATGCAGAGACTGAAGTGGTGTGGCAAATTAACACAGAATATTTTCGATTGAATACATCAAGCACTCACAATAAGTTAAAGGATTTACATGGGCCATCTCCGAATATTATTCCTTCACATTCAACGTCCTTTCTTTCTTTTATATTGTATATTGTAGTTTGTGATTCATTCTTATAGAGTTCATTCGTTGTATCCTACCACTGAATTATTATTCATAGAATAGCAAAAAAGTAAGTATTTCGGTGAAAATATTAGGAAGTCTGAGAGTAACTAATGGGCAGTACGTAAGTAAATGTTTATCATTTAATGGTGTGTTACAGAACGTATGTATGGTAGATTATTGTTTTGAAAATTATTGTTTATTTGTCAGTCATGTATGCCCTATTATTTAGTCTAGTTAAAATAATTTCTTATTGAGACTGACTGCTAGTCACTTTGCCAACTATCTAATATTTCTTCCTGTCCCGGTCATGTCAGTAAACTTAGTTATAGGGGGACCTGTAGCCACAGCTTCGTCTACATTTTCGTTTCTTCAATCTCACTATGACCATAGACTCTTTTCGGGCTTGTCACTAGGGGAGTGCCTAATCACCCTAGCCCTGGTGACAAGTGCGGATTGTTCAAGTTTATAACCTGGACAGTGGTTCCATGTCGGCGTTAATATCTGACTCCATTTCTGATAGGTGTGCGCCCCGACAATGCACTATGTTCAAGAGAAAAGGTACAGAGGTTTCATAAGGAATAAGTCAAAGTATCACTTAGTAATGGTCGCGAAAGACTGGTTGGCCTGGCGTCTCCGTTTAGTATCTAACCAGCCACCGAGAAGAGTCTGAAAAGGTTGCTTAGTGCCTGCGAGATCCTAGCATGTGTTAAGGAGTACCCTGCCGGTCTTACGTAATCAGTCTGGAGGCTGACGGGATCACTTAGTACCTGTGTTTTCTGCATGTGTTAAGGGGTACCCTGCCGGTCCTAAATAAGGCTGTACGGGTCTCTTAGATTTATGACTGACAGATGTAGACCCGTCTAGTGTTACTTTGCTTCTGCCTTTTTTTTATTGCTAATACATTTATAATAATTTATTTTTGTTCATAATATATTTAGTTCATGTTATTTTACTTTGCTTACAATATATATGCAATAGAGTATAGGGTGATTTAACTTATGTAGTTAGAATCGCTACAACTCTAAACGATTTTAGATCCAGATTAAAGATTAAAGGGCTATTATTTCAAAAGCCATCAAACAAGACCGATAAACTATATTAGATCTAATGAAACGATATGGTTGTTGACGACAATATGAATAATCGCAATGAGAAAACTTTATTTAGGTACTAAAATGTCCAGCTGCAGTTGCTTGTAGGCTGGACACCAGTAGAGGAAATGCTACAAATCCTCCAGTTCTCCGAGTTCACAATGAAGGCCAGTATCCACGTGTCTACCGTATCGCACACACAATCAGACTCAACTCACCATCAGCAGGAGCAGGACAGAGTAATCTATCTCAAACAGTAGTGAGGAAGAACCGTGGAAGAATTATCGGAGGATAAAGTATTGCAAAATCGAAGCTGCTGCTGCTCTGATAAGATAACGGCTTATTCCTTTTATCTCTCCCACTTTCCCTCTCACGCCATAAACGTCCTTTTTATTCGTGTCCTTATTGTTTTTTTTCTCTTTTATTGGCTATCTTTATTTATATTTTTATTTGAATATTCGCAATATTTATTGGTCGATGCGATGGCACATAAAAAACGTTCGTATTGGTAGTCACTCGCTTATGATTATTTGCACTTACAGTAAAAAAATAATGACTAAAGTATATTCTGTGATCGACCGACGATGTTTATAACTCACGACCGACTTGGTTAACATACCCGTTTCATAATGTTAAGGTTTTAGGTTCAAATAGCCTTATTCACTCCCCTAAACAGCAGTATATATGACAGTGAAAATCAAAATAAACAATTTGAAGACATTTATCCAATTTCATTGAAAGGAATAGCTCACTTGATATAGATGGTAAATGAATTGATTTGCTTTTCGTAATATCAGAAATCTATATACCCCAAAAAGACATAAATTGACGGCGTGATGAAAGAAAAGTCATTGGGCCCCTGTTTGAGCCAACAAATATATGTAACCCAAACCGGGAAATTTCCCTGCTTACGAGTTATGGCGAATGACACAACAGTGACATATTTCCCTCTTGAGCGGTGGTTATTAATAGATTGCGGTGTACTACAGTTTGGAATATTTATTTAATATGAATTATAATTCATAACAGACGTAATACAATAGAATGTTTGTGTACTAGAGTATATATTAGTATTCTACTTTATATGGCTGTGATAATGGACTGAAAAAAGTGGGAAAAATTGTAAATCACGATTGTTCAGACTGGACGGTTCGGGATTATTCGTATGCAATTGCATGCATTCCTAGAGAGAAAATCCCTGACTTCGTTTAATCATGATTATCAATTAGCAGTCAGTGCTCGGATTCGGAAATGGTGAATGATTTTTGCAATCTCTGTGGTAGACCACACATGCAGACAAAACACGGTCTTACCTGTTTACGTAAGGCTAAAGTAGAGCCTTGGATACGACAAACACAAGCTATCAAACTTAACGCATTTCTTCTAACTCCGATCTTTAGTGGGGCTACATAAAAAAGTGAAATATAATATACAAATACAAAAACAATATGTAAAGCAGATGAAGTTTACACTACATTACATATGCACCTCATTACATTACACTGTATTTTAATTTGGACTGATATTACTAATATTTTAATCACGATTTTTACTTTTATTTCTAGCGTGGCTTGAATAGTCTTTGAAAATATTCTTGCTGGCTTTTAAAAACTTTGCTTTGTTATTTCTACGTTTTTTTCTTTGTTCGTGATTTACTTTTATTCCATTGTTTGTCTTATATTGTTCAATTGTATATTTCGAGGTATTGTCATATTGTTTAATTTTCCTCATTTTTTTTTTTATATTGATTTTCATCAATTTTCTTACCAAATATTTTAGATTCGGACTTGGAGCTTTTCTCTTGTAAAAATGTTTAGCTTCATTTATAGATACGTGCATATTTGTGTCTTTTCCAACCCCTTAGTTTTCTGTCGGAAGTCAGCTAGTTCTCTTCTGTTACGACATGACTTTTTTTTGAGGACTTTAACATATTGCTTGCTGATCGAACCAGGTATTTCGTCGGCGAATTTTTGAGTTGTCCACCGAAATACCTCAAGTTATCCACTACTGCCCTCTTTCTACTCTACTGCGGCTTATTGATTGATCATTAGAGTCTTGGCCTCCTCAAAGAGCTTCCGTTAGTTACTACGGCCTATTGGCGCTGCCTTCCAGGTGTGGATGCCAATCAATGCCTAAGGATCCTTACTCTCTTGAAACCTACGTTTCAGCTAAATGTCCATCCCATAAAAGACTGCTAGCTCTAATCCATTTCACCACATCCAACATCCTTGTACAGAGTTGTAAACTTGGGGATAGGTCTTCTTTACCATCCCGACCAGGGGGTCCAAGTTCCACACCTCTTCCGATTTCCCCTCAGTCACCCCCACTGTTTTATTGGGTTACTTGCTGAAGTACATAGTTTTTTCTTGGTTGTTTTAAAAACAGCTTGGTACTAAACTAAAAACAAAAACTATAGAAAATAACTTCTAGTGTAATTTATTTGGTAATATATATTGTTTATAATTTTGTCGAAATATAATCCAGAAAAAGATACTTTGGAAAAAAAAATTTTTTTACACTGTATTCTTTGAATTTGAGAGTATACTCTGAACTGGCAGTCTTATTTTTCTAGGAGGCAATTAAAATAATGTACTTCAAGAATGAATTATCTTCAAAATATCCCGCAATTTTGGAAATCCTTCATTTTTATTTAGCATGCATATGATTTTTCAAGGATATATTTTATCTGTGTGAGTCCTTAAGAATTTTTCTTTAGACTCGAAAAAGAGGCTTCTGCCCTTGCTCCGAATATATGATATACTATCCCACATTTTGTGAATGGGTATTGGCTTTTCCGTTGGTTGAAAAAGCCAAAACTGTTGATTAGTATGGTAAAGAGAGCTTTTGGAAATTGAACACAAAGAGAAGGCAGAACTGTTGCTCTATTGAGAAGAAGAGAGAAAGAGAGCGAGTGGGGCAGCGGCATTAGCGCGTTATAGACCTGGACAATAAAACCTGGGTCCATACATGCTCGACTAGAGCCAACTCGGGTCTGCCCAAGGTGAAATTGACCGAACCCATTGACTGGGGGGGGGTTGGCTTTCTAAACAATGCCAACAGCTCGGGAAAGCAGAAAGAAAAATCATTCAAAGTTGAAAATTAATTCTTTTTTTTTCGTTTAATTAGGATTTTAAACCATTATGTTCTCTGATTAATATCCTCAAAGGCCCATATACTACCGGCAGATATCTACTAATTTCTCAGGTTATGGGATCGTAATCTACAACCGTCGTATTGGTTTTTAAACTAATGATTATTAGCTATGGTTTTAATTCAACCATTTTTAAGAATAATTACTGGATGAAAAAAGGTAGAGACGTGGCTGGTGCTCGAGCCCGGTACCTCCGCAATTTCCGGTCATAGCTATCCCTGCACGAACCTAGCTTAGTCACCATCAGATGCCAGTTACCTATACCCTCACGATATACTTTCTGAAACTTCGCACCAGTGGTGGGTGGAGCTTGATGGAGGGGTAGCTTGGAAGTAAAGTTTCCGGCCAGAGGTTAGTGAGATTAGAGGTTAGAGATTAGGGAGGTCTTCAAACCCTGTTAATATATTTTTTAGAAATTAAAAAAAAATACCCTTGTTAACAACCCAATAGTTTCTTTAATCCTAAAGCACACAGAACATATGTCACAGTCAGGATTCAAAGTAACATTCTGTTTGCTACCGGGACACAATGGTATAACAAAGAATAAAGAAGTTGACGTCCTTGCCTAAAGGTGGTGAACCATTTCAGGTAGACCTTAGAAGAGAAACCATATATAATTTCTATACTAATATAATCCATATATAATATGGGTAGCAATATGGAATTTCTCCAATTACCTATAAGCTCCGAGAGATTAAACCTCAAGTGTAGCCGCCTGGGTCACATCCTACAGTTGACAGAAGTAGAACAAAAGGTACTTGACTTCCGAAGGATGATTCAGCTTATTTAATCAACCCTCATGCAATCTATTTATTTTTCCTCTAGCTTAGACTAACGACTTAGAGTAACATTTTTCTTTGTCATTACTACATTATTTTTTTTCAGAATTTTATGAGTCCAGGTCAGATTGTCTCTCATAATTTGAGGTATCACAGAGTACATTCAGCTCCGAGTGCGTGTGCTAACTTATAGAATATTGGTAGGGAGCATGATTTTACCCAAATTCTCTGATCAGTCCTCCTGACTTTAACAATCAGAATGGCAGGCGGGGATGGGTTGTTAACCTGGGCTTGAAACTCTCGAGTCCATAAGATTCATAGTTGTTGTTTACTTAGAAATATGGCAAATAAACATTAAAAACACAGCTCAACAGACTATTTTTTGTAGTTCTATAACAATGAAAATTCAAATAATAAAAAAAATGAATAATAAAAAACGCCATAGCTAAATAAACCTCGTTCCACGCTCTTTATTTTGTTTTCTAAATTTATAAACTAAATATTACGATTCAGTTCATAATTGATAAATATAATAGTAGGTATGATTACAAGAAATTTCATAAATATTTAAAGAACTCAGTTGGAGCCCCTATTCATGTTTTTGTTCCTCTAAATAATCCCTCACAAACTATGCACACCTGGATAGGATCAAACCATTGTGACATATAATTAAGTTGGACAGTATACTGTGCAGAGCCTAATACAACGCATTCGGTTAGAGATGCGGTTATTGTGATAAACAGTCGATAGCGCACTTCACCAGTCGCCGACATATCAGCAATGATGCAGCCTAATGATCACAAATGAGGGGGGATTACTGAGGGGGGGCTGTATCTGAACAGAACTGAACATGTGCGGGATAGAGGCGGGGGGAAGCAGTGGCAGGTTGTGGCTGTTTAATCATTTCCGAGGCTAGCCGGCCGAATCCCACTGTGCCCACATCGGCACGTCAATTGTAAGTGGTCATTACCGCTTAAGTCACGTATTGCCAATATGGGCTTTTACCGTCAATTTTTTTTTGTTCATTTTATTACCAAAACATCTATATATAAGTTAAACCAGAAAATATTTCCTATTAATTATGTTTTTATAATTTGTTTGTTGAGTTAACAGCAACCGTATAGCAAATCGTATATTTGTAGTAAGCTCGAAGATGACTCCGTGCAGTGTGTCGTTGTCTTTTATAGGGGTGCTAGTTTGTATTTTTACCGTCCTCTAGTTTATTAATAATCATCAGTTGTAAATCGTAGTCCTAATGACTATTAATTTATGTACCTCTTGATTTTCCAGTCATGTGCTCTATACACTCACAGCTTTCCCAGTAGAAGGCTCTATCAATTTAGCTATGCCTTAAAACTATTACCAGAGGAAGAAGATCCTCCTAAGCCAACTATAATGTATCCATTTAATCTAATTTGTCTTGTTAATGTTTATATTCGTAAAAAGGTCAAGAATAAACATATTTTCGAAAAATCTAATATTCCCAAGTAGCGTAGAGAAAATACATTGATGGCCCAATTTTTTTTCAATATTATTTGGTTATAAATAAAAAAAAATGACGGTATTTTCGACTAAAATAAAAAATCATTTGATTTGTTGTTGTTGAACAGCGGCTGTCACTAGAATCCATCACTTTTAACAAATAAAAATTTAAATCAAACAAGATCGATTAAATATTTTCCTTCGGCTTGATCCTATTTAGATAATATGTACTGCAATAATTCCTTTTCTACTCCTTCCAGCAGGACTGTTCCATTATCTGGGGCAATAGTATATCGTTATTTTACAACGGCCTCTTTTATGGCCTATTCAAGGGCCTTAAACTATAAAACTATATACCATTCCACCACAGTTCCAATAATAAAAGTGCACCCCCTTATTCTGACATTTTGAAACCATACTAGACACTTTTATAAATCAAATCTGCCCAAAAATTGTGCCATATAATATACGATTGTCTTTTGTATAAAGGTAAGTTTTATGAACGAGGTCGATAAAACTTACAAATCTATCTAAGATTATTCCTTTCCGAAAAAATGTTCATTACTAACTACCTTGTAATAATCTGAATAAGTTTGGATTAAGATGTGATAAAGGAAAGTTTAATAATAAATTAATAAATAAATAATAATTATATTCAAAATCATCTGGTCCCAGTGGTCAAGTACACGTCAATGTCGGTAACTTGGGGGAAATGCAGAAATATATTACTGGTATACGACAGCTAAGAAACTCCAACAATTCCAAAACGGTATACTGATGAAAGTGGTCAGAGGTACTTCATTCGAGCAGCGGAGCAACAGTGAGCTTCACGAGATCTTTGAGCTGCCTACGGTGGATGAATTCATCGTGACGTAGACGTATCAAATTTTTCGACTCCCTGCAATACTTGACAAACCCGGTGTTTAACACTATAACCCCCGCTCCGTTCCCCCATCGATGGCAGGACGCTGTCACGGCTGGAACACTGTAGTCTTCTTAGGTTCTAGGTTTAGGTTTTAGTTTGTAAGTTTTTTCTCCCACTTTTTCAAACTGAAGGTGAGCCCCATCACCTAGCATTATATTCATGGTATTGACCTCTTAACTTCAATATGATTATTATGTAACCTAACCTCCTTCAAATGCATCTGCACATAGCAGAAAGAGGAGAAATTATTTTGTTCATTGTTTTTGTCATATTTTCACATTGTATAATTAAAAGAGGTTTAGGGGGAAAAAAATATATATATAATAAAATATATATATATATATATTACTAAAGATTAAGTTTTTTGGTAGAGCCAACACAACAGTAAATGACGTATTTGAGCCGTAGGACAGGAAGGCTGACGCACCCGACTTTTACGCTTCGATGCGGGTTTGATCCCGGCAGGGCGAGGTGATTTCATATGGTGATTAGACTATCTTCCAATCTCATTGCTGTTTAGAAAAGTGTGACCTGTAGACAGCCAATACCGGGTAACTTGGTCACCCATATGGTACAAAAATAACAAATGGCCCACACTACCGGCCCTCGAATATGCCATAAAGGAGCCCGTTGTATTAAAAAAAAAAAGGTATATACTATTGCCCAGATGATTTCAATAAGTATGTTCTCAGTACAATATGGTGGTAGTGGACGAAGTAGGACAGAAGTTTTCTGATTAGTTTCTGGAAGAGGAGGATTATATTAGATTTGAAGGCTTAGAGATACAGATGACAGAGACACCAAAGGACGCGACATCCTTTCACAGCTGGTCCCATCAACCTGCCAAAGGATAAAGTAACCACTCACGTCCTACTACTTCAAAACGGTTTCAACTTTTAAAGTCCTCTCGCGCTCTTGGTCAGCCTCCACTGGCTAGCATCCGGTGACGCGGCTGACGGAGGAGCGTGGGGGACTTCCCAAGACTCCGCTTTCTCTTCGCATGTGGATTTGGGAGGTCTCTGGGCTGTCTGTAAATATTGTATGAATGAGTGAGTGAATGATGAACTGTAAATATGGTATGAATGAGAGCACTTATCTTATTACTTATTGCCTTATAAAAGGCAGATTGTAATTATAGCACAATGAAGGAGTATAAAGGAGTATAAAGTCTTCACGTACTATCTTACAGTTTTCATTTTACTAAGGTCTTTTTTAAGTGATCTAGGCCTTGATATCCAGAAAAAGAACCCATTGGCTATAAAATGCTAAACTCCTAGGTTAGTATGTTGATCTATCCATGACTAAATCTCATTATAGCCAAAATTTATATTTTGTGCAAAATTATGTTCTAAAGTGTTTTCCCTCGTCCATTCTTCAACATTTATAAAAGAAATATATCGACCTAGACCATTTATTATATGATAAAATTTTGAACTTTGACTCCAACTAATTTAGATTCATAGCCAAGATTTGAAAAATCTCAAAATAGCCGCAGAGCTTTATATTGTTTTTTACAAACTTTCAGTTAAATTATTGTAACCATAACTCATAACCGTCCGTAATCCGGTCACTCACAAACCGTGGCTATTGTGCAGCCATTGAAAATTTTAGTAATAATCAATTTTTTCTTTTTGTATGGCATTATCGTGAAATATAAGTGTGTGTGAGTTAAATATATATAGAACACGTTTTCCTCTAACCTGTTTGAATTTCAAGCCTCTCGCTTCAATGTAAAGACTTAGTAATGATGGTATACCAGCTCACTAACCGCTAGATTGTTGAGCCAATCTCAATCGCTTTTCTAGTCAAGCTTATTCTTCACTTCATTACTGAAGATTGAAAGTGAATCTCTACTTCTGCTGCATATTGCTGAATAATATTTAAGATCCTTCCATGGTTCCGTGCTCGAGTCCCGGGAAGAACTAGTATTTTACAACAACCTCCGTAGATTAGAAGTATAATGACTAAATAGGACACCTCACCTTTCTTTGCCATACTTTAGAGTAAATTCACAGAAAAGCTACTGAATAAAAATAATCTAATTAAGTTTTTTGAGTTTGACTTATTCTGTGGAACTTTGGCTTTAAACATTTTTTTTTTCAAGGAAGGAAAACGATATAAAAATGAGAGACGATATAAAAATTAGAGACGATATAAAAAATTAATAGCTTCAGCTGATAAACAATTAAGTTTGTTAACAAATAATACAAAACGGGGAGAATTTGATCGTTGAATTGTCAGATTCTTCCGTGGTATTGAATTTGTGATAAGCAAACATTTAGTGGAAAATTTATGTAAGCTCACATTAAACAGACGATCTGTGGAAACTATATTGTTACTAGTTCTTTCTTTATGGCTTACGTAATAATAATCTATTCAAGTAAAAAACATTATTTCAGACTACTAACTTTATAGGCTAAAACTTTGACTTCTATAATCAATTAACATTAATTATTTTTATGTCATCATTATTATTATGATCATCCAGATACAAGTCAGGAGGAATTAACGAAAAAAAATCCAAAGAAATTTTGAATTTGTTTTTATAATAGTTAGTAATGAACGATCTAATAAAAATGCTCTACTCATTTTAATTTTGACCTAAGTGTTATTTAAGTCCGAAAACAAAAATTTTGTTGTTCCTTCTAGGTTGCTGTATTTCTGGTTTTAAATTTAAAAAATTTCTTCTAAAACGTGGACTATTATATAAAATTGTATTCATGGCAAAAGCCAGCAAACTGAAATAAACACATTTTGGTTTATGTATTTTCTTCCAAAACACACATAAAAAAACTGATTATTTAGAACAGAAAAAAAAGGAAATCAATTCCGCGATGAGTGGTCTCAAACGATTAAGCGAAGTGAGTTCCGGAATAATTATTTATTTTATTGTTTAACTGATCTGACAGCATGTTTCTTATCACCAGTGTGTTTGTATAGTTGTATAGATTACACCCACTGAAAGTCAGAAAATAATTTGGAAAAGTTTGTGTATAGCTTTTTATTGGTCCCGTTAAGGTAGAGGAAATCTAAAAAAAAATTGGCTCTATTTAAGATATTTAACTTGATCGCCGTTTGGTTCAATATATTGCCTATATGATGTCCGCCATCTTCTTCCTCCTTTCTACGAACACTTCCTCCTTTCTTGCTTATCGGACCGAAAACTCGTCGCCATGCGCATTTTCCCCGGCCATTCAATCAACCTGCGGATATCGACATATTTATTTTATTATCTAATTTCCGCCTTGACTATATCTCTTATGTAGTAAAGTGTGATGGAATATAGCTGTTCTTGAGCTGGTTTTTCCAACGACGAAGCTCTGCAGCGTAGTCCTCAAGCATTGGCAACAAAAAAGTTCAGTCCCAGATTTTTCTTTCGTCGACTCCCTAGCGGCTGAGCTGAGAGTTTATTTTATTAAAAACTTCGCTTTTTGAAGAATATTTTGCTAAATTAAAAAAATTGATATTAAAAAAAATATTTTTATACATTTTACATACGTATTTCTCTTTTCAGAAGAGTTTTCTCTTTTAATCATTATAGGGGTACTTACATGTCCATGTATCATTGACTATTGTCAAAACAGAAATTTAAATATATTAATTTTCAAACATATGTTTCCTTTGTCGGGATTATTGTTGTAATGAATCGTCAAAAAAGGATAGTTTTTTTTTTTAATGCTTAATATCCCTTGGGTTTTTTTTAATTGTTTTGATTGTGGTCTCTAAAAAAATGTATTAATGTTGATCTCATTTTCATTTTTAATTTTTTTTTTTTATTATTATTGTTTATTTGTTGGTGATGATTTCTCCAGTATGTGGTCGTTCCTTAGCTCCTGAGCAGTAACAACACAACTACAAGACACATAGATGACCACTAGATCTCCCCCCAATACACAGACAGACACACAGAGAGGCAGGCAGAGAACAGACATAGAGAGAAGACAGTTAGTTACCTGTTGCTGGAGTACAGCGCACCAGCACTAACTGGAGGCACTGCCCGCGGCCGGGCTACCTCAGCCCTCACTGAGGTCCAGGCCTCGGTCGGCCGCGCAGCCGTCAACAAGTGGCTCCCCCCCCCCCACCTGTAGCTATATTCTGTTGTCTGTGTAGGGGGGGATATAGCGGGGAATCTAGCGGAGAGTTATCTGAGAGTTAGAAATCAAGGAGGGGGGTCGTTGAGGAGGAAGTATGGAAAAGAACAGAAATAGTGGGAATTTTAAACTAAAGGACCTATCAACATATAGCTCCTTAATAAGCACACGTACTGTGGAGTACAGTAGCAGCATGAGTGCCAAGGTAGCTCTAAAACAGGCTGAAGTAGCCTGTAACCAGATCAGTGAGAGATTGGGGAGTTTCAATATCTCTGTAAGACTGACTGTATAATTTTCTCTTTCCAAAAGTGAAAAAGCCCACTCCCTACTAGTTACATAGTAGGAACGAAGGAAAATTCACCAGCCAACAACCTAGTATATCTGGGGATTAAAATGGACAGGCACCTTCATTGTAGTAACCATTTTGCGTGGAAGTTGAAGCAAACTCGCCCTAAGATTTACCGGCTTACCCATTTATTGACTTCCCCCAATCTATCACTGCGTCTCAAGCTATTGCTTTACAAGAGTGTGCTCAGACCTACTCTTCTGTATGGTGCACCGCTTTTTCGTCATCTGACGTATACGACAGCTTGGCGACTCCAACAATTCCAAAACGGTATACTGATAAAAGTGGTCAGACATACTTCATTCGAGCAGCGGAGCAACAGTGAGCTTCACGAGATCTTTGATTTGCCTACGGTGGATGAATTCATCCAACGTAGACGTATCAATTTTTTTGACTCCCACAGTACTTGACAAACCCGGTGTTTAACACGATAGCCCCCGTTCCGTTCCGGACGCAGTCGCGGCAGGAACGCTTTAGTCTTAGGTTTTAGTTTGTAGTTCCATCATTGTAATCTGAAGGTGAGACCCATCACCTAGTCCTGTACCCAGTGATTTGTAATTTTAACTTCAAATAGAAAATTGTTATTGTAATTCTACCCTACTTCGAATGCATATGCGTATGCAGTAAGAGGAGAAATTTGTATATCGAAAATTTGTAAATTGTGAAACTTATTGATCAATAAATGGTTGTTGAAATAAAAAAACAAAAAACACGTACTTCATGATATCACAGAGATGTGTCCGATTCCGTAGGTGGGCAGTGATTTGTAGAGTGTTATGATTTGGCTATTCCTTAATTTACAACAAAAACAACGTGAGAATCAAACCTTGTAAATTCAATTTAAATCACTGAATTCAGTTCATTTTAATACAAAGTTCGTACAACAAACACATGCACATTTTGCCAGGAACCCCAGAGGCTATCCCTTCAGTAGGCTGTTAGCGAAAACAAGAGAGAGGCCAGGAGAGCCACAGTCGCTCTGGACCTGAACCAGTGCCTCAAGCCTCAAATAGTTTTATCTATTCATAGATCAACAGGCCAACTGGATAAGTATTTGATGGTGGGAATTGAATGAGTGGGTCGATTTTAGTGCAATTTGGAAAATCTTGAGGAGAATCAGCACATGGTTCGTTAAGAAAGGATGGTTGCGTTCGTAATGTAGGATGTAGCTGACCATAGCTCTGGTAATTTCTGATTGTTTTGGCGTACGAGTAGTTTGAATATCAGTATATTTCTAGTCCATATTGGTTTCAGTAACAACTTTATTTTTATTTTTATGAGCACCCTCGATACCCTGATTTTTCGCCCCTGCGGAATTGAGAGTGAAAACTATAGGAAGCACTCTTCTTTTTTCCATTGAGGGGACATGTGGCTTTCGAACAGGTGAATTTTAAAAAAGGGTCTATCTTTTTTTTTTAATCTCTCTTTCGTGGTCCAGTTACTGTTGTTAATAGCACCTGTAAAAACCAGACCTTCTGTTTATAATGCACCTTTGGCATTTTATTTCTCTCGGGGCTAAGTAAATCCAACCTCCGTGTCAATCCTTTTTACCTCACAAAAGTATTGAATCTCTTTCCAGTATTCAGATTTAAACTATCACAAAATTATCTATAATTAGTTTTTAACTATTTTAAATGAAAAAAAATATCACTCGTCAATTTTATATATTAAATATATAAAATAAATAAGTGTAGAAAGCAACTGCAGCAGCAATATCAAGACATGATATTGATGATCATTAATAGCTTCTGTACTGTAATTACAGAAATAATAAAATTGAGGCAAACAGCTCCGAATTTACAAATTTGATTTGTTTTTTCCAGCTTCCCGTTATTGTATTGTATATTTCAATGTGTTGTTGAATCTACTTTTAAAATTTCAGAAAGATTGGCTAATTTTTACCACCACCATTGTGGAACATGCAGACAGACGAATGACAATATCCCTATACCGGTTGAAACGTTTCGGGGTCTGCAATAAAACGTTTAATTTGAAAAAAAAAAAACCTCTAAGATACAGCTATATTTGAAATGTATGCGTTGATTTTCACAGATGAGAGCTTCTAAGAAGTCGACGAAACTTGAAAAATATGTAAAGGGTATATTCTTATGTTAAGGGACTTTAATGCTATGCTTGGGCAGAGAAGAGGATGTTTTATGGTTGTTAAGAATAAATAATAGCGTGTAGGCAGAGCATGATCTATCATTGAACACAACCCGAAAACCTTAAATATTGAAAAAAATTTTTGATTTAAAAAACATTGGAAAAATATCGTGCATATTCCAGGTTAAAACAAAAAAAAAGATTTTATACACTTTTGTAAAATATTTCACAGCTTGAACCAAGAGACCACCAACCCCCTAAGGAAGTAGTGACCGAACGAAAACGCGGGTGGTTCATAATGAAGACAGATTAAAGACAGCAGCTAAACCAGCACGCGAGCAAGGCATGAGGTTTGCCCTCTGAAACCAGAGGCTACGGTTTGTGAACACGGGGTGAACAGTAATCATGTAATTATTTTACGTTTTATCGCTCATAGCATTAAACAAAAAAGGGCGGAAACTCATTACAGAATTTGTAAAATATTCATAAATAAAACAAAAGTTATTTTAACCCACATAAAAAATGATCCCACGAACTTTTGTACTAGCTTTACTCCCATTAAAAAAAGGAAAGGTGGGTTATTCGAGGGCGCCGAAGTATGTTAAATAAATTACTGTCTCCCTTGGGATTTGACCAAAAAACCTATTATAATAATAATTACCTTATAATAATAATGAAATAACCTATAGTCTAAGTGGTATATGCACTTAAAGATATGAAACATTTTTTTTTTTAAACAACGGGTGTATTCTGAGGGATGATGTCCCAGACCAGTGGTACACAACTTTTTTCGGGCCATTTCTCACATTCCGATATTCTGTTGAACCGACCTCATTTAGTATAATTGTTGATTTTCAGGATCAATAAGAGATATCTAGTTTTTTACTGCCTGGTACTTATTAAAATTTTGTTCTATTTTTTCTATTACTAATATTATTATGATGATGTTATTATAACTTGCTTGCATATCATATTCACTATTTTCGACCACACCCCCCAAATTATAGCTTCCCGGAAGGTGACATCTCCCTCCTTGAGAACCAATGCACCAGAAATGCACAGATGCGTACTATGCAAATACTTCCATAAAAGTAAACCGGCTAAATTTCTAGACTAATTAGAATTTATCAGTTTAATAAAAAAAAAAAGATCATTGAATAACTCCCATTTAAATTTCAAACGCTGGATAATTCTCAGACCTCATGAATTTCGTGAAACTGTTACTCAATTTGGAACCAGCCATATTCTATGAAATATATGCCTGCAATTGTAAAAGGCAAATGTCACATTATGAATCCATTGTTTTATTTAGCTGCAATTTTTGGTCGTTTTCTAGCTATTAGCTAAACCCCTGGGTTACGACAATGCTAGTGAATTGAAAAACAAGCCTCCAATACAAGTATCTACTACTATTGAAAGGAATCAATACCCTACTAGTACTTAGTAGTAGCGAATCAATTATATGTATATATATCTCCATTCTAAAACTTGGTTCTCTTGATTTTTCTCTCCGTTTCCCATCTATTTCTGGTACTGCATCTCAAAACAATAATAGTTCTTTAGGGTAAACCAGACATTTATTGACACCTCGGACTGTCACCAATATTTAAGTGAATAAGATAAAAAAAAAATTTTTTTTCTTCTTCTTAGCTCTCTAATTATAAGATTAAGGATGAGGGAAAAATAAAGGGATATTTGGGTTGAGCAGATCCTTGTACTAGGAGTACCTGCTTGAAGTTGGTGTGAGGGAATTAAGGAGTGTGGGAAGCCTCGGTAGAGGTTGATAGTTGCGGTACAGTGGTGAGAGTCCACTGGTGGCTAGGCCTAGAGTCCCTCTAGGCAGGGTGCCCGTTAGAGGCTTGTTGTTGGTGGGCCAAGCGCCGTGATGTCCACCATTTGGTCTGCTTTACCATATCTTGAGAGTTACCATCTTGCCGGTAGCGGTGGGGGTGTCATGTCTCGGAATAGAGGGTTTTGGCTATGTTTCATCGAGTCAAAGAACTTGATGTGTCTTCTTTGGATGGCTTCGGTGATGGTGGGGACTTCGAACTTTTCGTGGATGTCGGGAGCCTTCATATCACGAAATGGGTATGCCATAGTGCCGTGCGGAGGATTTTGTTTTGGAAGCTCTGGAGTCGAGTTATTGTGCTAGTGTGTAGGAATCGGAAGAGTGGTGTCCCAAACAGTAGAGCTGGCCTCAGGACGCTCTTATATATTAACAGTTTCAGCCGAAGGGATATAGCCGGGCTTGTGATGAGATGATGGAGAGAGTAGTAAGTCCTACGTACTCTTTTCAACTTCTTCTGCGTCATGTGTCTGCCTAGGTTGATGCCTAGGTAGCATATGCTATTGGCAAGTTTGCAATCAGTCCCGTCTATGTTAAAGCTGGGTGGAAGCTGAGGCTGGTGCTGTAGACCCCTATATCGTCCGCATATGCCGCTACCTCACAATGAGTATGATGCTCCTACTATGTGCGAGTTGTAGATGTTGAAGAGTAAGGGTCCCAGCACCGACCCTTGGGGAACTCCGACGACTAAATCTCTTCTGGTCGTTGATATGGCTCCCATTCGCACAGAAAAGGTTCTGCCTGCTAGATAGGAACTCACGATGTTCTGGAGTTGCGCAGGAAATCCGTTCTCGTGCAGGCGTCGCAGGGGTGTACGATGATCTATAGAGTCAAATGCTTTCGTACAGTCAAGGGAGATCATCGCATTGACTCTGTTGTTTCGCATGTTCGTTGCAACGTGCCGCTGAAGTTTTACTAGATTGCAGTCCGTCCTGAGTCTTTTACTGAAGCCGGTCTGTTGGGGTGGGATAATGTCTTGTGACACTTTGTAACCTGCGGAGACGGTCACCCCACATAGAGCTCTTCCACTGGGTCATTAGAGATGTTATTTGGGTAGTTAGAGCGTTTAGCACAGACCTCAGGTCTTTGTTTTTCGTCCGGAACCACCTGTTTTTAATATTATTACGTTGCCGTATCAGTTGCATGATGTGCTCTGGTGGCTTCCTCAGGGAAGCCGGTACCGGGGAGAACTTTGGTATGGAGACATCAGCAGCTCGGACAATGGTAGCCTGCAACTGATAGATGGCGCTGTCAATATCCCAAGTATGTCTAAGAGGCGCAATTGGGGGCAACTCGGCACTAATGAGATGCTTATATTGGGCCCAATTGGCCTCTCGGTAGTCATATCTTGTAGCAGGTGGCTCTGGAATGTTGCCTTCAAGCTCATAGGTCTGAGGATTCAAAATCGAGCACCGAGCAGCCTGAAGTTGTTGGGTGAGAAATAAGTCTGGTGTGGAAGTCCTATCAGGAAATCCTGCCGAAATCACTGTGAATGGTGTCTTGATTATATATCTGCCGAGGGCATTGGCTGTTGTTCCACTCCACCAGCTGTGATTGGCATTGAGGTCTCCAATGATTACGTGCCTTTTATTTTTGCTGATCTGGGTTATTAGGAGCCTGGCTGTCGTCAGATTTGTTCTAGGCCTTCTATAAATTCCAGTAACAACAATATTGTTAGTCAAACGAAGTTGGAGGGTGACTACTTAGTGGTTCCCGTCAGATGGCACCACTGGGTCCAGTCGTTTACATGGCACTTCCTGCCTGACTAAAATAGCCACGCCCCCTGAGATTGTTTCTGTGTCCTGCCGGTAGGTAGAGTAGCCTGGGAAACGACAGTAGCAGTCCTTCTTCAGTCTGGTGTCTGTTAGAACTGCTACATCCGGGTTATGGCAACGTAGTATCGCTTCGATGTCTCCTTGTTTGGGCCTAAGACCGCAAACGTTGTAATTAAGTATATTGTGTCCAATAATTATGCTATCGAGTCTTGCAAGAACTCTTTCGATGAGACCAGTCATCTGTGACATCAGCTGATTCGTAGATGTGATCATGGCGCCTAACATGTTGAACATGGCGTCCATGTTTGAATTGGGTGGGGCCGAGGGGCGGGAAACTCTTCCGTTAACAGGTGCTGCCCAGAGGTCACCTGAGAGTAAGAAGCCGTTTGTCATGGTGGTGTGGGTTCCGGAGCGTATTTAATGCCCCTAGATGATGCAATCGTTTTATCCTGGGCCTGGCGTCTAACCTCCATTGCCTGCATCAGTTTTATTTTGTAGGGGCACTGCTGATATGAAGCAACATGACCCTTCCCGCAGTTAGCACTGCGTAGAGGCACCGCCTGGTCACGTGGGCATTCCTTTGTTTCGTGAGGCTGGCTGCACCTCACGCATTTCGGGGACTTAAAGCAATATCGCCTGGTATGACCATATTCTTGACAATTCTGGCACATGGGGATGCCACGTTTCTCGTTATATGTGCTTACTCGTAATAGCACATTATTTACATGTCGGATTTGTTTGAGTTTGTCCGCAGTAAGTGTGGCGTCTCCTATTACGAGAACTGGCTCAATTTCGGTTTTGGCGCCATTGTGGTCCCTTTTTCTCAGTCTGTACACCGATATTATACCTCCTGCAGGAACAATGTGGGCTTGTATTTCCTCTATGGGATGAGTTAAGTCAAATCCGTGTAGAAGAAATTTTTTCTTCGGTTTGGTTCCCTTCATTTTATTGGGGCGTAGGTGTGGTACGGTATTTTAGCTGCTTCAAGAGCGGCGGCTGTTGTTAATAGGGCTTGTTCCGTGGCACAAAACACTTTAGCATCCTGTTGTCCTTGTACTACATGGTATCCAGTGATTTTGTGTTCGTCGAGGAGCCGTGTTAGGTCGTAACTATTTAATTTTCCCATTACTAGGGGAGGTATTGGTTTGGGTTTAGTGGACCTAATGCTCATTGGTTCGGTTTGTGATGTTTGGGGTTGAACCGTATTTAGGGGTTCAAAAGAATTCGTAGCCTGGGTTACACTTTGTGGCACTGTTCTGGGTCGACAGTGTCTTTTGGGCTGGTGGAATCCCCCAACATTGTCGGGAATTCTTTCGTGGGAATCACGTAAGTCATGTGTGACTTTTCTGGGGTACCTACGGTTTGTCATACCACGGAAGATCCGTGCGACGCACGTCCAGTTAAGGGGGAGAGCCTCACTTATAATAGTAAAACGCACTAACCTGTCTTCACGGGAACAAAGCGCCACTGACTAAAATAACAAAACTTTACCGGAGTTGAGCTCTTGCAATGGAAGATGGATAGTGTCTCTTGTTGTTCAGAAACTATGCAGTGAGTTTTAACACAACGAGAGCTAGGTAATTTCAAGAGAATATAACCTTTTTGAATGTTTCACTCTATAGTTGCAACAATCGATTTCCACTGACGAGCCTGATTTTTTTTTTCTAAGCTTTAGTTAGAATTTTAGGATGAGGGAGAAATATAAAATATTTAGGGTGATCGGATCCTTGTACTAGGAGGACCTGCTTGAAGGTGGTGTGAGAGGAGTAAGAAGTGGGAATCCTCGGTGGAGGTTGATTGTTACGGTGCAGTGGTGAGTCCTCTGGGAGCTGGGCCTAGAGTCTTCTCTAGGCATGTAGTGCAGTCGTAGTTAGTCTGATATCAGTGAGGGTGCCCTTTAGAGTTAGAGGCTTGTTGTTGGTAGGCCAAGCGCCGTGATGTCCACCATTTCTGCTTTGCTCGATCTTGTGAGTTGCCATCGTGCCGGTAGTGGTGGTGGTGTCATTTCTCGGAAGAGAGGGTTTAGACTGTGCTTCATCGAGTCGAAGAACTTGATGTTACGTCGTCTGATGGCTTCGGTGATGGTGGGGAGCTCGAACTTTTCTTGCATGTCGGAATGAATAAGATAAAGTAGTTAGACTTTAATTTTAATGATTCCACTTAGACTGCATAAATGAGAATAAAGAGCATGGCAGTTATTTATTTACAGTGTGTCAGTAGCCGATATACCTTCCAGATATAACCTTATGTCTAAAATCATTTATTGGGCTTATTGTAGAGTAATTTAGGAAAATTGACAATGAACTAGATTACTTGTATTATTTTCCATATGTATAGTATCAATGACTGTTTACTCTGCCTTTGATCTTTATTTTACACCTCATTCAACTGTCTATTCCTGGTTTATATAATCCTGGTAGTTACAGATGATATCAGTGTCTCTTCATCCACAAAGCTGCTGGTTAGGTCCTCCTCCTCGGTCATTATTGCCCAGAGAATGAGCTATGCCTTGGCTTGTGTTCGGGCAGGGATCAGTCAGTTCGGACCTATGGTGCCTCTCATGTTTTAACCACTGGCCTTTCACTATTTTTTCTCTCTTCTTGATGTCTTGCGTACTAAGTTCGAGGAGCTCGTCCATCTTTGAGACGAATGAGGCAAAGGAGGAATGGTTTTTTTCGGTAACCCTCCGTAAAATCCGGAGACACCAATGACATCCATCAAACAGCACTCAGTAGGAACTAATTAAACAAAATATTGTAAACCCTACAGATGATAGACAGGATCCTGCCCGAAAAGGAAGTACATAATGACGTTAAACTAACACTCACATTCTAAACGATTCCTCATCCCATTATGTCGACTGCTCCTTACATCCCCCAGTGTCTTTATCTCAGACCAGAGGCAGTGACGGGCTCTCCATTAACTGAAACGGGAGAGGCCGAGGGATGAATTATAAAGGAACATCAGCAATTCCGTTGAGATTGTGAGGGTGCGGATGGGGGGGGGGGGTCGGGTTTAGGGCGTAGTCAGGTTCTGCAAACTGGGTAGAGGATCCTTCACTGAATTGGAAAACCTTAGTACTCGGCACTTTATAAAAATATTCATCATTTAAATTCTTCCAGAAAATATTTGATCCCATATCTTGTGAAGAATTGACGAATATTATTATTTTATTAGTTAAGTGTGAATTTGTTAGTGATGAAAATATCTATAGAAAGAGCAAGAATGTTTAAGTACCATGGACGTGTCAGATAGAATAAGTTAAAAATAACAAGATTTATTTAAGAGACTGGAGTTTTAAAGAATATAACAAGATCTAATTAACTTGAACAGGTAAACGGAGCAGAGGTTTTAACTGGCACGACTGCAAACTACCTTTTCTCTCCTCGCGTATGAATCAATATGTTATAATTAAACAATTAAGAAGAACTATGTACGGTGAATTTGGAAATATGAACACTAAAATTCCTTCATGTAGTTCATTTTTCTTTTTTTAAATATAATTGAAGCTGGTATAATGGAAAATAAATAGGGACTATTATAACGCGGCACTTGCTTGCTTGACGCAGAGGAGACACCTCTTGGAAGAAATATTTTTTTTTTCTTAACCCCTTAAATTATTTAATTATTTAAAAAAATTAGTTTAAATTGATTTTAATTTTACAATAAGGATTTCTCCTTTTACTGCATTGCGTGCATTTTAAGGAGTGCACGTCTTAAAAAAATAACAATATTTTTGTGGTTAAAAGAATTCTATAATGTAAAAGCGTATGTGAGCGATGGGGCTCACCTTCGGATTACAATAAAGGGAAAACTAAAACTAAACCTAATGCTAACTTGCACACTATAACGTTCCTGCCCCGACCGCATACTGCCATCGATGGGAGTACGGGACGGGAGTAATCGTGTTAAACACGGGGTTTCTCATGTGTTGTAGGGAGTCATAGAATTTTATATGCCTACGGTGAAAGAATTCTGATGAATGAAGCTCAAAGTTCTCGTGTAATTCACTGTTTCTCCGCTGCTCGAATGTAGTGTGTCTGACCACTTTCATGAGGATTCCGTTCTGAGAACTGAATTGTTGGAGTCGTCTCGCTGTCACTTCAGTCAAATGACTAAAAAGCGGTGCACCGTACAGCAGAGCAGGCCTTAGTACACTCTTATATATCATTAGCTTAAGGCGTAATGATAGATTGGGCGATGTTAATGGATGCGTGAGCCGGTAAGACTTCGTGCGTGTTTGTTTTAGCTTCCTGGTAAAATGGCCACTAAAACGGAGGTGACGGTCCATTTTAACGCCCAGATATACGAGGCTGTTTTCTGGGGAGTTTTTCTGGGTTCCTAAAGTATATGTAGTAGGCAGGGGAGGTTTTCCCTTTTGGAAAGAGAAAATCACGCAGTCAGTCTTACCCGCGTTCACAGAGATATTGAGTCTTACCAATTTCTCACTTATCTGGTTATCTTGGACGAATGTAGATGGCACTGTACTAATACTAACTGACCTGGTGCCTGCCAGGCAGAGCAACATGTGTTGTTCATTGAAAACCACAGTGATAAATTAATAAGTAATGTACCACACCCCGTTACTAATTTATGAAAATACCATGCCATATTTAGAGCCAATGAATTTCAATATACTTGTTCGGTTAAATATTTTTATGAAGGAACTCCAGTAGTTGAGAGCAAGTGGTTTTAAGTGCTTTATATATATCATGAAACAGTAATATTTTTTTAGGTTATACGTTTGAAACAGTAATTCCGTTTTAATATTTTAAAAATAAAGCAAATTCTCAAGAGTTGGGTCATTTTACTAAATCCTCAAATTTCCTTTTTTTTTTTTTCTTTTTTTATTAAAATCTTGTTAATCGTAGTTTAATACATATTGTGTTTTTTTTTTTATTACTCAACCAAGTTTATTCATATTAGTGTTCTATCATGCCAGTAGCTGGGCCTAATAAGAGGTATCATTGGAGTTTTTTATTAATAATTAAGGATATTGAATAAATGCTTTATAAATCTGCCACAATTTACATTTAGTAAACGAACTCTTGTTGCACTGCACCACTCATCCCTATAATCCTCCTCGGAGTCTGAAATGGTAGTGGCCTCGTGACCTACTATAAATGCGTAGCAGTGGGAGTCCTGGCAATGGCCAGTTTCTCCAATCATGTCCTGAGTGTCTGTGACTCTCGCGCTTATGTCAGCCTCTACTGGCTCGTATCCGGTGACGCGGCTGACGGAGGAGCGTGGGGGACTTCCCAAGACTCCACTTCCTCATTCGCATGTGAGGGAGGTGACAACCATGTTGATTTCGGAGGTCACTGGGTTGTTTGCAAATACTGTATAAATGAGCGATTGAATAAAAATTGTAAATATGGTATGAATGAAAACATTCATCACAATTACTTATTGCCCAACAAGGCGGATTGTAATTTTAGCAAAATAAAGAAGTTTTCAAAAAAGTGAACGAAAAATTGTACAAAATGACTGATCCCGATCAAATATTTTACCTTTTTGTAATAGTTAACATAAAGATTAATCAATTAGAACATGTCAATGAAACATATAGCAGCGAATATTAATTTTTTTCAAAAGATTGTTCTTCCGTTGATCACCACGTCAATTAATTAAGATAGCTTACGTTGGATTAGAGGCGATTCATGAATACATCAATATATTTGATACATTAATGTATTGGTATTTCTGTAAGCATCAAGAATAAACCCGACAGTAAGACGAACATAGCATTTTGGCATCCCTTATGAAGGCATTCCGTAGCAGCTAAGAACAGTTTTTTTTCTAGTGTTTTATCTTTTATTTTTTTTTATATTAAATTGATAACTAATAATTTAAAAAAAGAAAATCTAAAATATCCACTCTCTGACTCCAGAAGGATTGATGACCAAACATGGGGGAGGAACTAACACTAAAAATTCGTGACGAACAGCCTATTTGCACAATTGGCATTCTTCCTTTTAATTTGCTAAATACATCGAGCGTTTGGAGCTACTTCTATTTAGATATTACAAAGTTGCTTTAAAAACTTTGAGCTCCTGAAATTGTAAACAAAGGTATTTTCGAGCGACGTCGAAACGTCGAGCGACTCTTCATTTTCCCGAGGAGAACAAGAAGGAAAAATGGACAAAATTACTTTATCCAGGAGACACCCTCCCTCTTCAAGATCCAATATTTTATCTCATCACGGCTGGAAGTAGAGGCCAAAGCCTCTCCCAGTAATAGAATGTTTTTCACCACTCACAGAATATTCACAAGTGTTTGAAGTATTCAAAAAAAGTAGGTAATTTACCTCGGCAGCTCCTGCTCCGTATTCTATGCTTATCCCCATGTCGAAAGGAAAAATATTAGTAAACGGTAGATATCATTTTAGTTTTTATTATCTAGTTTATCCAACTATAAAATCCATGATATAAACATAATAAAATATATAAAAAGTGAAGGAACATTATACATTTGGAGAGATGGGCAGATTAGGCACCGCATATCTTAAATATTGAATAAAAAAACGCTAACTATTTGATATTAAAAATACTTCTTTTTCTTTGTAAAACTCTCGCTTAGCGAAAATCACCTTTTAAGAAAATAAACAAAAATTATAAATAATCTATCTTTAACATCGACAGGCTGATGCTACTCGCCCAGAAGTGCTGGGTTAACGTTTAGCATCGCCTACCGTCAACAACTAAGAAAGGAGGATAAGGAATGGCGAGGACGATCCAATGCTAAACGGTGGTCCCATGGAGGGTGTGAAACAGGTGTAGGGAGGTGGTTTAGTGGGTAGGAATCCCACATGCGGGTAGATATGGGTCTATCAGCATCCTTTTGAAGATTTCCACCTACCCTCATAAAATAGAAAACATAAAAACACTACACTCTCCATTCTGATTTCTCTAAACGAATTTATCCATTAAACTAATTCCATTCTAAACGAAATTATTGATAAAGATTTTCTTAAGTTCCACCCAAAGAAACCCTTCCATCCTACCTACATTCCTACCCCTTAATATATTACTTAACGCTATTCACAGACTAAAAATATCTTGACTCTTTCTAATTAATTTCGATCATTCAACAAACCATCTTTTACCTTATTTTGTGTCTCTTACTATTTTCCCAGCTTCTTTATCTGACCTGAGTTTCTCGGTATGCTTTTTTTTCATTTTTCTTTCTCACTGGGTATCTCTGCCAACTCAACGTCCAATTAACACCTAGAAAATGCATAATGTTTGGATTTTAGACCTTTAAAAATACAGAATGATTGAGTAATTTTGACTACTGCTATCCCAGAACTTAGGATTAAAGGAGGGTGGAATAGATTGATGATCCTGATATGCAGTAGACCCTCGTTATAACGGCTCGTTATACCGCGGTTTCGGCTATACCAAGGGTCTAGCCCTGGTCCCAATTGCTAATTAGTCTGAAAGTAAGATGACAACACATATTAATTGTTTTATAACGGAATCACGCTTGTTTACAATTGTCGATACCGTATCTGCTGGAAATTTCGTACTTTTTTTGCCACGTCTTTATTGTTTATCCCACTTTCTCATATTTTTTCAAGTTGAATTTCTCTTTCATATTTGATGATCTTTGTTTCGGGAGCATGTTCTCAGCAGGAAATATAATGCTAAATTTAATTTAATCTAAACATTCCACTCAGTGGCTTTTAGGAGTAGGATTCGGAGCATAGAAGTTAAGAATCCTTTCCGGGATGTGTTATTAAACTGTAAATACCTTTTCCTAAACAAGGATTCACCAAATATTTCTATTGCCCAGTGAAACTGAGTACTATGAACTATGAATTGACATTTCTCCTTCCCAACCTACCTTTTAATCCACTATTCTTTTTTTTCTTTTTTTTTTTAATGGAAACAATTTTTGTTTGGTATCTATATATTTTATTGGATATATTCAAAGCTTTTTTCCAATGAAACTTCAAGGTTCCATCTCTAGTTACCCGAAAACCTATACAAAATAGCCTCCCAATCAGCGCTCACAGGAATACATACCCTTTATTTTTGAAGAGTGATTTATTACTTTGTACGCTTATGTTACTTTGGTGAACCTGGATACACAGTAGACTGTTTAAATGAATGGACAAATATCGAATCTAATGACGCTGTGATACCTGCCGAACAACGATTGGTTCTTCGATTGAAGAGGAAGACAGTGAAGAGGATAGGAGCGCTTGCCGCAATTGATGACGTCTTATAGGGTTGGATGCAGGGGTATAAATCGTCTATCGAGCCCGTGAAGTTGCTTTCATCCAGCGTAGACATATCAATTTTTTTGACTCTTTACAATATTTAACAAACCCGGTGTTTAACACTATAACCCCCGCTCCGTTCCCCCATCGATGGCAGGACGCTGTCGCGGCTGGAACACTCTTGTCCTAGGTTCTAGGTAGAGATTTAGTTTGTTTTGTTTTGTTTTGTTCCTAGTGTTTAGTGTTTGGTGTCGGTGACAAATAGAAGGTGAGCCTTATCACCTAGTGTTGTATAAGAACGATGAACTATTAACGACAATAAAAATTTGTTATATTTAGGCACTCCGCCAAATGCATGTAAATGCAGAAAGAGGAGAAACATGTAATCCAAATATTTTGTTATTTTTCTTTTTTGTACATTGTATTGTTTTGTTGAGGTTTTGAAATAAAAAAAAAAAAAAAATGAAGTTGCTTCTCTTAAACCAATAATTATAAGCAACAAGGCTTAAAGCAACTTAAAATAGATCATTTTAAGAAACATTACACAAATTAGCAATGTTTATACCGATAAATAATTTTTTTTTCAGGATATTCTGTATTATTGTAGCATATTTTTTTTAAATAAAGCTTCTTTCATTACAAATATATATATTTGTTTATAGTTCTTCACATGATTTATACATATTTTACTGCACGTGCTATAGCGCGGGTACCCCTATAACGCCGGTGGTTTTTTCCCCCTTGACCCTCGTAATAGCGAGGGTCCACTGTACTAATAAGTTAAATATATAAAAAGGGTAAGCTAATACTATATAGTAAGGTTGAGAGGTATATAGCGATTGCTAGAATAAATTTCCCCAAAATATAAAAACTACAAAAACATCTATTACACAATAAATGTAGGCCTTGTTGTAAGTAAAACTGTTTCTACTTAATAATAAATACTAATATATAAGTAAGATGTTTAATTATATTTTTTTTAAATATTCCGCAATAAAACATAACATAAACTACCCCCCCCCCCAAATGAAAAAAAGTAATCGTTCCTGCTCAATTTCAACTGTCAAATTGCTCAAAACAATTACCTAACTTTATATATAAAGTGTCCGACTCCACTGTCAGCAGAAACATTATACATATTTGCACAGATGACAAGCAACGGTTGCGAAGCCTATTAGCACTTCATCGCCGAACTTTTCATCGAACATCGATCGCCGCTCTGAGGATCACCGCCGGCTCCGAAAATGGCCGCCTAGAGTTATGAATTATAACGTTATTGGTAAATAATTTCTGACTAACTGTTAGCTAGTTCAATAAACCATGACTACTAATGGGTCTTGACTAAATCCTAATCATCTTCTAGGGTTTTATTGGTTCTGTAAAAACTAAAAACTATTATGTATACTGGCGTGACTGTATATCTGTCCTAGAGATTGTCAATTCCATGTTCAACTTTAAAACATGACATTTCACATGGACGACGCTATTGCAACGAGATGATAAATATTTTCAATCCTAACAACAAATGGTCATTCAACATGTATTATCTATTAATTAATTGCATACATATTGATATCATTTTGGGTAGAGTATCTTTGAATATAATTACAAAAATACATCGAAACTGTCATTGACGTCGAATACTCCACTGAATCTACTATTTTGGGGGGGAGATTTTTTTATTTAGATTAATATGGGTTTGTTCTACATACTCTCTCGTATTCAAGTGGCATTCAGTTAAAATGTGCTTTGGGGGCTAAGTCACATCACGCAAACAAGCCATAATAATCTTTGCGATAGATGTGCTTGTTATAATACCTATTTGTCTAAGAAAGGAGTCGTCACATTAGCAAATAACCCGGAGTTCAAACATAATTAAAAATACTATTAAGGGCTTAAAATAATCATTCGATAGGTAAAATATCCATATATTTATTTCACTTACGTACTAAAAATAAAACATATATATTTACTTGCAAGCCTTAAATTTTAAGAAAAAATATATTTTTGTACAAAAATAAGATTCAAATTGTTTACAAACATATTAAGCTATTAAAGCTTCTTTATATTTTAAAAATGGTGATTAAACTGTATATATAATTAATACATATATATGTAAGGATATAATATAATGTGTACGACGAAGCATCTTCAAGCGTGCCTTCTCAGTTTTTGCCTGAAAAATAAAAGCTCCAGTTACATAAATTGTACTATAAGCATTCATATTTGTTAGATTTAGTGAAATTTAACTTTGTTAAGGATTTGTTCTATGACCATAAAGTAATGTTTATCATTGCCCTTTATAAATTTACCAATCATTAAAAGTCAGATTTGATCCTTGAGTTTAGCTTCCCCTCTTCTACGCTGAAAACTCAAGGACATAAGAAATAAGCCCCATTTCACCATGAGATCTAGGTTTTTTTCAGTCTAAAACTTAAATATTAACATTATCGTTATATTATATAATTTTTTTCATTTGTTATTGAGTTTAAGGTTTATATTGCAATCAATAAAACAATCGTATAGACCTCCGTGCTTACTATTGCATACACTACAATTAGAATCATGTATTTGTCTAATCTGACAAGGTTTGTCATTGTATTTTGTAGACTGTCTTCTAGTTAGTGTTGGCATCGTCAGCCAGTTATTATATTTTGTATCATAAATTATTTCATTCCGAAGAGAGGTCTGTTAGTCAGGCAATATCGTGCAAGTATCTCGAACCTGCTTAGCTGATTTGTCGGCTGTTTCATTGGCTTGTACGTCCGTATGTCCTGCGATGGAACTAATAAAGCTCTGTTTGTATTGTTTGAATATTTGTTCTGTAATTTTAGAAGCTGGTAAAAGATTATTTTAGAGTTTACCTCTCTTGAAAAAGCATGATATGATATAATGGATATCTAATAGGTAAGTAAGTTAAATGGTCTTCAAGGCTATAAAATGTCAGTTCTGTGGACATAAAAACTCATAATTAAACTTTGGTTTTCTGTGTTTGGGTTTAATTATCATTCAATGAAACTATCTACTTTTGAAATCTTCCGCAGTTTTTGAAACTTTTGACAACCGGCGAATGGGTATCATTTTTCATCTGTCACTAACCCCTTATCACAGCAGAGTGAAAGTTTCCGCTTCAACTCTTGAGTTAATTCAACTAGGAAGTTGTCCAGACAGAATGGGACTTGAAAACATCGGAAACATCTCGGCAGTTCAACTTTGTTTGGCGTCAATTTTTGTCTACCTCTGTCACCATGTCAAAGCTTTCACACCGCTAGGAGAAGTCTCACTTAAAAATGGTTTATTTTTTTAAGCAGGATTGCTTTGTTTTGTTTATCTTCGAAAATTAATAATTTTGTATTTATACTTTTGAAAAGCATTATTACAGATTTAAAAAAAAAAAATCATCTTTTCGTTCCTGTAGACGTGTTATACAGAATTATATATTTGTTCATCCATACTCAGCTCAAACATATGAGTCGTCTCTTATATTTGTTTTCACGAAAAACAAACAAGTGGCAAGAGAACATTATTAATCCCCATTTTACATTAAACAGATTTCCCAGAATGTATAGGGGACATGACCACTCCCTAAGTCCTGCAGTATTTGCTGCAATTCGATATTGGAATGCAATATATTTTCACAGAAATGGTATTAATTAAGCGATACGGGGCCGATATACGTGTTTTAGTTTAATAAATCATAACATCGACGATGAGGGTGTTTCATTATGAATGTCTATGAAGTCTAGTAAATCTAATAATTAATATATACATGCAAATTTCATTTTAATATATCAACTGAAAACAATAACGTTTTCAAAAGGTCGTTTACGTTGTCAGTTGTATTTAATAAGTCTTTAAATAAATAAATACTATATCAATATGTATTATGCTTTTAAATACAGCACAGTGTTCAATTTTCAGGGTTTATCAACACAATATAAAGGTTCTGGGTCTAACTAAATTTCCAGACGGATAGTTAAAGTAAAATAACCATAACTCTATGAGAATAGCCTCCCTTTCTGCATTGCTATGCTTATATTTGTTTATTAATTTAGTGATAACAGCGACTAAGGTCGCAATCAGCGAATAGGCTTAACTATCGCAATGTGGCATATCTGACATTAAGAGAAAATCCAGTAATTCCTCCCCTAATTTTGAATATTTCTTGTGCTTATTAGTTTATCAGATCTAATCTACCCTAAGTAGTTATTGAACGTTATAAAAAGTCCTTGTATCCAGTGGGTTTGTCGTGGAAGAGTATGAAAGTCAGAAGGCGATGTATAATATTGTACACAGAACGTTCCACCTCTAATTAGCTTTCATAGCGAATCTTAGGCTCCATATGAGTGGATTGGGTTTTACGTCATTAATTTCCGAAAGTAAAATTTCAAACATTTACTTATTATATGAATTAAAATTTCTGTTGAGGCACCGTTTGTAAAAATTTAATTGTGATTTTATTTAACTGTGCATTGACATCAATTGGGACAAAGAGAAAAAGGTTAAAGAGTATTTTGCATCACATACAAAAGTTAGGTTTCAAAATGGAGCAAGTTGTGATATAAAATACAAAATGACAGAGTTCAATATGGCCGTTAATAAATAGGGCCTTACTCGCAACCTTATGGTTTGTTGAATGAGGTGTGTTTCACTTGATTCAGTTCATTTCTACAAAAGCTATGGTCGAACAACGAAAGTGTCATCAGAAAAGTGAGTTGTGTTTGAAAAGTGACTTACTTAGGAAAAAAACTAAGTTTTGGCTTCGATATCAGATCAATTTTGGAGTGAAATGGTCTTTAAGAAAAGTACCGTCCAGTTCAATATCATATCTTTTCAGCTTCCCTATCACAACCTTGTCTTTTTAACTTCTCTGTTTTCTGGAGAATATACTTTTCGTTGGCAAATAATCATTAAAAATACTCAGAGCAGTACAATAACCTATACTTACTAATATAAACGTTTGGATATATCATTTTTTTTCTCCCTTGATACCAAAACAAGAATCACTTAGTAATTCGCAATTATTTGGGTTTTTTTTTTACAATACACTGCATTGCAGTAAATTTAATCGACTCCTCCACTTCCTTTAAAAAAGTTCTCCAAACAAGTTACGATTACAAAATAAAAATGGTGGGAATATGTGGCTTGCAGTTTTCATAAAAGTTTCTCGAAAACAATCCGAGCAAGTCATTAATTATTTTCTGATTTGCCGAGTTTTGAAAGTATATAAATATATATATATATATATATAAGTTAACATTGTAAGAAGAGATTACTAAAGGATTATTGTAAACAATAATAGAGAGTGGGGCTAAGCCCCACTCATACTGTATATATAGGAGGGAGATATGGAAATAAAAGTTAGTTAAGTTCTATTCTGCGTCTTGATCACACCTACCAACCCCTTTTTAGTTCAATCGTTTAGCCGGGAGTTAAGTGGTGCCGAAACCCGGGACCTTTAGATTCAAACCTGAGATACAGTCATTGACTTGAGCAGTTAGCGGTCTCAGGGGCGGATTATTTAGTTCGGGCGTACCAGGAAGAAGGAACACGATGGCCGAGGACGACTTGGCGAGGCTACAGAAGGAGCTAACCCAGCTACGCGAGGAGCGCGTGAAGTTCGAACTGCAACTTAGCGAGTCCGCCAAAAGCACGCAGATTGAGCTAGCGAAGATTCGGACCCAGAGCTGCGCTTTTATCCACAACGTGATAGGTCAACTCGAACCTTTCACGGGAGTGTTGGGGGAGTTGGAACATTTCCTGAAGGGAGGGGATCAAATAAAGGAGTTGATCCTAACCAGGAAGGAAGCGGGGACACTGTCCGACGGGGACATTAAAATCCTAGAAGCTTCGTTGGTAGGAAGAATCTCGCGCCGAGTCCTGAATGCCATACAGGGAGACTCGTCGCAGCCATGGGAAGCATTGAAAAACCGGCTGAAGAAACTATATGGGGGTGGCCGTTGGTCACCGGAAGAGGATGTGTTCTTCCTCCTGCGGGAACATAGAAGACCGGGACAGACCGAGGGCGACTTCGCAGAAAAACTGCTCGTACTCTATAACCGCCTCAATGAAAAAATGATCGAGACCTACGGGCAGACAGAGGCAACGGTGAGGCTGATTTTTGTGAGAGAGATTATGAAGGTGCAGCTGAACCAAAGCGTAGACAGGCGTGGGTCGTTGACCAAGGACAAAGACGTCTTAGACTGTGCACACGAACGCATCGATGCACAGGAAAGGAGTATGGCGCGCAGCAAGAACCCGGAGCCGGACTGGACGGAGGTCAGGAGTCCAAGGAGAGAGAGGAGGCCACCGGGAATACAACGCGGCGACCGAACAAGGGGAACAGGCCCAAACCGAAGACCCTTCAGAGCACAAGATGAGCGACCAAAACGACTGGAGAGGCGCTGTTATGAGTGTAACAGAACTGGTCATCTAGCAGCACAATGCAACCTGACCCGTTGTTACGAATGCGGACGCCGGGGACACGTCGCGCGCGAGTGCCCCAAACGAACCGGCGAATTCGGGAGGAGAGGACATCGACCTGAACCGATGGAAGTCAATTGCCAGAGATGGGACGGCGACAGGACGCACCGGCGAGGAGATCGGCAGAATGACAGCGATGAGTCCTCGGAGGGAGAGAGCGTCGTGTCCGAGCGCAGCGGCCCGGCTGGAGACAAACGTGAGGTAAGTGGGGGGGTCCCTTGGAAAGGGGGGCCATCCGGAGCAGAGGTTTTGATGCGTAGACAGAAGGAGGACTGAGGGTACGGTGAGGGGTGGGGCAACCGGGGAGTGTTGATACAGATCAATAACGTTAAGGAAATGGGAGGTAAAAGGTTGCCCGTGGCGAGGTGGGGGGAGACCGGGGTGAATTTTCTGCTAGACACAGGGAGTACCAATTCGATAATCAGTGAAAGAGGGGCTAGGGAATTGGGGGTGTGGGCGCAGAGGAAACAATGCGAGTGTGTAATTGCGACGGTTAGCGGTCGCTGTAAGACGGCCGGGGAGGTGACGATAGGGTTGGCAAAACTGACTGGACGGAATACGGCAGTGCGGATGCACATTGTGAGTAGGGTGTCCGCCGAGTACGACGCGATTATTGGATGCGACGCAATAAGAATGGCGGGGCTTAATCTGAATTACGGGAAGGGTCGATGGACGTTCAAACTAGGGACGGGCAAATACGTCGTCAAGGGCGGACGCGAAGAGGAAAAGGGGGTTCGAATCGGAGCGGCCCAATGCATCAAGGAGCCATTGCGGGAAATGATACAAAAGAATCGGGACCTGTTCTACCGGGAGGGCGAAATACTTCCCACCACGGGGAAGACTGTACACCGTATCAGATTAAAGACAGAGGCGCCTGTTTACGTGAAAGACAGACGGTACCCGCAGGCAATGAGGGAGGTCATTAGGGAGCAGTTGACAGAGTTGAAGGAACAGGGAATAATTAGGGCAAGTAAGTCCCCGTTTAATAGCCCGTTGTGGGTAGTGGAAAAACGGTCGACGGAACAGGAAAAAGAAAAAAAAAGGTATAGAGTAGTAGTCGACTATAGGAAATTAAACGAGGTCACCCAGGACGAAAAGTACCCGCTGCCTAGAATCGACGACATCCTAGACAGACTGTCGGGGGCGGTAATATTCAGTACACTAGATCTTAAGAGCGGGTACCATCAGGTGAGAATGGCGGAGGAAGATGCCGGGAAGACCGCTTTTACGTGGGAACGCGGACACTTTGAGTTTGTGCGAATGCCTTTCGGGCTAAAGGGGGCCCCGCTAACATTTCAACGTCTTATGGACGAACTGCAAAGCGGCCTGGGGGAGGACTTCTCTCAGGTGTATATGGACGACCTGATCGTCTTCAGTAAGTCAAGGGAAGAACACGTCCAACACCTGCGGGAAGTCCTCGCCAGAATCCGGGAGTTTGGGCTAAAATTGTCACTAGAGAAGTCACAGTTTGGACTAAGCGAGATAAGATTCCTGGGACACGTAGTCTCGAGCGAGGGGGTGAGACCAGATCCGGATAGGGTAAAAGTCATTCGCGAGGCACCATTACCCAAGAACGTACGCGGGGTGCGGCGGTTTCTGGGAATGGTCAACTACTATAGGAAATTTATACCGGGGATCGCGGAATTGACAGGGCCACTGACCGAACTCTTGAAAAAGGGGCGTCGATTCCAGCTGGGGCCCGCACAACTGAAGAGCATGGAAAAGTGTCGTGAGATCCTGACGACCCGACCCCTATTATCATTCCCGGACTTTGACAGGCCGTTTAGGGTCACGACAGACGCGAGCGAAACGGCGATAGGGGCCGTGCTTTCACAAACCTTCAGCGAGGGGGAAAAACCTGTCGCCTACGCGGGACGCCAGCTCAATCCGGCAGAAAGGCGTTATAGCGCGATTGAGCGCGAATTGCTGGCGGTAGTATGGGGCGTGGAGTACTTCCGACCGTATGTCTACGGACGCCGGTTCGAATTATTTACCGACCATAAGCCATTAATATACGTGGGAACCTTAAAAGAATCCTCCGCGAGAGTGGCGCGTTGGAAAGAGCGACTGGCGGCATACACGTTTAGCGTAGCCCACAAAAAGGGCAGTGAAAACGCGGTGGCCGATTGGCTGTCACGAGATTTAGTCGTTAACGCCACGGAGGACGACCCGCCACAGGAGGAACCATTCGCATTACGCTACCTACGCGACTGGGTAGAGAGCGGTCCGGAAATCCCGGAAGTCCAAAGACGCGCGGAAGAACGGGGGACCACACCGACCGAGCCGTTCGCGGTGAGATACCTAAGGGAATGGACGGAGAGCGGGCCGGAAATACCGCTAGTAGAAAGGGAACCCCGGGCAGAGGAATCCCCGACGGAACGGGGAATTAAAGGAAGTCGACGAAATAATTAACGACAAAAAGTGGCAAATTATAGTAAAATCGCGACAGACAACAGGGGTAGAAACACAAACGACGACTTACGCGGGATTGACTACACTGACGGTACGGACTCATTCGACTATAAACGAGGGGGACTTAGGACGAATTATCCAAGGGTTCGCGGCGCGAGGGCGAACGTGTCACATATTTATAGGAAATAGGCTGCTCGCCGAAAAAGTAAAAGGACTATGGCGGCAGGAAAGAATAGGGATAGACTACGACATAATACGGTGCCTGAGACAAGTAGAGACAGTTACTGACGAACAGACCCAACGACGAATAGTTACAGACCATCACACGGGGAAGACAAACCACAGGGGAATGGAGGAAACGGACCGCGCGATAAGGAGGATGTACTTTTGGCGGGGGATTGGGAAAACGGTACGCGAGTGCATCGCCCAATGCGAAATATGCCAACGTAGTAAGTACGATAGACACCCCCCGGTGACGCCTCAAGTAATCACGGAGACGCCGATAGAGCCCCTTAGGAGTATACAGATAGATGTCTACTCGAACGAGGGTCAATCGTGGCTCACGGCGATAGATGTGTTTAGTAAGTTAGCCATGGCCTACCCTATCGAAGCGAAGACACCCGAGACAGTGTGGGAGGGAGTCCTAAATTGGTGTGCGACCTACGGAGTACCGGAGCGGATTACGTCAGATTGCGGACGCGAATTCGAGAATAACTATATACGGGAACAGACGCGGGAATTAGGGGTAACGTGGCACCGGAATACCCCCCACCACATTAAGGGACGAGGAGCGGTGGAACGACTCCACAATACTCTGGGGGAGCACTTAAGGCTACTCCGACTGGGCCGGGGGCTGGAATCTCTGGAAGCAATGCCAAGGGCCGTTGTCGCTTACAACCATACGATCCACGCGGCAACGGGGTTTTCACCTGTGGAAATCATATTCGGTCAGAATAGGCGAGATAGGGGGGATCTTATGACAGCTCAGAACGCGGAGCTGCGCGGGTACTTAGTACAGACACGCAAGGAGCGGAGGGATCTTTGGGATCGAGTCCGGGAGAAGATCATAAGAAGGAAGCAGACGCGCGTCGACCGGGATAACGAAAGACCGGGAATAATACAAGGGGGGAGGGCATTATCGCTGGGGACAATCGTCTACAGACGGTTACGAACCGCAAGGACTAAGACGGCCGCTCGCTACGAAGGACCGTACAAGGTCACGGCGGTAAGAGAACACAATTTATATACAATCAGGGACGTAAATTTTCCCTTTCGGAACCGCACGGTCCACCGGGACGAACTTAGGGTCCCCCAGCCACAAGAGCCTCATGGGCCGGGCGGCGGCGCTCGGACGGATACTCCGACTCGCCCCGACTTATAAATATTGTAATGATTATTAGTGTTAAGAAATAAGGAGGGCACCCAGACGAAGAAGCTGGGACAGCCATATTCTGTACTATTGCTTTGTATTTACTATTGTTTTTGTATTATTACCTATTGATTGACAATTGCCTTTATGTTGGATTATTCATATGATGTTTTTCTTTAGAATGGATGTATGTTTTTTTGAGTTTTGTACCTACTATGTAAATAAAATTTGTGTGAAACTCCGGAACAAAAGTTCCTCCTATGAAGGAACTGGAGGGAAGGAGTTAACATTGTAAGAAGAGATTACTAAAGGATTATTGTAAACAATAATAGAGAGTGGGGCTAAGCCCCACTCATACTGTATATATAGGAGGGAGATATGGAAATAAAAGTTAGTTAAGTTCTATTCTGCGTCTTGATCACACCTACCAACCCCTTTTTAGTTCAATCGTTTAGCCGGGAGTTAAGTTATATATATATATATATATATAAAAGTATTAAATGTTTGATTTGTTAAAATCCTGTTTTCTTTATTTGTGATACGTTCTGTTAATAAAATTGAATACCCGAGCGTTAGCGGAATTGAAGCCCAGTGTGTTTTGTAGAGGATATCCTCTAATAAATTGGACGTGTCGATCGCTGAATGAGAAAGGCCCTTGTCAATCCCACATAAAAAGATACTGTACACCCAGCTAACGAGGCGTTCCGATCGATATAGCCCCTGTGCTCCTGTCCACCATGGGGTTTTTATATATCATTAGCTCTTCAAACTTCTATTGAAATTAAATTATACATTATGACGGCCGAAATACTATGCCTGTCGTATCTCGAACAAAGACCGCCAAATATACAGGAAACAGGAAAAAACTCATAAATCATTCTTCTTTCAAACCTGTACAGTCACATTTAATGTAGTTATCGGTCTATCTGTGCTCTGCAATAATGAAAGTAAAATTAAAAAACGACTCTGACGTGAAAAATGTCAGCATTTTATTTCTGTACAAATACAATCAATTATGAAAAGTAGATTGCAAACAGTAAAAAAAAAAATGAGTGCTTTTTCAAATAATATGTAGGTTTTGGACTTAATATAATAACAAGACGGTTATTACCCAATAAACGGTTAATTGGGGTTACGAATAATAACTTTGATTTTAACGGTAAATCATATTAATACAGTAATAATATTTAGGAAAAAAAAAGTTAAAGTTATCCATAAATGACGTTTGAAGCCAATCGACTTATTTGATGTGATATTTTATTTTTAATTCAACCACCTTTATTGCTATAAAATTACAATCTACCTCCCATTGGGCAATAAGTAACTGTGATCAATGCTCTCATTCATAACATATTTACAATTCTTCATTCACTCGCTCATTCATGCAGTAATGTGGTTTCAGACGATTTTTACAGGTTTTTTTATAAGAAATAATTTTTTTTCAAATCTTAATTACTTGATTGATTCTTATAAGCTTATTTTTTGACAATATCGCATTTTCATATTTTTTGAAAATGCAGTTTTAGGGACTAAGGTGGGTTACTGAGTAAATTCGAGTATTATTTTTTAATTAAAAATACGGAATATTACTTTCACTATCATTCAAGAGTTTAAAAAACCTATTCTGAGTCTTCAAATATTATTTTCTCTCTTATACGCCCTTTTTTGTGTATACATATATTATAAACAACATATTATTTATATGATATAGCTCAAGCTTTTGACAGGGTCTGGCACGCAGGTTTGCTCTACAATCTCAAAAGACATTTACCACAGACCCTTTTCCTAATCCTACAGTCCTACCTTTCAAACCGCTTCTTCCAAGTCCGCTGTGGCTTAGAATACTCTAACTACTCCCATAAATGCAGGAGTTCCACAGGGCAGTGTCCTAGGCCTCATCCTCTATAACCTATACACCTCTGATGTCCCCTCTACTTCCAACACCTTCTTGGCCACATTTGCAGATGACACTGCAGTCTCGTCATCCCACCCAGACCCTGACATAGCATCCCATAACCTTCAAAAACACCTTGACGAGATCGAGTATTGGTGCAATCAATGGCGAATCAAAGTCAACGAAGGAAAATGTTCCCACATAACCTTTACCCTCTGCCGCAAGTCCTGTCCGCCAGTCTTTTTAAATTCAATTCCTCTCCCTGTTTCTGAGACAGTACGGTACTTAGGCTTCCATCTCGACAAACGACTGACCTGGAACCCACATACGAGGCTAAAAAGACAAGAACTAAACAGACGCTTTGGACAACTGTACAGACTACTTCAAAGGACATCCCATCTCTCAATAGAAAATAAACTACTAATCTACAAAGTTATACTTAAACCAATCTGGACATACGGAATAGAGCTATGGGGGACAGCAAAAAAGTCGGACATCATGCGTATCCAATCCTTTCAATCCAAAGTCCTGAGAACAATAGTAAATGCCCCTTATTATGTCAGCAACAAAACCCTTCATAACGACCTTAATATACCCTACATTCTAGAACTCATCCCTTCCAAGTTTATGAAATTCCACAGTAGCCTTTCCAACCACCCTAATCCTGTAGCACAGTCTTTGCACTGCGCCACTCATCCCTATAATCCTCCTCGGAGACTGAAACGGCAGTGGCCTCGTGACCTGCTATAATTGCGTGACAGTGGGAGTCCTGGCAATGGCCAGTTTCTCCAATCATGTATGAATGAGCGAGTGAATGATGACTGTAAATATGGTATGAATGAGATCATTTATCTGTATTATTATTGCCTTATAAAAGGCAGATTGTAATTATTGCACAATAAAGTTCTATTATTTATAAAAAATACCTTAAAATTTAATGTGTTAATTTTGTATTATTGGTTATTATCTATGATCTCCAATTGGGCTCATTGGATGTAATGTATATAAATCTTTCTTCGGCAGGTATTGACCAGAGACACCCACAGCTTTGCACGAACGGTGGGAATTATCTTGGACAGGAAATGCCAATTCAGAGTGTAATTCTCCTCTTCTTTCATTTCCATCAAACATTGCTTCATGCTCGCTAATTGAAAAAACGTTCTGTTTTCCTACGCTCCTGAAGTAAAACGCATTTTCTTCAACTATCTTAAACTCGACGCCTCATCGTCTCGTCTTAGAGTGACAACAGTCTGAGCGATTCCCATAGGCACAGTTAGCTCATTGTACATATGATTGTAGATGTGTTATTATTAACCATACTAGCTAGCTTTTTATAGGGAGAACTCGGCAAAAGGTCTTAGATTAGAAGGGTGCAGATAAAGCACCACCATTTATGAATAGAACCTTTGACGGGTATTAATAGAATTCATAAATTGTCTTCTGGAAAAAAAGGGGAGGAATGCCAAGAGTAGTATGAATACTAAACTCAGAGAAAAAGTCACAGAAAAATATTAAGAATACTGTGATACATATCTATGGGCAACAGAAAAAAAAAAACCACTAGATAGTCGCAAAACGTATGAAAACGTAAATTCTGGATGTGGACCTCTTTAATGAAGTAAAGGCATAAGAATTGACACTTTTTTGTTCATTTTTTAAAATATCTATTCCCCAAATATCTTATAGGATAATCTATCCCCTAGAGTTCAGTACAAGCTAAGGGAGTATTATGTGTTCTTTATGTATACGTTATACGGTTAAACTATTATGATGATATCAGTTCAAGTAGACTAAATGAAAACTGCAAGACAGTGTTGCAATCATAATTTCCATCATAGTGGCATTTTCATTTTCTTAAATTCAAACGTTATAGAAGAGAGAAAAGGACGTTCTTATATTTTATTTCTGTGAATCACTACTCACCATTCTTCCTCCACACCAGAATATGTTAGGGTTCTTGGGCTCAAGAAAACCCTTAATAATTGTATGTACCCTATAGATATGCCGGTCTTACTTATATGCAACTTAATATGTTGCATACATAGGCTGTTGGATCCTATCTTATCCAGGCGATTTCTTAATAAGCCAATGTTGGCAGCACATAACGAAAGATGGTCCATATAACTATTTATATTAATTCATTTTTATAATGAATGAAATGCATACTCCTTATGATCTTGATTAATCTGATGAGCCTGAGAAGACGGAACACCCTCAACATTCTGAGGACGTCCAGTTCGATGCCGAGCGGGAACAGTGAAACTATTCTGTTAACAAAATTAAATAAATAATTAATTTCTTCCTAATATAATATATTTATTATAAATACATTAATTATTCACGGTTCAAGACATAAGTTACTTCAACTCATATCACGTAATAAATAGCTTGGGTGAATATTTTACTCAAAAGTTCTTGAATATTAGCCGAACCCCAACGATTGAGGCTCAACTGCTCAGGGTAATTGTTCTTCGTATATTTGTAAGTTTGTTGTCAAGCTGTACACGATTTGATTGATACAATAACGGAAACTTCCTGGAGATCCAACTAACTTTGACTTTTTCTCAAGTCACAACAAACAATTTAAGGCTCTTTTATTAATCCCATGGCTTAGGGTACATTGGAGTCAGTAATGCAAAAAGAAGTACAATAAAATATTGAGATACATCAATAAAAATGGCATGTTTAATGTCATTCAATCAAATTTCCAAAGGATTTTATCTGGTAAATATTTCGGCTTGTCATAGTTTGTGTAAATTCCAAGACAATCAACAATCGTCACAATCCATTTGATTGATATATCAAAACCAGTCGCCGGCCTAGCAGTTGTGTTACTGCACTAAACAGCTATTTCCCTTATTCTTTTTGAAACTGCCTGTATTCTGAAACTGTACATAATACGCAGGACAAGTGACTACCAGAAGAAGTGAAGAATGTATCCTACAACTTACCCGATGATAATGACGAAGAAGTCGATGAGATTCCATGGGTTCCTGAGGTAGGCGCCTGGATGAAAGGCGAACCCAAAAGCAATCACCTTCAGCACCATTTCCAGAATGAAGATGATGAGAAAGTATATCTCAGCCTTCTCCTGTAATTGTCAAGCGTAATTAATTATGAAGCTTAAAGCGGGTAAAATATTTGGACTTATTCGTTGTTTAAATTAAAGTCCTTGATGATCTCTGCTACGCCGTTATGTACATAATATAACGGGGGATTATCTGCAAGGTACTTTCCTTCTACCCATAGAAAGACTACTATCTTTTAAATAATAAGAGTATGCAGCAGAGTTCAAATTTCCAGGATTTCTGGAAATATTTAAGAAATTTCAGAGAGTTAAATCTGCTAATCAATTTCAAGCCCCCCCCCTCTTACAATAAATGGTTCCTTTATTGTAAATCGGAGGGATATTTCCCATTCATATCCACTTGTTATTATAAATTAAGCAAACAAAGGCGGCTTTAGCAAGTTCATAGTTTTATAAAACGAAGAAAAAAATGTTGCCGGGCAAGAAAACATGGAAGAAGGAATGTGGTTGGTTACGAGGTGAAGTTTGACATAAGAATGAAACGAGTGTCCTTGAGGTATATCTTGCATTTATGACATAAGAAAAACTATTCAAGGTACTTTAACCCAATTTAATAATTTTTAACGTTTTTCTGAATATGACGGAATTAAAAATTGAAAAACCCAGCCAATTTCCCGACCTTTATTACCAAATCAATAGTATGGTAATTTTAAATGCTGTAGTTTAATATAATCTGATATCACAGCTTATTTTCACTTATATGTAAACTTTTTGAAACTTTGTATTTCATGCAATCGTGAAAAGTTTAAATAATATAAATGCAATTACCTATGGAAAAATATTTCTACATACCAAAAGTTGAGCAGTTTCATTTTGTTCTGGGAGATATAGACCGAAGCCGAGCCCGATGCAGTTGATGACAATCACCAGGAGAATTATGTATTCAAAAGGTCTATTATATTATTAAGGAACAAAAGAAACTAATAATCATTACTATTCATAAAATATTTTATAAATAATTTTATAGACAAAAATATAGAATGAACAGAATATAAAAGGTAATGTATGGAATTAAAGAGTGACATTTGAAAATAGAAACTTGGCACATGAGGATACCAAAAAAAATCAGTTGACTTAAGAAACAAGGTTCTGCGGAATGAACGGAAAAAGTACAGGCAAATTTGGAAAGCCTTGGTCTACTACTATTGTCACTAATCAACGTATTAAAAATGAAATGTCTAAGTATTGTATAGGACTGGAACTAAACTTCAGCCAACCTATATGACAATATAGACTAGGAAATTTTTAAGGTGGACTTTATCGATGGTTTCGACCTATGCTATGGACTGAGATGTTTATTGTAGGTAGTAATTTTTTCGTAGTAAAATACCGGTTATTATAATATGTACCACTTAATAATGAATGTATGGTTTTAAACTAACCCTATATTGGAAAAGTCAACTAGTCCTGTATTTTGGTTCCATCATAGGAGATAATAGACTAGAAAATAAATTTTCCTCTAAACTGCAAAAGCAATGCTATACGCAGTTTAGAAATATTAATGCTGCCCTCTTGAGTAACTATACTCTCGTAAGAGCAAAGTCCGGCCTGATGAAGAAGAAGTGCAAGCTTGAAAATTTTACTTTTAACAAGTATTAGTTGTAAGGAAGATACATATATAGCCTCCATTATCACTAACAAGTACTTTACAATTTGTAGTCCTCTTGTCGATAATGTGATTTTGTACATAAACTATGCATTATAACAGAATGTTAGGCATTAAATTTCAATGTGGTTATGAAGTTAATCTGAAGGCTGTAGACACAGAAAAATATTAAATTCATGTGGATAAACTGTCAGGGAAACCCCCTTACTAAATTGATTGTTTGCGACTGAACAATGGAGACTTGACGTCTAAAAAGGTGTACGAGAGAAACTTCCCAGGAAACTTCAGAAAAAATTAATAATAAAATGGTTAACATTATTGTAATGTACGAAAAGGTTACGCCCATGTGACGATCGCCTTGCACTGCTTCCTGATGGCATTGCTGTCCTTGAAGATGCACAAGGATTTGTATTGGGCGGATTGGTCCTGCGCGTCGTCGGTCATCTCAGTAGCCTGTCAAAGGATAAGAAAAATATATTATACTTAGTAATATATAACATATAAAATATGGATATTTTTTGAGGGAAGTATTTTTCATATTAATAAGGATTTTTTTCCCCCTCAACCCCTTTATTTCAACATTTTTACAAACAAATAAACAATAGTATGAACAAATTGACAGATTTATGGCTCCTTATTCTGCATTACTGCATGCATGTGTTGTAAGAAGGGTAGAAACACAAAAACAGCTATCTTTTTAGGGTTAAAATTTATTAAATAGGCTGGACTAGGTTATGGGGCTTACCTTCAGTAATAAGGTAATATTCTCATCGGAGGGTTAAAGATACATCGTGAAATTTCTACTCGTCTCAGTTTTGCCGGAAAATAACATCCCTACCGCTCTAATTCTCTGAGTGATGTCAAAAATGATTGAATGAAAAACGTGTCCCTCGATTATAAGGAGCTTGTAGTGGATTCCGAAGGGAGAGGTTCTACTTTGAAACCAGTGCCAAATTAGTAAGTTCTAACCATAGTGTTTCATCTTTCTGTCTGTGTATAAATAATCGTAAAAATTATTAATTCGACATGAAAGAAAAATAGATATGATAAAACATCTCAGGTTACGCTTTATTCATACCAGTGAAACTATAAAGCCTATGTATTACTTTTTTTATAAACAGTTTTTAACAAAATCACGCCAAATGCCACGTATTGTTGCTTCCTTTTCATCGTTTATTTTGTATGTACATTTAAAAAGTGCATTTATATTGCATGTAGGTACAAAAATTAAATTAAATGAGAAAAAACAATGTCAAGGCTACTAATCATCACGAGTCCCGTGCTATTTTAATCGGTATCTACAAATTAAGATCTTCAGATCTAAAAATACCTTATCAATTGTAAACACTGTTAGATAGATGGTCTCCGCTAAATCATCTTGATTAATTCGTGACGAAGTGTTTGCATGCTTCCTCTGCGATCTCAATGACCGGTGCTTGTTAAGAGTAGAAGATTTATTACCACAAAAAAAAAAACAGGCAACAAAAGAACATGTTCCTGCACTGAAAGAATCTGCGCCACGGACAAAAAAAACAAAAAATGAGCCTTGCCAAGTAGATTAGACTAAGTGATAGTGAATATTCATCAGACAAACTAACAAAGAGCGATAACAAACAGTTTCCCACATGGAGCTAAGAGTAGCCACACTTCACTTCCTAACAGGTGTAAAGCTGTCAAGGATAAATATGTCCCAGATCTTAGATGGAGGATCACCTCCATTTCGGTTATCCTGTATGAAACGTACATCTGTACACAGGTTTCTAAAATCAAAAACTAATTTTTCACCCCAGGGGGGGGTCCGTACAAATATTGATTGGTCATTCTAGGTGACTTTACGAAATGCATAAACAAATATTTCTCTATCATAACTATCAAAAATACTTTTTAGAGTTAAATTAAATATCTCGTCATCCTCATTTGTAATATGTTTCGTTCATTAAAACTTATGCTGACTATAATTTCAAAAACAGTCGATTCAAAGTGTCATTAAAATTGTATTCGCAAATTTTTGGTTTCGGTATTTTTCTATTTTTTAACCTACTAAAAGATTTTATGTCAAATAACTGGACTATATTTTTTTCAATATATATAACATGTCATAATCAACATGGTCATAAACAAGTAGACGAATTGAATAATGAAGAGCATTTTCTCATTCTATATCTCCAAAAAATAAATATAACGATAGCTCACACTAATGTCTGTTAATTTTTGCTAAAGGCTTTATAAAATTTGTTCTGGATAAAAAAATCTTCTTTATAAAAATATTCTGAAAAAGGAATCAGTACTTTGAGTCTAACGTAGCTTTTGAAACATTATATTGAGAAAGCTTAAAAAATGGCGACTTTTTTTAACGTTAGAGTAGTCTTCGCAAACTTCCCTTCACAAACCTTAACGAAACATGAATGGATTAATCGTAACTATTCGGATTTATACTCAACATTTTTGAGATTAGCTGCTTTGAATTGCATGAATATATATATGCACGTTTTCTAACATTCTGCCAAACAGACATTCAAGAAAAATATTATTGTACAAACAAACTAAAACACCTGATTTGAATTGAGTTCTATAACATTCAAATTAAAATTCAAGCAAACTTTTTCAGATCTCGATTATAATAATCAACTCGACTTTCTGAAGAGATGACAACTGAGAAAACTAATTGCTTCAGATTTTAATTAAAAACAAGGTCAAGCAAATATTAATTGAGACTGGGATAGAAATTATGACATCGATTGTAAATAATTTGAGACAGCCTCAATGTCACTCAGATTAATTGTCGATTTCAATTGCAACTGATAAATAATTATGCAACAAGATCTTAATAACTCCATTTATTATTTATTCTGACTCTTTTGAAGAATAACTCGCTCAAATAAATTAGTCTTCACATCTTTAAATATAATCCTACATCGAAGAAACGATCAGGGGGGAAAATGACCGTTGTTCTAAGAATAAAACAGACCACACATCGTAATTGGCTTTTGTCTGTTTGTATGTATTTGTGCTTTTAATGCGAACTCATTGATATGAAATTTATAAACTGTGGTTCACAACACTCGCAACAGGAATGATTGTGTATTGGTTAAAATAAAGTGATGGGGTGTTTGTGAAAAATTATTTTTAGACAATAGACCGTTTGCCGCTGGCTATTTCAATTTTTAGTAAAAAAAAAAAAACTTGTAGTATTTCATGATCACTTAAGAATCTTCTCAATCGAAGAATCGCAACCTCACTATCCTCGTGTCCTATTTCATTCATGTTTATTTTTTTTGTAATAACTTTGTTATTACAAAATTTTTGTATGGAGAAAAATAAATAAAATAATTCAGAACTACGATTCTGAAAAATTAGATTATTTTTGACATGCCACAATAGCGAAAATGTCTTATTTTTCATGCTCTCACTGTCTCTACGATTTAATATCCCAAGTCCTAAAAAAAAACTTCTTTAATTTAATAGGTAGAGAGTTTTCGGTGCGATTGAATTCCTGATTTTTCCTTTAGATTTAAGTGACTTATTTATGCTGAGATCTCTCACCAATCAACAGAAACCAATACACTTACTACAAGACAAAACGATACTACAAATATCAACAGCTCTTGCACAGTCTAATTTTACCACATCTAAATTGAGTCTAGAGTTACTGCCCGTCAACAAAACCAATCAAGCCTTCATTTTTAATTTCCTGCATGGCATGCTTCCAACCGACTAACCTCAAGAGGATGTGTATGCACGTAGCTGCTTTTTCAGCTCGGCTGAACTTCGTGACAGCTATTGGGCAATTATCTCATTTCTCTATCTGTGTTCAACGATAGAGATCAAATTATTCAATTGATCTGAAATTTAAAGACAACATACTGCAATCCAGGTTGTATTAGTCGGTAAGTACATATGTTTTGTTTAAGATATAATAACGGATATCAGTTGAAACAAATTAAACCCGAAAACATGACGAGTTGTTTCTCTAACTTTTGTGATTTTACAAGTAACAGAAACTGTTTGATAATTTCCAAGGGGAATGACAAGGGCATAATAATAATAATATATACAATAACAATAATAATAAGGGGCTAATAACACATTATTAACGTGGGGAAAAGACCATAACGCATTATGAGTGGTAAAGCCATCCACCAGTACAAGCTAATTCTTATTTACTGAGCTGCGTGTGGGACTGACGTGTGGCAAAAATTCACTTACTAATGACAGCATAAATCTGAGAAGATATATTCCTTGAGAACAGAACATTTATTTTTTCAATAAATCTCATGGAATTTATAGCCTCTATAATTAAGTATTTGGTCAGTTATTAATCTTCTTATATACAATCCATTCCTACATACAATACAATTATGTCTTGGTGGTTGGTTATATACCCGACTTGCCTTGATTTTTTCTAACTAAATTATATTTTCATTAACGTCTTTAATATTTAAAACTAACCCCGTGAAACAAAAATCAATATTGTAAATCTTGAATAACTTCTGAAGTTTATAAATGTAAACGAAACAAAGGGCGTATGATTTGAAGTAACAGTCTATCTGCTTGTCTGGCCTTACTTGGAGCCTTGCTTGTCTGGCTTTGAGTCCCCTGTTCAAGGGGGAGTCATGGAATTTTACATAGCTATTTCATTTGGTATAAGGATGGCATAAAACAAAACATAACATAAAAATAAAACGTAACATAGGCATAAAACATAAGAATTTAAGACCGACGCAGAAAAAAAAAAAACCTGTGATCAATTAATATGTTATTGTTAATTGTATTTACACGAAATTTTGAAACGTTTCTATCACAACAAATTACACACCAATATACCAATAGTACAAGTTCCTTTAAAATTATTACAATTGACTAAAACCATCTAATGTGCCCGCTCTGCTGTACGGGGCCCCAGTATATACTCACTTGACTGACAATATATCTAAAAGTCTCCGACAATTACAGAACGGCATCATGAGAAAAGGGGTAAGACATACCACTCTCTGAGAGGTTAAAGAACGCCTACCTGCACCCGTTGCTTGTTGTGCAGTCGGTGGATGCACTCACCCACCATCATGTGACACATCATGTTTTTTGACTTACTGCAGCACCTGACAAACCCAGTGTTTAACACTATGACCCCACCCCCATTTCCATATCGATGGCAACTGGAAAACTAGGTTAGAGTTAGTTCAGTAACAGCATAACTTATTCTGAAGGTGAGCCCTATCATTTTCTATGTTCACAAGCCTTGTATTCTGTACATCTGCCTCCCACCGAAAAATTCCCCTCACACATTATATAAAATGTAGCTACAGTAGATATAATTACCACTATGTGCATTTATGTAAAGATTTCATATAGTGGAATCTGTACCTCCCTCTGTACATATTAAACAAATGGTTTTTTGGGGGGGAAAAAAAAAGCATCTAAATCAGTGAAAATATTTAACATCAGTTGTTACGTTAAAAAACAAAGATTGTTGGGGACAAGTAGAGTGATAAGTGGTGAGTAGTAGTTTCAAATAAGTGTTAACATTGTTCCCATAAACAAAAATGTTTGTAAAAATTTCCTCTGAGCGGAAGAGAAAATAACATTGTTCATATTTCTATTGAATGTCAAAAGGAAAAGTTTCAAGTCGAGCTCATTAAACTTGCCTCAGTACTGGGAAAGCCACTTCACCGAGGGCAATATGCATCCAATTTAATAATCTGGCAACTCCCAGCACAAAAAAATTCTAAAAGAAGTAAGCAATTTTTCTCACTATATTCCTGTTTATGTTTTGTTTGTTTTAGAGCAAGTAAAAAAAAAAGGCAGCACTTAAATCTCATGTACCCCTGTTTATAATCAAGATATTACTGTTTTTCATTGAGCATACAAATGCTTTCCTGTGCGGATCAGATACTTTTCCGTTACCTGAGATCACCTGTTTGCTTATTCTGTTCGCTTTCCGGCTTCTCCCAGGGGGCCATTTTGGTTGCGGCAGACTCAGCCTCGTAAGGATAAATGTGTAGCTATTTGAATAATGAAGTAATGAACACTGTATATAAAACTGATATAAGTACTGAGAAGTAACAGTATAATGCCAACAACCACTCAACTACGGATAAAAATTGTCTCCTCCCCTTCATGAGGAGTCGTACCATGGATGTATTGTATTACATGACTACATGTATGGTACTTTATACCAAGTAAATGAAAAAAATAGGTGCTCATTTCATTGAAAATTCCTTGTGTTATAATATCATGTGGCAAAAACATAAATTTCACACAAATCTTTCTATCAAGATAATATGACATTTGTTATTGACATTTCATTATTATCAAATTTTGTAGTATTATTATGTGTTATTTCTGAAGTTTTTATCTTTAAACTCTCCGGAACTTTCTTACCTGGTAATATACCAACGGGCTATCATGTCAAAACTATCTAGTTTCTAACTATCAATTCTCTATTCACACTATTTACATGTTCTGTTACCTCACATAACCTTCTCTATCTGATAACTGCTGCTCCATCTGGTGGGGGCCAGTGGAAGCAGCGTGGCAAATTCAAATGAAAGAGAGATCACTTTCATTACATATATTTATCTGTAAATTTAAAGGTTAAACTCCTAGTAAAAGGATCCCTTTCACCCCTATTAATTCCATGTTATTTTATTTTTCCCCCATTCTTCTTTTCAAATTTTGATAGCTTTGAAAAAAATAAAAAAAATAGGAGTATATTATTGCGTACAGCACAAATTAAACGATTAACAGACATGCTAAAATGTTAAAACAACAACAACAACAATAATTGTTAGTTAAATGTTATTGAGGTTAAAAATTCCAAATTCTAGTACACTGGCTCACGACAGATATACCTCTCAATGTGTTTCTTACGAACCTTCCAAAACAGGTGCATTGTCTTAATTCCTTCTATTTTTTTTATTGTAAAATCTATAAAAGATAAATATATCAGTTGTTTATAATAATTATTACATAACTATAACTAAATATTAACACAAATTACTGCATTTGATTTGTATTTATTATCTTTACCAATAATACTAGGACATATTTCTAAGTGCATTTACAGGATATTTCCATTGCTTTTTTTTAATCAAAGTTTTGCATTTTTAATAGCTTGGTATACCGTATACCGAATTGGTTGTTTCTCATGATTTATGTTATATTGTCAGTTTTAGTACAGACTCTACATCGCCCAAAGGCATATTATTTGGACTGGGAGTTCTACTCCTTGTCTCAATCCCATAAAAATTTATGAACGTTCCAATTATATCAAAGGCTTGGATCTTAAAAGATTTTTGACGAGCTTACTTTTAAACAAATATTTTCTCTCATCTTGAACGATTGCAAATAATATAGTCAATCTAAAATGTTAAATAAATATTCATCAGCACTGAGGACTAACCCATTTTGGTTAAGATATAATGACAGCAAGTTTGTCAAAAAAATAAATTGAAAGTGAAAAATTCGGGCTTTCTCAATGCTTACTTTGCTTAATAATACTCTGGAAATATTTAATATTTAACGTTCTGATTTTAATTTATATATAATGTTTGAAAGTACGCTATTTAAATCAATTTTTTGGGCCAACAATATAAATCACTTAATTAATGTCTGTTGAAAAGGCAGTTTTAAGTGACAAAAATAGTCCGAATAAATATTACTGTTCTTCTTGAGCATACATTTGTTTTAATATTTCCTTTCTCGATGTTCTAATTTATTTTCTACAGCTGATGACTAATGATGGTAAATCAAATATGGTACAACATGAAAAAACTATATCCCTTCAGTCAAAATTCCTCTTTAAAAAAATGGGGGAGGGGGGTTTCCCAATCACTAATTCCCTTATCTATGTTTCCCATTACAATCTCCATTCTGACCTACACATCCCATTTCTCACTTCTCTAATCAATAATCGATACAACAATATCCATTCATCAATTTCTGCCCGTATAAATCTCTACAAACAGCTTATATCCCTTCCACATTACCACTTAACCCTATCCACTAAACAAATCTTGGCTACAGATCTTGTGCCTCTTCCATCTAACCTTCAACTCTTAACAAATCATCTTTTTCCTCCCCTTCCCTCGCTCACTTAATCTGATTTTAGTTTAACAATTTTCTCTGAATACTTTCTCCATGCACTTTCTTCCGATTTTCTTTCTTCAGACGTCTGCCACTGAGACGGACAACCAACACCGAGGTGGACTACGACCATGTCAAATTAGTTCTTGGAAAATTCCAAAATGTAGAAATGTAACATAAGCACTAAACTTCCATCAATTAAAAAAAAGAAAGTCTAACTATGCACATATTCCAGGGTCTCATGAAAGCTGAACATGAAAATCGGAAAATGTTAAATGTAACAATAAACGGTAAGTAATAAAGGATTTTTTCACCGTCAAAGGTACTTTTAAAAAAATTGCTGATCAGCAAAAAAAACATTTTTAATCCTGATGTCATGAAACATTTTTTTTTTTGGTTTCAGAACAATTATGACATTTTTTTAATTTATTTAAATACTCTCACGGAGTCCTGTAAGTATCTTTTGATATTGTTTTTGAACTTCCTATGTCATTTATTTCGTTGATATATGTTGAAAAAAAATAAAGCATTTTAGTTCCCTCATGCCTCAACTGTTGAAGTTTTATAACGAATCCCCTATTGCACTTCTGATTGACTCTATTCCAATGGCTGTTACAGGTTCGTTCTATACTAACATCCGCCTCCTACCATTAGCTGCCTAGTTAATGACAAACATCGGTTTGATTATATTGACTGAAACTGTATTTTGTCCTCAAGCACAGCTCACACTGATCCCTTTAATTCAGCCACTGGTCTGAATAAATTGAACTGATAGAATAATTGCATTCCATGCTTACGTTTGGCGGCTGCCCACGCAATCCCCTGATCCCATCGCATCCTGTTCTTTCATTTGTAGATTTGCGATAATCCCTTGTATATTTGAATTGTTTGTTTACTAGACATCGATCAACATTACTAATCGTTGCATAAGCCTATTTCAGTTTTTTTAATGATGTTTGTTTATCATACAATCTTCGTTCTACAATTCCATATCGAAAGGAATTAAATATTTTCTGACATCAATCTGTAATTAATTAAGTGCAAATCTTTTTTCATACCACTTTTGCCTGTGTAGGTTCTACCATGCTTCCTAGATCGCAATTAGAATTATTGTTCAAAGGGAAAGGCTAAACTTTCAAACAGGTATGAGGATATTGTCTTTCATCCGTGTGTCTCTATGGCCTACCAGAACGGTCTTAAAATGATCCAGTCAATCTGAAAACTTAAAGGTTTTCAACAGTTAGTTATATTCATCAAAAAAAGTTCTTGACGGAGCCCAGAATCTATATAAAAATTTCAAGTTCAGTCATCTGCTTGCAACGTGCTGTTTTGGCTTCCAAACTAATCAGAATACGAATGTTACTATTTAGGAATATTTTTAATAAAAATTATTTTATTTTTAAAAATTAAGATTCGAAACAACGCTATATTTTTCTAATAGTTTTCGTTCTTCCTCTAATCGGGCATGATGTAGGCATGTCCCTCTCTTAGCCCATCCATATCCCTATCCATACGTTTTTTCTCAGTGTGTGAGCTACAGAAATAACGAAGCTACAAAATATTTCATTTTGTTTGTTATATCAACTTGGTCAATGAAAATTGCTTTTAAAAACCTACTAAAATTGCTTGGTTTTTCAATTGGAAGCTCTCAGTTCCATTTTTTAGTTAGTGCCACTAAATTGTACTTGATCATAATGAAAAATTTGGAACTTTTAATCATAACTTTCAATGTGTGACTTTAGAAAGTTAAAAGACTGTTTTTCATAAGCCCCATTATTATATTTAAGTAAATACAATGTTCGAAGTGGAATATTCCGGTGTATTTAGTTGCGAGTCATGTTTTACAAAAACAGTTAGTTCTTTTTTTTAGTTAAGTTATTAAAGAAGTCTGATCTGTCTGAAGCCATAACACAAGATAATTGCTTTGCAGCAGCTTGAAAGTGATTTCAGACAAGAATGCATATGTAAGACATTAGTTTCCTTAAGAACAGTTTGAATAAGGGTCGAAGGGAATTCTCCGGAAAATGTGAAGACAGCTATAAGATGTTTCAGAGAGAGCGAGATCGCGGACCAGGCAATAGCCAACAAATGGCTTATGAATTAATTTTAGTAATGTTCACATAAAGCCTTGAAAGGTGGAAAGTTATTTAAGTTGCCCTTTAATTCGCTGCAGGAGGATATACCGAGAATAAGTCAATAGATCAATAGCAGGGAAAGCGCTTGCGCTGTGGAAAAAGATACGACATTTCAGCCTCTATCGGACCCAGATTTTGGAGTGTCGTGGGGCACTGCCTTCTAACACAGTTGTAGAGAAACATTTAATAATTATTGGAAGATCCATTGTTCAAGCCTTGAGGAGAACCAACGACTTGATTATCAAGTTTTATAATGAGCCATTTTGGTGCGATAAGAGTCTAAAGTGTGCACAGAAACAAATGATAAATCAGGAACCTGAAATGATGCGATTGTGTAGCCATGAGCCTACTGAAACAGTAAGGGTTGCGGGGGTGGGGGAGCTGTCACCATGGAGACAGAGCTAGCAGCCATATGTTAATGTGCGGTTTTCTAATATCTACCAAAGCAGGCCTGCTCCAGGCTCCAGGCACTCCCTCAACTTGTAGCGTACTGAACAAAGGGGCTTCCAAGAGCAGTATTTGCGCAGGGTGTTTTAGCTACTACATTCATATTTAGTATTGGCAGTTTAATTACCTTTAAAATGGAATGCCAACAAAAATTGTAGCTCTTTCCATTCACGATTTGGAACGAAGCAAAGAACTAAAAAAAAGTAGTAAATCGGGGAATTTCAGCGTAATATTCGTTATAAACACAAAAGATAAAGCTATTTTGAAATATCTTTTACGGCATTAGCTTAGCATAATTTTAAACGAGTGGATGAATTTGTTGGGATTTCGGCATAGGCAGATGAAAGGGAGATGGTAGATATTGGTTCAGTTTATTAATCGGCAATATATTGTCTATATCAACATCAGATCCTGACAATAATGACAGAAAGTTAGATTTTAAAAATGTGTAAAAATAACTACAATTATTAACAACAGGTTACTTTAGTGCAGCTATAAAACAAGGGAGATGTAATCTCACCATAAATACCGAAATGATAACAAATATCTAATAGTTGATATATTTGAATTTAAATAATATGAACAATAGATAACATGGGTATTTATTTCTAAGTGCATAAATATAACACACAATATATACCCCTTTTGAAAGGATACATGTCAATCAGTATTCAAAATCAGTATAATATAGGTTCATGAAATTCCATAGAACCTGTCCAACCACCCTAACTAGGGGATTAGGGTCATTACACTACACTCATCCCTATAATCCTCCTCGGAGGCTAAAGCGGCAGTGATAAATACGTGACAGTGGGAGTCCTGGGAATGGCCAGTTTCTCCAATCATGTCCAGAGCGTCTGTGGCTCTCGCGCTCTTGGGCAACCTCCACTGCCTTGTATCCGGTGACGCGGCTGATGGAGGGGCGTGAGGTGAGCCCCATCACCTAGTCCTGTATATTTGTATATTGATCTTTTTACTGTAAAAAGAAATTTTGTATTTGTAAATCTACCCTCCTTCAAATGCATCTGCGTATGGAGCACGAGGAGATAGTTGTAAATCTTGTTCATTATATAAATGTTCATATGTTGTAAAAATGTTCAATGAAAAGGGGTTCTGGAGAGCCCACAGCGCGACAGTGGGAGTCCTTGTAATGGCCAGTTTCTCTAATCATGTCCTGAGCGTCTGTGGCTCTCGCGCTCTTCGCCGGCCTCCACTGGCTCACATCCGGTGACGCGGCTGACTGAGGAGCATGGGGGACTTCCCAAGACTCCGCTTCCTCTTTCGCATTCGAGGGTGGTGACAACCATGTGGATTAGGGAGGTCTCTGGGCTGTTCATAAATACTGTATGAATAAGCGAGCGAAAGAAAATTGTAAATATGGTTTGAATGAGAACATTTACAATAATTGCTTATTGCCCAATAGGCAGATTGTAATTTTATCACAATAAAGAATCATGACTTGAGATTATATACGTATATATTTTAGTTAATATCTACAAATGGCAAATTGAAATTGATATGAATCCCACAGCGTGTTTCAAATTTATTAAGGGGGTTCGTTAAAATGATATTGGTATTTTATAATAAAAAATTCCTTAAACGGTCAATACACAAAATTTCAAATAACTCAAATGCTGACAAATAAAACGCCTATTGATTAACATTATCATAGACGACCATAAACAGCGGTTTCTCAAACCTTTAGCAAGATACGTATAACGTATTTTAAGCTGTTTTCTTGAAAAACCTTAGAACTGGGCATTGTCCACTTAAAGCAATTCATAACCGTTCTTTTTTTAGGTTTTGTTGAATATATTATTTTATGGATGTTTTTAGAATCACTATCGTACTAAATAACATAATTGCCCCATATTGAAAATATAGCCTGGCTTTACAACCTGGTCACATCCATCTACGGATTTCTTTATAATTAGTCTGAAAGTCACTTCTTATTTTTAATTCATAATATACTGATTATAAATGCCAACGACACTGGGTAGACAGTGAATCGCTATTCTTAGGAAAGTAGACAGACAAATATGAACTAAAATCTGTTCGTTGAATATTTTAAGAGCCAGATTATTCTGGAAGTATCATTGGATTGGTGAATGATCGCGTACTGAAAATTTATAAAATTATTATAGCGACCGCTAACTATATATGTAAATTACCCTACACTCTGGTTCATAATGTATTATAATAGAAAATGTAAATCTATGTAACTTCTGGTAATAAAACATAGAGAGGTCGGAAGTCGTAGACAAGTAACTAAAAGGGTACGGCAATAAACCAAGAGAATTAGCCACCTGACTACCATAAAACCTGGGCAAAGGACACTTACCCCTATTAGAATAGACCTTCAGTCCTTCCGGCAGCCATATAAAACACACCCTTGTACCCCAACGGTCATAAAACTAAAAGGAAGTGACTACCTGTGTATCATAAAACATACTCCGGGCAGACAGACCCAGCCTTCCACGAGGGAGGGGGTTATCATATTTATATCAGTAAATTTCACTCTTCACTCCACTCTGTCTCTTAGCTTCATAGCCGCACGACTTATCACTTACCCCAGGGCCACCTGGCCCTGGTGGGCTCACTCTGTTTACTAGTCTCCACAGCCGATTACCTCGCGATATGCCAGGGCCTCGGGGCCCTGGGAGTAAGCCCCCCTCAGCCTTCCGCTAATCGACTCTCGCTATGCTACACCTATACGACAGCACTTTGCCTCACAGCCTATAGCAGACCCCTGACGACTTGTACTTATTACGCTGCCGATCTCTCGCCCGAACTCTGAAAACTGGTCTTATTCTTTATGAACCTCTGAACCTCATCCTGAACACAGTGTCTTGTCGGGACACATCCCTATCAATAAATGGAGTCAGATATTAACGCCTACATGGAACATGGTCCATGTTTTTAACTACAGCAATCCAACAATTGTTGACCTCCGACAATTGTTCACCTTTTCCGACAATTGTTCACCTCCGACAATTGTTCAACCATATCCCGACAATTATGAATTCAATTTGTTCTTAGAAATGTGTTCTTTAGTTATAAATTATTTATTATGGATAACTATTCAAGCCATTATCAGTTTGGTATGGCTTTTGGTATAAAAGTCATAGTGAAAACGATGCCATTTGACGCAAGTAATTTTTTTCTGTACCATATGGAGAGAAAAGTAAGTAAATCTATCAGACTGTATATAAGTTCGCCTCTCATATCCACAAGGGAATAAAAAAAAGTTCAAAGAACATATACCCTGACTTCATGTTGGCGGACGAAGTTCGATTTCAACCTTTGTGAAGAAGTGTCATTCTAGATGTTGATATAACACTACCCTCATTCAGAATGTTCAATCAATATTGAGTTTGCTTCGCACAAAAAACAAGCGATATTTTATATTGCTTTAAGAACAGTGCTAAATTAATTTTGTTCCGTTTAATACCTTTTGATAAAGAATACCTTGGATAATGCAGATCTTTGATAGATTTTCATTAGGGAATGTTTGCTGCTAATAAGAGTGAGTTGATATTACTATATTGAAATATTAATAATTACTGGTTGAGGAGGCAATCCCATTGTTTTACATTTCATTAATTATTCGTTAAATAGAAAATTAATTAATGCAGCCTCCAGATGTTTAGGTGAGCCGGGATTTAAACCTGGAATATTGTGATTAGTGTTCGAACCTGCATGTGATATGGTTATGTAAAATTACTAATTAACCTCTATATTTCCAATAAACTAAGGACCAAGACATTTGTAAATTAATATCGTCTAATAATTTTAACCTTTACACTCCGGATAAACCTGATTGCTCTGTATTACTGATCACCTGTGTTTTATAAAACAATGATAGTTGAACTAATTAACTGCATTAAATTTATAAAATACACAGTAGATTTTTAAAAAAAGACGACAAATATCATAAAAATCAGAACTATATATCCCGATGGATATAAAAAATAATATGTGCGTTAAAGCTAAAGAAAATATGGAACAGTGTTTGTTCTTGCGGCCTCTTTTCCATTACAGTTGGATTTGTGGGTCGTGCAAACACTGGAGAAGGTTCGGACAATCTTCACGGTACACAGAAGACAGACAAATCTCTTCTTCTGTGGTCTGCCGACACTTTAGTCTCAAATATTTAGTATTCACAACTTAGCATATTAACATATTGTCTTCATTATCTCACACATATAACACATTTTTCAAGTAATTTTTAAGTGTTACATATAATAACAGTGTAATTAATGTGACAATATCCCACCAATATGATGATGATATACGAGTACAAGAACGAATTCATAAAGTTGCAGTAACACCCATTTGTACGTAAGGATTAGTATTAAGGGGAACAATAAAATTGTCAAAATTCAAGGATATCAAAACCTGGCAATCAAATGACCTGAGAATAATATTTAAGCAACGACCCTTCAAAACAATCGTATCCTTTCTAATCTCACGCAATTATATCAATCAACGTGTCCGATCACCCTAATCCCCAAACAAATCCATTAGGCAGTACTCATCACTATGACCCTTAAACTAATGGGGCGGATACACTGTGGCCTGGTGTAAATACTTATCTTGTCATGTCCTGAGCATCTGTTTTTACTCAGCATATTTTGGTCGTATTCGGGAATGTGACTGACGGAGTAACAAGGGGCTCTGTTACCACTCATGCACACCTGCAATACACTCATCCGGGTATGTGTTTCAGGTTTCAGGGCTGAATGTAAGGTATGTATTGCATGAATATTCAATTACTTGCTGAACTTTAAAGGTGTATAATTTATTTTATATCGCCATTGCTTATTCATAATACAACAGATTGTCCAATGAAAAAATAAAAACTGATGATATTACCTTTGCTATCTGCAAAACCCCAATAAGAACTTTTTACATTATAAGTAATAAAGGATAATTGTCTTTTGTCTGATTGTTTGTCTGTACTGTCTGCGTCTGTAAATGAAACAAGATTATATGTACTGATTTGTAGTGTTTCGTTGGTTTTTTCAGAACCCAGAATTATGAATTTACCCACGTGTCTGCCTACCTGTCTATCCTATGCGTCTATCTTCGCCTGTTCAGAGACATGACATTTTACATCAAGGTCCCATTTGATATAAGGACCACAAGCCTTCTCCATAAAACATGGCTAAGTGTTAATTAATAATAAGTTAATATTAAAAAAATATCCATTTGTTTGTAATTTTGAGTTGAATGCCAGATGATAAAGATCAATACGTCCTGATTAACAGTATGCAATGTATTTTAATGCTTAAGTAAATAAATACGAAAAGTAATTAAACAAGTCATTAAAAGTGTAATCAAATATTTTTTGAAATCACAGTTTCATACATCATCATGTTCATCATTGATTTTGTTATACCTTTGTTATTTTTCGTTGTTATTGTAGTTAACCTTCAGAATTATTATGTATTATAGACTCAGCTGGAGGGAGTATAGGTGAGCTGGAATAGATTTTGGAACCGCCTGGCCAGGTGAAGTGAACCTACAATCAGGAAGGGACAAAAGGACTTGAAGTGGAGTCAAGGGTAGTTTGGGGTGACAGCCTGCCACCTAGAGAGGCACCTTCATTCACAGTGTATCCTGCGCCCCAGTCTATTCTATTATTGTATAGTTTTATTTGTATTGTATGCATTATACAATTAGTCTATTGATAATTTATTTAATATAATCCTCCTATACTTAAAACAATACAATTATAGAGCGAAAAGAAAAAAAATGTACTAGTTTTAATTGTTAAGTGTTCCCCTAAAATAAAAATATGTTGCTAATTTTGACTGAGGACACTTAACGTCAGAATTTACGAAGCTATGTATTCAACAACACCCCTTATCACGTTTCTTTGGGCTATGGTTTTCTGGTGTATAGTGGCCTCTCTGAGGATCTCGAGCCTCGGTTAAAACGGATGAACTGTTTCTTAAGTCTTAGACTTGGGATCATTAGAGACTGCCACAATTCGCACCGAGGTTGGGAGGTTGTTCACTTCCTTCCGTTGACAATACTTCCTTGGATCTCCTCACCTCTATTGCATCATTATGACTAATAAGCCCTCTTACCTTTACAGCCTAGAAAATGACCACATTAAATTAGAGGTAGAAAAAAATTAAAAAACATAATAAACAAGAAGATGCTTTAAAAACCGAAACACCACTCACGACCAACAATCCTTGTCAAATCTAGCCACCATCCAGTCAGTCTTCGTTCTGATGTTGCTTCTCTGGCAAACTATCCGGTATGATCTAGTCACTACTATATGAGCTATGAGGTATGAGCTATTCACTAATAGCGTTCATAAAAAACAGTAATGTTATATTATTTATTTTTAATCAACTTTTATTGAATTAATAACACTGTGTTTATTATCCTCGTACCATCTTCCATAAGACAAATTAATTACATTTATTACAACTATTGGCGGGTCAGTATTTAAATTGCGAAATTTTAATGAAACTTCTATATAGAATTTAATAGATATTATTTTTTTAACATAAAAGGGGTAAGTTACTTCAAACAAAACGTGATTCCGTGCAATCTAGTGGTTAGGATACTGACTTCTTAGAGCCCCCCCTGCCTCATTTTAGGCTCGTCTAATAATTTTTTGTCTTAGTTGGATAACCAGGCCGACTCGGCCTCTCAAGGATAAATTCAGTAATAATTCAGGATAAATTAAGTAATAAAGGATAAAGTAACTAATTCAATGATGTTAGGCCTAGATCTAAACACGTTAGCGCTACCTCCCAACTACAGCGAGAACCATTCCGCCATTGATTTTTATTCGTTAATTTATATTTTAAATCATTGTAAATATTTTAACTATTATTTAATTTAAGCGAATCGTATGCATGGTATAGTTGTTTTAGTTATTTTATGTGATATAGAGTCCACTTAAGAACCTGTCAATAGTCTTTCTACACGTTCCTCATCCTTTTAAATACTTCAATAATAATAATTGACGGCACTCCATAAAAAATGTTGCTATGATGGAAATACAAAAAACATGTTAATAGTTTTAATAAACTACTCAGAGGGGCTCAATGCATCCTCATAAGAAAGTAAATGTAAAATAATTATTGTTCTGTGATTTTGACGCATTGGAAAGAAACTTTTCTCTTTCAGTATTTTCATAAAATACTGTAAAGTGTTCGGCGAACGTGAGCCGAGACGGCGATAAAAAGGACAATTGGTGTTATCTTCGGTTTCCTGAGGAAGTGGCCAATGTGCATGCCTAAGTGTTGTTAGGCTACAACCTTGCCTCTTCATTCTTGCCTGTACTCTGTGAATAGTCTACTTCGGATATATGGTGCAGGCGTTCTCATGGCCGTGGCCCACTCCTTGGGGGTCTCCTGCCGTTGTAGATAGTAGGTTGTAGATTGTATCTATCAAGCTAACTATGAAAATATTCTGGATGTTTCTGCGATCTGAAGAGTAGAAAATCGTGATTGTCGGTCAATGATAAGCCGGGATTTTTCATGTTCTCTCGAGATCTTTAAATACTCAGGTAACATTTGAGCCAAATCCGATTCAATACACCTTTGAGTGAGGCAAAGCTAACAGTTTATATTTATGCCGGATCATTAAAAAAAATAAATAAATAAAAATAATAAACAGAAAAATTTGTATGGTAAGATTCTTTTTACGATACTTTCTGAGTAGTTTTGTACAAATTGGTCTCCGCGGCTGCTTTCAATACTTCCAGCCGTAGAAACGAGTTGTTCCAGAGCATGGTTTGCTTTCAAGGCTTATACCCTCAAATGTTTCAAACACAATCTAACCACGCTGTGCCAATTGAACAAACATAATTGTCCAAATGAAGGTACGTTGGATATATTTTAGTCTTTACCTAAGCAACATATTTTGACAACTGGACACTCCTAGTAGTAAGATGTGATACAATGAAGTGGTGGAATGCTAGCACCTTCTGTACTAAATAATTCCTAAACTTAGGAATGGTAGAATTGTACTATAACTAATACTGAATGAGTACAGTCACATCTTCTTTTTTATTTTATTATTATATTATTTTTCAGCCCTTAAGAAAAAATACATTTACGACCAAAAAATTTAAATCTATGGACAAATTTAAATGGCTTGGTATTTTAATGAAAAACATTTTTTTTATATATTAAGTAAAATCGGAGATATATTAAATTGAAATATAAACAATGCGGTATACTATAAGAATGTTTTGATTTTATGTTATTGAAAACTTTCCAATACTTCTATATTAATTATACTATTGGTATTTCATTAATGTTCGAGCTGAGAGTTCTCGACAGAAGAGTTGAAAACTAGTAAATTGTGCTCAGATTTGTAACTTTTTGTAGCTAGAGGTTCGATGGCTAGAAACCGAACAAAAAAAAAAACGTAAACTATACAGTGCAAGCCTATTTGTTGATAAATATCTTGAATTGTACTATAACTAATACTGAATGAGTACAGTCGCATCTTCTTTTTTATTTTATTATTATATTATTTTTCAGCCCTTAAGAAAAAATACATTTACGACCAAAAAATTTAAATCTATGGACAAATTACTCTTGAACTGTTACTGTCTTACAGCTAAGATATTGTCGAAAAAGAAGCAAACGAGATTTTTATGACAGTAAGTATCACTTAATGTGACTTTATTTCACTACATATTATTATTCAAGAAGTCAAAATCTTTAACTTGACACCCTACTCAATATTATAGGAAAATATTAATTTTTAAATCACCAACTAATTGACTAATTAATGATCCTCTAATAATTTTCATCATCATCGGAGTTGATGACATTCACCACCATGAACAAAGTTGTGAAACGTTTTAATGCTCAATATGACAAGGAAACAATTTATTTATTGCTTATCAGTATTTAACTAATGGCCACATGGGGTTGTTTTAGTTTGCCTCTCAAACATGGGGTGAGAAAAGGTTTCAAACACTATTTTAATGGCGTTTCGTAATTATGGTACTTTTAAGTTCTAGCAAATATTACATATTATTAACCACTGTGTAGAGGCCTTTAAGAGTATACTTTACTCGATATAGGAGGAAAATTAATTATCAAGTAACTAATTTATGGTTATTACTCACAAGAACAGACAGACACACAAAGAGTGAAAAATAAGGATTTCTGACTTTGAGAAGAAAAACACCAGTGTAATCAACAGTGCCCGTTGTTGAGTGTAAACAGTATAAAAACCATACTCTTCTGTTTGCCTTTAATAGATCTCTTTGTCAGTTTTGCCAATTGAGCCGCCCCCTAACAGATGAGAATGCAGAAGAGAATAATTGAGGAGATGAAGAGGCAAAAAAAGGAGAATTATTGAAGATAATTGAAGAAGACGTAATAAGGCCCATTGAATTACCCATTCTGCTGGAATGTTCTCCATACAGAACGGTAAGTATAGTCACACGATCTTAACAAACAAAGTATCTATTTACTTAAAGATAAGATTTTAGATGTTTTTCTGTTTTCATTAATGCTCATTCAGTGAAAAAGCTAAAGGCAACACAGGAAGTGGTTGCGTTATTTCAACAAGCAGCGAATCGCCCCCACGTTGTTTACAGATAGCAGATATTTATAGAACTATCAAAGACAAATATTTTATGCTATTAGGTCAAAACAATTAAAATTAAAAATATGATAAGAAATTATTAGACCGATCAGACGTTGAGTCCATGCTGGTTAATATGCATTAACGTAATGTATGGGTAAAAAAATCAAGGCTTATGCTATTTTAGCATTAAAGTTTTTATTTTTACCATGGTTAAGTTCATAGAATGACACAAAAAATTTAAAGGCACGATAGTATACCAAGCCGATTTTAGTAGGTTTAGTTTTGCTTATATTTTAGCAAATTATTTTTTGTATTAGACTTTTTTAAGACGATTTCTATTGCTGAGCCGATAAATTATTTTTGATTAAACATACCAATTAGTCCAGCAAACCATTTTTTTCAATCAATTTTTTAATATTTTAATAAATTACTTTCGCCCTTCAGGCTTCTTACAATCTAGACAGGATAATTCATGTAACGATATAAGTCTTTAGTTCACCTAAATATTTATGATTATATGTACTACTGCAATGTGTAATTATAAGTGCATATCCATTATACAATTTAGATAAAAATTTCCATTACAAAAACTTTATTAAAAAAATTAAATTAATTTTTAACAATTTAATTTAATTTTAAACAAATAATAAATCTTCAGCTATTTTTGAGTTTTATAAAATGATGAACGTCTTGTCCCTTCACGAAATATTTTTTTAGGAAAACGTTTTCGATTTGTCAGTCATCTTCAACTTACAACCATCTCCCTTTACTTTAAACTTTAAATTTGAATATGTTTTCATATTATATTAAATGCACTGAAGAGGACTGTCTGAACACACAAGAACATTCAGCTAATAAAATATAATGTGGAGAGAAATGATATTCTTTTCGTTTTAAAAATCTATGAATCTACAACCAGCATACATTTTTGATATTACTAAAAAAATAGTTTAAATTATTATTTTTAAGGGTATATTTTTTTTCATTAGAACATTATTGTCGGGAACATAAGTAGTTTTTGACCAAATAAAAGTGTATTTTTTCTACAACCTAACCGTTGTTGAATTGTAAATATCCTTTCTCTTTCACTTTTTACAATGAATAAAGTTAGTCAAAAATAATACTAAAGAATAATTTTGCTAATTTATTTTTCTCTTCAAGTCAATTTTCTGATAAGTAAACCATTTCTGAGCTACAAAACCTACACCTACCCTCCCACACTGTAACAAGTGAGAGCTGTGGATTGGTGACGGTTCTACCCCAATGCTCTTTGCTTTCCAAAAGAAAAGCATAATAACATATATTTTAGGACATATTCTGTTGTTCAATGTTCCTATGTGACTGTTGACACATAGACACATGATTATAATAAAATAAGCCACAAAACAGATATTTTTGTATTATTCATTTTTGTACTATTCACAAATATGACATCAATATCTGTAATAAACAATAGGGACAAAAAAAATTTGATCTTAGTATCAGTCTTGTAATTTTTTTTCCATTATTTGTAAGAATTTTTTCCTAATAAATTAATTGACTTAGAAAGAAACTATAACGAAAGACAATAATTAAATGTGAAAAAGTTAAGCAGTTCATTTTATTTAATAAAACATACTGGGCACTAGAAATATCATTTTATTTTTAAATATATGATTTATGTCTTCAATATATCCTTAACAAATTAATTAAAACCTAGTGGATGGAATTAATTTACAATGTTTCTCCTCGTAGCTTCCCCAAACACACAAATCATAAGCCATGGTGTTGTTGAAAATACCTATAAATTTCAGATCGATTGGATCATTTTTACTGTTTCTATCGTAGAACAGACAGGCAGACATACAGAAGACGATTATCCATTACCTGGTTGAAAGTAGAACCTCTCCCTTCGGTTTCTGAAACACCTACAAGCGTTTATATTCGCATCCATACTTCTAATCGATTAGTGTCGATAACAAGAATTTGAAATACTAACTGATTAAGACATTCGGGAACGACTAATTCCTGCAGACACGTTGGCAGCTACTTGGCTGTTGCCCAGTCAATCACAGACATAATTAATCTTGCTCCTAGATATCTGTTCCCTCAATCCATCTACCATCGATAGATCCCGCCGGCTGCTAAACGATTGTATACAAGTTAATGTACTCAGGCCGTTGTGTACTCACAGCCTCCTGATTGGTGAGCGTCTGTCTACATTATCCTGTCATTTAAATTTCACTTGTTTGCAAACATTGGCAAGACTATTCCTGTACCGCAATTTTCCTCATCTACCTATGATAGCCACGCAAGGCAATCTAAGTGTTGTTGTTTTTTAGGAAACCCGAGTTCGTTATTACTGACATTTGGGCAATGACAGTTTGCAATATTTTAGAGGCATCTGGAATATAAAATATCTTTTAAGAAAAACACATATTCCCAGTCTAAGAATAGACTCGAATTCAAACTTTAGATCTAAATATTAGAAATTTATTCCTGAAAAAAGTATGAGTTTAAAATAATCATTTTCGAAACCAATTTGGAAAAGGTGACAGTAATGAAACGAGTGAGAAAATGATCTCGCACGAGTAACACACGATGTTATTTTTATGGAAATGATGGAATTACTGAGAAAAAAAAAAATTTACCATTGCAGCACAAATACCTTCATCTTTATTTCATAAAACATTTTGGTAACTGAAAATTAAAAAAAAATGTAAATATTTGTAATATTTATTGATGTAAGTGAATATCATTTTGTCAACAGCACCCGGTCCTATATGATGGGAGTGGTGATGTTCCTTACCTCGTCTGTAATTGAAAATATTTTCTTTTTAAATATAAGTATAAATAAACTGAGTTAAGCTATTTTTATTGCATTTTAAAAATTGATATTTTAGAATTAACCCCGTACTTATTTCAAAGTAAAACATGTCCCTTCCAGCTTGGCAACAAAATCAAAGGATTGAATCCAGATTCCCAACACCAGAACAACTACACCACATGAGAGAGCACCGAAATATATTTCTATTTTTCTTTTTAAACAACTGTAATACGACTATTCATACGTTCTAAAACGTATGTTGAGAAGCGGAAATGTTTTTTTTTAAAGCCTTGTGTTTAACCACTTATTGCTACTATTAAATTCTGAAAGAGTACAGTTTAGTTATTTAAAAAAAAAAAAACTAAATATTTATCACAATTATAATGATTTTTCAACTGATCGGGTTATTTTAAAATATTCTACACCTCAGATAGTTTCTTTGTAATATCTTCTTTCTCACTTTCCAAAAGAGTTATGTATACAAATATATATATGTTGACAATTTTCCTGTAGTCTTTTCCAAGTCCAGGTAGATTTTATTTGAGAAATAGTATAATTTAGTTTAGACTAATTCACCTTTTTTTCCATCTCAAGTCGGTTTGTAAAAGTTTTACTTCTTAGTCGACCGTCAAAATTATTAAACCCGGAATATCTGGAGAAAGATGAGCCGGCTTATTGCTTAGCTGCAAGTATGTGTTGTGTTTCTTTTTTGGTAATTTAAAACCAAAAAAATATATTATTTTGACCTTTTTAAACTAACCATGAGTTTTAAACACAAAACCACCAATACTATGGTTAATCAAGAGTAAGGTATTCGACGGTAATAATGAATATTATGAGTTGCCTTCCTCTTTGGTGTAGTCCTAACTGATCTTAAAAATTTTCTCATTCATTCATGATGCAACCTTTTTTTTTTAAATAATTTTTTTGTTATTAATGAAAATTTTAAAATAATGTTAACTCTACTAATATATAAAGCCTACACACGAATCTAAAAAATTACACTTTTCCATTTTTTGAAAACAAAAAAAAAATTAAATCATTAAACCTCAGCCTTCTTCCCATTTTTAATAGTCAAAAATAAAATAAAAGCTGTTTAAGATTGATATATTGTCTTTCTTCTGCCAACTGCATATTTAGTGGAATTTTCTAAATCTATTCAGGACAAGCTGTGAGAAAATGTTACCGCCATTACATATTGTCATATACATATAAGAGGTATACAATGTAAGCTATGTGCCTTGAACTATATATGCATTACCTGTGGTGACTAGATATAGCCAAGAATCGCCGACGATAGCCAAGAAGAGACTGCGATCTAGAGACGAGGAGGTCTTCCCCACCACGGCTAGGCGTGAACTCCTACCATTTCCCTCGACTCCACCATTGACCCCAATTGGACAACGCTTTTTTTCTGGGCATTTTTTGGAATTGCCATCTCCTTGCTCCGTATGTGGGAATCCTAATATGAGGGTTTTGTATCTTGGGAGGCTGGCCACTGCATCGCGGACGTACCTCATCGATGTCTTAGAGCTAAGCCTGAGCCGAGAATTGTAAATAAAACGTCAATCCAACAAGTTGAATATCGTTTATTTTCATCCGTCTATCCTTCTTCTCACCATCTATCCTAACCTCCTATATTTTCTTCTTCCGTTTTCATTTAGCTTGGAATGTTCTTGTTTTTTGTGGAAGTCAGTCTCGGTACTGTACGGTTTGAAAATGTAGGGACTGATTGCGACGGTCACGGGGGAACTTGCGAGAATGATAGTAAATCTGGGAATATTCCCTTTTATTAGGCGAATAATTGACTCAATTCATCCATTGTAAGTTTTTTTTTTTTTTTCCCCAAACCTCGTCAGATTTGTCATACAGTAGAAGTTCGGAGTAAATGCACTTGATCTATGTGGGCACCATTTAACAGAAGATATCTGCGGCGTCATGAAAAAGTGTACATGTCGAGTGATCTGAAAAATATATAAAAATCTGACTAAAGGTCTCTTTTGTCGTGGTCTATGTCGTGTAAAATGGGTAAAGTCTGATTCCGTAGCACGAAGAAGAATTTCCATGTGAAGTTTAAAGTAACATAATTTTGTTCGTTATATTTCAGTAACTTGATTTGTTTAGTTCCTTCATTTGATGTTTAGCACTGAAAATGGTATGTTTACTTAACCTTTTTTTCACAAATACCATTCGAATTGAAAAAAATATGTCATCCTAACTGCTTTTTCTTTATCAGTCTAAGAAATTTAGTGTAAACTTTCATTTTATTTGTTGTTTCTTTCTGACTGTCGGCAATCGACAAAGGCTTAAAGTGAGGTGCCTACCTGCGTATAATTATGCTTGGGGCTATACTAGGTGAGTCACTTCTAGTTGTTTTTGACAATCAGATCATTAGATATCTTGTAAAGAATTGCACTTTTTGAGCTAAATTACACCCATCCGGTTTTTATTGCACAATATATCAAATTTCATCTAATTTAATTTTTTTTTAATTAAAGTTCCATTTAGAAATGCAATTATTATGTTTTTATAAATTGGTATGTATTAATTTTACTTTATTTAACTTGAAATTTAAAATGTAGAGAAATGATAATATTACCATCACGGTAGTAAATGGGAAATGATTCACAGTATTGCTATTCGTAGAAACAAAGGGGCCCTTCTCCTCTTTATTTTATTTTATGGATAATCAATTCACGGATTGAGGAGTATAATATATGGATAAATGCTTATCCTAAATTAAAAGTTGGTGGGAAGGTGATATTTTGTTCGTGCTGCGAGAAAACTATAGGACACGACAGAACATCTCTAATTTACGTACATTTCAAATCAGGTAAGCGTTTTATTTATTGAATTATTTTAGACATAATCAACTTTCATTTAATTCAGTTAAATAAAAAAAAAAAAATCTGTCCAACCTGGTCTTGTAAATTCAATCCAAACAACCTCCAACAAGAACGATTTGTGTCAAGCATCAGTAGGGGCTAATATTAATTTTTTTAAGCAGCAGTCGCCTTCTTTCCGACTTACACTTAAAAGAATATACCGGACTTCAAGAAAAAACTATTTGGAAGGTATTTTTGAATCGACGATTGTTGAAAATCAAGGACAAAATAGGAGACCATTACATATACGCCATCGTGGATGAAACTACCGACGAAAGAGATCTTTACATTTGGAATCTTCTTGTTGGAATCTTTCATCTGGAAATCAAACCGATACCTTCGTTAATTTCATGCAGTTCACAAGTTCTATTAAATACTGGCCATAAAAAAAGTCTCACGTTTTTTTAACGACAACCTAAGTTCTGAATTACAGAAGAAAATCCTCAGATGCAGTGCCCTTCATGATCAAAGCGTGCGCTCAAAACATTTTGCCCAAATATGATCCACGTCACGATCTCATGGATCGAGTGCATGAGAAAGTGAAATTTTCCTGAAATTCAATAAACTTGTGACTAATAGAAAAAAGTGTTCCTCAAGTCTCCATCTCGGGTGGTGAAGTATCGATATGTAATGAAATGTCAACTATCGCCGGAACCTGTTTTAACACGATACGGGACATGGTTAAATGGAGCACTATTTTACGCAGAAAATTTCAACAAATTTAAGGAATTCGTGAACGAATGAGACGAAAGTGAAACTCAATAGATCAAAAGAAAAAAAAAAACATTTTAAATTCACCATTCATTACATCCGATTTAACATTTATTAAATCACACCTATCCACCCTGTCAAATGCTCTCACAAGGTTGGAATTCAGAAATCTCAACTTGAATTCACAGATCGAAGATCTTGGAAATTCTTCGAGAAAGTCTAAGAACAATTGAAAACGACAAGGGAAGAATTCTAAATGGAAAATTTGACTTCGGTAATGAAAAAAAAAACGTTGGCTGCATTTGCTCAATACAAATTAATGTCTGCATTAACGGGAAAAAAAAATTGAAGATGACGCAATTCAGCAGGATCCTTCTATAATCACCTGCTACAAAAATAGTCCGTTTAACTTAGGTAGATGTGGAACGTTCCTTTTCAATCATTAAAACTGACATCTTAACTGACAGATGATCCATTTTATTGTAGAAACAATTTTTAAAATTTACAACACCGTACTCTTGTATGAAAGTGTTGAAAATTAACTTTTTCCAGCATTGATTATTTATGTTTATTATTATTTTTTAAATATTTTGTACTTAATATACCAACAATATGTAAACCAAATTTATATGTATACACATTTTTTCCTCCTATCGTATATTATTTATTTTATTTTTTTGATTTATATCGCCCAACAAAATTGTGTTTTCGAATTTACGCTAATTCAAAAAAGGTTAGATTCCGTGTATTAATAAATTAAACAAAAAAGATGATTTTTGCATGTTTTAGGCGTCATACACACGATTTTACACATTTTAAGGTTTTTACTGTACGAAAAGCCGGTTTCTATTTATAACCACTCCTAAACCACTTAATCAAAATAAGTAACAGTGACTCAAACTGCATTTCTTATTTCATTTTTAGAAAACGATAAAATGTACTTATAAAATGTATTATACTTCGATCGCAATTCAATTTACTCATGCGCAACGAGCTGACATAATCGATAAATAAACTTAAACACAGCATTAGAATACGTATGATTTATATCTCACCTCGAGTTTGGCGGAATCATTACAGTACAGGGATCTATCCCGGTACACAGGTACACAGGTACCTATCCCGTCAGAAAAAATCCTTAGAGGCTAAACTGGGAATCGAACCTGGGTCTCAAACAATCGTATATTGTCATGTATGTGCGGTTTACAATTGCAACCGTAAACGAATTCTAATTATTCCTCCCACCTTATGATCATTTTATATTTATTATTGATTATAATGTATTTTTGAAAGGGAATTTTTCGAAATATTGCTTTTAAAGACTACGTTAGTATTTATTTAAAAAAAAAAATTTAATAGGTCACTCAAAAACAAATTCAACACGCACATGGCCATACCTAAAGCAAGACAAGCTTGGGCTAGTAGCACAACACTAACTTGTCACGCCTCGACGACTACGGAAAAACTGGTGTAGGACCTTATTGATTTATATTAACTGCCATTAATTTTAACCTTTTATATAAGTAGGCATCGTCGATCTTGTCACAATCCATATTACCTTTAAGTCCTGACCCACCCCGTATATTATTTTAATTAGGTAATAATGATTTATAATCATTGAATATTGTTTCTTCACTTTGTTCGTCACATTTTTGTCTTTTATATATATTTAAAATAAAAACTCAATTCACTTTAAATGAATTTTAAAAAAAATTACGAAATTTAAAAAATGCGTTTAATGACGTAAATTACACAAATATATTGATCATTTCTAATTCATTTATTATAATAATTATTTGAATAAGTTACTATCCCTCCAATAATGCATATACTTCAAGAAATACAGACGAGTGGCCTAGACTATTTTGTGTGGATGGTTTTTTTTGGAATAGCTTTTACTTTATTGTGGGAGAGATTGTAATTAGTTATTTTGGAGAATCTCAAAAAAAATTTATTTAAAGATTAAGTAAAAATCCACTAACATAAATGTATAGTAACTAAATTTATGAGGCCTCAGCCTGAAACCTGTCTACCTTACGGTGCGAATAAAGCCCTGAATGTAACATAAAACTTAAATCCGTATGGTTTTGATTCTTATCTGTGGTAATTTAATATTTAATTAAACTTAAAAAAAAGGACAGAAATGAAATTTAAGTTAATATTTATTTAATGTGATAGGAGTATCAATGTTTGTTTGCATCCTGAGAGCAATACGAAACACTCATTATTCAGTAACAAAATCTTTCATAACGATCCTAGTATACCTACATCCTTAATCTCATCTCTTCAGAGTTGAGCTATGTAAGCCTCCACTGGCCATATCAAAGATGCTTGTCATAGATATTGACGTGATTACATTGTACTCATTACTTTTGTACTCAGGGGTTCAGGATGATTGTAGGTATATGTGAAGCAGTATAACGACTGTGCTAGGGGTTCAGGATGATTGTAGGTATATGTGAAGCAGTATAACGGCTGTGCTAGGGGTTCACGATGATTGTAGGTATATGTGAGGCAGTATAACGGCTGTGCTAGGGGTTCAGGATGATTGTAGGTATATGTGAAGCAGTATAACGACTGTGCTAGGGGTTCAGGATGATTGTAGGTATATGTGAGGCAGTATAACGGCTGTGCTAGGGGTTCAGGATGATTGTAGGTATATGTGAAGCAGTATAACGTATGTGCTAGGGGTTCAGGATGATTGTAGGTATATGTGAAGCAGTATAACGGCTGTGCTAGGGGCTCAGGATGATTGTAGGTATATGTGAAGCAGTATAACGACTGTGCTAGGGGTTCAGGATGATTGTAGGTATATGTGAAGCAGTATAACGACTGTGCTAGGGGTTCAGGATGATTGTAGGTATACGTGAAGCAGTATAACGACTGTGCTAGGGGCTCAGGATGATTGTAGGTATATGTGAAACAGTATAACGACTGTGCTAGGGGTTCAGGATGATTGTAGGTATATGTGAGGCAGTATAACGGCTGTGCTAGGGGTTCAGGATGATTGTAGGTATATGTGAAGCAGTATAACGGCTGTGCTAGGGGTTCAGGATGATTGTAGGTATATGTGAGGCAGTATAACGGCTGTGCTAGGGGTTCAGGATGATTGTAGGTATATGTGAAGCAGTATAACGACTGTGCTAGGGGTTCAGGATGATTGTAGGTATATGTGAAACAGTATAACGACTGTGCTAGGGGTTCAGGATGATTGTAGGTATATGTGAGGCAGTATAACGGCTGTGCTAGGGGTTCAGGATGATTGTAGGTATATGTGAAGCAGTATAACGACTGTGCTAGGGGTTCAGGATGATTGTAGGTATATGTGAAGCAGTATAACGGCTGTGCTAGGGGTTCAGGATGATTGTAGGTATATGTGAAGCAGTATAACGACTGTGCTAGGGGTTCAGGATGATTGTAGGTATACGTGAAGCAGTATAACGACTGTGCTAGGGGCTCAGGATGATTGTAGGTATATGTGAAGCAGTATAACGACTGTGCTAGGGGTTCAGGATGATTTTAGGTATATGTGAGGCAGTATAACGGCTGTGCTAGGGGTTCAGGATGATTGTAGGTATATGTGAGGCAGTATAACGGCTGTGCTAGGGGTTCAGGATGATTGTAGGTATATGTGAAGCAGTATAACGACTGTGCTAGGGGTTCAGGATGATTGTAGGTATATGTGAAGCAGTATAACGGCTGTGCTAGGGGTTCAGGATGATTGTAGGTATATGTGAAGCAGTATAACGGCTGTGCTTTTGAGTGTATTTGTTAATGGATAGATAGTGTAAAGTTAAATGTCTTATATAACACTAATTTCCAAATGGTTGAGTAGAGAATTAATTGGTTGAAATTAGTTGAATTTAAATTCTATTAAAAAAATACAAAACAATTATTGAAAATTCTGTTTATTTTTTATATTTTGTTTTTATATTTATCATCTCATGAAAAGTATAAATCATTTCATATACCTCATAGGTTTACTAGACTAGCTGGTTGAATATCCATGGGCAGTACAATAGCTACGTAATTTTTACTAAATTAAAACTACAGAAATAATCGTTTCATTGTAAAAGTTATCAAGTTTTCAATATTTTGAAGTTCTAATTTGTTCGTTCGCATCACAGACAGAGAAGCTGGCCCTCTCTTGGTAGTGGTATCTTAATTAGGGAGTCACTTGTTACTAATGAAAATTAATGAACTTATCTCTGGAGCCTGCCGAGTCAACTGCGGTGTGTGGTAACCGGATGGCGGGGTTTGAATCCTGGAGAAGGCTGTGAACTTATTTGCGATTGTTAGAATGTGTTGATACTGTCTGCTAACGATCATCATTCGCATGAAGGTCGGAATATTCTTCCTGCGACCGCATCCGAATAACACCGAACAGTTCCTACCGATCAATCATGATTGACAGTCATCGGCATTTTTAATTATTAGTACATAGGCGAATACAAGTTTTTATAGTCTACCTATTAATCCGAATTGAAATTCATAAGATATACTTAAACCATCAATAATCACCGTTCAAGCAGAAAAATCCGACTTACGGTGGATCAATCTCGGTCGCTGGTGTACGTAGAAATTTTTCCCACCTCGATGATCGTGATTAAAGAAAAAATTGTCCCTATTCATAAGCCGGTATCTGAACTTTAGAATATAGACAGGTATCCCATCTCCACACATAAATAATAACAATAAATTTATTGTATATAGAACTGTGATTAGATAGCGAACACATTGTTTGCAAATGTTAAGGAAATTCACACCGACACGCAAGGACGACCCGACATGTTTGTTTACATTGCCGTAGATACAATAATGCCGGATGTGCTAGGCTCTGTACTCACTGGTACCACACAAGATTAAAAAAAAAAAAAAACTGCGGGGGATCAAACATTTGACGGGGATATTTCCCAATTTCAAGGTCCTCAATCTGCCCCGGCCTAGCGAATTCACCAGGGATCATTATTACCAGTCAGTGCCTAACTCGAAAGTATATAGCCAAGTACCCACCACGTTATCACAAATGCCCCCATTGGACAGAGTCCAAAGCCAGCACACGTTCCCTTCCTTAGACCGCCTCACAATGTTTATATCTGTTTGTTGCCTGGATAAACAGAATAAATTTACAGCTGTAGGGATTCCGTGCAAAGAAAAATAAAATACAATGTAATTTATTATAAATAAATTATTGATCCTGCAATAATATCCGAACCTTTATTTTTTTGTGTTTTCTATTTTTCCTTATCGAACAGCAACTGAAATTATACTAAGAAATTCAATTTACTTGCCAAAAACTCTTTTATACACACAACTCTATCAAACGATCGGATATAACAGTTTACGAGCCAGATGCGAAGAAAAAAGCCTCAATTCTAATTGTTTTAAAAGGGGAATACTCTACTAACAACAATTCAGGGAAAATCCAGTTGCCTCAGCAGGAATGTACGTCTGTATGTTCTGCAACAGATGTTCTTTGACAATATCCAATCGGCAGGTTTTTCAAATCACAGCTCAGAAGCTATTTAAGATTCACAATTGTCATTTTTTTTTCACCGAGTTCGAAAGCCATACCAATAAATAAAAGATCATTTCGATTTCATTGGGTCCTTTTTGTCCAATATTTCAGTTTTATTTTTAGTTTTTCTAAAAAGGTGGCTTTCACTTAACTATATGGTTTAACAAATATAATGAAACGTTTCATAGAAATAAAGATTTGTCGTTTTCATAATCATTTAATAAGCACAAGCGAAGTCCTCCGTAAGTACCTCTGGCTTTGTTACTTCGATTCCTAAGTCCTTTGTTTCCTTAATAGAGTACCACAAATTACAATTTTATTGATCTTGTCAAGGAAGTACAAATTAACTCGGTAGTATTTCAGCTGAGGCTTAATCTTTGTATTTATATCTTTTAAATATAAATTTTATACTTTTTTCAGGTATATTAGGTTTTAAGTGTAAATTAGTAAGACCAGTATGTAAGTTAATATAGGTTTCATTTAAATTGGACATGGGCTGGGACTTTTTAAAATTTTTCCCTAATTACTTGATTTTATTAGGGTAAGTACAACAAAATTTTGTTACAGAGGATAAAGGTTATTTGTAACTATATCCTTTGTTTTGCCACACTCATACTACCATTGTGCATAACTTTCAAAATAAAATTTTCCTGATATTACGAAAGTAACTTTTTTTTTGGCCTAGTAGGATAAATGGAGTTGATCTGTTGGGGAATGTTACATTGTCAGCAAGACGAATCGTTCAGACGCTAATTTAATCAGATCTCTCTCTGACTTTCGGAGCTCTAATTTAATCATCTTCACTCCTAGTAGCTACCTCGGTGGAGAAAACACTCGAGGGTGTGTCTATGTATAAGGCCCAGTGTAGAGGAAAAGACAAAGGAATCCAGAATGGCCGTGCTCCAGGCTAACTGGCCCACTTGGTAGGTAATTGTAAGAACGGCAGTCGCGTAGAGAGGCGTTAATCGCTAACGGCCACATCCTTCTCAGTTACTGCCGATGAATATAGCACGGTTTGTCACAAGGACACGCTCTCACGCCTCTTCCTTCTTCTCACTACCCAATCCCACAATCGGTTATCTCACCGCATTTATTCAATGTATGTAGTAACTGCTTTGAGCCACTGAACTAGCTCATTTGTATATGTTCACGACCAATATGGCAACGGGGTAATAGTCATGGCAATGTGACACAATCACTGGAAGGCTCGAAAAGTTCATAATCAAAGCAAACAAGTTTCAACTCTGATGGGAATAAAAAATAAACATTGATAAAAACTGAAGTAATTCTATTCACTAAATGTAAGCCCAAATTAATTTAGGAAATACTGCCCTTAAACGGTCCCAAACCGTTAAGTATTTAGGCGTAATTTCCGACAAAGACTTAACCATCACACCTAACATAATTTCTATTAGACCAAAAAGCGAGCGATTAGACCATTTCTTTCCTGTCTAAAAAAACATCTAAAAAAAAAAAATAAAGCATTAATTCATAACAGTATTGCCAGACATCTAGTAACCTATTCACCGCCATCCTTCCTACCAGAAACTGACCTAAACTAAAGAGAATATTTATTTACTGCTAGCAGGTCACGAGGCCTCTGCCGCTTCACTCTCCGGGGAGGATTATAAGGATGAGTGGCGCAGTGTAATGACTGGGCTAGGGGTTTAGGGTGGTTGGGTAGGTTACTATGGAATTTCATGAACTTGGAAGCGGAAGAAGAATGTAGGGTATATTAAGATCGCTTTGACGAGTTCTGTTGCTGAAGTAATAAGGGGCATTTACTATTGTTCTCAGGACTTATGATTGAAAGGATTGGATACGCTTGATGTTCGATTTTTTTGCTGTCCCCCGTAGCTCTATTCCGTATGTCCAGATTGGCTTAAGCATAACTTAGTAGTTAAGCAATTTATTTTCTATTGAGAGATAGGATGTCCTTCGAAGTAGCCTGTACAGAGTTGTCCAAAGCGTCTGTTTAGTTGCATGTCAGCCTTTTTTCGAGATGGATACAGGAAGAGGAATGGAATTTAAAAAAAAAGTAATGGACAGGACTTTCGGCGGATGATAAAGGAAATGTGGGAACATTTTGCTTCATTGACTTAGATCCGCCATTGGTTGCACCAATACTCGATCTCATCATGATGTTTTGAAGGTTATGGGATACTATATCGGGGTCTGGGTGGGATGACAACACTGCATTGTCATCTGCAAATGTGGCCAAGAAGGTATTAGGGGTGGAGGGGACATCAGCGGTGTATAGATTATAGAGGATGGGACCCAGCACACTGCCCTGTGGTACCCCCGCTTTTATGGGATAGTAGTTATAATATTCTAAGCTACAGCGGACTTGGAAGAAGCGGTTTGAAAGGTAGGACAGTAGGATTAGAAAAAGGGTCTGTGCTAAAAATCTTTTGTAGCAAGGAAATACTGTTTGTTTCAAGGACTGAGGATACGTGATTTAACAACGTGACAAGGCCTTGTTGAGCAGTGGAATGTCGTTGGCGGAAACCAAACTGGTGAGTAGGAAAAAGGTTTTTGGATTCAACAATTGAAAGTAGACGTTTTAATAGGAGTTTTCAATTATTTTTGAGAGGATAGGGAGTAGGCTAACTGGACGGTAAGGCTGAGGTGTCATTGGGTGGTTTACTGGGTTTAGCGAATAGGACAATAATGGAATGTTTCTGCAGGAGAGGAAAATGCGTCGTTCGGGTAATGCAATTACAAATGTTGATTAGGAAGATTATGTCTTTAGGAGGAAGGAGAGAATATAGAATACATTTTTTAAGAGTAAAAATAAATTCACTTAGGCGTTCTACCAGCTCTCGACTACATAACACCACTCACATTGACATTAATTATAATATTATTAAAGAAAGCACTCAAAGGTTTCTAGAAACGTCTAAGTGTAGCAAAATTAATTTTTGCATAATGTAGCAACTTCATAAAAAGAAAATACATAAAGAAGTTTTTTTTGTTTTCCTACATGTAAATAAATGGATATAATATTTTTCCGTATTAATTGTATCTAAAATAGGCATCTGGTGTCTGGCTACTAGACTTATAAGTCGTTGTAAATATAATTCCTTCTAATAAAAAAAAAAAAATGTCGCAATCCTACCCACAACCCTCTTTAACACAATGTTTATATGAAATAATCTCTTCTTATGAAATATTATTGCATTAGTGGTAAATGGAAACTTTTGTGCACTTTTACAAACAACATACACTGCAGAGTCTGAAGGGAGTGGCTCTACTTTCAAACAGGCAATCGTCTGATCATCAGAAATTTAATAGACATATTCAACACCCTGGGATTAAGCTGAAAATATTTCCGATAAGATAGAATAGCCGGAGTCACGTGAAAACAACCCAATATGAAACAAGTTGGTCTTCTCGTTTTTCTAACTTATAACATGTCTCAAAGCGCATAACTGAAACTATTGAACATTTACGTTATGTTCAGATTTTCCTTTCATGATCAAGAAAAATAGTAACACAAAAATAAATCCAAATATATTCTTAAAAGATCCAAGACCAGAAACGACTATTTCCTTGTCAAAGTGATTCTCATAGGTTTTGTCTTGTCATTTATGTATGTGCTTTATAATTTACCACTACTTGTTGAAAAGGCTATTTCAAAATTGTTTAACTAATTGAGCTCTTAGTTAGTCTAACAACATGTGTGAGTCCACTGACTATTTTATTAACTACCCCACTAACTACCCTAAAGTGAAAAGGTTTGATGGATTAAATAAATCTTAAGGTTTTTTTTTTCCTCAATAGTGAAGCTAATTAGTTGTTGTTTATTTATGAATTTTCAGTATGACTAGGCTGGTTTAACACTTAAATACAAAGTACGATAACAACAAAAATACAAAGTATTTTTGGTCCAATAGGTTTTTAATTAATTTCCTTAGTAAAACCTTCATTCATTTGGTACCAAAATTGAGGCTTTCCTCACCAACCAATCATTTTTTTATTTCTTCTATAATAATTCGGGTCCAAAACACCTTCCTGAAAAGACTCATATCCTTTTCCATTTTCCACCAAAAAAGACTTTGGGTCAGCCTCTCCCTTTGTTTCCAGAACGTGCCTATTTGAATCCTGCCTACAGATCTGAAAACCAGATTATCCGTGTACCAGGTTTGCATAAGCACTGTTTAATATTCCAAGGTGAATCTAACTTCCTTTCCTAGATATTTCAGCTCCTCTACTTAATACCATGGGAATTTTTATTTTATCTTTTGAAAAAAAAAAAAAAAAAAAAAATTAAACAATATAAACTGAAAGCAAACATTCTGAATAAATATTTCAGTTTTCAAAATTTTAATTCTAATATTTATTTCATTCTTAGTCATTAAATAACTCTAATAATTTCATAGAACATAATTGACATTTCATTCCCAGAATAATGTTTTTTAAATGAATAATAATAATAGAAAAATTCATCACTTAGACATGAGTTGTCTATTCATAGTTCAGAATAATGGTAGACAGTTCCTTAATTCAAGATGTTTTGATTGTATGTGGCTTTGAACAGTGTACCAACTACAAGCTAGGAGAGACCTATAACAAGTGTCCTATTCACCAACAGACATACATCACTAAAGCACACATTACTTGACAAGACTCACATCAGCTTACTTAAGCCATCCACTTAAGGTTCTCCACTAGCAAGTCTATCAGGACAAGTCTGCAAATACTGCAGAACAAAATACTCTGGTTGGGAGAACCCTAGTTCATCAGGAATCATCAAATTCATTTAAAGTTGATCATGCCCCTAATATCTTAACGAATAGAAAAGCATACAAAGAGGCAATTTGGTCGTTCAAAACATTCTTTGGTAGATTAAAATATTTACACAATTCTGCGGCAGCATTTTTCAACTAGGCCAACTTGTCCAATAGAGACTCAAACCAAAAATTCAAGTCGAGTAATTAAAAGTTTCATTTCGGTTGTGAAAACTATAATTTTAATGACAGTTTTAATGGCTTTTTGCGATAATAGTCCAAAAAATCCCCAACGTATAATGCATATATTTAATCTGGTCATCAATACCTTTGCTTAATATGATAACTAAATATTAATTAGTTAACTAAAAGTAATTGATTGATAATGGACCCTTCATTAGTATTCATAAGGTTTCTTTTATTTTTAGCATCTTTGGGGAATCAAAACTTCAAAATATCATATCATTCTTTTATATAAAAGTTGGATTGTGAATACTCCTTTAATGACAGTTTTAATGACAATACATAATTATAGTTAATTTTACCTCCAAAACATATTAAATATTATTCATAGAAAGGTCGACATCTATAATACTGTTCCCTATTCAATTTGAAAGAAAAATATTTATTTTTTACTATAAATTAATTTGTTTAAGACACCTTCATTATTTTTCACAAGGCTGCTTTTATTTTTAGCACCATCAAGGCATCAATTGGAACTGACATGCAAATTTTTGTGAATTGAAAAAATCACTGGTTGAGTTATGAAATCAATTTTAATGGCAGTTTTAATATTTTTTTGTAATTATGGTATCAAAAAATCAAATTCAAATTACACATCGTAGATCAGGGTGCTACTCACAATTATAGGAAAAGATTTTTTTTTTGTAACACCAACTAAATAATTAATTAATCTCCATGTAAAATTTCATTTTTCTAGCATGAGCATGGAATCAACAAAGCCCAGATCATAAAAATACAAATACATACACACACAGGTAAAAACATGAGGGTTTCTGATTTTTAAAAAAAATCAACAAAACCCTAAAAATGAAGCAAGACCTTTATAAATATTTTGTTGTTATTTTTTCTAGCATTTCATTCCTTTCATAACATTTGTGTAAAATACTTATATATTGGTCCAAATAATTTTGTTTGTGAAGCAATGCAATTTTTAAAAAAAGTCATGTTATTACTAGTTTAATAAATATTTAAATACAACAAATATATTGTGCCTCTAAAAAAAAAGTTGAGGCTACATGCAGCTTTGCTAGTATATTGTCCATTTTAACATTGGTTAGTTTATGAGCAAAAATGCTGAAAACTGTGGAAAAGGTCAGTATTTCAAAAGAGGGCAGTCTTAGACACAAACAACAGCCAATTACGTATGACCTACTACAATGAAATAATTAAAGATGTGTAGTCTTTCGGAAGACTTTAATTATAATTGCAGGGAGAATACTGAGCGATTACTAGCTACTAACTACTGCACTTGATGTTTTGCTGTAGTTTTCTACTGTGTAGAGGAAATGTTTACTTTTAGCAGGCTAAAACTGCTCTGGGTTATCACTCTCAAGAAAATGAATTTAAAAACAGTTATGTATTAAATAAGTTTACTCATATTTATAGTAAACATTAATTTTAAACAAATTGATATTATAATAACAAGTTATACGATACACACTGACTAACTACATGTCTAGTATATTTTTTAAAAACAGCTGTTATATTAATATCTATAAATTTTTATATGTGGGGCATTTAGTTTCAAAAACAGATTTTTCAATTTTCAGAAATTTTACAGGAGAGACAAAAAACAACCCCAATTTACATTAAAACTAAAATATTGTCGACGATGAAAACCATATTAAAACCATCTTGGACCTCTGTTCTGTCCAAAAGCTTTAAAAACATTTATCCAAATTCAAATACCTCGATTGGAGTTGTTTTTGTCTCTCCTGTAAGATTTCTGAAATTGGATCACGCTGGTTTTGAAGCTAGACACCTCATATATGGCATAGAAACATCACTCCCCTAAGTCTTGTCATAGAATGTTTTATTTATTTATTGATTCTCAACCAGTGAATATATATATATATATATAGCTATATATTGGCAGAGTACATCCAGTGAGTACTCCCCTATATCTTTTTGTTATTAATTGAGATCTCTATTCCATCTCCTCAGTCGGCGGGTTATAATCTAATTTATATATTTTTTACACAGCTATATATTTTTTTAAATTAACTTAGCATTTAGCTACTCTGCTGAAGCTCTTCTTATGCCCATGATTCTTAACTATTTTCTATTATTCCCAACCCCTTTTCTAATGGCTGAACAAAACAGACAATTGAGGGCATTATCCTCAAAATTATTTTGTAATAAAAAATAGTGTTATTAATTATATTCTCATTGTTGCAACATTTTATGTCATCTTTGTTCTTCTCTACTGAGGACATTGGTCGAAGATATGCTTCAGCCCATAAGATGATATCCATGCATCAACAGGATTATTATTTCATTACCACTGAAACTATTAAATCCCTGATCTGACCAAATCAACTTATTTAATATTGAATGACCTGTATATGATAGCAAACATAGGATGCACACATTTATTATAAAGTTTTAATACTATTGATATGCACACAGCTTATATCTAGTTTCATAGCAACAATTGTGAATCGTTCGGCTGAAATCTTACCATATTCACTGAATAGTAATGTATGATTAGTCAATTTAGAATATGATCATACATTACAAGAAACTAGAAAACCTATTCTACGTAAACTAACATAATATATATAATTCATGTGCCTCAGATACAACTTTTTCTGCATGCTACTTTGTTTGGAATGATCCTAGAATTTTCTGAACAATGTACTTAAGCATTTATTTTTTTAAAACACATATTTAATAATTAAATTCAGCTTTCATTGATATATTACTGTGAATTAATTTAAATAACAGTTTTATAAATATGATAATCATTGTCTATATAAAATATCACATCACACAATTACAATACAATAATTCTTGAAGCTATTGATTTGATTTAAAAGTATCAAATTGTTCCTGGTGTAAATTTAACAATTGGTTGTATGCATTGTGTAAACATTGGCTAGTTCCTTTTAAATCGAACCTTATCTGAAATTCAGGCTAAGAAAATTTTAAAGTGCTGGTAATCCCTCGGTAGATACTCCAGCACAAATACTTCAACATTGGACTTCACTTCATTAAGAAGTATTTATTTTTTTGAGTCTTATTCTTCTACAGGTCTCTTCTCCTTTTCAACAAGTTGTTGAGTTTCTCATCGAACAGTTCTGGAAATCTGGAGGTGGTGTCTCCCTGTACCTCCTTTCTGAAAAAAAACAAAACAGAAAAGCATTGAATTTATGCCCACTAATCTTGGTAGGTCGGATTCCCTAAGGCTTTACACCTGCATTAATTCAGCTTGAGCCTGTTCCAGGGCAAAACAGATAAGCACAACCTGCATTGCAGTATCCTTGTCCCCAAAATCGTCTGACTTACATAGGTCTATAGCCGATTGAATCTGATGAGAACCAGGATGCTCCACTAATCCAGAGCGACCCATTTTGCCCTTAGTCTCACTTCAACTGATGGGAATAAATTGTTATAGAATCATAAAATTTCATCTTCATTAACTATAAAATAGTGAAAAATAAATGCAATTAAAGATATGGAGATGCATTTTCATTTTCATTTTTTTCTTGATTTTATATTTCATAACTCTATATATGTGCAAAATTTTATATTATTTATAAACCTAATCTGGACACTTTAATGATTTATCTACACTTAGAATTACATAAGTAGTGTAATGAGTGAACAGCTCTACTTTATGAATGTTAAGATCATTTAGGTCACTGGCAACTTCTTAAGTAATCTTAACATCTTTCAAGGTAAATAATTCATGCCATGAAATATTTGTTTCAAATCTTGAAAAAGCAATCCCCCACTTTGTCTTAAGTTATATAATGCTAAGAATATTATAATGCTAACATTATATATAATGCTATAAGTAGAAGCAAGCCCCTTCTAGTGTATACCTGTATGCCTCATGACTTTATGGAAGTCACTGATGTTTCCTGTTATTTTTGTGAGTAAACGACTGCATCCCTCCAAGACCTCGCTCCCTATTCCCGGAACTACCCTTTTCTTATACATAATGTTGTGATATTTTAATGTAATGATTTTTGATAGTGTTTTTATTAATAAACTATTAGGGAGCGTTGAAGAACGTAATAACGATCCGTGGTTCATGCCTATGAAAGTATGAACGTTGTTATTGCCGTTATATTAACTATTAATATTTATAATAAAAATAATATCAATAATTAATATAAACATTTCATTTATAAACTTCAAAACAAGCAAAGTATAAATATCCGAAACAACTGGCATTGAATAACCAGTTGAAAGATCAATAAGGCAGCGGAGAGATGCGAGATATATGAACCGGCAGAGGACGAAAGGACAAGCGCTCTTTCATCAGGAACCGGCAGAGGAGGAGGCAGGACCAGAAGGCACGGTTACTACTGCCTCGTGGTGCATCAGGTCAGGTCAGCCCTTTTCACTTTCACCCGGCATGAGAACAAAGGACGCTCAAGTAAGACGATCCGGATCACGCGATGCAGCTTAGAGGAAGACAATCCGAATCACGCAATAGAAGACGACCATCGAAGAAAGCCACACAAAGAAACACTGGCCAGTATTAGTATCACTTTACGAATAATTATAAGGTACCATTTTAATGTTAGATTTAATAGTATTCTTTTATTACGTAAGTAGTTAATTTTTATATCAATTTTTAAATCAATGTGTGCAAATAAACCATTATTCCTTTTGCCAGAAGTTTCCTATATTTTATTAACAGAACCTTGAGATAACGTAAAAGTTAAATATAAAGTATTAAATTATATGAAAAAATATATATAAATAGTAAATATTTGAATAATACATGTCTCAGCTTTAGCCCCAGACCCCACTTGTTCCCACACATCCCAACTAGAATGTAGTAACATAACTCTTAATATTTGTATATACCAGTGTTTTACTTCATAATAAAGCTTTTCTTTCAGTTCTTCTAAAAGACTCTCCTCTACAAAGATTATTTAACTTTAGATTATTCAATAATGAAAAACCTTAGGAATTTTTATTAGATTTGGCTTGAGTCAGGCATTTTCACAAGTATCAAATATTTTTGGAAGCATAATTTAATTCATAATTAACTGAATACATTAAAAGTCAACCTAACCGATTATTCTGATATATCACTTGTTCTTATAATAGTTTTAATTTTTGTTAAAACTTAAAGAATAGGTTATTCATTGAATATTAATGGATAAATCATGCAGTATGATTAATTTGAATGATGGTTAACTGGTTTCAAGTTGACATCTGCTAGGAGTCTTAGAAACTACGAATGTAGTATTATATTTGGAAATTATTCACAACTGACTTTAGGGATTTCTGTTGACAATTTCTTGAACTACTACTGTCTGAAGAAGAACTGGTTCTTAAACTGAAATGGAACTGGTGAAAGGCATTCAGAGGTTTTGCCAGCACTTAGCACCCTTACATAGAAGTATTGATTATAGAAATGTTACCAACTAATTCAAGATTTTAGGCATAGAGGATATTCCTGTAAATTATTCTAAAAGGGCAAGATTCCAAAAGAATAAATAAAAATATATTGTCATATTAATAAATTAACTCATTTATTATTATTATTTGAGGGTGGCTCTCGCTCCACTTATTAATTATAAAATGTAGAAAAATAAATTTTAAATTAGCCCAATAGTCTTCATTTATGGACTAAAATTAAACAAACTGTAATTACAAATATTCACAAATAAAAATTGTTACATCAGACAGATACCAAAACAACTTTTTGAATATTAAAATTATTACTGCATTGGTAGCTTTCTGCAGTAATAACCCAATAATTTAATTAAATTAGCAAATTCATGTCTATAATTAAAGGACATATTACTCAATTCAAATACCAGAAACTTACAAATATCAAAAAAAAATTATAAACACAGTGGTCCCTTTTTTTTTTTTTTCCTAAACCCCTTGAATTTAATACAATGTGAAAACTATGAACAAAAGAATTGACAAATTTTCTCCTCTTTCTGCTATGCTAAGATGCATTTGAAGGAGGTTGGGTTTCATAAAATCAGATTGAAGTTAATAGTTAAATAACATGAACACAAATCTAGGTGATAGGGCTCACCTTCAGTTTGAAAATGTGGGAGAAAAACTTACAAACTAACCTAAACCTAGAACCTAAGACTAAAGCGTTCCAGCCGCGACAGCGGAACGGAACGGGGGTTATAATGTTAAACACCGGGTTTGTCAGGTATTGCAGGGAGTCGAAAAATTTGATATGTCTACGTTGGATGAATTCATCCACCCTAAGCAGCTCAAAGATCTCATGTGCTCACTGTTTCTTCGCTGCTCTAATGAAGTACCTCTGACCACTTTCATTAGTATACCGTCAGTGGTCCCTACTTCCAATTCGTACATTCATCAGAAAAAAGTACTTTAATATTGAGGGAGGTGGTATAGACCATAATAAAAACTTACAAATTACTATTGTACAATTTATCATAACTACTTAATCAGATGATAATAGCCACTGTTTTTGAGGGTTAGTCTGGAAGATACCTGACAAGATGAAATGTCTACATGGTTGTTATTACATGAATCAAGACTGGAAAGAAAAAAAGAATGAGAGACAATTGGCTTAATTTCAAATTTATTTTTATAAATTTTATATTTAAAGAAGTGACTCTGTGGACCAACATTAACACTATGTGTCATAACAAACCTGGGAATCTTTTCGATTTAAGTACTCTATAGTAATTAGAGTGGCTCCTGGATCTGCAGCTGCAAAGACTTGATTCAGGAGAAACACGGAAAATTAAAATATATACATAAAAAAAACAAAAAAAATTTAATTTAAGTCAAGAACAATAAATATACATAACAGAAATAAACCTAATTATTGCTTTCACGTTATTGCCAAAACTAACAAGTACTTCCTTGACAAATTATAATAACTAAGTTATAATAATACAATTTTTAAACATTAGATAATTTCTCTGAGTGAATATATAAATGAGTAGAATAATTTATTGAGATCGGCTTACATTCTTGTCTAGTGATCAGGACCTGTTGCATACATACATGGTATGGCAAAACATGGTCGGTCCATTGATAAATTTAATGAAAATCTAACAACTCTCATCAACCTAATCTCTCCTCTACTCGTTTAGATAATTTCATTTCATAGAACGAAAAGAAAATACATGTACACACATATTACACTGTAAAACAAACACATTGGGGGAAAAAACATACACAAAGTTAAACACAATAAATTACAATGTAGAAATAATCAAGAGAAATCTTACTTCATTTGGTTAGGTCTTTCTGAAATACTATATATATTTATATACATGAAAATATAATAACATTTGTTTATATCACAGAACAAAATTTTTTTTTTTGAATTACAGGTAAAAAAAAAATAATGGTAACAAATTTGTAACTTTGTATATTTTCATAAGTAATTTTAGAAACATGCTATTAGTAAAAATACTTTACATATGTACAAATAATTTTCTTTATTAGAGAGGAAAAACAAAAGCAATTGACATCACTAAGCCAGTTACTATTAAGTGATTTTAGCTTTTGACATCAAAAGACATCGGGGTCCAAAAAATGACACATTCGTCAAGCAAACTGTCTAAGCAATGGGAAACCTATTACTACTCTCTTACATGAACAAAATTTTCAATTTGTTCAGTCTTCAACAATGACCAGCATTAAAAACTTAAAACTAAGAGCTCAATAAAATAATAGTTAATAATTGCAACAAAGTATGCAAGCATTAACGTAATTACAAAAAAATCAGTCACAATATCTGAACACATTCAATGGACTTCTATTGAAGATAAAACAATACATAGGAAGAAAAAATACTCAGATAATTTTAACATTCGATGTTTATTAACATATTAAAAGATTAGAATAAAAACCAGCAATCTCTATTCCATGAAAGGTTAAAATTGTATTTTCTTTTGAACCTGTCAAAATTATATACATGGACTTTTTGGAGTTAAATAACACACGTGTAACTTATTCTACATTTTACTTTTAGAGAAAAAAAATATGGAACAACTGGTTCATACTAATCCTGTTGATAATTAATAAAGCAATAGAGTAAACTCATGAAATGGATATGTGATAAAAATTTCGTTAATGCAGCCAGTCTTAGCAACTAAGTTAACTGACAGGTTGAAATGTTTCTTATCAAAAAACTAATAAGCTAGGAATAGTATTATTTTGTCCAGTCAAGTTAAACTTAGAAATGTGTTATTCACAACCCCATACTGTATCTACTCAGTTGTGCAACAGATGATGCACAATGTTAACAAGCTCAATAATTTTCTGCATAAATAATAAAGGAATCCTTTAATTAATATATAAAATTCTGTAGTAATACTTAAATTAAGTAACACTAAATGGCAGTGTTTCACTGAGGTTGGAGCATAAATAAAATTTCTGCATACCTTACAGGAAATAAACATAATAACAAAAAATAAATGGCAAGATAAATGATACTTTTTATTATTGCATCAAAAAATAAAAAAAAATAAATAGTTGTGCTACAACTGCTAGGTCACTTTTTTTATTTTTACATAAACTCCTCAAATTAACAAAAACACATAATAAACAATAAATAAATAAATAAATAATTATTTAATACTCGTATAAATTATTGTATTACTTTTAATACCAATCAAAAGTAAATAAAATTCCCCTAACAATAAATCATGGGAGTTTGTGGTGACTTTTTTCCTCACGGAGTAATAGCTCTTCTTTCTAATTCATCTTGATTTTTAATAATAATTTACATTTATATCATACCATTTTCTATGGCTAAATTTAAATGTTATGTTCAGTGGTAGGTTAACTATTTTTGTCATAATTAACCAAATATTATGTATAAATTTAATCTAATGTAAAAATCACAGTTATATTTGCACCTAAATTATTATATATACATAAAATAAGCTAAAAATTGATATAACTTTTTAAATAAACAAAGTTATTTATCAACATGTGATTTACAATTCATCAGAATATTAAAAGTTTAAAAAATGTAATAGTTATAAAGGAAAATAAACCAACCAGTTTATTTACAAATTTAAAATACAAATCCAATGAGCACTTATCTATTTAAGTTATATTTAAATCTAATATATACATATTTAAAGCGATTCTTCCAGCTTAATCCTCTCTTTGTACTTTTCAAGAGTCTCATGTATAGTTGCCAAGGAGTATCGACAATTCTCTTCATCACACGCACACGTAAAGTTCTTATATTTGATAATCCAGAATTTTTCCCCGTAGTCAAACCTTAAAAATGAAATGGTAACAGTTAATGAAGGAATTGCGGGCCATATCCTCTCAATCACAAATAGCAATTGTTGAAAAAGGAAGGAGAACAGTATACCAGCATTATGGGGAGTTAAATTTTGCTCTATAGTAATAAATACAAATATTTTAGCACTCAGCAAAGAGTGGTTTCTCATGACTTGTTGACTGTTCACCCCATTTCACTGTTCTCTATTTAGTTACAGAAGACTTCTACAGCATTTCGACCTTTAAGCCATCTTGTGAGTAAATCGGGAACTTATTGAACCATTTCCCATTGCTAGAGATTGGTGGAATCTACTTTTCAGTCATGGAACAATGGGAAACCCTTTGTTTAGCCTATGTCTTAAATAGTTCAGTTGACCATTAAATATTTATAATAAGAACAACACATGCAGTTTATTTGGGAAAGAGAATTTAAATGGCATATGAACACATTGTTAGCGGGCACAGAGGATCCTATTCAGGTGCCACCACCCAGATAGTAGGATACCATACTCGAGGTCGCACTACACTATAGCCCAGGTTACGTTGTCTCTGTTGATTGATAGTAAACACAACCTTGTCAGTAAGTAACAAATCTCTAACAACATAAACATAAAATTTCTCTGAAGAAGTCTTCTCTAAATAAATGATGATCTATGATAAGTAGATAGTATTAGTCATATCTTGTCATAAACAACCTTTAGTCCTACAATATAAGTTAAAATTTTGTCTATTAAAAATAAATATGAAAGAAACATGGCATATCTGTTAAGGCAATAGCTAATTATGATTTCTCTGATTGAATTATAGGTTACTTAGGAGACAACAGAACAGTTTTTGTATTGTTATTCATTTACCCGAGTTCTTCATTTGGAGCTATGTCTCTTGCGGCAAAAAATGCTATTCTAGGAAAATGCAAGTCGTGATGGCCGATGAAAACTCTGACAGGGACTAGATTTGGCTTGCAGCTGTGATTTACAAACCGTGTTACATTGCCATATTTACAAGCATCAATACAATATGATTCGCCATCCTGTAAATAAAAAAAAATTGTTTCAGATATTTTATATAGTCAATTTTTGTAGTGATTGATTATATAAAATGAGTGACTATTAATAATAATTATTAGACAAAGAAAGAATATAATGGAAAAAATATAAAATATACTAATGTAGAATTTGACCCCGGGACCTTCCCAGCACACGAAAATAAATTTACCCAAAAAGAACTGAATATTGGGGGGAGGGGGGTCAAATCATGATCTTGCCAGCATATTTTTTTTTTTGCTAATAATTTAAGTTACTTATACATCAAAATGAGGTATTGTAATGTTATTCTTAATATTACAAAATGATTAAGTTATTATTATTAAAGTTAATAATAAGAAAGATTAAAGATAGATACATAAAATTACAATACATTTGCTATTAAGGGTTAGATTCCATGAGTGGGAAGATAAGAGGTAGCGGAGATAAAAACACAAGCCATGGGAACAGTATATAAATATACGGCTAGCTATTTGGGTAAGAGCGGCTAAAGAAGAAGGAGACTCAGTCGCTATGAGAAGAAGAGTGCATGTATGCAGACATGGCTAAGAGCTGGAATCATTCTTGAAGTGAGTCGTGCAGGTATATAGAGGAATAGCAAAGAACACCAACAAGGTGGAAGAAAGACATCCCTTATTGATGAGCCCATTAAGCAAGTGTCCATACTGAAGACGAATCTGTAAGTGCCCGAACTCATTCTACAATTTTCCGCCATTAAAGACAGTTCGATTCATAATTCATATTTCAAATATAGTTAAGATAAAATATGAATGTTTGTTTGCCTGAACGCAACCTGTTGGTTTTTAATATAAACAATAGTGAATTCATAAATAAATCTTTTATTATAACATATTAAAACCTGATATTCTTATTTATTTGTAACGAGAGGTTATATGGTCTTCCTACGTAGTCATACATAGACATAAAACCCTAAGAGTTTATAGTAAGTATTTAATTTGGACTATTCATTATCAGTTAAAATATATTAATAATATCTTGACTAGTAAATTCACTTCGGAATATTATAATTTATAAAAAAAATAATGATATAACAAGCTCCATTTCTGATTAAAACCTTAAGCTAAATTTGAGGCAATCATTTACTTGATAAAGACAACCATGCACTGGTTTGATTTTAGGTAAAAATCAAACGATGGTCAAGGTGCCATCCATAGTTCTATAATTAATTATTAAATACTAAAAACAATCTGCTATGACTAGCTCATTACAACTGTTTCATCACCACCTTAAAATGCAGAAGATATGAGGAAAAGACAAAAATAGTTAAGTGGATAAAATCTTACTCTATTGTCCAAATCAAATAGGTATGAGTCATCCTCCCGAGTATCAGCTTCACAGTCGGATATTATCTCACCAACGTATCTGAAATAAAAACAATACTTTCAATATAAAACTATAATACAATGAGTAAAAAAATAATTAGATCATTGGAGTTAATATGCACTAACATTCTCTGTTAACAAACCAAATCTAGAAATCGTCTAATTTCAATTAATCACATCGATTCTACGGTGCTCTAGGCTAATGTTTCTAATAATAATCTTTGTTACGTCTTCTTCTGACCAGTTAACTATAAAATTATCATAGTACAGTAATTAATCAAATATGAATATATTTCTGACAACATTAAACGTTGTTACAATTACTTTAACATCCTTTATTCCTCGATGTGATTGCCAATTTTTTTAATTTATAAATAGGAAAGATGGCAGTTTTAAGATAAAACATTGATTTAATTTAATAAAACAATTATCAACTCACTCGCAAACATATGTGCCCTTAGGTATTTCTTTTAACGTTATTACACCCCATTCTTTATGTTTCGTCCTGCAGACTTGGAGTTTAGCTTTCATGCCTCTTTGAACAATACGGTTTTTACAAGTTATGGCGTTACATTCACAACTTTGGTTACATTCGAATATCATCGGCGGATCTGAAAAAAAGAAAATTAATTACGCTTATTAATACTACAACCAATCAAAGAGCTATGTACAAAAAAAAATCTTTTCTGAAGCTCCTACATTAGAATTAGTTTTACGATTGAATGAAATTCTACAAAAAACATAGAAACAACTGGGTCCCGAATCATATAAGAGATACACAAACAAAATCTAAATCTATTCACCCATGAAATACTAACCTTTAAAGTTAAAGTCAGGTAATAGTTTACCCCTATTGTCATACCAACAGCGAAGGCTGATTCTGGAGCATGTGCAGCTAGCCGTTGTGCACATATCTTCACATCTGCATCCCTGTGTGCATACAAATAAGATAAAACAAATATTACAACAAATAACATAAAAAAGTTATTTTTTGTTACACAAGAAATAATCGAACAAAAGAAGTTAAAATTAGATTTTCTTATATAGTTTAGCATCTCCTAGTCCACTATTCATAAATAATTAATCAAAACATACTTCCTAATCAACTTTTTTTAAATTTCAACAAGTTTAAACATGAGGTCTACTGTAATTAAAAAGGAGTGAAATCACTTCATTAAAAAAATAAGATCAATTAAATGGAGCAATTAGTTAATGAACTAATACATTTCAGTTTTTTATGAATTTGGTTTCAAAATAGTAAAAAAATAGTGTTATTTTGCTGGATAAAAAAACATTGTTAGGATTTAAAGCAGGCTATCATGCAAGGTCTAAAATCTATCCTAACAAATTTAGAAAATTGGAGACCGTTGATTTTAAAACTGACATCATATAATTCATATATAATTCAATCATTAACTTTCTGCTTATAGGAGGCCAAAATTTAAAAAGTAAAGAAGAGTGAGTGGTTCGAAATTCAAGGAGGCTGAAGTAAAAAAAGACAGACTAATTATTTTCTTATAAAACAAATATCTCATTAACTAAAATATTAAGTAACACCAATGATTATATATGAGGGGGTCGAAACCAGAATCGATTTTTCAATAAACGATAAAACCTCATATGCTAATCTGCATGAATTTCTAAAAAATATAGGTGTACCTGGCAGAACAATGGTTTTTCTTCTTTTATATGGGGTAAAAAATGTAAAAATTGTAGATAATAATACTATCACCAGAATATGATAATGTTATAACACATGACTATGATATTAGATTAAAAATAAAAATATAATTATAAAGCATACTGTCATGGTTGTTATTCTCCTATCGATGGATAAATTTGAAGTGATACAATTTTCAGAGACGTAAGTAAAACCTTTTGGCTTTGGCATATCATCAACCTCATTGACGCACTGAATCGGATTATTTTCCTTGCCTCGACTAATGTCACTGAAACAAATAAAAGACAACATAAAGAAAACTTTTTTTTTCAATTAGATACATTCAAGTCTCCATATATTTGACAGATATTATAAACCAGTAGTTCCAAGGTTCGAATCTTGACTGTTTTATCTTAAAGCAAAAACTTAAAATTAAAACAAAGTAATAATATATTGGTAAACATACTTGGTAAGGATTCTCGGGAACTGAAGTGGATCAGGAACTAAACCTTTGATTTTCATATTGAGCTCAATAGCAGTTTTACAATATGCTGAATCGATGAGGATACAATCTTTTGGAAGCTGGCCAGCTTTGTTTACAATGTCTGTACGAGCTCCTCTCGCCAACAGCAACATGACACAGTTGTCTGCAGCCTGTCGAGCAGCAATATGTCTGTGGGTATTTAAATAGAAATAAAAAAAAAAATTTCCAAATTGATAATTAACATGGACACTGTTAAATGTTGAACTGAAATTATTTAAATTTTATTGTTTTAGTTTTAACAAATGCTTACAATGGAGTATCACCATGGGCATTACACAAGTTGATGGCTGAGCCATAGTTAAGAAGATCTTCTGTAATTTCCAAACTTCCAGAGAATGCAGACCAGTGCAGAGCAATGTTCATTTCTGAATCTCTCAACTGGGGATCAGCCTTTTTCTCAAGTAAATACCTACAACACAAAAAACAAAAAAGTAAGTGACATTTCCATGTTCCTTTTGAAGTTTTCAATCACTTTAAAACAAAAAATTCTAATAAAACTTAATTAAAAAATAGATCTGTGGTACATTTCATGGAGAGTGGTTTGTCATACCTATGATCAAAGATAAATAGCCCTAACTTATCATCACAGCTAACATCCTTTAACGTTATTGATCAAGATATATCAGTATCAAGATATATTGAAGAAAATACAATTTCACATACTTGTTCCATCATACTAACACACTACATAAATATCTCATAGTTCAAAGATATGGTGAGGCATCTGAAACTAAGGACAAATTGTCCCCACCCAGAGCTCTGGGGGCAAAGAGGGTGTGAGGAGTAGCTGAAATGTGTAGGCATCTAAAAATTTAATTCCTTAAATATCAATTATTAAACAAAAGTTTTGCATGAAATCGTGTTTTTTTTTTTTATTATTGAACTAACAAACTACACACATGTATGTAATGTACATACACAATGGAGGAGATTTCACATCCAGCTCCTTTTCAATTTTATTTCTATTATGGGGTGCATGGATATCACAGATATTTGGTTTAATGTGATTATAAAACTTATTTTGTAGTTTAGTGTTGGTTGTTACATGTAATTTGACGATAGATAAATTGGAAATGGTTTGGTTTACCTTACAACACTGGCATGCTTGTTCTCGGCTGCCCAGACGAGAGGTGTCCAGAGGCCATCATCGAGACAGTCAACAAAAGACAGCGGGGTATTGGCAGCAGAGAGGAGGTAATGGCAAGCTTCCAGGTTGCCATTTTTTGCCGCCAAATGCAAAGCAGTCATGCCATCATTGCCCTGAGTACATTTACAAACATAAATATTGAGTCTTATTCATTAATACATACAACATAGCAAAAGTGAGTAGAAATTAATAATTTTCAATATCTCACAAAATAATTTTCAATGTTTCACAAGACGTCTGCAAATGGCATTTCAAATGCAGAAACATCAATTGACAAGGGCCACTCTTTTTTTCCACTTCAATGCGTTTTATTATTTTAGGGAATAATTGATTTTTTACATTACAAAATTATAATCGAGTCTCAGGGAGGTAACTTCTAGGTTTAGGGAGTCTATGTTTCGCACATATCCCTATCTGTAAATTACCTAAAATGCCAGCTTAGACTACTTTCACATGCGATATTGCTAGTTCAAACTTCATAAAAAATTACAATATTTTATAGTTCACCCATCACTTTTGACGGTAATGTGCATATATCTAATTTCAATGAAGATTAAATTTTTAATCTTTTTAATGCATTATTAAAGAAAGATTTAACATGTTAAGATTGATTGTGATTCACTATTAGCATTAAAACAACAAGAAAACCAAACCAATAATCATTGTATATTAGATAATTCCAGACTCACTTTGAAAGTGACATCTGCTCCAGCTTTGACAAGATACTTTACAATGTTGTTGTGTCCGTTTGTTGCCGCTAGCATAAGAGCAGTATATTGGTTCTTATCCAAGGTTTCGAGGGCAGACCCAGCCTGCACCAGAATGTGGACAACAGTTAAGTGTCCATTACCTGCGGCTGCATGGAGGGCCATTAGCGAAGCAGACTCCTTTATAGAGAAGTTTGTACTGCCTATAAAAGAAATTAAAGATTGTGGACATATCTTGGAATTTTAATTGCTATAAATTAATAACTTGATAAAGTTATCTATAGATAGTCGATTGTATATTCATCATTGTGGCCAAACATATTAAAATGAGATATTTTGTTTATACAAGAGATTAGTATCAAAAGTCAACAATTTCAAATATTTTGCTTAATCAAGTTACCAATATTACTTAATTTATATAAATGAGCTCTATGGTTCTTGTTGTAACTTATTACTACTTTTCATATAAAAAACATTTATAGGTAGATAGATACCAACCCACCATTTTATTTTCATTATTAAGTTTGCTGCTGAGTATATTGGTCATTGGTTTATTTAATTGTTAAATTATGAGTTCATAGCTATCCATGAAATTAGATTTGAATGGAAGTATTTGTTGGGATAACGATTTAGGTTGATGAATTATTATAATTACATAAAAACATTATACAGTCATCAAATATATCTATGGGTGACCTTTCGACTGATGTATGTCTGTGTCAGGCACTTATAAGAGATGGTCTGCAGATAAAAGTAAAATTTGAACAGTTTAACAAATATTGCGGGAGCCTAATACAGTAATAAAGAGAATCCTAAGCAGATTTCCTAATAAATGAACTCAAATTATATTTGTTTAGGGTCTGCCATTTTGAGCTCTTAAATAAAGGGTTAAAGCATGACCAAACTTCAATATTCGCCCTTCAGAGGTGGATCTACCTACACTGACAGATGTCCCATCTCACCCTGTATGATACCTGATCTGGCCACCAAGGAGGAGGGTTGGTTACTTACGAGGGCATATTCAAAAACCGAACTACTTTTGTACAAAGTGATTTATTTAATTTTTTTTTACAAAAAACCTTTAATCTTCTTTTAAGTAAAAGTCAAAACACTTGTGCAATATTTTATTCCATTTTTCAAAACATTTTTTTTAATTTATCTTTTGTGATACCAGACTAGCGTCTCCACCGTTTTTGTCTTTACTTCTTCAACATCCTCAAAACACTTTCCTTTCATGTCTGTTTTCATTCAGGGGAATAAAAAGAGGTATCAGGGGGCTAGATCGGGTGACTAGGGAGGATGGGGCTCAGTGGTCATACCATCTTTGGTCAAAAATCGGCATATAGAGAAGGATATCGTGAATAGATAGGATAGAGAGTGATAGTGTAAATGGGAGCGTCGTCATGATGGCCCTTCTCTTCCTTAGATTTCACTTCAAATTTTCTGTACTGAACTCCAAGCCACTTCAGATTTCTCCACAACTTCTTCAATGGTCTGTCGTTGATCTTCCAGGCCGATTTTACATTCTCGTTGCTTCGGGCTGTCGAAGGACGTTGAGTGAGGTTGATCAATAATTGACATTTGCCCACTTTTAAAACGGGAAACCACTCAAACACTTCAGTTTTTCCTATAACACCATCCATGTAGGTCACTTTTAACATTTCAAAACATTCTGTACTAGTTTTCCTGAGTAGGAAGCAAAACTTTACGGCCGCACGCTATTCACAAAAATCACCCATCACAAAAACTACGATCACGCAAAACAAGCAGAACGGAACCTTCTCCAGAGACTGCACTTGGCATACTGACTGGTGTAAAGTTGCTTTACACAGTCCTACAAAACTACACCACATAAAACGTCAGTTCGGTTTCTTTTGGGTATGCAATCGTACTTAACTTACTAATGAAACAGTAATACTACATTTTCACAAATTTAACTGTCAAGTACTTTTGAAAGATTTCTTGGTTAAAATTGTGCGATTAGTATTTTTTTTTTTTTTTTCTAATATATAAAATAACTCACTCAACATAGAAAGTAGTTTCTCGGCATCTCCATTTTTACAAGCTTGATAAAAAGCTCTCTGTGAAAACCTGTAGAAAAAAAATGATTAAATTATAATTTTAGATTAGTGACAAAGACATAAATGTTAGTATTACTTTTCATAAATAATTAATTACATTCACAAATATACCCCATACTAACGACAATAATAAATAGCAATGCAAATCATATTATACCCTAGTTGTGTAAATAACGTGGTTCTGGAACAGCTTATGAATGATTGTATACTCTCAAAGTACCTACAAAGGTACCTCTTTGTATTTTCAGTATTATAGTAAATATAAGATATGGAGATAACAAGTACAACAGAACAGTAGCCTGATTCTAAAGTTACTCATTGGCTGTCACTGAACAATCTTATATACACTACTTACCTTTAGAAATAAATATGATATTTCTATGAATTATTTCAGAGTTAAAAGTTTCTCGACTTTCCTATTCTGCTAATTTTAAGTTTCGGTATTTCTTTTCTGATCTAAAACCATTTTGATTTTCCTTTTTTAATTAATGATATTTGTTTTAATTATATTGTGGTATATTCGATTAAAAAAACTATTGCACTAGTTTGAAATTAATTTGACACCAAAATCAATACGCTATCACTTTTTTCTTACTAAGTAATGGTACAAAGTAAACAGTATACTCGTGACTAAGAGCTCAACAATTCTATTGGGCCCTAAACAATGTCAAATGTCATTTCCTTTGGAGTTAAACCAATCAGAAATCATATCATGTCTTCAAGCATAGTTCTTTCAGTGTCAAAATACATATTCATGACTCATCAATAAAGAAACATAGTCCTAATTAAATGTTCAATGGTTTTAAATAATAGTATGTAAATTATAGGCCATAGCACTGACACTAAGCAATACAAATTAAAAATATAATTCTGAGGTTAATAAGAATAGACCAACATCCCTGTACCCTCTGAAATCTTCTATCAAACAATAACTACTAACTACAATAATAACGAGGGTGGTCTGAAAAGTTTCCGACCTAACAAAGCTTTTATTTTCGCTTTTATTTATTTTATTATCACCTTCATGTTGACGTCGGAAACTTTTCAGACCACCTGTGAACCAACAAATACACTTAGATTACAAATACAACATGCATTACAAAGTCGTCATGCAAACAAACAAAAAATAAGCTGTAGCCAAACTAAATAATTCATAAATCTTTAAGATTGAAAGCTTTAAATGTTTTCAAATTAAGTTGTTTTTATGTTTTTAATTCTTATTCTACTGCTCCATTCCATGCATGTTATCTCAATATTTGCTCGCTCAGGTAAAGACATTTTCTTAATGGATTACCGATCAGCCTTTCCTTATACCTACCCAGCAGGCATTTGGGAGACTACTTCAGACTAATCAGAAGAAGATGCTTCTGGAGATTAACATCCCCGGCTACTAATTGGAATTTAGCAATTTTTGTCTTAACTTTGGAGGAAATTAGACTGACTAGAAGCTGTTCTTATCTCTTTCCTCCAGCTTTTTTTTTTGTATGTATTAGAGATGGCTTTTATAGTTTTACTCTCAACTGTTACTTAATTCCAAATCAAATCAAGCATAAAAAAAAAAATTTAATGTCAAGAATTCAGATTTTTTGTATTTTTATGTAGTACCTATCAAAAAGGTTAAAAACAGCAAAATTTCAATTTTATCACTTTTGATTTCTGAGTTATGATCCAGATCTTACAAATATCCTCTAAATAAGAACTGTTTGACTTAAATAGATGAAATTTGTGTCATTTTGTTGAGTTTTTTAAGGCATTTTACTGTTATGAATGTAAACTGAAAATATTTTTTTGCCAAAACTCCGAATTTTTTTAATTATTTTTCCATCCATCAGTCAAATGGTAAGGAAGAAATAACGTATACGATGAAAACAACGTTGTAATCATTCACAATTATCTATTTATTTATATATCTTAAAAAAATCATTTTAGAATTAATATTTTAATTGAAAGAGATACTAAAATACTTTAACTTATAAAAATTTTTTTTGTCTAACTTAGATAATTTCCAAGTCTCATTTTAATTCAAATTAAAAATGTGCCAAAGTAAAAATCAGTACAGAACATAATGTTGCTACAGATGAAGCCACATTAGAGGGAACTTAACAAACAGTGGAGGAGGGGGCTTTGAAAGTCAAACTAAAAATGGAGAACCTCATTCAATTTAAAAATTAATTATTGGATACTATAAATTTTGTTTTTTTTTCACTAAATTTGCAAGCAAATGCCAAAAATTTAAGAAATCCTTTGATATTAAGTTTGTACGATTGGTTGATTTGACATGTAATTAAGCGTCAGCCTTGACTTATTACTAAGATATTATATCCTGATTGTTCTTCTTTCCACTCCCCTCCTTAGCCGTCTGTCTACCTCCTCCTCATTTATAAAGGTTCAGCAATGGCTCATGACCCACTGAAGCATCAGCAACATTCCCAGACCAATAGAGCTATTAAATATCAAAGTTATACCCACACAGTCACAGTCTCGCAGCCTGGGATTCGACAAGGCTTATTGATAACTTAACATTACAAAATAGTTTTTTATCAATAAGTGTTCAAGTATTAAGAGAAATTGAAGAATAAAAAACAAAAATAGGAGATATATAAAGCTTCCAGCGTGAAACAGTGAGAATCATTCATAGAATGTTTATCACTCAATGGATATTGAACAAATTTTCATCTAGAGAACAAGAAAAATGATCAGGAATTTTATGACTGAACTACAAAACATCATTAGAAACTATTTACCACCAAAATGCAAATGGAATGGACACTGATTATTTTCAAAAAAATTTGTATTTAATGCCGGATTGTGGAATGGTATAATTATAAAACAGCTTTATTGTCTTTCCATAACTGATAACCTCTTCTTCATTGTTACATACTCTGATATTCAGTCATAAAGTGAGGAGCATGGATATAGCAGCCCTGGTTAAAAGATACTATTGTTTTAGATGAGTTATATATCCTACATAACCAATTGGAGATGACAGCTTAGCGCTGTCAAAAGCGCTATTATTAGAAGAGTTTATCAGTTGTGGAAAGACAATAAAGCTGCTTTATAAGTAATTATTTTCTTTTTCAGAGTACTTTCCCATTACTGGAGGGTTACTAGAAGGTACTGTTTACTAACTTTCAATTAAAATAACCTTTTTAAATGTTTCCCTGATATTAACAATAAAAGAGATATTATTGAATCAATCCATTATTAAAATAAAATTGTAGCTTTGGGATTAACCCACAACAGAAGACGAATTCACATAACTTTCAATTTTATAACCTTCCAAATTACCTATAAATTCCAGACTGGTGAATAATAGCAAAGTAGCATTTATACATTACATTTCTCGGAGTAAATAAATTTTCTTAACCAATTATTGATATTAAATCAACAATTAAATAGTTTTAAAAAAGTATCCAATTCGTAACCTTATTTTTTAAGAAATTTTCATTAGTTATTCTTACAGTAACACTCTAAAAAAAGACAACACTATATCGCATGATAGTATAGAAGAAAATAATAGGCCTCAAGTATTTTAGAATATGTTTTTTTTAAAATAATAACGTATTCCAGATATTGATGTTTTTCCTATTATTGAGTATTTATAATAATATTCTAATTCCTTCCATAACAGTTGGCAGTTCTTGTGGTTGTTTAACAAATTAAATTTATTTAGTAATTAATAAGTATCATGATTCATTTTTTTTTCAAGTAGATGCCTGAATAGGTGAAATGTCATCTTTTGGAAAATAATCTGATATCTGAATGACCTATGTACACATATTTAATTTATACAATACTCGACATTTTGAACAGACTTAGGGGCTATTATTATTGTCTTTAATACTAAATGGTGAAAATTGATTTTCAAGATGCATTAGCTGTATAAGACGCACCCCAATTTTGAAGCAAGACCTAACAACCATGCCTGTGATCAGCAAAACAAATAAAAATTGAGTGAATTGACAATCTATTTTATCAAAAAAAAATTAGCTTGATATAGTGAATAGAGAATTCGATTGGATAGGAATAGTCAAGAGAAAAGAGGATTAGATTGAAGGGGAGGTATTAGGTTGAATCCATATCACTTTTATAGACAATAGTCAATGATAAATGATAAATTAAATTTATCACCATGCAACATGATATTAGATACCAACAAAACATAGCCTCTAGCTTCTGGTTCGGTAATAATTAGTAAGCATGAGCAAATACAATTTATAAAATAATCGATTACTAAATCTGGTCATGACAAGAAGAGAATATTCAAACTACTGAATTTTGAAAAAACTGGGATTTTGATGAAAATTCTACTCACTTCAAAGAAATGAAACGTCACACAAAAAATATTGACTTTAATAAAGAGAATCAAAATATGAAAATTAGGTTAACTTGACTTCGGAAGGAAAATGAATCAACTTTTCTAAAAAAATAAATATATTTTCTGCAAAAAAGAACAATTACACATCTTGTAGTAGTCAACATTTGTTTTTCTCTAAATATTTGGTTTTTTGGAAGTGGCTTCGATTTGTGTCTGACGTCGACAGAGACATGAAGGAGGCGAGGGGGGATCCGCCCCCCCATCTCGGCTGCCTATCGTATACTGCTAATAAGTACGCGCTTCATATTAGACCTACAAAAAAATTTGCGAAATAAAAATTAGTGCTACAACGTGAATAATAATAAAGGGTGGTAAAATAAGCGATTTTGTGTATTGGGGTTTCTTCCGAATCCCGCCCACCTTGTAAGTAATACCTGTGTATTAACCGGTTGCCATGACTACATCTGTATTGAAGTGAGCTTATTTTATTGTTCATTTATGCTGCCTGTATAATTTCCTCAATAATGGTAATTTTTTTTCAGTAATAAATTTTACTAAAATTATGGTACAATCTTAAGAATCCAAATTTTATTTAATTAGGCCTGTGATTATTTAACATTTTTAATACATATAATAATATTATTATTTAATATCTATAGAAAGCATGGTTAGCTTATGAATATGGGTTTGGAATAAAAAAACTTATGAGATATACTAACTACAGTTATGCTATAAACTAGACCATTGGCAATTAAAACTGTTAATGATTTAAGTTATGATCGTTTTACATTTATTTCTGGAGGCAAACATCACTTAGTTCCTTAGAATAGTTTTACACTCAAAGTTAACTTAACTAAATCTGTATATAATACAGAAGAAATAAACCAAACGCACTGAAGAAAGCCCAAACCACGCATAAGAACCTAAATATTTAAGAAACGAATACGAGAATGAAAAGAAATGAATATTAGAGGGTAGTGGTAGACATTATTCACGATTCCAGTGAGGCCAAACCTACTTCAGACGTCTGGCTACCCTCCCCACTCAAGCATTTCATTTCTTATATTAATAATAATTATCATTATAAGGAGATGTCAAACATTAATCCATGATCCCATCAACTCCTACTGTATGCTTACTGTATCCCCAAATCCTACCTTACCCACTGGTCTCAGATGCACAGTTGTCCCGAGGAATTGGGGCCTTAATCATTGAGCTCACACTAACACACTTGTGATTCAAAGGAAACAGGTTTAACTGTCATATCAAAGTTGGGGAAATTGATGAATATTTAATGAAGGAACAAACAGAAATCAACCTTCAAATAACCTCATCTTGATAGTCATGGCGACCAGTTCTTACACATGTACATGTTAAATTTTATATGTATCAGTAAAGGCAAGCGAAGGTATAACAGCGACTGAATGTCTCTTGGAATTAATTTTTATTTCAAAGCAGTTGTTTTAAAATAAATTAAAGGTTTCCCATAACTTTAAACAGTAAAACCACTGGAATGTAAGTTTACTGAACAAATTTGTCAAGAGTTGATCGATTAATGTAATTCCTTCCTTCACCTTGAACATCCACATACAAATAATCCATAAAAAAAAATGCCAATAATCAATCAAAATTAAAGGTTCTACCTATAGATCACATAAAACATACATAAATACAAAATACCTAACTAGATAGCTTAATTTACTATAAAAAACAAATTAATACAGAACAAAAACAACACAAACAAACCTCAGAGCAATCTCATTTCTAGAAGACATAACATGCATTAAGTTTTCTAACTTTTCTTTTTCGACGGAGGGGATTCCCTCGGTAGATAATTTCTTCTTGTTGAAGAGGAGGACTTTAGCGGGGACTAAATCTTTAACTTCTAATTCATCCTTCGCTTCAAACTGCCGAAACGATGTTTGACTGAAAGTGATTCGGGCATGAGAACTGGAAAAAAAAAAATAGTATTGTGAAAAAGATATTAATCAAGAACTTTGAACATTACTGAAACCATCTATAGAATTCTATAGAAATTAAAAAATCTGTGGCTATTTGATGTAGTGGAGTTTGTCAAAGAAATTCTAGGGATTAAAGAATTGTGGCTTAGATGCAAGGCTAGTATTTTATAGATACCTCTATCTTCAGGTGCTTTCTCATAATACTGTACCATCAGCTCAGGGCTATTAGAATCTAGGTCCAATATAGTGGGAAAGTATCCCTGGTATTGTAATAAATCATTTCCAAGCGTATATATTAAGATAAAAAACTCATTTTAGTTTGCTGGTTGATGACAAAATAGTACACTTCCAGTGAGGACAGGCAATACTCCGCAGTTCACAGACTAAGCTATGTGATTACCTAATGTATTTGTCAGATGACAAATTACATTAGAAACATTTTTTAAATTTATTAGTTCTGTTTTCCCTTAAGGGCTATATGACTCTCTGCTTCCTCTATATTTAATATGCTGGAAAGAGACGGATTGTTTAGTTGCATGTTGGTCACCTTGCAAAATGGTCAAATTGTTACAGTCTTCATGTTTGCCGGAGAGGAGTATGTTACTGATTGCCGTACATATACACTCCAGCTTTTGTCTCATTAGAGAGAGATTCGGCCCGTATTCGGCCACTTAAACTATGAGGAGCTATTTCTCATCCGATGAAGACCAATAGGAAGAGCTCAAGGAAGTGATCTTCCTCTCTTCTCAACATATTTTTGGTAGTAATAACTGTAATTTAATATATCATTAAGAGAATAGAGGAGGAATATAATGTCAATTAATATATTTAATATTTAGATAATAAGCTATTTCTTTTCAATAGCATAGGATACAGTTTATGAATTTTCTTTGATTTATGCCTTTTAACTCTCAAAGTAATTTATTAAGTTTTCTTTTGTCACGATTAGGTAATTAGTAGTAGATGTTGAAACCCACACATTTCAATATTAATCAGCATTTTAGTTTTCCCTTTTATCTTGCCATACACATCTTTCAACAATGGATGATTATGTAAATACAAGTATTTTCTGAGGTAATAAAAATAACATATTGTATATATAAGCAAAAAGTGGAGAAATTGTGATTTTTAGGTATGTTGTATGTATTGACCACCTCTTGGTGGTTATTTGCTGCTATCTTGAAAAAAAAAACGGTAAGAAAAGGCACTTTTTTCAGTTTTTCTTCTGTTAACTCCCTTTCAGTACATTTTAGACAAAAAGATATCATTACTAATTTTAAAGAGCATTAAATTTCCTGTAGGTTTTATACCTAAAATGCTGGGAAATTCCGCACAGGGGTGATTATTTTCACAAAATGTACTGAGATACAGGGCTGTGAAAATCTGAAAAAATGTAAAAAAAAACTCAAAGATATGATGTTAGTTCTACTTGAATAAGTTTTTTATTGGTGCAGTGTAGTGCTAAATTCATATTAACTAATCTTGTGGATGACTGAATTTTCTACAAGATTCATACAACATATTTGTAATTACTCCCAATAGACAGACAGACACTGAGAAGTATTTAAATAACAATTTTAGTGAAGGTGGACTGAAAAATACAAATATCATATATGACGGGGTCAATACATACAACATACCTGAAAATCAAAACCTTTTATTGAGGTAGTGCTACTGGGCTATAAAGAGAATTTTATTTTATCCTGTGGATTAATATGTTAAGAACGACTGATACTGTAAATAAATAAAAAAAAAATTATAAAATTAAGACTACATACTGCTTGTTTGGAGCCTTTTGCATCGGCAAAAATACAGGATACTGATGGGATTCAAGGGTGAGTTTCACTTCAATAAAGTCTTCCGAGCTACAGTGAGGGCAGAGGAACAAGTCCTCTTTCTTCAATTCACAATCCTTATGAAATATATGGTAATTCGTACACTGGTACACATTTCCCTGAAAATATAAACAAAGAATAAAAAAAAGATAAATTTCTGCTAGATGTGTCCCTGCTCCCTAAGCAGATCTAAGTTAATGAAAAAGACCAAAATATCATATGAATTTTCCAATATTAAAAATAAATTTTATTACATAGGTTATTTTGTCTTAATATTTTATAATCGTTCATAGTGGAATAATTCAACAATTATAATAATAAAGAATTAGGAACTTCTTTTAACAATATACATTAAATTGATAGATCAGATCTCTTGCTAAATTCAGAGGGGCAGCATACAGAACTCTCGTTGAGACCAATTCTGTGCAGATGGTACCACAAATAATCTTGGCACATGGCCATTCTGAAAATGGCATATCTTATATACTTAAGAGTAAAACATTACCCTCAGTATTTAAGTGAGGTGCTGTAGGCTTACATTAGCTCCATATACCACAAGAAGAAATATAAAAAATACACTAAACTAAAAATGTAAATAAGTGCTACCTGAGTGCAAAAGAGGCCGCAAGACGGACAGCAGTTGTGTCTCTTCAGTCGTTGGATATGTACATCACACATGAGGAGGAGTGGTATCGCCTTACTAGGACGGAGAAGGGGCGTGTTCTCGTCTATTTGGTTAGAGCAGCCAATTATCCTTGATTCAAAAGTATCAAGAGCTCGACAGTATTTTGAAGGAGGAATACTCCCTTTACTGGGGTATAGGCAAGGATCGGTCAGACATTCACAATTACTACCGAGGCAGGCCTGCTGCTGAAAAAATAAAAGGAAAAATATTACTTAGATATAGTAAGTTTACTATAACTGAAGACAAAAATTAAGATACAGTAATTATAGGTTGAAGAGAATCCATCCCAGATTTGAGCCCTGGATTTTCTGATTTCTATTCAGATTGCTTTACCAAACAGGTGATTGTCCCCAAAAGACCTCTTGTCTGTAAGCCTTGTCTTAATCAACAATAATTATCGCAATTTACACCAAAAATCTAATCCCAATTTTACAAATTATCATTATTAATATAAAATTCAGTGTGTTTATAATGGGTTTCTATAGGTTTCTTTGACTTAGTCCATTTTTTCACTAATTTTTTTTAATTTTAGGAAACCTTGTATAATTTATAGACTTATAAAGTAAACTATTTAAATATAAATTTGTTTGATATGCATGAGTGTACATATGTAATGAAATTGAACCTATGATAGCAGAATTTAATAAGGCTAACTTATAAATTTTTTATTGATAAATTTCTACAATAGTTAGTTCCAATTCCAAAATTCCAGCTCTCCAAATCTTCCTGTTCTGCCATTCCTCTATTCTGAGAACTCTCAGTAATCCCAACTTCTACCTCTTCTAGCAATCTATTTCACTGCAATTCAAAGTTGTAGCATTATGAAGTATTTTCATCACCGTTATATTATAGCTTCAGGAGAGGTTGAGAAAGACAGGTAGGTTAACGAATAAAAACTCAAGACTCCACAATAGTAAAGTTTCCTTTTATGAAGGATATTAAAGAATATGATCAGATAAAAAACTGTGTTTTATCTGTTGTTTTTTTTATTTTAAATTTACTGTTTATGGACTTAAATAATGATACAAAATAAGGTAGCATTGTAATATAATAGTGATAGTCACCGGAATAGTGGATTACTTTTTGAGGTGCTATTCCTTTTATCTATTGATATATAACCATTAATTCTATGATTCAATTATTCTAATGGTTATGAAATAATGTAATCATTCAGGACTCATACCATTTATGTCCTCCAGTGCCAGGTCTACAGGAAGCCATGACTACATGAACAGCACCTAATGCTCCCATATATAAATATGCTATTCTGTCCTGACTTGTTGATTTGCATATGCCTTTACGTATTGTATACATTGATAAATATGGCATTTACTTATTAATTTGGAAGCTATCACAGGGAATATCTAGAAACAGACTAGTATCTAATAGTGACTAACAGTGAGATAATAACATTTCCTCCTGTACCTAATCTTATACAGGAAAATAAAAATAAGAGATTCTTACCATTGCAGGGATATCACTTTCGCCTAGGGGAGCCTCACTTGCTTCAGGTAAATCTGGGGAGCTATTTGGTCTCGAACGTTTAACTATTGAAACAAATGAATAAAATTAAATTTTTGCCACAGTGTAATAAACATAACAAAAAATAATCTTGAATTACAAATTGACTTACTTGGAGGTGGAAAATTATCATTTGAAATTGAATACTTGTTCTTCTTCGACTTAAAACTAATACTGCTAATATTTGAAGAACTGTCAGTAGCTAGAAAAAACAAAGGAAATATAGTTAGAAAAGTTAATAAATGAAATGTGGTAATAAGTAAAACAATCTTGAATAAACATTACCTTTATCCCAATCGTTTTCTGGTGGATAATTAATCAGTTCATCTTCAGAAACAGGTTCTGAAGCTGGGAGGGAGTTACTTTTAGTACTTGTCGTCTCAAACAACTTTGATGCTTTTTTTAATTCGTTATCGAGTGTGGTTGTAGCAGTAGCTAATTCAATTAAGTTGGTCTTTATTGTCTTTCCATTGACTCCCTTAAAACTATCAGTTACCACTTTAGGGATTACTGCTTCATTATCAGTAGATACCCTTGAATTGTTCTTTGCTGGACCTCTTGATTTAGGAGCTGGTTTGTCCGGGTCAGTAAGCCTTGTAGAACGCCTATGCCTTCCTATGTTTAAAGAGCTGAATGATTTCTCTTTCCTAGCGATGGCATTTTGTAAAACCGACTCGTGAGAAAACTCTTTAGACATTCGGCGCGATGACCGTTTTAAACTGACTTCTGGTTCTGGTTTCACGACTTCTAGTTTTTCAATATTTTTATTAGCTGGTTTTCTGCCTCTTTTTTTTGCCGTAGTTTGTACAGGTATAGGAACTTCAGATTTTTTGTCTGCATTTAACAGACTTTCTTTACTTAAGCATTGCTTTTTTTTTTGTGGTTCATTTTCTTCACTAGGCACCTCAATAGCATCACCATTCATCTTCGAATCAACTTTTTCTTCACTTATTTCATTTTCTTTGTCATCACCAAAAATTACAGAGTTGTTGCTGCCAGACGACTGATTAATCTCTTCTATAGAAGCATGAACTTCTTTTTTATTTTCTACAAAACTATCACAGGTTTCATCATCTTTTTTGGCAGGGGATTTTTCTGCTGGCTGACCATTTTCAACTGGGTACTTACTATCTAAACTCGAGCTGAGACTTTCTGTCAGCAATTGTTCATCTATGTCATCTTTATATAACCTGCCATAGGGTAAAGTGCACATACCCCGGTTAAATTCACTTTTCATTTCACAGAGAATTTTCTTAATCAATATACTGTCAACTTTATCGTTATCACTATTTGTAGACGCCCCTGCATCAAAATCTCCCATATCATCATCTAGTTCACTGGCCATCATAAAATCTGCCATTTCTCAGAGCTCAGGCAAAAGGGGTGTATCTCTTGAAGAAACTAAAACAAAATTACAGCTGATAAGTACCAAAAAGAAGTGGAGTAGTAACACACTATCAATGAAAAGAAGATAAATATTACTATTAGTGCTGTATTACCCTTTTAATACACATTGTGATCACTCAATCAGTAAGTTACATTCGATTTAAAAGAATTTAAGAAATACTTATGATTTGCATATGCGGTATTGAATGTGTGAAAAGAACCTAACCTTGAAGGGGGGCTGAAGTCTATACGATCTTTAACTTTTAAAATAAGGATCAATAACACAAGATATCGCTAGAAAAATTAATACTGATTCTATCATTGACTCACCTTAGACCCTGAAGAATTGTTACATTGGTGAAGAACTAAGCTAACGGAGACATCCCAAGAGCCTGAAAGACTGAAGACCTCCTTTTGACAACGGTCATGGCGGATAGCAAGTGTGTCGTAAATAATTCCTTTCAAATAGCTCACTATGTTCGTATTTTCCTCTTCAAAATCAAACTGTTCAGGCATTCATCAATAACTAACTAAAACTAAACCAATAAATTTATAAAACTAAATCACAGCTTGAGAGAGCACCGTTGAATAAAAGACATTAATAATACCTTCTTCAAAGTCTTCTACAAGACACTACTTATAAATAATTGATAATTAAATAATTTACAATTTTATACAGTTAAACGTTTCAATTTTATTTTAAATACGGTATAGAATTTTAAAATTGAAAAATACAGTAACAAGAGTAATACCAATCAATACGAAATCAACACACGTTATTTAATTAATCCTGATAATGAATGACTAATAAAAAATCTATTGTAATGTACGTAATATATTGAAATATTAATTAAACTACTTTACTCGTCATAAAATAAAGTTATTTACACGATAAAAGTAGGAGCAAGACGTGAAGAATGGCTAGAATAAACAGCACTTGTGCCACTACACTAAATGTTGACCACGCTACACATTTACCTAAATATTTTTCAGTGTCATTAACTCACCTAAAGATAGTCAAAGGACGAATTCGATTATAAAACTAAAATATTAACACTTAACTAATTATATTTATATTCCTGAGGGATAATGAATGTAATTTCATTCACCGATTTCAAAATATATTTTTTTCACAAGTACAATTTACTCAATGTTTCAAGTGTTGAAAACTTTGTTAAAAAAACAAGCCTCACGTTAAAACTCCCTATTGCTATAACTAGTATAAGATAAAAATCTCTAGACATTTACAAACAAACTCGTGCCTGCTTAAAGCACGTTAATTTAAACGTTAATTTTAATTTTGAAAAGCTAGTTATGTCATTTCCAATAATAGAATTTTATGTTTAGATATCTGCATCCTTACAGTAGAGATTGCCTGAAGAGGTCTATCTATAAACTCAAAATACACTGCAAATGTTTGCCTTTAGGCTTTTTCTGTTTAATCAATAAACACACCAATGAGTTTGATGGCTGACATATCCTTAACAAAAAGTAGAACGTTTTAAGTAGAATCTTACTAAACGTTTTAAAAACAGGAACAGTTTTATCCATTGAACTAATAAAGGAATTCGTTCATTTAATACTAGCTCTCCTGTAAATCGTACTTTCTCCACTTAGTCACAAAAATAGCAAATATAGTAAGCGAAGAATTATTTATTCAACTCCTGAGATGATTAAACATTACCTTACAATACAATATTGGAATTATTAATATTAATTACTGACTATGTTCAACGTAAAACGCTTAAGTTATGTTGGCATTTCAGAGCAACCAATATTTAAAGTTTAGGTCGTTATTTAGAAATAAGGAGATTGATAACAGCTTTGTATCAATAATGATGAAAACAACAATTTTCACACATATTCATCCATTAACCATTAGGAAAATATTATTTTTTCCTGTTTACTCTGTTATTGATCAGTTTTAGTATATAATAAAAGTATTTAGTTTATTACTAAATTAAGAAAAACTCATTAAAGAAAATACACACATTTCAAAATTGACTAAAGACATAGTTGTCCCATTAGCTATTATATTACACCTTTCCATAAAAGGAGCTTGACTAGATTCTATAAGAAAAAAATATTTCTTTGAATATAACCTACATAAGTATTTTATTCTTAACAGGGTTTAGCCCAAGGTCATCAGTAAAGACCTTGAGTGTTGTTTAATCAGTCTAACAAAGCCTTATCAATTCAGCAGGTATTACAAGGTTTAGAATACAACTTTTCAATACTGGCAATGATATTTACTTTGAAACTCAAACAACAATTGATACTTTCCTGTTACCATGGAACACCAGTCAGTAACCATTATACACAACAGTTTAAAGGACACTGGAAACATTGCCAAAAATCATTTATGTTCCTATGTATAACATGATTAAACAAAAATACAAGGGTCATAAAAATTATGTATATTTAAACAAATAATTACTAGTTTATCTTTTAATTCTAACTTCTTTGAACGATTGCCGATAAATCAAATCATATACCCAAAGTTTTAATTTATGGAAGGTAAGTTATTGAATATCATATCAGATGAACAAACTAGAAAAAGGGCTATTATAAAATGTTTAATAATAGCTAATAGCTAATACCATAATAATTATGGTTGCCAATTTCTTGGTGACATGAATGCTTTTGTAATACAATACGTTTATGATATATCTAACAAAGGAATGTCAAATCAATAATTTATTGTTTTAACTCTTAAACATAGACAAATTCATTGAATTATGGCATTTGAAAGACTTATACACACTTTCAATTACAAAAATGAATCTTTATTTTAAGTACAAAATAATATCCATAGTAACTGGATTGAAATTTCTTTTTTATATCTTTATAATAATCTTTTAAAATGCATATATCAAAAAAAAAAATTATGCAGTACACTACTAAACATAGTTTTCAACAAACATTTTTTATTTAAGCTTGAATTCTTACATTCATAATTTATTAGAGAGCAAGAGATGAACTTAGTATTAGACTGTTCCATTTCCCAGGGGAAAATATAAATCATACTTTGTAATTTATGACAGGAAAAGCTGGAAATGATTCAGTATTCTTTCTCAACATTAAGACTCAACCAAGATGCAAGAATGAACAGTAATGGATGCATAGATATTTGCAAGTGCTAGTGGTTATTGAGTTTAATCTGTTATATGGTTTCTCTTATTAAACCTATTTCTTTACTCCAGGAGATCTTATTTTTTAAGTAAATGGTATTTATGTATGAGCACCAGCAATGAAACACACACCTTTAACACGTTAGTAGATAGGATCGGTGAAGTTTTTGAGATAATTTATCCTCCTGACTCCGGTAATTCTAGACAATTGTAACATAAATTACTAGTAATATCTATTATTTTAGTTTGTCTTATGGCTATTATTGCCATAAAATGAGCCTGAAAAAATAAATTTAACCTGCTGTTAAAGTATTACCTGTAGAGACCTTCAGCTTGATTGACCTATACTTGCTATAATTACCTGTGCCTTACAGTAATACCTATATATCAAATGTAAAAAATAAAATATAAATCAAAGCTTCAGCGATGTGTTTAGACAGGCAAGAAGTTGAACAGGAAAGGCTAAGGATTAAAATGTAATAGGTTTTTAATAGAAATAAAATAAAATTGTATATATTACTTTATTTTAAGAAATATATCTAACATTAATTGAATATTCCATAAATAATAAATAGCTGCCATGGTAAATAACCTCATGCTCTCTTCACTTCTTTTTTGGCTTCAGTGAAAGGTATAAAATTAATAATCCTGCAGCTGCGTAGGTCGCTTTGGCCACCTAAAACAAAAACAGTTCATTAGTGGCAATTATTTTGCACAACAACGCTTAAAAATCTCACAAAAATATTTGTTTTCTTAACACTAGCAGTCCTGGGACTGGCTTGCCACAGAATATTCATGATGGTTGTTGCAGTTTGCCAGAACAGGTCTCCAACCACAGCAAACCCACAATGAGATTGGTCCTTCATGACAAATGGCACCTACCAGTCAAAGATGGACCAAAAAGAAAAATTGTATCCAACAGCCGACAAAGCAGCAGAGAATACAAATTTTTAGTTCATATAAAAGTTTGATTACATGATTTTCTTAACAATTAACATCATCTTTATATTTTTTTCTTCTCGCCATTCCTTATGCGCCAATACATGTTCTTTCAAGTCTTCCATATCTTCTCAAACTACTTTCAAACAAAAAGGATTGAGTCAGCCACTTATTTTTCTTGGGATGCTTATTCCATTATTAATTTTGAGATTCTTTCTTCTAATATGCGGAACCATTAAAGGAAGGTTCTAATACCTATGATCTCCTGTATTATATTTGAACAAGCCTTATAAAAACAAAAAAAATAGAGAACTAAATAAATGTAATCATACACAATGCCCTAAATATACATTCAAATAGATCTATCACTGAAATAATTGGCATTATTTCTTTGGAAGTTTCTTGAAGAAAGGTCTTCAAGGGACCACTAACACTAAGACCTGCCAAATATTACCCTTTATTTTTCGGTATTCTATTTCATGCAAATATATTAATCAAGAATGAAATCTACTATTATCAAGCAGAAATTAATAATAACAAATATGAAAAAGGGCTAAAACGGAATAATTACATTAGCTCTGCCAGTTATAGTGGTGCCATTGAAGAATTTCCCGATTCCTTTTAGTTCCTCTTCAGCGGCCATTATCTTAAACTAAGAAGAATAAAATGAATTAAATAATCTTACGATATAACAATTCAATAAAATTAATAAATAGAAATTACATTGCGATAACAGGGATGCTGCAAGACTGTCAAGATAACCTTACATGAAAATATCAACGCCTTTACAATGGAAGAGAAACCGTAGTAACTAAGACTACGATCTGTAAACTAGTAGTCTGTAACTAAGACTTAAATCTGATTGTAATTATTTGTTGGGCTGAAAATTTAGTTACAATGAAAATTTCAATCGTTTTTTATTTTTGAAAATGTTTGTAATTTACAATGGTTTAATAATAGCGTACTTGTCATTTGAATCTATGGACGGGAGGTTCCATAATGTTTATTGGCATCTCAATAATTTTCTACTTTAAAATAGTGTGACAAAGAATGAAATAACTGTGTTTTAATATGGGCGTAATAGTAAACAATTATTACTGTTGATTAGATTAATTTATTAGTGTTTATGTTGGCCATTTCGAGAAAATACGAATGTTGTTTAGGCCAAAGGCTTCTGAAGTTCTGTCAGCCTACTTGAGACAGATGAAAGAGCCGCCTTGGACATCTTATTTTGTTAAATATACAAGTGTAGTCAATGACCAGTTCGGAAAATCTCACTTCAACTGGCAAGTGAATAACAGCAACTATCACATCTTAAGAACTGGCTGTTTCCCTTACATTAAGTACCATTGCACCAAGAGGCCTCATGAAGATCTCAGTCTGGATGATACCTTGATGGGAGCTATTAAGATTATAAATCTTGGTAAAATAGTTGAATTATTACCTGTTTTTGACATGGTCTCTGATTATTTATTCCTTTGTATGCATTAGGGATCCCAACTCTCATGTATGGTCTGGCCGCCACAATGCTTATTACTCACAAAGAAGCAGTGCATTTCCCTCAAGGTAAAGTATATATCTTCTTCCTTTTAAAGGAACATACTGGTGCTAAGCATTAAAATAATTTATTGTTACTAAAAAGTTTGTAAAATTAATATGATTAAATACATTAATATGTATATATATATATATATATATATATATATATATATATATATATATATATATATATATATATATATATATATATATAACTTTTATTTACATGCACTTGTTCATTATCCTGCATCCATTATTTCTTTTCAGGCCATTTGATTATTCAATGATTAATTCCTCGCTGCGAATAGATGGGTGGGTGGATAGATAGGTGGGTGGATGCTCTTATTTCTATGTTGCTGGTTTCCTCCCATTTATATTTTATTTGGCTTTCTGACTTGAAATTTACGTGGCCTATTTATCTGTCGCCCTGAGAAAACAACTGTGAAATCTCAAAATTCTACTAACATGAAATAATAAAAAAAAATGATCAAACAATCTTTATTTCAAAGGTTGTTTAATTATTAATTTTACTTATGTACTGGTTTGTTTACAGGAGGTTGATAGTTTTACTAATCTTTACCAAACATTCAGTCATTATTTTTCAAATGTATTTAAGAATAGTTTGTAAGAAAAAACAATATTTATATATATTAAATCTAATTACCTGGGAAATGGATTCATAGATTTTAATAATGAAATTTTCCCTTATAGGTGTATTGAGTCTAAATAAGCTTTTTACTTAGTTGTAACCCATGAATAAATTACTTGTCTGCTATCTGCTGTTTCAAAGATAGTCCTAAGGTGAAGGACTTAAAAAGATTAAATAGTTAACTTTGGAGACTTTAAAATCACATGTTTAATTTTTTTTAAGATTCAAAATTCTGGATAAATGGATATTCTGAATATAAAAAATAAATTGTTAAAAGTTATTATCATAAATCTATTAATTACAGTAATACATTTTTTTAATTGAAATGTTTGATTAATTTGTCTATTTAATTTCTTTAAACTACAGTTCCTTTCATTTAGTACTGCTTTTGATAGTTTTTAAGAATGCTGTTTATTTAATCATGTACCTTATTTTAAATATATTTTATAAGAAAATAGCCAGAGGGAAAGATCCCCCAAAATTAGGGAAAAAAGGTATGTTACATGTCTAGATTAAACAGATTTTAGGAATAGGTGATCTTGCAAACAATTAGTGGTTAAGTATAGATGTGGACTTATATATAATTATTTGTTTTTACTATATCTTCCCTATCCTGTTAATACATAACAGTAAATAGAGTTATCAAATCAGTATTGAATAACATCACAAATACAAAAATTTCATTAAAATTCTGGTCTGGCTATGGCTATCTTAAGCCAAAAATTCTTCACAAACTCCCTCAAATTTTTGATTTCCCTGATGATATACCAGATTTATCCAAGATGTCATACTGTATTTCAGCTGAGATTTCGAAGAGGACATGAAGCAATAACCTCTGAAACATAAATGGCAGATTTTATCAAAAGCAAATAGAAGAGTTTTTGACTGGCTCAAAATTTTATGTGATAAGAATATGCTGGGTGACAAAATTAATGCACCACCATCACATTTATTAATATTAAGTATCTTAAATGTGGGTTTCAGTGAGTAAAAAAAAAAAAATACTGATAAAAGGAATGTTTACTTAGTACTGCTAAGGGCGGAAAACCTCTTGTTTGCTGTCAAGTATTTTTTAACCCTCTTACTCATAAGAGGCTTGTCAACCAACAGAAAGAACATCAGTATATTTCTTTTACATGATTACAGTGCAGTTTTCTAAATGCCTCCTATCAGGGAATTGAGAGAGTATGATGTAAGGGTTTCTCATTCTGTTGAGAGAAAGATACAGCATGCAAATGGTCTTTAGGCTTAATGTTCATCAGACGACAATTGCCCGGGGTTTAAGCATTATCAGGAGCTAGTTTTACTCTCCGGAAGACAACATGGAATGGAGATCTACAAGAGTAGGTAGGTTTATTTGGAGTCAGGTATTGACAAATCTAAGTGTGACTGGAAATGAACTTACATTTCTAGCTGAACAGTGAGGAGGAGACTGTCTGAATCATTACTGGGTGCCCGGCTTTCTCAGGGTCATTTGCTCACCCGAACTCACATAAGAGTTCAACTTCAATTTGCAGAAGAACATGTTGATCAGAGATTGGCGGGCTGGAAGCAAGTTATTTTTTATGATGAAGTGAGAGTGGGTCTTAAGTCACCTTAGATGCCCATAGGAATACACCATGGGTTGGGCAGGTCACTGATGTTCTGGGTAGGCATTTCATGATAGCCACAGGGTATGGGGAGGTCCTTAAATGCTCAATGGTACTTGAAAGACATCATTCAAGATCACATAGTGCCATTTTCTACCTGAACCTGGAGGAGGTTGCTATTGAGTATCTGGTGTGACCATGGGGTAACATGTACCTACCAGAATCCCATCTAACATGTTAGAGACCAGCTCAAGTGATGTAGGGACTCTGATGACTGATTCCAACAGTATACAGCAGTTATAGAAGAGTGCTTTAACCTGACAAAGGATTTCATTTAAGGCGTGCAAATGCGATTAATTGCGGTTATTCGTACAAAAAGTGGAAACAGGAAGTACTGAACTCAAGTGGAATTAAGTACCATCCAGATTCAAAATGATTTCAGTTGGATTTATAGTTGGCGACTTTTAATTTTTTCTATTTTACCTTTCAAAAATTCCTTTAATTAAAGTTATTTAAATAAATAACGCCCTCATTTAAATTAATTAGGTTTAAGTTACTTATATTGAGGATCTCCATGGGGGTGGGTTAATTCTGTCCACCAGTGTAGAATTATTTGAAAAACAAGAATGGTTTGGAACTATTTGGAAAGATTAAAAAAAAGTTCAATAAAATCCATTCAAGAAGCCCAAATTTACTTGGACGGCATATTTAACGATCGAAATATACACATACAATAAGTCAATACTTTTGAATAGTTTTCATTTGGTAGTCAAATTATAATTGCGACAGCTAACATAGAAAATGGTTCTTTAGTAACTTCGTAACTGAATCAAATATTGTTCATCATATACCTCCTCCAGGGTTACTACTAAATTTTATTATTTAACTATTAATGATAACTTGGCAATTATTACATATTATTTTATTTTAAATAATAGACAAGACACTTTTACTGAGTTATTGGTCTCAGTATTATCAATAAATATTAGGCATTAACTATTATGACGTCATAAGATGTCACTGAAGAAATTAAAAATATATGTAACGATCTTTTAAGTTTAGGATCTGTTATGATAAACACGGCCATCATTGAGTCGTTTTTGAAGTTTTCTCCCTAACTTTTGTCCATTAATGGATTAATGTTAAAGATAGTGCTGAGATGTTCAAGCTTCTGTTTGGCGCCTAGGAGGTACACATATAAACATATTGCCGGCATCTTTCAAAGCTATCAACAGCGCCCATTCACTATCAGACAGTATTTTATTTTCAGTAAACATTTCAAAACAGCATCGTCGTTGTCTAATAGACAAAATCTAGAGACTAATATGCCCCTGAAGAATAAAAAGAAGGTAAATTAATAAAGGAATGTAATCCTAAGATAACTAAACATTTTGGTAGCCTAGGTTTCAATTCAACTAGCTAATTATTATCAATAAATATTGACAATAATCATGATTTGTTAGGTTGAAAAGGAAGACGTTGAAGGCCACGAATTGAGTGATAGTGGGAGTGAGAGTGAACCAGAAGTAAAGAAAGCAAAACCGAAGAAATCTGTTAAACAGAAAAATACAGTAAGTGATGCTAAGAAAAAAAGAGGAGTAAAAAGGACAAAAGATGCTGATGGAGATGGTCCTGCAAAGAAAGCCAAAGTCGAAACTGAAAAGCCCAAACTTGATGAACTAAATTTTGATTGTGAGAAACTAACCCCAAATGGAGAGAAATGGAATTATAAAATTTGTACATGGAATGTTGCTGGCTTACGTGCTTGGGTTAAGGTAATCAGCTTAAACATAACTTTTTTGTTGGATTTTTATAAATATATGTTTTAGTAAGACTAGAAGAATTTGTTATGAGTGATTTTTTGGTGGGTATTGGCTTAGAAATCTACGTTCGATTTTCATCTGATTCATTAGAAGGTAGATTTATAATAAACAATGTATCCAGTTATAGTTCTTAATCTTATGATAACTTTCATACATCCAAGCTTCTCCACTACATAAAATTCTTATATTATAAGGATAATTTGTCAAAAATTGTTTGGCTTCTTAGATAATCCAGGCAATGTTTTTAATTATAATTTAAAGATCATTAATTTTGGTGATAGTATTAATCTTTCATGTGCAATTATGAAAAATGTTTGAATGTTAAAATATTATTATCTGCTTAATGGGCATGTATCCGGTAATTGCTTGTAAATGTATAACATATAATCAGAGTGGATGGGATCAGGGTTGAGACATGAGTGTGTGTTAATATTCCTACAGGATCATGAACAGTACCCGCCCTACATTACTCCCAGTAACAAAATCTTTTTAAAAACGTTTACTAACATTGTTTCAAATGTGAAAATATCTAGTTTTATTTATTTGTTTGTATTATCTTATTTCTATTTTTTTTTTTTACAGATACTTGTTAAAAGAATTATCTTGGACAAATAAAAAAAAAAAAAGTTTAATTGAATATCTGTTTATTTTATTTAATGTATGTGTAATAACTGCTATGCAATTTTTTTCTTTTATGATATGTTTGATTAGAAAGGGGGTATGGACTACATTAAGAAAGAAGACGCTGATATTGTTTGCTTACAAGAAACTAAGTGCCCTGAAAGCAAACTTCCTCCAGAAGCAAAACTTCCCGGCTATCATAGTTACTGGGTAAACGGTAATGACTTTATTCTTGTACCATTAGTAATTGTATTATTCATATAAGTAAAAAAAAAACTTAGTAAAAAATTTGTAATTAAGGAGTGAAAGATGGCTACGCAGGCGTTGGTTTATATTCTAAAGAAAAACCTATTAATGTCATTAAAGGATTAAACAACAAAGAACATGACACCGAGGGTAGAGTCATTACTGCTGAATATGAGCAATTCTATTTAGTAACTACATGTGAGTATTATTATTATTTTGAAAAATAAAAAGAACTGCATAGAAAAACAGCATTTATTTTACGTGATTGAATTATATTTTCAGACGTTCCTAATGCTGGCCAGGGTTTGAAAACACTACCTAAACGGATGCAGTGGGACATCGATTTTAGAAATTTCCTGAAAGAATTGGACTCTAAGAAGCCAGTTATCCTTTGCGGGGATTTGAACGTCGCCCACAGCGAAATAGACCTTGCCAATCCTAAAACAAACACAAAAAGTGCAGGTTTCACAAAAGAGGAAAGGGAAGGGATGACTGAACTTTTGGAACAGGGATTTGTCGATTCTTTCAGGCATCTTTATCCTGATTTGACAGGAGCATACACCTTCTGGACATTCTTTCATAATGCACGAGCAAAAAATGTTGGCTGGTAAGTGATTAATATTTGACTTTTAGTAATAATACATTTTATTTATTCTGGGCCCACTGCCATCTAAGAATACAAGAGAATTGGGCTTTAGAACCTAAGGTATTTGCTCATTCATGTATTATTTAAATGGAAACAATAGTACCAAAACAAAAAGCAAATTTAATATATGAATAGTGGAAGGGTAAGTGCACACCGTTTGCTGGAAAGAATGGAATTCAAAAAGGATAATATTCTGATTAAGAAGGATCTGTCAAAAGCTGCAGTGTGGTGAGCTGGAAGTTACTGGTCTAAAGGATGTAGACTAGTGGAATAGAAGTTAGTAGGGAAAATTTCCTTAGCAGTTGTGAATGATTGACTCGATCCACCTAAAAAACACGCTCTTTTTTTGAAAACCTTTTTGATTTGACATGGTTCTAGATCCCGCCTAAATGGTACGGATAATAGTTGTGTACAGTTTTGGTCATCAATTTTATATCTAGGTGTCCTCCATTGGGTCAATCAGTCAGGATTGAGGCCCATTTAATTGTGATTGAGTTTCAAGCAAAGTAGATAGGTCTGAGAATGGCTACCATGAAGATGTAAACCAACATAAAAGATTGGCAATTATTTGGCAGCGGTGGTTAAACAACATTTCTTTGATTGATCAGAAGCATATTATGCTATTAGCAAATTATAATCACTGTTACAATTAATAATTATTGTCATGAAGATTATAAATTAATTTTTGTTTTTCAGGCGATTGGATTATTTTGTCCTTTCAAAAAGATTTTTACCTCATCTTTGTGACAGTGTTATAAGGAATCAAGTTTACGGCAGTGATCATTGCCCGACTACCCTCTTTTTACATTTTTGAATTTCCATCTATTTTAACCCTAACATTATTTCTTAATTAATGTAACTGAAATATTATACTAATACAGTTGTAATTGCTATGTTAATCATCTAAGTTGTGTCACAACTTTTGTTTTATAAATAAGACCTTGTCTATAAATTGTAATTAAATCATTTGTTGTTTTACTATTTATTAATTTGTTTGGTAACCTGTTATAATGTATGTTAGGTACTGTTTGTGAATTGATAATTTTGTCTAGGATTTTGTGACAAGAAAGTATAATTGATGTTAATTGTATTGGTTCCTATGATTTATACAGACCATGCAGAAGGTTATGTCACAACTTATATCAATGACTATGACAACAGGCATTAATTGTGAATAACGTAGATTGTTGTATGTTTATTTTTGAATTTCAAGACTTTACTCTGTTGAATGTAATGTCATGCAAATGTGTACTTTATTGTATATATGATGTCACTTAGTTTTTCTCTTCCCACAAAGTAAGTGTATTTATTATCTCTAAGGCTTTCAGCAGCTCACATTGCCATTATCTAGTGCTACAAAAATAGAGAACATAAGTGATTATTAAGTATAAGCTATTGTAAATCATCACATTTGTCTGAAGTTTAAGCAAAATATTATTATTAGTATCTTACTATGTAAATGTTTCACAGTATCTTGTGCCTTACAGCGACTAGAATCATTTATATGAGTGCAGAAATAATTTTCCGACTACCACATGTGCTCCTGGTATATGATCTTGAACTTTCTGTATCCTCCCCACATACGTGTCCTTACCTCATTTGTGGTAATTTTTTATAACACATTCTATATTTTTGTTGATAATTGACTTGATAATGGCACTATGAGCTGCCAAAAAAGAGCTTGTAATAATAGATAGATTTATTTTGTTGGAAGACAAAATTGGTTGTTTGAATCATTCAATCACAGCCAGCTATAAATTCTTAAGATGAGTACTTCATTGTATTTACATACTGTAAAATATTCAGCAAATTAATGTTTGCAGTATTGTATATGGTTAATATGATAAATCGAAATGTACTTAAAAACGCAGAGAGCACATGTAGAAACCGCCAAGTGCAGGTCTAGCCTCGCTTAGGTTACTTACCCAGATTGTTAATTTTGTTCAATTCCAAAAATAAACGGACCTTTACTAAAATATATTAGTTTCAAATAGTACATGATCATTAATTATTTTAATTGTGGTATATTATCACTCTGGTTTTATAATAATTATCCTTTTTTTGTATATAACATACAAAATGTTAATAATCAGATAAAACTAAACTGTGGTTTCCCTCTGGTTTTTATTTTAAATAATTTTTTTTGTAAGTGAAAATAATTATACCAAATTATTATGCTATTATTCTCAGATCTAATCAAGGACTATTTTGGTCCTTATAAATTCCATTAGTTTCTCTCTCTCTCTCTCATGCCAACTAAGGGAATTGTTGGTAACCCAACTGAGGGTTACAATGTAGGTTTTTTTTTTTTTCTGAGACTTCATTGTACTTTTCTGAAATATATTCCAACAAAAATTAGAAAATAAAATTAACTAAATATTTATCTATAGGAATTTTAAAATCTGAAGGTTTTTAGGGTCAGTTCTGTTAGAAAATATCATACATTAATAAATATGTAATGTAATATTTATGTTTTGATTTGTTTTTTCTTAGGGTGCCATTTCTTATTTTACTCTAAATTGCAGCATTAATATGAACACATCATTTTCATATTCTCCTTCAGGAAGTTGCCGAACTTACCTCTCTTTAAATAACTACTGCATCTGTCCGGGATAAATATTTTAAACAAAAATTTCATACATTTTCTCAATCTAATTGCACATATTATGATCACTACACTATATTATATTTTATTAATTTTTTTCCATGTGGAGGTATCCTGGGTGTTGAATTTAAGAATGTTTGGTATTTGAGTCAAAATATCTCCTTTGTCAAATTTTGACTTACTAAACGAAACCCACCTTCACTACTCAGCCTGGGAGATAACATTAGCATTTATCATTACGTTAATTCTCTTTCATGGCTACTTATTCAATTTGAGTAATGGCAATAATGTTATTAAATATAAGTAGCAGTTTTCTCAATTCAAGATGCCTTAACCTAATATTAGGATATCAGAGCTAACAAACATCCACCCAAATCTGAATACTCTCTTTTATTTTTTATAGTAATTATTTTTTATCAATAATTAAATTCAGAATTAAGGCATAACCTAAACTTTCCTGTTGTTATTACATATGTAAACAGGGCATTCTAGCCTTTGTGCAATTGTTTTAGATTTAAAACATTCTAATCCTTTTGGCAAAGTAAATTCTCAACTGTCTGAAGGTTCCATAATGAACGGAACAATTCTCACACATCTCAAATAAAAAAAAATCAAGTTTAATTATTCTGGCCTACTTTCATTATTATACTGATATATTTTAGGACATTCATGTCTAAAATATGTTAATTATCACTTAAATAATGAATAATGTAATAATTTATGAGTCAAATATAACTTCTAGACTTTTATCTTTTCTGACTTATTACTTTAAAAATAAATTTATAGATCTCTAATTATTTTATGAATTATTAATCTTACCAATGTTCATGTTGGCTTATTTGTATCATGTTGTATTCAAATTAAAATAATTCGAAATTCATTAGACTTTTTTTCCATTCATTTTAGTTTAACTATTCATGTAAATAAGACATAGATATAACCTATTGGCGCTCCAAAATGTTTCCTGTAATATCAGATAAAGTTGAGATTTAAGATGGCACTTAGTTTGGTCATAAAGTAGAAAAGATAGATTCTAAGTAGCCATAGGAGGGAGACAAATGCAGCGAGGATGCTTGGGGATCACGGATGAGGGACTTAAAACAGGGATGGTTTACTGTCTAAGGGTACTTCACCGGGGCTTCACTTAGCAACTTAATGCCCCCTCATAGGGAACCGATATTAAAACCAAAGGGTCTTTGTTTGTTTTTTTGAACTTATGGTACATCAGTTTATTCCAAAATTTATGTTCGCATATTATGCAACCCTATAAGAAAAGGTTACCCATAGGCCACTTTTCTTTCTACTGGAAATCTGAGTTTACTCTGTAAGAAATGAATAAAAGGAAACTGAAAGGTAATGTTTTGTGTCGTGCAAGCATGGTATTATCATTAATAAATAAACATCTCCCTGGAAACATTTACATTAAAATTGACAAGAAAATATTGTACCATAGTGAAAAAAATTAAGGTTAATTAAATATTGAAGAACTAATTTATATATTATGGTATGAATGAGATCATTTATCACAATTACTTATTTCCCAATTAGGCAGATTGTAATTTTAAGATAATAAAGCTGTATATAGTAATTTATATATACTGAATTGCTGCTATTAATACTGGAGATGTCTAATATTGAACACAAGATTTTGAAGTCGAATTGACTTTCTATGTGATTGTTATATTTTTCTTTTGATTGCCTATTCCAATTGACGCACCAGGCTTTTCACCCCATTCTGGAGTACATTAGAGCATCTAGTAACAATCACCAAAATTGAATATCCTATTTGATTCAAAATGTAATATCATGATGAATTTGTCACTGTTTAGGAAAAAAATTTTTTTCTCAAAGATAATAATATTCAATACGATGAATGCACCAACTGCTTACAAAATAAAATATATAAACATAATAAAGGGGGTATAGATGTAATCTATTGGTGTTCACAAATGTTTTCTGTAATATCAGATAAAGTAAAAGGATAATACTCAAGGTTGATGGTTCAAGTGAGGACCTGATGAGTTTCTTAATAATCCAGCAAATGATAGAAAAAAAACTGCTCCTGTTAGCTGTAACTACAAGACATGTTGACCTGGTGTGCAACTGGGATCTTCTCGGCCGGCTTCTGTTTTCTACTAATAGTGATCTGAATTGTACAAAAGTATAATGATGTACATTATACATTAATGGACTGAATTTATTAAAAGTGATGGGGCTCACCTTATTTATCATAGACTTAAAACTAACTTACATCTAATAATAAAAATCTAAACTAAATCTTAACCTAACTTTCCCCGACAGTCTGTTGCCATCGATGCCGGAAGGGTGGTGGGGTCATACTGTTAAACAATGGGTTTGTGAGGTGCTGCAACCAGTCAAAAAAAATGTGTCTCCGGTGGATGAATTCACCCACCATGCAACGGGTGCAGGTCGGCGTTCTTTAATCTCTTGAGAGAGATATGTCCGACCACTTTTATCATGATCCCACTCTAGAATTGTTGGAGACTTTAAGCTGTATTGTCAGTCAATTGAGTATATAGCGGGGCACCGTAGTTCGCGCTACTATGAGACTACGACGTATTAAGGCGTGTAAAGGAGTTCGAAACTCGAACTCCTGAGTTTTGTGGGAGAGTACGTTTACAACATCCTCTCTTTGGGATTTGGAACCCAACCTCTGGTGTGGGTTCGGGTGGAGGGCTGGCAGGAGAATTGCACTCCTCGCGTGAAATATTCACGATCAAGGTCCTTGGATCTTTTTGCTTCACCATACCTGGACCGCGGTCCAAGTAGCCAATAGTTGAGTGTCTTTGAACAAAGTATTGAAGAGTTACCTGTGGCGTAGTACCAGATTCCTCCCACTCCTCGGTAAGGTCGGTCTTCTTAAACGTCTCTATGTGGACTACATTATTCTTTGAATTCAGTGAATAATTTCGTAACTCCTTGAAATTGCTTATATAACCTTGAAGTAAAACATTTTAAGTATTTTAGATTACAGATCCAACATGCGTCAGTGACCCAGCAGAGCTGGCCAGAAAACTAATCTTAAATAGCTCTTAAACTAGGAAGAATCTTCCCGATATATATTTTTTTCACGATTCGCGTTACTGTACCTTAACCAAAACACAAACAGCAAAATCCGAAATGTGGGGTACAAAATCAAAATTAAATCAATCGGATTGTTTTTTTCAACCAATATTGTAGAAAGTGCGTACAGACAAAAAATAAATGTTGGAATGTAAAACCTCTCCCTTCATGCTCGGCAAAAAATTAACTAATATATTTCTCTTTTAAATGTTGAGTAGCCCATTGGTAGATTTAATTACTTAATTTAGGCCGATGCGTTGGTTTTTTTTCTCGGAAGAATGCTTGTTTTTGTCACGAACTAAAATAATTTTTTACATAATCAGGAACTCTCTTTTCAGTTGGCGGTGGGTCAAATTTCCTTTCATCCTACACTCTTCCATATATTATCACTTTTAATTTAAATATTCATGTATAGCATGTCCTGTTGGGATCCCTGATAGAAGGAAACGGAAATTAGAAAGGATTTACGCATTGTTTGCATTTCGCTTCATAGAAATGACGAAATAAAAAAAAACGTCACTTTCTGTCCTAAAAAGGATTTAGCGAGAATCCCACTCAAGAGTGTTTCATGGAAAACAGTGACTGTGCTCAATAAAAAAAGCTAGGAAGATCAATACACACATTCTGAGAATCTCAGATTTATTGAAATTGTTTTTGACGTTTCATGGATTATTCAATCATATTCACACCAAAAATGTATCTATTTTAACAGCTGAAGAAAAATATCGATGTGGCGCATCAGGTGTAATAGACTCGAGCCATATTTTGAAGTTATTTTGTTTTAGGAAATGTGTGCACTAAGAGGTGGAGGATTGGGGTTACTTTTTTTGTATCGGCACTATCATTTTAAAGTCAGTTTTGGCAGCATTTTTCGCTTTTAGAAATAAAATACTATAAGTTGAAGTTAACAACCAATGAAACTATAATAGAAATAAATACTAGGGTTTCATTGTTAGCGACAAATACATAACTGAGCGGAAGAGTTTATTGGTATATCGGCTTTGGTCGATGAAAGACATATGTTTTATCATATGAATTGATAATGTTTCGAGGCACTATGTATGTCTACATCAAGTTCTAGTGAGAGATAGTTGACTTCTAAATGATACTGTATGATCGATAGAAATACGTGGAATTTCATCCTTTTAAAATGATATACAAGCAGTCTCACCTTTGTGGTACAACTATAAAGGGGTTTTCAAAGGGTTTTAAAGAGCTACATGAAAAACAAAAAAATCGAACAAACGAACAAAATCGGATAATTCTGCTAGTTAATCATATTTTGAATTGATGCCATTCAATGAAGATAGGTTAGTAAATATTTCTGAAAATAAAACCGTATTACAATAATATTGTTGACAAATGGCTGAGATTACAGGAGAAACTTTTTCACTGACTCTACTGTAGATTATTACCCCGCCTCATTGAGAATTCCAAAAGAAACAATTTATGACAGTAATATAAGTTTCGAACTTGATATATAGCTGTATTTGGTTATAATGACAACAGATACCCACCCGGTAAAATACAATTACCTAGACATTTCAAAATTAGCTCTGAGTATGTAGACCCGCACTACCTTGCTGCTTGAACGGCAGGGTATAGTCCACGCTCCGGCATTCAAGGATATTTTAATCAGTTTTTTCGGCTCTTCTTAATTAACTGGGTTGAACCATCAAGTCAATAGTAAAATACTTTTATTAAACATTTTAGTACATTAATCTTCACGCCTGACAATGAGATCAGATAAGAATACTAATAGCTTCATAAATACACAAGTTACACCCGAAAGGAAATGTACATTTTGTAATAGTTTCAGTTTCAAGATCCATCAGTTCAGAGTTTATTGCTCGTCTTATCTAATTGCAATTAATTTAAAATTTAATTTATTTTAATGTTTAGGTAAACGATTATTTTGGTAGTCTAAACTGACGTGGATTTATTTGAACCGTGAAAATCGTGGATTTTGTAGTTTTTATTTTCATTTGGAATAGCTTAATACAAAAGTTTATATCATCGCATGTCATGCTGAGCCATTTTCAAGGAAACATTTCTTGTTCAATAACATTATCGAAATACCCCATTGTTCCAATTGAAACTTCATAGGACAAAGGTGGATTTAGTATCAGAAGTTCCCGATAGTTACAAATTCAGCGCACATTTATACATTTTAGATAGTACTGTTATATTATTGACCAAAAAAAACCCATCGAAATTAGCTCAAATAACAATTCATACGTAATGTTTTATTATTGGTCCTCAAAAAAGGGAAAAAGACAATTTTTTTTTACTAAAAATAGCTTCTGAACTGTATAAATTCTTGAAAAAGCTAAAAATTTAATAAAATTGAGCCAGAAAAACACGTGGTCTGGTCGAGTATATCTTCAAAACATAAGGTCGATCGAATTATAAGACCTTGGCCCCTTGTCAGGTGGTAAAGAACCTCGAAGGCACCTGTAAACTTGTGTTTGTAGCCTATGATGAAGCTGAGAGGCAATGTTTCTATGATCAGCAGGATGGCTAGAGAGGGATCAGATTTAGAGAGTGCTGTCAGCTGTCAGGTGTAGGGTGGTGGCACTGTCCCACCTCGTAAGCATGGTATATTCTACCTCTTTCTTACAGTATATTATAGACCAGTACGAAGGGAGAGGAAATATTTGGAATATTCTCCCTGCGAATAACATCGAACCGTCTCAAGGAATCAACTACGATTTGTAGTTATTTAAATGATCATCGTATCCATCCATAGTCGAGTACACAAGCTTTACTGTTGCTTTGAATTGGAATATATAGTATAAAAAAATATTCCTAACTATCGCTTCATGTACTCGCGATACGGTTGCGTTGAAGTGCCGAACTGCATGGGACCTCATGTGGCATATCTCCGAGACTGCTCTGACAGACATGAGCTGCTGAAAAAACGAGCAGCTAAGAAGACCTAACCAGAAGGCAGAAGAGCAGGAGCAGGTAACCAGCACCGGCCAAGGGAAGACCCCACCGTACAACGCCAGGACCCATAGCAGCCCTCAGCGCTTAGCCTAAATGGATTCCAGATTGAGCCATGGTTGACCCCGGCATATCATCGTACCTGCTGAACACCTCAGCCATCTCGAAACAGCCCCAGCCTAGATGAAGGCCTTTGATGGCCTCAATCACAACTCAAGTAGACCGGATCCCAGCCCTTTCTACCTAACAGCCCACCAGAGATCAACACGGCTCCCAGGTAGCCTAGTTTATGGTTATTTTTAGTCACCACTTTGTAACTGGTAGATGAGCCCCATCAACTGGTCCTGTTTTTAGTTTTTATGATTAAAAACCGGTTTTGTTAGCTTTAAGTTGCTTCTTGAAATGCACGTGAAACAGTACAAGGAGCCCAATTCAGTGTACATATTTTGGTTCTGTACTTGAAGAGTCCAGGCGTAAAATTACTTTATAGCATTTTGTATGGACAATGAGTTAACAGTGAGATCTTGTAGCTCACAATGAGTACTAACGCCTCGAGCATTCATATCTGGGGTAGAATTAGTTTAAAGCCGTTAAAAATAGCGATAAAGTTTGAGTATGCCGTGGAAAAATCACTTTCACGCATTCAGGAGAAGGTCGAATTGATCACCCCGACCTCTGGTGATAGCCAGGGAAGCCCCTTATTAACCAGCTAATCAGAGGAGGCTCTTGTTTATTTCTGTGTTTCACACTATTTAGTGGTGTTTTTTTTTTAAAATTTAGCAGTTTTATTATTTTGTTATTGTTGTACACAATGGGTAGTGATTATTCGTGCGCTGCCATTATTCTCCCGACGATCAACAAAGAAACGTAAGACAACAGGTAGGGTTTAAGACGTAATGAAGTCTACTATGAACTAGTGGAACGGAACTATCTAAGAGCCCAGCTGAAATCAACATGGCTTCCAGGTAGTCTAGTTTATAGTTAGTTTGTAAGTTAGTTTTAGTTCCCGCTTCGTAACTCGATGACGCCCCACCACCTGGTCCTGTTTTAGTTTGTATAATTGTCCACTGGTTTTGTTGGCTTTAAGTTCCTCCTTAAACAAGTACCCATTTCAGTGTACATATTTTAGTTCTGTATTTGTTTTGATAATATTTTTAGAGGTAAAGAAAAAAATTCAAAATGAGGAATTTCATGGTCCCGACCTTGGAACGGAAGAGTGGCGTAGTTTGTCTTCCAGCAGGAGGCCTACGAGTTAACCCTTTTCACCTCTAGCTCGGAATAGATAGTTACGTTCTATATCGTCTTGATTAGGGCGAACTTCATGATGGTTGTTCGTCACCCTCGGAGCAGCTGACTCTCTCCTGAGACCACTATTGGTACTGCAGCCTGTTCTTGTGGTCAGCGAGCACCATTGTTGCCTATGGGCGTAGGCACTGGCTTCCACACCTTCTTGGCTTTTGGTGTGCTTTGGGAGACCTCAAAGCCTTCTTCCTGACTGGTATCTCCCTGTGCTGGGCACTTCCAGGAGCTTACGACCTCTATATTAGCTGACATGCTCCTTTTCTTCTTATTTTATTGAGTGTTCTTCGGTAGATGCTGACTCTTTGAAGTACCTATTAAGTAAAAGAGAATCACTTGAGGTGTGCAAAACCAGTTGTGCCATGGGAACAGTTCCAGGTCAGAATACGACCACGAGCCAAGTACGAAGTACGAACCAAGAGCACCTCAAGGTTTGTCACGCCACACGCTGTGGAAACAAGGGTTTAGACTGGTATCAGACTGGTACCAGGGTTCAGCAGAAAAATCCACCCTTTGTTGGATCAGTACCAATCACTCGCTGGTTGGTAAATTTTCCCCTGTTCGTGCTTGATGGCCTCACCGGTCACTAACGCAACAAATAATTAAAAGATATTCCGAAAAATAATGTTCAAAACAGTAGAACTCGGGCATTTTTCATGTGTTGCTTTCAATAGTTTAATTTTTTTTTAATGTTTTTGCTATTTGCATGTTTTTTACTTGTTTGATCGGTGATTTTCAGTGATCGAGACCTGATAAAATAAAATGAAGTATTTTTGTATAAAAAAAGTATGGAGTACGTTTTTTCACTATTTTTAAAAAAATATTTAAGAAACTTTTGGGCGGTCTCTTAAGAACTCAAGATATTGTTTATTTACTGTCTTACACTCTTTAGTTTTTTATTATGGATTTAAAAAAATTCAGTTTAGTTCATAATTTACAGAAAATATTTAAATGGTGAAAAAATTGAGAAACTACTGATCCATGAATGAACGTTTGTTGACCCATTGATACATGAAGATCGGGATCAGAACCGCATTAATTCACTTTGTCTACTTCGATGAATACACAAAACATTTTGTTTTTAGTTGTGTCTTCCCCCACTATTTTCAAAATAAACCTATATTTTATTACTTGTATCTATCGATTATAATTTGCATTTGTCTGCATGCAACGGGTTTTCCGCCTTATTTATTTTAGTACTATACAGACCATAATTATGGGTTAAACATACATTCGTGTCTTTCTGAGAAAAAAAAACATAAACAGACCCTATTTTTCCTTCCAACAAACGAGATAACCGTTTAGAAAGAGTTTTATGAAATTCACCGATCAATGATAAACCCAATACTGTTACAAGAACTAGCTAAATGAGCCAACGGTACTCGTCTTCTTTGTTTGTTTGATGTGAATGGAGGACTGTCAGTCATAAAGCACTGGTGTTTATTTCAAAAATATTGTGGCTGCTCAAATACAATACGTTGCCTACGGCATTGCAATTTTATTGTTATTATGTACAAATATATATTGCCTGTATATCAAACACAATAAGATAATATCCATATTATCAAAATCGAAATATTAGTAACTTTGGATAGACTAGATAATGTGTTTAAAAAAAGTGACAAGAGAGACAAGAATTCGTAAACTTACATTCTTAGATATCACCACTAATGTTCTATGATAGTGATAAAGAAAATTGATCTAGAATCGTTGTCACATTCGATTATAATTCAAGCTGTCATGTTTATATTTTGGCATTCAATCACAGCTCAGGAGCTATGTAACTTTTAACTTTCTGATTAAGGAAATACATTTTTGAGAATAGGTGATTATCAGTGACCGAAATTAATTTTATTTTACGATCATTTATAAAATATTTTCTTTGTTTCGTTTATATGTATTTTGTAAACAAATAGGCACTAAAATTTCAAAAACGTCTATTGTATCAATTGGAACAACACTCTGCTTCTTCATATAACATAACAATACTCCAGTCAAGGCGAAAGTTTTCTAAGAAAATTTTTCCTCCTAAGCTCCATTCATTCAAGAATTCCAATGAGCTAATATTGTTTCCCAACAACCTTGTAATGGGATGTTCGCGTGCGAATAGAGAACGTTTTCTACATTTCTGCGCCGAGAAATATTATAAGGAGTTCCAATTTTTTTAAAGATTAAAAAATATAAGAAAAAATAACGAAACGAACTATTCAAACGGAGAACTTGTGTTAGTAAATTCAAAATACGGTTCTAGATGATAGCGTGGATTTCTCTTATGGGTTTGATAAGGGGTGTTTCGTTGTATTACTTAAATTTTGATTATTACCGTATACCAGCTATAAATAGCCCTTTGTGCGCCCAGGTATTTTGAGCCTAATATTATTAAAAGTAGAGAGCAAGAGAGTCAAGAAAGATTCCAAATGTACACACTAGACTTCATCTCATGGTAAAACTGATTATGTCTTAGCTCTACGGTTTCCCCTAGGCTCCACCCTCGGTAGACTCTCACTACCTTCCTGATTCCACCCGCCTCCTTTAGGCATACCCCACCCTATATCCTTCTCATACATCCTTCAAATGGGGGACTCCCCTTAGTGAAAGGCACTCATTAGCCCAAAATAATTTTCCCACATCCTATTTTATAAGTTTGAGAGCTAAGAAAAAAAAAAAAAAAAAAAAACAAAAAAACTCTACGGTTTTATGGCTCTAGTCTGATTTTCACCCTTCATTTTTGATTTTGTCTGATATAAACCTTCACTTAGATAACGTAAACAATCAAATGAAATTAATTATTAGAAACTTCCCAACTAAAATGGTTAAATATATTAGCACCAGTAATATAACTTAATATAGACATAGATACTTAACATAGTACGATGAAAATCTCACTGAGCGATTGTGGTCCACATAACGCATACAACTACTGCAAATATTATATTTTGCAATCATTTGAAATGACATTGAGTTTTGTTATTCAATGTGCACTATTTGTAAAGGTTAGGTTTGATACTTCCCATAAATATTCTCTTAGACTTGTGCTGACTTAGAGAAGCATGATACGTGGCTGTTTGCATTTCAAAGGATGTGCTCTTGCCGTCTGCATTGAAATTTTTATTATTATTCTATGACAAAAACAAAACAGATTTATTTCAATTGATAATATTTAAATAAATTGGAAATTAGACAGCCATCATGAAACTAATTTGAAACGTAACACAGTTTATAATTTCAAAATAAATAATTATTTAGTCAAGAACAACAAACCTCAATATACAGATACACAACAAACAAAATGTATAGATGTTATAATGATTAAATGAATAATGAATTATATAAAAAAAGTTTGTAGTTGATAAAGAGTCTTCAATGCATAGCAGGGCTAATTTATCCTATTTAATAGAACTTTTTTTTTTTAATATTTGCTGTTATTTACATACACTTCTTGAGAAGTGTGGTTATGCTATGTCACCTGGTGTTTATGTTATGTTATTATGTGTTATACGTTCTTAAGCAAGGAGAAAACTCAGGGCTTTAAACAGCTTCGTGATGGGAATTGATCTGAGGTTTAAAGCCGAAACGAGTCGAACTTTTTTGACGTTCATTAGTTTTTTTTTATACTTTCTGATATTTTATTTTAATCAGCCCTTAAAACATAAATTTAAATAATTATCGGTTAACACCCCGAATACGTTACTCAAACGTTGATGTTGAAATCGTTATGGCTGCTCGTAAGTTAAGCGGCTCTCCTTGCCCTAAAGGCGCCGAAAATCTAAAAATAAGTCATCTTCATCAGCAAAGCCACACCTAGGAGGCTGTGCCCCCATTGAAAAGCTAAGGCTCCACTGAAAAGCTAAGCCCATTAAGTACCCCAAGAACAGTGTAACCCCAAGCTAGGTAATTAATACTGTTAGTGCTTAATGGCCCTGAAGTGGGGACCCCTACTATCGTGGCCTACGAAGGCTGTTGGAGATGTTAGTGTCCCATCAAAGGTAATTCCTGTCAATTTAAGGCAATATCTTCTGGGATCTTCGGGAGCTCTCGGATTATCTAGGCCGTTCAACAAGTGACTGGGGCATCTGTATACTTCTCCATGGACATATGGATACATATTATACAATTTCGTCATATGCGTATTATAACTTACATTTCACAATTTATTGCTGAGCCCGAAGGCAATGCTACTTATTCGATAGACAATAGATTACGGTACTGGGTCTTTCGTCCGTATGTATGTTGTAAAACTATAGGATAAAGGCTCAGTTGACCAACAAAAGTTGGCTGGGCATAAATAAAGGGAACAAAATAAGAAATAAACATTAAAAAATTGGTGCCCCACCAGCAGTACCCGATTGCCTTGTGAATTGGTAATTTTCGTACCTCGAGTTAACCTGAGGTGACACTTCTTAAGTGATATGAAGATATGATAAAAACACCAACCTAAGCAAACACCAAGAAGGCCTTAGATTATCAAGCAGGCAAGGTATCAGGTCCTACAGTCGGAGTTAAATGCTTATGCCGAACACCTAGTAAGGAACAAAGAACCGCTTTGACACTTCACCTTCTACTTCAGGTAGAACCATATGGTCTCTTATATAGAAGATCTGCATCCAATCAACGAGAGCGCTAGTTTTTCCACAATACCTCTCCTGTATTACTATAATGTACTCTACATTGTGTACATTATTGTGAGTTGTTTTCATTAATAATGTCATTACTGTTGCGAGGTTGTTAATTCTACGATAGAAATCGTAAAAATTATTTTATCGATTTAAATTTTTTTTCTATATTGCATATTTCACAATAAATTGTAAATATGCATCATTTAGGGCATATTGTAATTTTCTTCAAATAAACATTTAAGCACTAAAAAAATTCCGCAATATCTTGAAGTAAAATAAGCTGACTATCTTCTTGTTAACAGACTATAATAGGAAGTATGGGCAAATAAATAAATGAATGAAATTGAGTTGAATTTTGTTTATTTCATTCCCTTCTACTCACTCCGTTATTGTATTTTAACGAACACCATGTTTTGAGGTTTTTTTAAAAGAAAAACTAGATATACTATACTATACTATAAATATCTAACTGTAATTACGCCACAATGAGACACATTATTGTTTTATAAAAATATCAATTTTCAATCGGTATGACCTGAAACTCTACAAAATTTTGGTTTAAAATGAAGTGCCGAGTCCAGTTTTTGATGCTTAAGTTAAAAATGCACTGTATAAAAGCTGACGATACGAAGCTGTACTGTCGCCGGCGGAGGTTCCGGATGAACGGGCAGCAAATCGTGCGTGATCTTGGTCAATATATCCTCAGCCTTGATGTGTTCCTATCAGTCCAAGGTGTGGGCTTTAACACCTTTATCATGTACACTGGCATCTTAGGGCAGGAAGGGCGGGTCATTTCTTAGGAGCCACGCATTTATGACTTCAGGGTTCTTAGAGAGAGGTTATACTTTCAAACAGCCGTGCCCCTGCATGCACCTGTGCATCTGTTTCCATTGCCATCTGACAGTCATAGGTTAAGAGGAGATCTTTCCTGGTTAAACAGTCAGTAAATTACTCTTACATTGTTAGGAATTAATATGTAATTACAAAAAAAGTTTGTGTAGTGGACTAAGTTTATAGTTCAATCAACGTAGCAATGATAATCATGTAAAAAATCCCCATCATATGTCTGACCCAACTTATGAATTGTGATCATTAACAGTAAGTGTCTGGGCAAATTTTTGCGGTAAACATTTACAACGCTATTAGACTTACTCACCAACTAACATCTAACAGTAATTACATTTGATTAGTTAATTTCAAACTATGGCCTACAACCCGTGAAAAACTACATTTAAAACAACTGTTTGTTTTGCAGCAAGCTTCGAGGAAAAGGAATACCTACTATGGGGCCATACTTAAAACAGGCGTTTGATGCTATGTGACATTGCGAGATCCTGTACAACTTGTAAGAAGCATTTTCCAGTACTTATCAAGTATTGAAGACTCTTATTGAAGAAAATAGGAGCTTTTGGCAGTTATATTTCCGTTCCTGATGTATCATTAGAACAAGAGTATCTGGCACAAGATGTACCACATGACAGTTCTTTCACTTTACATATACATTTATCTTTTCATTTTACATTGGCTTTATGTACTGTACGCTGTTTATGCTAAAAAAAAAACATAAACTTTTTCTAAGATCATCCCGAAACTAGAAAATTAAATTCATCTGCAACAGTGCCCAGCAGTAAATAGCCTTTAATAATGAGGCCAATATCAGACTGTAAAGCTATTCAGAGTACGCCATCTTGGTTTGGATTTTGTCAGACGAATGACATGAAAGCATTATATATCGAAATTAATGAAACGGAAATTCGACCAACTGAAAATTTACAAAACCGTTTTGGGCGTAAGGTATATAGATCTGAGATTCACTACTAAATCAAGCCATAGTAAAATTCAATCCTTGCCCTTTATAAATCTAAGGCACCCGACAAATATACCATTGAATGTTTCCAACAAAACAATTATATAACAATAAGACAATAGTACTAAGGTTGAAACGGCTTGGCAGTGAGTTTCATTGGAGGGTGCTAATTTAAATACATAATCATTAAACAATGCTTACGTGAATTAAAGAGAAATACAGTTTATTACTGTTATCTATAGTAGAAGCTAGAATTATAGAATTAAAAATTTGGATTAGTAAATAAATTTTCATAATCCTTTTAGTGCAGTACATATCTTAGCAATTATGAATGCTATGTATTTTTATGATTCTGCGTTAAAAAATGCCTACAGCCTAATGTAGCAAAGTCTGGACGAACATTCGGGCTCTTTTGAGCCGGCGGTTGTGACCAGTCCTCTAATTAGAGATGACCGACCACTTGTTATTTAATTAGGTCATTCCTTTCCTACAGGTTCCCATTTGTATAGGCGAAAAGTAGGCGGCCATTGTGCAATGATTGAACCGTTAATCATTAATGAGTTGTGATCTGTGGTGTCAACTTCAACTGGTGGCCTCAATCAAAACTCAAGCCCACCTGAGATCTACACGTGTCCCAGGTTCCCTAGTTTCGTTCCTACTATGTAACTAGGAGGTGAACCCCATTAAGTCTGTTTAATATTAATAATATTCATAAAATGGTCTTGTTTTAATTTGCATAATTGCCCAAACGGTTTTGTTAGCTTTAAATTCCTCCTTAAAATACATGTGATGCAATACAAGGAGCCGATTTCAGGGTACATATTTTAGTTCTGTGTTTGTTTCAATAAAGATTTTTTAAGGTTGAAGCAAAAAAAAAGTCGACCTTGACGCCTTGAATAGAAATTTGTACGCGTCTCTTCAAGACTACTTTGCTACACGCAATCATCCAAAGGTGGTAGGAGACGTTAATGCGATGTGAGGGTACGTACGGGTGGGTGACTGCCTCTCACCCTTTCCTCTCACCTGTGGAGTTCCTCGAGAATAGGAGTTGTCTCCGGTCCTCTTTTGTGGTTTACACCAGTAGCGTACGCGCGACAAGAGCACTTACATAGGCCGAGTCAGTTCGTAACGTAATCTGTGACAGACTGGATACGTTAAACATCAGTGTGAAAGCCGGAAAGACTGACCGCGTAATTTTCTCCCTCCAAAAGGGGAAAAAGGTCTTGTTGAACTCTAAACTATAGGCAGGCAAGAGAGCTCACCGGCTTTCTCAATGCACTATCTGGACATAAAAATGACAGGAATCCCCATTTCTCTACCCATTTTAGTAACAAAATAGAAAAACTACGCCACAAGTCTTACCGGCTTCCGCGCGTATTGAGTTCACCCAACTTATCACTGCGTCTCAAACTGATGATATATAAATCAGTCCTCCGGAACTCTGCTGTACTGTGCCCCACTATATACCGACTTATCTGACAATACAACTAAAAGTCTTCAGCAATTTCAGAATGGGATCATGAGAAAAGATATGGCTGGTATCTCTCTCAAGAGGTGAAATAACGCCGACCTGCAACAGTGCACGGACTTGGTGCTTGGATGAACTCATCCACCGGAGACACTTCAAGTTTTTCGACTCCTAACGAACCCGGTGTATAACACGGTTTTTAACATGTCCCCTCTCCGCATCGATGTGCAACGGACTGCGCGGGAAAATTAGGTTAAGTTAGCTTTTGTTTTAATTAGATTTTGAGTTAGTTTTAGTCATAGTGCTCCGTTAGGTGAGCCCAATTACCTTTTCAATTTGTATCAAACAATGTCTTATGTGCAGTGGATTATAACCGAAAAATATTGTTTATTTGCTCAGGAAAAATGTAGGTACACTACAGTAAATATAATGTATACGAAGTGCCCTTCTTTTTTTTTTTGTAAATAGTTTTGAATTGTTCTAGAATATATATTCTGATAAAATATAAATCTTGTAAGAAAGGGGTTATGAAGAAAAAAATCTTAAGCCAGCAGTTTTTGACTTCGAACTTGTCACTTCAGCTGCCCCACTTCAACCATGGCTTTTTTATTCGTTTACCTCTTCCTTCCTAATCCATTTCCTCACATATGCACCTCTCTAATCCTTACCAGCTGGGTCTGGACTCGGTGATAACGGCCTCCACAACCTTCTCAGTGAAGTTTGCTGGCTTTTACGAGCTAGACAAGTATCTCCTTAGAGGGGGTCCCTTCCACGTGGACGGCGACATCTTGGGCACCACAACCTTCCTAGTGGCACTCCCTCAGCGGTAAGCCGTTTCAAACTCGCCATTAGGGAGGGAGGCTTTTCGGCTTACGCCGAGTTCCTACGGGGCGTGACACAAAAAGTGAAAATTATTGATAGACTTAATAGGGATTAAGGAAATTAATTAAATTAAAATTTAACCGTTCACATGATTTGGCATTTCTCACGAGTTCTCCTTAATCCATATTAAATGTAACGATAATGCTTACTTTCGTGGGATTTCATGTAGGATTACATTCCGAGTGTGCATTTGGGTCATTGAAGACCACATATACTAGCTCTACTTTAACACCTGTTCCTCTTCTCCTGAGTATCGCACACTGCAGGGCACACCTTCTACGATCTATTTAGTAGTCAGATCATCGCACTGAACCTATCTCTTAAAATCATGAAAGACCCCCTCGGTGGTGAACCCGATGTTTGATTAAATTAAAAAAAATATAAGGAATCTCTCAGTTGCAGGTTAACGAACTGTCAAGATACCTCTAACTCTGGTGGAAGTCTTTCCATGCTTTTACGTGGATATCATCTTGAGTGCTTCTTTACAACTCTTGTATCAAGTAGTAAGGAACTCTATGAACGTGACCTGATTTCTTATTTAGTTCTTTACTAACTTTACTTTCAGTGGCCCTACGTTACAACCCTCGAGCGTTTCCTGATTTAAACTTATAAGATTTTATTTCTCGCAGTATGTTCGAGGTCATATACAAATGAAATATTCAACTGAAACATGAATAGGCCTATTGAAGAGTCCGAAGGGAGAGGCTTTACATTTACTAAAGTCACTGTATAATCTTGAAAGAAATCGGCGCCTCATCTCTTAACTTATCTCTTATCTCTTAATCTCATTCTATCTCATTTTTAAGTGGTTTTCATTCACAGCCGAGATGCGGTGCTAATCGCTTACTTGATGTCACTCGAAACGGTTTTTATAATTTAGATATTTCAATTTTTTAAAAGTTACATTCAAAATAATTCAACTTGTTTTTAAGAAACTCTTTCGAAATCCTAGTTTAGTTTACTAGCTAGTAACAACTTTTTTCGATGAAAATCTTGGCTACAATGAAAAAAGAAATAGTAGCTAAATAAAATTGTCTATAAGAAGCTAAAGCCAAAACTAGCTCAAAAGAACGATCTAACAGCAGAATACGTTCAATTTCGTCAAACCCACAATACCGCTTAACGGATAAAAAGAAAAGTCCCTCAGCTAAGTTGGCCATATTACTCTAGTTCGGCTTTAAAGAAGGAAGAAAGCAATAAAGCCGTGTGGACCAAGATAGCATTTCCCGGACTTTATTAAGCCCCTACTCGAAAACAGTGGGTCTTTGTAAGTCCCTACTAATACATGTGTGAATATTTCATGAGGGAATTTGAGATGAGTGTCCGTCATTGGTATAGGGTGCAGGTCTTCTTTCCGGGACAATATCCCACAGGTGAAAATAAGGCTCAAAAGTCCTCCCGAATTACTTCCTTTTGAAAGTTCACCAAAATATCTTTTAATAAAATGAGTCAGGTTATCATTAAATATTTTCTTGAATAATAATTAATAGGAAGTCAAACCGGGGGCTGGATGGTACTGAAAACTCAAGTCAAGAGTATTTAAGATATGACTATCCTGGCTATCGAATAGCTTCGATGTTGTGTGGTATAGTGAGTACAGGGGTCGTATTTCCTAGTCTAAACTGTTGTCAATTGTCAGTCATCAGTTTTATATCAAGTTATTGATCACAAAGTTATCAATTTATTTATTCGTTAAGTAAGGATTCACTTATTAGGATATCAATTGTTTTCCAATTCAATCGCACTATAGTTTTTAGAAAGGAACAATACGGTTATCATTATGCTGCCCGTTTTTGACGTCAACGGTCGATGTCAGGTCCATAATATAATGTTTTTTTCCTAGACCCGGTGAGCTGCCACCTTCTCTGTATAAGTAAATGGTATCTTTAAAACCACTGCTTCGTCCACGTGAGAACCTTGACGCAATAATACTACTTTCATCTTCAAGTATTTGTCATCTTCCCAACCCCTAGAACAATTAGCGTGAAGATACAGTGCCTTTGTGTCATTCTTTTGCAACCCAACTATTTGCCACACAACAATAATCACACATTTAATGAAGGAAAATTCTGTTTGGATGTAATAAGTAACAACACAAGTTAACAAAAGAACCAAGTTTATTAATCAGTTCACACACGCATCACAACATTAGCAATCGGTTTATATACATACCAAAACTCTGGAGGTAACAACCAGGTTCAGGTTATAACTTACAAATGTTACCAACCTAACATCCCCCTCCTTAAGTTTTAAATACAAAAATAAAAATATAGTATACATTACAATCATGTTCATATAGTATGTAACTTATGATCTAATTTGTAACAAATTATTTGGAAGTAATTACAATAAAATAAAGAATAATAAAAAAAAAAAACACTTATTAGAAAATAAAGGTTTAACCACAAAATTACAGAGCAAGAGCTTACAAATACAAACATTACAAATCTAACCTTTCTGGTTTTTTAATTACTCTACCTGATCTAGTAGTAATAGAGTCAGGTAAATTCAATGGCAAGGAACAACCAGAGTTATTTAAATCTTCAACAGTCCTATCTATGTTTACATTATTCGAGACATCAACAGTTTCGTCAAAATCAAAATCTTTATGTTTGTATTCAGCATCCTCTGATGGAGGAGCATTGTATTTCTTAATAAATACTGAATTGCGCCTATAGATTTTGCCGTTAATGTTTAGCAAATATGACCTAAATTTAAGCTTTTTAACAATGAGTGCTCTTTCCCACAACTTAGAATACTTGTTTTGTACTAAAACATTATCACCCTCGTTAAATTCTACTGATTTTCTGCTGTGCCCATTATAATAGGTCTTTTGAGAATTTTTATCATAAACTTGTGGATCATCAACAACATGAGGTGCCAGACAGCTATCTCTTATAGGAAGTTTTGATCTAAGAGTCCTACTCTGAAGGAGTTGGGAAGGTGAATATTGTAATCCTGCAACAGGAGAATTTCTGTAGTTAAGTAAATATAGATCTAAGTCATCATTTTCATGGTGACATTTTTTTAGCATGGATTTCATCAACCCTACTGCTTTTTCTGCAAGACCGTTACTTTTGGGATAATGGGGACTCGATGTTGTTATGACGAAATTCCACTGGTTGGAAAATTTTTGAAATTCAAAAGAGCTAAATGGATTATTGTCAGCGACTATGATTTTGGGGATTCCGTAAGAGGCGAAAATTGGCTTTAGACACTCTATTATTGACGATGATGTTTTGTCTTTGAGTTTCTTTAACTCAACCCATCTAGAATAGTAGTCCACCACAACCAAATAGTGCATGTTACGAAATTCAAGAATATCCATACCAACTTTATAGAATGGGATGGGTGGTATCTCATGAGGGAGCAGAGGTTCTTTAATATTGGACCTTTGGAATCTTTGACAAACGGTACAAGAATTTACAAGGTTTGTCACATCAGACAGAATGCCAGGCCAGTAAAAGAATTGTTTTATTTTTTCCTTGATCTTGTTAAGGCCAAGATGTGTTTCATGCAGTAAGTTCAAAATGTTTTTTCTACACAACGGGGGAACAACCAACCTTTCATCATAATATATTAAGCCATTTTCTACTGTGATACTATTTCTTATATTAAAATAATGAGCTAGATCTCCACTACATTTTAGAGATTTTGGCCAACCACTACTGTAGTACTTGATAATTTGATTTAACGTTTCATCCAAATTTGTTTCGGATTTTAAATGTATAAGTTGCTGGTCAGAGCAATCAAATAAAACACCTACGGTGTGTACAACATCCCTCATTGACGCATCATCTGCAACATTTCCTGCAATAATATTCCTTGACAATAAGTCAGCAATAACCATAGACCTCCCTGGGAGATACTTAAGCTCAAAGTTATATGGTAAAATTTTCAATCTAAGCCGTCTGAGTCGATTATTTTTTATTTTGTTGATATCCTTTTGTATAATAGACGTTAGGGGAGCATGATCTGTGTAAACAATCACATTAGGGTGTCCATAAACAAAGTTGTGGAGTTTTTTGAATGCAAATGTTATAGCAAGGAGTTATTTTTCAATTTGTGCATATTCTTGTTCACAAGCAGTTAGAGTTCTGCTAGCATACAAAACAGGCTTTCCTTCTTGTATTAATGAGCAACCAACAGCATAATTACTAGAGTCAGCTTGTATCTCAATGGTCTTAACAGGGTCAAAAGAAGCAAGTAATGTTATATTTGAGATAACAGATTTTAATTTATTAAAATTTTCATCATGAGATTTAGTCCAAAGCCAAACGGATTATTTTTTAAGCAAGGATGTAAAAGGGGCTATTAAATCAAAGAGATTAGGTATGAAGTTTCTTAAAAAATTAACCATTCCCAAAATTTTTTGAAGATCTTTAACATTTTTTGGTGGCTCTAAATTTATTATTGATTGAATTCTTTGCGAGTCAGGTCTATGACCATGCTTATTAAATAAAAACCCGAGATATTTGACTTCGTTAACAAAATATTGAACTTTCTCAGAATTGAATTTAATATTGTATTTTCTAGCCACAGAAACAACCTCCCCAACTGTCTGCCTAAGCTCCTCCTCAGAGTTAGCACAACACAAAATGTCATCAAAATAAACTAAAACATTCTTTATGTGACCGAAATACTTATATGTTAGTTTTTGGAAGAATTCTGGCAAAACTGCCAAACCAAAAGGGGCTCTTAGATATTTAAAAACGCCAAATGGTGTACTAAAACAACATAACTTACTGGATTCTTCATCTAGTCTAATTTGATGAAACCCACTTTTTAAATCGAAAAGACAGAAGTGACTTTTGTTAGCCAGTTTCAAACTTATTTCCTCTAAGGTAGGAATTTCATAATAGTCTCTAACCAAATACTTATTCAAGTGTTGGGGGTCAATGCACAACCTTAGTGAAGAGTCAGGTTTTTCTACAATCACAAGATTATTAATCCACTCACAAGGCTCATCCACTCGCTCTATTATGTTTGCATGAAATAAATCATCTAAGCAAGTTTTTAATTTATTCTTTATTTTATAAGGAACTCTACGACCTGGATTTGCCTTAGGAGTAGCATCTTTACTAAGTTTTAACTTGCATATGTCTGGGAAGCATCCTAGTCCACTGAAGACATCCTGATTCTGTTTGAGAAAATCATCGACTGGGACAGTAACCTTGTCTATCCGACGAAGAAGTCCAAGCTCAACACACGAACGTAGTCCCAGAAGTGGTGTTCTGTCATCATTAACAATCATGAACGGGGCGTTTATTTTCACACTGTCTTTTTGAAGATCAAGATCAACAGAGCCGATCGGTCGAACAACAAATCCACCAAAGGATTCAAGAAGTACATCAGTTTTTCTTATATTTAAGCCAGCATCAAGTTTCTGAAGAGCAGTAGTTGTTATAACATTAACTTGGGATCCAGTATCGAGTTTGAATTCAATCGGTTGATCGTTAATTTTAAGCAAGGCCAGCCATTCATCTTTCCCCTGAGTGATAGCATCACAGGCACACAGGTTTAAAGAATCCAACTTAAAAACATCATTACTCGCCTCCACCACTTCATGAGCCTGTCGAATGCGATTATTACGCTTATTTCCGATGCATTGTTTTGCAAAATGATTGAATTTTTTACAGTAGGAACACTGCTTACCAAATGCTGGGCACCGTCCTTTAGCGTGGTTGAAGCCACAGCGATCACAAGCACGGTCCCGGAGCTCTGGTGGTCTTTTCATTTGTGGCTTCCGATTTACTGTGAGTATCTCCGTCGACGTATCAATCGATGTTTTCACTGGAGGTGGTGCTTTTAAAATTTTCATGTTGAGCTCTGCCATCTCGACTGTTTTACAAAAATTAACTGTTTTTTCCAATAAAGGGTCCTCTCTCAAAAGTCTTTCTTGAGTACTTTTGTCATAAAGTCCAAGAATTATTTGGGATTTTAGCAATTTTTCTTCTTGTTCACCGAATTCACAAGGCGCTACTAGTGATTTTAGATCAGCAAAATACCGTTCAAATGGTTCATTTGCTGCTTGCTTTCTGCTAAAAAATTTATAAATCACCATTGTCTCATTTTTCCGTGGGGTGCAATGCTTTTCTAGGACGTCTAAAATGGAAATTACTGTTTCATTACCTGGTTTTAACGTCGTGATTGTGGAGTAAAGTTTTAAACCATCGGATCCCAATAAGTTTTTCAGTCTCGCTACTTGGACCTCTCGCGATTTCTTATCAGTCTCTGTGGCTACAAAATAAACTTCTATTTCAGTCCGGAATCTTCTAAAGCTCTCGGAGAGGTTATCCACGTTGATGTCGAATTCTGAGGGTTTGTTGAACTCCATGGATAATATCACGTCCGTTTGTTCAGTTTAAACTAAAACGACTGCGCCATGTTTGGATGTAATAAGTAACAACACAAGTTAACAAAAGAACCAAGTTTATTAATCAGTTCACACACGCATCACAACATTAGCAATCGGTTTATATACATACCAAAACTCTGGAGGTAACAACCAGGTTCAGGTTATAACTCACAAATGTTACTGTGGGATATTGAGAGATAAATTGTGTTGTGTTGTCCAACCTGAGGGATAACAGTGTGTGGGATATTGAGAGATAAATTGTGTTGTGTTGTCCAACCTGAGGGATAACAGTGTTGGATCCTCTACGTTTTGTTATTATGATTAATTAAGAATGTTGTTTATGAACATGTACCTTGTGTATAAAAGTAAAATAAACGTGTGTTATTAATTCAACAAATGTTTCATTGTGCCGAAATCCTTTAGTGGCGACGAGGATGGGATTGCCGTCCACATGATTCGTTCGTGTTTACGCGTTAACGGAGTGAAGTTTTGAGTTTCTACAATTCGTGTTTTCGGTGACGTTACATCGTGGACGACATTTAAAAGGTCTCGAATTTATTTAAATTGAAGACAGAAATGGCCGAAGAAGAAACCAAAAGTTTAGTCGGTACTTTGAGAGAATTTACACTCGATAAAGATTGGGGCATCGCCAAGTCGAGAACAGAAAATTTCTTTATTGCAAACGGGATAAAGAATGACGAGAGAAAGAGGGCTATTCTGTTAAATTCGTTGGATGACTCAGCGTATAAACTGATTTCCAACCTGGCGGTTCCCAAGAAACCGGAGGATAACATGTATGTTGAATTAGTTAAATTATTTGATTCACATTTTTTGGGTGCGGAATCAGTTTTTTCCGCCAGATACAAATTTTATAACGCCGCGAAAGATCCTACGGAAACGGTTAACGACTGGATTGCCAGACTGCGGTCATTGGCAGCTAACTGTGCTTTTGGAGCTCGATTCGACGGAAATTTGTTAGATCGTTTTGTTGTCGGCATGAACAAAGGGCCGATTAGAGATCGTTTATTCGAGGAGGATGTGGAAAAGGCCCAGTGGGAAAATGTAGTCAAGATAGCAACATCGAAAGAAGCTTCTTCCACAAATTATGATTTAAATGAGTTTTCATGTAGTGGTCCAATCAAAAAAGAGTCCGTAAATTATGTTAGAGCACAAAAAACACCAAATCAACAGGTAAATACCAATCTTTGTAAAGTTTGTGGGGCGACATGGCATGATGCAAATAAATGTCGATTCAAAGATTATAAATGTAAAGTTTGCAAAATAAAGGGGCATTTACAAAAAGTTTGCCCAAATAAAATCAAGTTACCTGCTCCAGATAAGAAGACCGGCAAAACTGAACAAACACATTTCGTCCAGGAAAACTCAGATGAAGAATATCTTTATAAAATACTTGAAGGTAGCGCAAGTGAGTATCAAATTGAACTTAAGCTAAATTCCCAGGTTATTTGTTTTGATGTTGATACTGGGTGCCATAGCACTATTGTTCCGAGAAAATTATTTCATGAACAATTCCCTCAGGTCACCCCAATTCCATGTAAAAAGACTTTTACTACATATCTCAAAGAAAAAATCTCTCCGGTGGGCTATGTCACAGTGGACGTAGAATATCAAGATAGAAAGGTGCCAAATTTGATATTTTATGTGGTTGAAACAGAGGGACCACCGTTGTTGGGTAGATCGTGGTTCAAAGCTCTGGGATTCAGCATTTTTGCTGAAGATTCAGCCCACTCAATTTTTTATCAAAAGGTGGAACATGGCATTGAGGCAGAAAAGTTGGAGGAGGAACTCAAGGGTTTGTATCCAGAGGTTTTTACGGAAAAACTTGGCAAATATACCAAAGAACAAAGTTACAAGTCAGGACACCGAGTCAGTACCAGTGCAGCAAAGTCCAGCTGAACAACCGAATGATCAGCAGGCTAAACCAGGGACCAGTACGTCAAAGGACAAGGACAGGTCTCCACTCTCTGTTGAATCTGGGGGGCGACCTCAGCACAATCGAACTGCTCCTCGCCGTCTAATTGAGGAGCTGTAATGTCTAATTAATGAGCTTTAATGTCTTATTGAAAAAAGAAAAAAAAAAAAAAAAAAAGGTTTCTTGTTAAAATTGTTTCTTGTATTGTTTTTGTAGAATTTATTTTAATAGAGGGGGAAAGATGTGGGATATTGAGAGATAAATTGTGTTGTGTTGTCCAACCTGAGGGATAACAGTGTGTGGGATATTGAGAGATAAATTGTGTTGTGTTGTCCAACCTGAGGGATAACAGTGTTGGATCCTCTACGTTTTGTTATTATGATTAATTAAGAATGTTGTTTATGAACATGTACCTTGTGTATAAAAGTAAAATAAACGTGTGTTATTAATTCAACAAATGTTTCATTGTGCCGAAATCCTTTAGTTACCAACCTAACAATCTTGACGCAATAATACTTCTTTCATCTTCAAGTATTTGTCAACTTCCCAACCCCTAGAACAATTAGCGTGAAGATACAGTGCCTTTGTGTCATTCTTTTGCAACCCAACTATTTGCCACACAACAATAATCACACATTTAATGAAGGAAAATTCAATAACCTTTGAACCCTTCTATTTTAAACAGCTGTTAAATAAACCATGTGGTCTATTACCATCTACCTTACGTTGATACACCACAGTCTCACTGCATTATATTTCAGGTATTTGTTTCCAGCACGCTCACTTACAGAACAGAATATGAAAGTATAAACGGAAAGAAAACTTTTAACGAATACCCATATTACAATTGCTAATATTCTGAGGGAAACTTTTTCAGTAGTATTTGTTTACAGGTATCTTTTTTCATGGTGCACCGTCCTTTTTTACATTGCATATTACATGATGGTTTTTGAATTTGAAGAATATTTTCATAAAAAAAAGTATTTTTATAAGAATAGAATTGCTAGCGCTACCTATTTAGAGGTTTGACTATCGGATTTTCTGTCATCTAGCAACCATTGAAGAAAAGATTAAAAGTAACTTTCTTTTGGGAATTTATTTTAAAACCTCCTTTCTTCTAATAGGAATAATTTATGAACCCAAGAAGAAGAGTGGCATTTCATACCATTTATCTTTTATTAAATTTTTAACGTTATCCTAAATTCTTGTTATGTAAGTTATAAACTAAATTTGAATATTACACACCAGTTGTTGCAGGTATAAGTGATCAACAATGATTCTGGTGTTAAAAAGGAAAAAGGATGAAGGTCGGAAAAATCGAAGAAGCCAGCAGATCCGACTATTTTCATATTTGATTCCGGTTGTTATATCTTAAACAAACCTGTACAGTGCAATCTATAGCTTTTTTAGCGCAACTCAGCAAAATTTCTAATAGATTGGATATTTAAGGCCACCGCTGTAGAACATAAAGAAAAACAATTGCAGCGTACGTGTTTGAAATTAGATCATCCCCCCTTCCTATCATCTTCATTCAGCATTAATAAACATATTACTAATGAGGTTCTGATGAAGATTGACTCTGTGAAATAGAATATGTGGCGATGGAGTTACTCAGAGGTATTACCTTCTACCAAGGCAAGAGAGTGATTTTCTCCCAGGCAAAGGCCATTCAATACCAATCAGCGGTATCAAATTTTGGACCAAAGGATTTGCTCTCTACCGATTTTTGTTTTCTGATAACAATAAAAATAAATTTTGTTTTTTTATTATTTTACTATTTCGCTCACTAACTTTACATCTCCCAAAGTATAAATAGTAAAATTGTACATAAATTCATTTTTATATCATTCCCGTAAATCTAGTTACAGATTAGTCAATACAGTAACTTAATAATGCGATATACGAGTACGCCCCTCTAGTACTCTAGTATGGACTACCACTACACCATGAGTAATAAGACACCTTATGAACCTATAAAGGAAACAATAAATCATAATTGTTTAAAACAAAGAGCTGTTCTCTAACAAGTGCTTGAATAATGTAAAACCTTTTTGCATCGTAGATAAAACCTTTTTAACGAGTAGAATTTATATTTTATTTTTATGGAGAGTATAAAATCTCTGTAAAAAAGTTCGTTTGTATTAGTTAATATTCACTACGATTGGGACCTAATTAGTGACAATGAATAATTATTACAAATATGAAATATGAAAGATTCCAATTCGTTTTTATAAGAGTGAAAAATTAACGGAAACTTAGTGATTATGTTTAGCATCTTGTTTTTGTTGTCTTAGAATTTTGGTTACTCAATAAATTTCTCAATTAAGAAAGAGCTAAATTTTTGTTGGCATACTGTAATAAAGTGGGTGAAACCCCCCGATATTTTTTCGGCTTACTGACATACCAGAGGTAACTGTTTATGAGATATTTATATCAGAGATTAAAGAATTTCGACTACTACACTCTTGAGAAATGCAGTGTCAGTGAAAGAAATACTAGGATTAACGCAATAAATTGAAGGATTAAAATGAACTGTCCAGGGCAACGCTGGGTGATTCTGTTAGTTGCTCCATATTGTTTTTTTTATTATTCTTAACTAATTTTACCAAATTAAGTTTGTTCTAGTGATCAACACATATACTAGTAGGTTCGATCATTGCTACGAAGCTTTGAAACGATAAAATTCATTGAGCATAAACCCTCAATGGTGGAGATGTTTTATTTTATCGAGCGGAAGAGCATAGATTAATATTTGCCTTGGTTCGAGTAATGAAGATTGAAAAGGGCTCCTCTTCTGTGGATTTAAGTGACTTGGAGGACTTTAGGGACTTATCTACAGTGTGGCTTATCAAAGGATAAATATTCAAACGCTACTTTCAGATCTCTGGGGGAGTTGAGGTAGAATGCTAGGTGGTTCTTAAAAAGTAGGGGACATTAGCTATTATAGGATTAGAGGAGATTTATAGTTAATAAGGATGAAAGAATAAATCCGTCTCCTTACTCTAGATACTAGAGGTTCGTTCGAGTCCTAGCTCCTCATGGATTTTTGTGTGAAGGACCTGATACCTCCTGAGGGTAAATAAGTAGGGTCGTAAATGTAATAGTATCAAAGGCGGTTTAGAAAATGGATAATAAGATAATTAAATAGTGGGATAATATACAACAGTCTGACCTTGATTATTCACTATACTAGCCACATACTATATTTACTATAGACATTTCTTAGGATAGGAAAAAAAAAAATTCAAATATCAAATGACGCATATTGTATGAATAAATTATTTTTTTAAAGAAATTTTGTGTTGATAAATGGAATATTTATTTACGTAAATATTACGTTTAAAAAAGTGCCAAGATTGGTAGAAATGAATCGAAAATGATGCAAAAAAACAATATTTTAATTAGTTTGAAAAAGCACCTTATAAACAACGAAACAGAATAAATTCATTTATGCTGATATGTTTAAAAAAAAGACAGGGAATTCACTGGCGTACCTTCGTCATACTATCAAAGTATTTCCACCAACAAAACATGAGTACAGTTATTACAAAATAATGTGTCGGAATTTCAATTTTTTTTTGGCAATATTTCACATTCTATTCGTTCGATTTTAATTTTTCTGAGGTGGATATTGGTTATTGAATGAAGTATTTATGGTTAGCAGTTTTTTTTTTGTTTTTTTTAATTCAAAAATTACACTCTGCCTTATTGGACAATAATTAATTGTGATAAATGTTCACATTCATACCATATTCACAATTCTCATTCACTCACTCAGTATTTACAATCAGCCCAGGGACCTCCTAAATCTACATGGTTTACACCTCCCTCGCATGCAAAATAGGGAGCGGAGTCTTGGGAAGTCCCCCACACTGCTCCGTCAGCCACGTCACCGGATACGAACCAGTGGGGGCTGCTCAAGAGCGTGAGAGTCACAGACACCCAGGACATGATAGGAAAAACTGGCCATTGCCAGGACTACCACTGTCACGTTTTTAAAGCAGATCATGTGGCACCTGCCGCTTTAGTCTTCGAGGAGGATTATAGGGATGAGTGGTGCAGTGTAATGAATGTGCTAGGAGGTTAGGGTGGTTGGATAGGTTAATATGGAATCTCATAAACATGGAAGGGATGAGTTCAAGATTATAGGGTGTATTAAGATCGTTATGAAGGGTTTTGTTGCTGACGAAATAATGGGCATTTACTATTGTTCTCAGGACTTTTGATTGAAAGGATTGGTTGGGCTTGATGTTCGACTTTTTGATGTCCCCCATCTCTCTATTAATCATATAATTAACAACACGTACACGGAATGCTTTAAGTATCTCTGGTTTTAGTTTATTCACTTTTTAAGTTCTTTATTTCCTTTGCATCATGGCGAGTTTAATTTTGCTTGATGACTTTGCTATTTTTATAATAACAAAGTATCCATACAGTTAATGTTATTTTTCACTTAAATGCCTGGATTTGAATGGAAAGTGAATTGCAAAGAGATAATAATAGCAGCGTTACGCTTTTCAAGTTAGGCAACTCTCTAGTTGATAACGCAACATGTGGGGGTGTCAGTCAGTGATGGAGTTCTTTATGTAATTGAGTGCGTGAGTGCGACTCTCTATGCTGTAATCAGGGCGTCATTTAGTTGCTGTATATCAAATGAGGAAAGTGTTTATCATTAGAACGCATTTGAAAACATGCAATGGTGGAGGATGGACTACACCATACGGGCGTGTGTGTCATGTGGTCATTAATTAAATTGTATAACTTTTCTTCTTCTTCTTCTTATTATTATTATTATTTTACTGTATTTTATAATAAATTTATAAACGAATTGAAGGAAGCAGAAAGTAGAGGGGAAATATTTAGAGATAGGGCCAGACACATAATGTTCCGAATACTTAATTTTATTTTGCTAAGCCATACCGGTCAGTGGAAATTTCAGTTTCAATTAAAAAAAAAAAAAATGTAAAGCATAGATATAAACTCAGAAACTTGCTCAGGCTTGTTCTCACACCCGCATTAATATTTAGATTACCTCCATTGAAAGATAGGAAACATGAATCCCAGATAAGACAAATCCAGTGTTTAACACTATGACCCCACCACCCCTCCCGCATCGATGGCAACAGACTGTCGGGGAAAAATTAGGATAAGAATTAGTATGTAAGTTAGTTTTAAGGTTGATCAAAAAGGTGAGCCCCATCACCTTATTAGTCAGTTTAGTCTAGTCACTTATAATGTATATCATTATGCTTGTTTATTCGATTATATAATTTCTATACAATAACAAAACCTGTATATAATGTAGCGATGCTACAGGAAATACAGAATAATTTGTAAAGAGATTCACCTGAGGATCTATAATTGTATATAATTGTCTGTAAGTTAAAAGAGGCTATGAAGGGAAAAAAAAAAAAAAAAATCCCAGATAAAACCTCCACACCGGACTTATTTCTAACCCAACAACCTCATCGGGTCACCGGGTGCTCGGCGCTTGACTTTGAATCTTCGGATCATCGGCCTATTCTCTACGAGCTAGACGGCAATATTCCAGAGCCACCTGCTACAAGATATGATTACCGAGAGGCCAATTGGGCCCAATATAAGCATCTCATTAGTGCCGAGTTGCCCCCAGTCACGTCTCTGAGAAATACTTGAGATATTGACAGCGCCATCAGTTGCAGGCCACCATAGTCCGAGCAGCTGATGCCTCCATACCGAAGTTTGCCCCGGTACCGACTTCCCTGAGGAAGCCACCGGAACACATCATGCAACTGATACGGAACGTAATAATATCAAAAACAGGTGGTTCCGGACGAAAAACAAAGACCTGAGGCCTGTGCTAAACGCTCTAACTACCGAGATAACATCTCTGATGACCCAGTGGAAGAGCTCTATGTGGGGTGACCGTCTCCGCAGTTTACAACTACAAAGCATTCTGGCGTTTGGTAAAAACCAATGTAACCAAAAAAAAAAGTAAGACTGGTAGACAACGGGCAGTTCATCTCGGTTGCAAAGCAGGCCGACATACTAGCCGACCACTTGAGAGGGGATAGTGACAGCAAGCCAATCACAGCGCCCGACCGGCAGACCCCAACCCTCACCACTATACATACGTCCTACCACCAGGTTGCAGCAATCATTCGTCGCACCAGAGGCAACAAAGCACCATGGGATGATGACATCCAAAACATCCTTCTGAAGCAGTTGCCACGGAAGGGGATATCTCACATAGTGAACATCGTCAACTCTTCTCTCAGACTATACTATTTTCCCAAGAAGTGGAAGCACGCCGTCGTCGTCCCACTTCTGAAGCCGGCCAAAAGTGGATATGAGCCAGCTCACTACAGGCCCATCAGTCTGCTGACCCAATCGACAAAGATTTACGAGAGGATTCTGTACAACCATCTCACTAGACACTGTGACTCACAAGACATTACCCCACCTCAACAGACCGGGTTTAGTAAAAGACTCAGTTCGGACTGCAATCTAGTGAAACTACAGGAGCACGTTACAATGAACATGCGAAACAACAAAGTCACTGCGATGATCTCCCTTGACTGTACGGAAGCATTCGACTCTGTAGATCATCACACACTCCTACGACGCCTGAACGAGCACGAATTTCCTGTGCAACTACAGAACATAGTGGCTTCCTATCTCGAAGGCAGAACCTTTTTTGTGCAAATAGGAGCCATATCAACCACAAGAAGATATTTCATGGTCGGAGTTCCTCAAGGATCGGTGCTGGGACCCGTACTCTTCAACATTTACACCGCGCACATAGTAGGAGCATCATACTCCAACTGTGAGGTAGTGGCGTATGCGGACGACATAGGGGTCTACAGCACTAGCCTCAACCCAGCGAAAGCACTGAAGGCTGCAGAGGGCGCCATTCAGTTAATCACCGACAGGCTACGAGCTGTCTACATTCAGGTAAACCCAGGCAAGACGCAAGGGATGGTTTTCTCGTTCCAGCACGGGAAAAGAAAGCTTCCACCCAGCTTCAACATAGACGGGACTGATTGCAAACTAGCCAATAGTATATGCTACCTAGGCATCAACTTAGGCAGACACATGACGTTCGGTACACACCTGCAGAAGAAGCTAAGAAAAGAGTACGTAGGACTTACTACTCTCTCCAGCATCTCATAACTCAGAAGAAGACACATCAAATTCTTCGACTCGATGAAACATTGCCAAAATCCCCTATTCCAAGACCTGACACCCCCACCACTACCGGCAAGATGGCAAATCTCTAGATCTGGGAAAGCAGACCAAATGGTGGACATTACGGCCCTTGGCCAACCAACAACAAGCCTCTGACGGGCACCCATCACTGCTTTCCAACTGAATGAGCTTCCACTACATGCCTAGAGAGACTCTAGGTTCAGCCTTCAGGTTAGAGGTGGACTCTCACCACTGCACCACAACATTTCCACCTCTACCGAGGCTTCCCACACTCCTTAATTCCCTCACTCCAACTTCAAACAGGTACTCCTAGTAAAAGGATCCGCTAACCCCAAATAAATTCCCTTTATTTTTCCCTTATCTATAATCTTAAAAATTTGAGAGCTAAGGAAAAAAAAAATCCTTAAGCAAAGCGTGTTCGAAAAAAGTAAAGAACCTTTTTTGGACTTTTACCTTCTTGTAACTTTAAAATCTAAAGTACCATGTCTAGTTCCTATAGTCTGAAAATTTATTATAAGTGTTGATATCGCCTGATGAATTATTTGTCGCATTTGGAAGCACTCCTCCTATTTGTATGAAAGTACTCTTCTGTCCCTCGGCAATACTTCCTTGGATCCCTCTTCTTCAGTACTATCATGACTAAATCATTCTTAATTTTATCCATTGCTTGTTTTAATCTGTCTTTGCAACTTTTCACTCTCATTTTCCTCCCGTAATAATTCATATAATTTACCTTACGTTCCTATTTACAAATGTTTTATGTATTGCGTTCGTTTAATATTATTTTTGTTAGTTGACTTAATTTACCACATAGGTACAAAGTCCCAATCATGTTTATAAATTAACCACAACAGAGTAATTTACTTTTTATTTTTTTGTCAACTAGACCTGTTTATTTGTACCTTTTGTTACTCTTCAGGGGAGAAATTTTTCATTTCATTGCCTTATTCTATAGTTAGTAATAAATTGGCTTATATGATGGCCGTGCAAACTGTGATATATCTGACACATATAACTTAGTTGGTCTGTTATTGAGAAGCCACAAGCTGACATCAGTCTCGCCACATGCTTGATTGACTGCTTCTTGTGTTACCACAGTGGAGGATGGACTCAGTTCGTTGTGCCTGATTTTTTTAGTTTTAATCAAAACGTGAGCTTAAACTAGTTGTTCCATAGATACGCAGCCTCAGAAGGTTTTATTATTATTTAAAATATTACTTCTTTATCCATTAAAATGAATTACGAGTTAAATTGTATTTTTTTTAGGTAGTTTGGATAAAAAATAAATCGTTTTATTTGATAAACCATCCTGGTAACTGAAATAACTCTTAAATAAATATATTAAATATTGTATATAACATTTTGAAATGGTCTCAATCAAGAAAAAATACATTTTTCACAATACCTTTGAAATTCTTATTGTGTTACTGTCTCTGAGGTACATTTTAGTGTACATTAAATACATTTTAGTTAATAATTGACTTAAAAAAATTTAGTTTGTATTTTAAAATTTAGTAAAAACAAAACGATAAAACTGATCCATGGATTAACTAATTTACGTTTTTTAATTGGATACGTCTACTTCTACAAATATGGGAATACGCAATATTCAAATAAGTCACATAATTTAAATTCTTATTTGTCTTTTCACAAACATTTATAAGTTGTTAGCAACTCAAGCAGCCATCTTATTTTCTCAGGTTATTGTTCACTTACTTTTTATTTCTTATATTTCGTTCATATGAAGAAATATCTGTGTGTATGTTTGAAAGAAAATACTAAAAAAAACTAGGCCATCGATCCAAGAATCAACTTGTCGTATCACCAGAAATATATTATTATAGCTTCGATCCAATTACAAAATGATGCTACTGTATACATTGTTTGGTGAATATTTGTATTCCGTCGTATAAATGACGGTGTTTTGAGCGTTTAATGAGGAAATATTTGCTGTTTGAACTTTGTAAACACCCATTAGTGATAATTACATATTTATATTTCTAAAGGATGATTTTTATTTTCCTGGAATTCGCAGCACAAGGTGGCCAATTTAACAAATCGTGAAAAGTATTGGTATTTTTCAAACACTTAGCTATCTCGTAACTTTTTCATTTACACATTTTTAAATTTTTATTTTCAATGTTCATATGTATGTGTATGTGAATTGTAAATTCTATTTAAGTAATTAACAATATTTAGAAAAATAAATGTTCAAACAAAAATACACTTATTTAAAAGGTCAAAAAGGATTTCCTAATTCGACTAGGACATATTTTGTATTTCATGACTTTTTTTTTTTTTTAAACTTATATTCAAAAACTTTATTATGATAAGATTACAATCTGCCTCATTGGGCAATAAGTAATTGTGATAAATGTTCTCATTTTTATGTTTACAAGCAGCCCAAAGACCTCTCAAGTCACCTCCGTATCATCTCATGATTATTACTGAATCTTCTGTTTCTTTGAATAATTCTCTTATAATGAAATCCTTAGCTTATTTATTTCTTAATCTCAGATAGGAAGATGTATCTATGGAAAGTTATTGTGTAGAAAATTTTAGATGAAATTAATTGACAAACGATCAACGTATGGGATAACTTTTAGTAATCAAGTGATAACTAAAAGTAGCAATAAGCTGATAATAATTTTCTGCTAATAAACATAATTATAAATAGTATGTGGGATTAAACCGTGATTTCCCTCATCAAATTCTATTTTTCAAAAAAGGAAGATCTGAGAAATCATGTTTTTTATTACGTAATAGTAGTTAATTAATTATTAAAATCACTAACCCGGCGTTGCTAGAATATTAATTCCTCGAAACCTCCTATTGGAAAGAAAAAGGAATAAATTCTATTTGATGTGTAAAATCGAATTTCAGGTAATTTAGTGTAAGAAGTACATTATAAAAGTATAAAGTAATTTTTTTTTACAAATTGAACATAATAATAATTTAACTCAAAACTGGATTTTAACAAAATCGGACAACAATATTAGTTTTACCTAAAAAAATCAAGAATAAATCCGAGGCAACATAAATTTGTCCATGAGAGGAAGATAGTAATTTCAAATCCACTTCGAGCCTTCTTTCTACTCAACTGAACTTGGGCCTAAATGACACTGGGGATATCACCAGTCAGCTAGCGAACCCAAAAACTATGGGCTTGACACTGATATCGGTTGGTTTTCGGTTATTTTTACATTTCAGCCCTCCCCCCTTCGAACCCTCTCTCCTGAATGGGTGTTAGTCCTAGGGATGCTAGGAGTTATTACTCCCTCAATTATTTTTTTCAGGTTGTAAGTCTTTTGGTGTAAATTACTCCAGGTTTTTAAGAGTTGTGCTGGAGTATACACCCCCACAAACATTATTTTTTATATACACATAGAAAAATTAAAATTTTATAAGCTACTGACTATAATTAATTTTCTTTTAAGGTTTCGAAACACCACTGTTTTAGCTCAGTAAATATTATTACAACTGAGCAATTTCACTCCTAAGCGAGAGCGGCAAATGAAATGTTTATGTATGTTTAAGAGCTCCAACCTTTATTAGGCACGCACCTGTGATTATTTCTTCCTGCAGAGTTCCTATGTGTGCCGGGTGGCAAATATACCTCAAACTCGGTGGAGGTAGTCTGCCTAGACCCATTCATAGGATATAGACGCAAAAGAAAGCTGAAATGGAGTAATATGAGACAACAGTGGGATGTAGGAAGATTACATTGTCCTCAGCCCAGGGCCAGTGCGGTGCTTGACTGGAGGTTATCTCGTGGCCTACTGTCCTCTGGCTTATCGCCGTTGTATTTACACTGTTATGGCATGCACTGAACATTTGGACGGTATTTTGGTATTTATAAGTGAAATTCACAACAGTAGAATCTTATCTGTCTTTTTAGGGAACAAGCACATTAACCCTTATGTGTCTGCATAATAACCCGTAGGTCTTAGCTTGTTCCGCCTTCATTCTAGAAACACGAACACTTACATGGAGATCCCATTTGATGGTCTAACGAAACGAAAAAGACTGCCATTTAACATAAAACATGTCTAAGTGCCTTAAATTAATAAAGTAGTTTAATTAATTAAGAAATTTGCGATCCCATCTCATGTGGAATTAAGGATTTTTTCATTTTATATTAATTGTGAATTTCTGGTTTCGTTATGAATTACCGATGATCGGAATTGCAATATATCTCTAGAAAGAGAATTTGTTTAATTACAATGAACACATTAGGAAAAGAAACATTTTAAAAGGGTCTGGATGTTTATAAAGAACACCAATTTTTTACATGTAGTTGTTTTTATTAATTTTATATATGTAATTAAGAATGGTATATGACAAAGGACCAGGAATCATGCTGTATGTATAGGAAGCATGTATTTTCGTGGATTCATCCCAAGCTGGCCAAAAACGCGGTACTTGCTTGCTTGATGACACCTTTTGGACGAATGTGAATTAATTTCAATATTCTAAGTCTGTTAAAAGTACTTATGAAACAAATTTTTAGGTAAGACCACGTGGTTGGTTATACGAGTGGATTTATATACCTTAGATCATCAGCCATTAATATTTTGTATAGTGTAATAAGAATATTTTCATTTTGGTATTTTCTGTTAGTAGAGAATGCTGATTAAATGTAACATGCATATTCCCAAGTGTTGTTTGGTTATTTTTCTAAATTTATCTTGTTTTTTATTTTTTATAAAATCTTTTTGTTTATTGTTCAACACATGACTTGTTTTTTATTTCTCAAGCATATCTGTTCATATTATTTTTTTATAATGCCAGTGGCTGGATCTAATAAGAGGTATCATTATTAATTAAGGATATTGAATAAATTTATACATATTACCCCCCCCCCCCTCATTAGAAGTAACTCTTAAAAAAGTAACATAAATTAAAAAGTTTATGTTCTATAATTTTGAGTAGGGAATCAAAATTGAACATCCATGACTTTTTGACTAACAATATTTAATCACTGTTTTGTTCTTTTAAGCAGTGATTTGAAAATATCATTAAAACTGACATCAATATCGTTTTCACGATTTTTTAGTAATGCTAAAATTTTACACGTCTCAAATATATTCTAAACCGTGACTTGGGAAATGTTTGAAGTCAGAGGGAAGTAAGTAAGGTTAATTGTTTTAGCATATACTTCATGTAATTATTGCATAACCAAAAAGATACATCCTGATCCGAGATTTTATGGAATATATATTTAAAATTTCAGATTGATTGTGGCAGCTGTCGCAGAGCATACCTAGAGACAGACACACAGGTAAAAGACGAGTATTTCTTCAGGCAGAAGCTTCAGACAAGAAGCTCTCAAAAGCAAACAATTGATTGAGACAAGGTTAAGCTTTAAAGCTACAGTTTTATACTTGTTTTTATATAAATGAGAAATGTTGAGAATTTCATAGACATCTGGAGTTCACATTCATCAAAGGAATCGAACGATGGACATTGTAAACATTAAACTTGGGGCACTGTGCATCTGAACTTCATAAAAGACCCGACGCTCAAATTCCGATGAAGGAAACTGGAAAATCAGAAGTGGATGGATCCCATTAAGCATTCTATCCTACCATTTCCAACTACATCGTTAGTCTGATTATTCACAACACTCCAACCGATATCCTAAAGATATCGATTACAGATTACGCAGTGAATCGTATATGATATTGAACTGGAGCCGTAATTGACCAATACAGGGATTCGTGTTACTGAAGCCTTGATTACTAGCTCAAACAGAGATCAAATGTTGAAGTTCATTAACAGCTACTGAATACATCAACATCACTTTCCTTAATGGAATCCAAAGCTAATTTACGAAAGAGCTTGTGAATTGAACCCATGTCGTTAATACCTCTTATCACACTTCCATGGTACTAAGGCCTTTTTTCCTATAAATTTTATCTGCAAACAATTACAAAGGGGAGGGGTAGTATTTCGCATACGTTGATCTGTGATCTCTCTAATAGTAATCTTAAACGATTCTAAATTTTAATTTTGTATTCAGCAATACCCTAGACTACAATGATTGGTTTTTTAAAATACATTTAATCACAACAATTACACTCACCAATGTGAGTTTCTGGTAAACATAAAACTGCGAGGAAACACCTAAAATTGACTTCCACTCAGTAATTTAAAAGCTTAACCAGCTATATTGAAAAATTAAGTCATGACAGATGACGGTTAGTCACAAAATAGAACAGCTTAACTAACTGTCAGTTATGAGTAAACATTTTGCCCCCAATGTCCAATGAATGTATTAGATGACCTAAAGACCTCTAGGGATTGTCTATTGTAATCTATCCAACAGGGTCCTTGCTACGGCATCCTGACAGATCGCTGGAACGTGACTCAAATCTAACCACCGAAGAGACCATCTTCTAGAGAATCTATCTTCGCCAGACTATATAAAGAAAAAGAAGCTTAAGCAAATTTCCTTCATTATTAGAGATAATCCGTATAATATTTGATAAAACGTCAGAAAAAGCAGTGTTTCCAGTGACTGCTGAATATTCATCTGTTTTTGAAAAAGAACGACCGCTGGCTGCCTCTGAACTCGTCTGGATCTACGATTTTTTGTTATCATTTATTGTTCATAATATTTACACTGATATGGCTTTGTGGTTTGGTAATATTATTTAAATTTGTTTAATTTAATTTACAACAATTATAACTAATTTACAATATATATAATAGAGTAGAGGGTGATCCATCATATGTAGTTAGCGGTCGCTACAACCCTAACACATAAATAGGCAGTCAATCTTTAGTCGCAATTTCAAAAACCCTCCGCCACAATCTGAAAAGAATGTGGCAGTGAGTTCTGCTCAATGGCTAACCTGGGCTTTGTACATCCTGAAGTCACTGCTTAATTAATTAGCCTTTAGTTAATTAAGTAATTAATTAGGCAAATTAATCTGTGAAAGCTCTATCAGGGAAAACAGGAGGAAAAGGGGATTTTGGCTTAGCTGAGTGAGAATCGGTCATACAAAACTCAACCACAGCTACTTGACAATCACAGTCAAATATCCGGAGAACCTCCTCCAGAATGTTGGGTATGTGATACCACCGTTACTGCATGTCATTTCCTGAGGGAATGCCAACAATTTGATAAGGAGATATGTTTTTTTTTCAATTTATCACAACTCATTTGAAATATTGAGATTTATTTAAACTTTCAAAGGTTATAAAAGTAAAATTAATAAATAAATTCTGTGTAGCGAGATGGTTGATCAAACGACAGATCATGTTTGTTATTTTGGTAGATGATGTGAATAATTTAGCGAACTATGTTTTGAAAAACAGACTGAAAAAACAATTAAATAAATATTAAAAGAAAGAATAGAGACTAAAGGGATGCGAAGAAATGACAATTTATTTTTGATTACTTATTGCACAAATTAAAATAATCGTAAGGCGGTATTAAAAATAATTTGGTTTTATAGTGTTCTTGTATTTTTTTCATTTTATGTTGAAGTCATCTAAATTGGGACTTTGGAAGGAAAATAGTGTGGGTTTCAGTTTTTATATTGTGCTGTTAGGTCAAAATGGTTGAGTTTATCAAGACTAGGAAACTCAGAACTTAATGTGAAATATAAAAAGAGTTAGAGATAAATTACTAATTATTTCAATTATGCATTCGAGAGTAAGATACAATCGTAAAATCACAACTCCATGACAGTAAATATAGTTGAACAACTATTTGTTTTTCAAATCAATAGTCGATTATAAGATTTCTGCTCCACTCGTTTGCACGACCCCACAATCACTCACTATCATCTATGAGGTACCTCATACAAGAGCCGGACGAGAAATATCCGTCCTTAAGATTTTAAAGTTCGTCGTGTGTTTATTCAGACCAACAACGCACAAATACTCTATACAAAATTGATAGAGGGGAAAAAATAAAATAGTGTTCGGCACCTTCTTGTTTTGAGCTTCTGCTGGAAAGACTAGCCTAGTTGATGGAAGGCTCCCGCTGAAGAATGCACAGACAGTCATAGAACCTCTTCACAGATTCTTCTATTATTCGTTATATTGGGAGCATTGTCTATTTCAAATGGATTTTTGGTCATTCCTGTCAAACCTAGGCAATTCAAGTGCTAGCTAGTAAGAGTATGTTGTTCTGTACTGTCTGCAGTCTCGTTCTCATGTACTTGCTAGTCCTGTGACATATATGGAAATGTCTGTATGTGGTTGCCTTATAAAGCAACGTCGTACCAGAGTATCGTCGTGATGTAAGTCTGTTGACGAGTGGTTAAATATAACCATGTAGGCATCTATTAGCTTGCTGTTAGTCGTTTTTAGTCTCCAGGTCAGCTGAATTATATAAATGTATTCCTTATTTGTAAGATGTCGTTTGTAAACCCTCAATATCTATCCTACTTTCTTCTTTGTTTAAAGCTGAAGTTTTATATTTTAAAAATGTTTCTATAGTTTGGTTTTCTGACTCTTGGGCATGTCACATGATATTACTAAACAGTAGATCAAATGTTAGATATGTAATTAGGGAGTGTTATTGTTTAAGCCAAGTGGCAACCTAATCTATTGTCATGCTTGGTCAGACTTGAATGAATAGGTCAAACAAGCCGACAATAGCAAAGATAAACGGAACAGGCGGTTCTCAACAACTATTTAATTGAGAATAATCTATAGATTATTGTTATTGTTCATTGATAGAGGTTATATATGCAAAATATTTCAAGCGTTAAAATAAGGAATACAATCATGTGACTGTAAACCAAACCGGAGAAAACTGTACCTCAAATACAGAATTTGAAACAGTAACAATTTTACAAGCACGGTATACTATTTTAAGTATATTCCTGAAGAATTAGTTCAGAAAAATAAACATCAATGGACAACAGGATAATAAATCAAATTTATATGCTGGTTGAATGGATTATATAAAAAAGTTTACAGTTTAAAATGGCCTTCAATGCTGAGTTCGGTTATATGAGTATGTTTCTTCCTCATTGCCTGATCCAGGTCTTTATTTTGAGAGAAAACAACAATTTATTAAGATAAAATTACAATCTGCCTTTTATTAGGCAATGAGTAATTGAGATTAGTGTCATCATTCATACCATATCTTTATTTTGGTAACTATAACTTCTTTATTGTGCTAAAATTACAATCTGCCTTGTTAGGCAATAAGTAATTGAGATAAATGTTCCCATTCATACCATATTTACAATTCATCATTCATACATTATTTACAAACAGCCTAGAGGCCTCCGAAATCCACATGGTTGTCACCTCCCTCGCATGCGAAAGAGGAAGCAGAGTCTTGGGAAGTGCCCCACGCTATACCAGGTCGCGAGGCCAGCCGAAACGGCAGCCGTTTCAGTCTCCAAGGAGGATTATAGGGATGAGTGGTGCAGTGCAATGACTGTGCTACGGGATTAGGGTGGTTGGATAGGTTACTATGGAATTCCATGAACTTGGAAGAGATGAGGTCAAGAATGTAGGGTATATTAAGATCGTCATGAAGGTTTTGTTGCTGACGTAATAAGGGGCATTTTTGTTCTCAGAACTTTTGATTGAAAGGATGGATACGCTTGATGTTCGACTTTTTTTTGCTGTCCCCATAGCTCTATTCCGTATGTCCAAATTGGCTACGTATAACTTTGTAGATTAGTAATTTATTTTCTATTGAGAGATGGGATTTCCTTTGAAGTAGTCTGTACAGTTGTCCAAAGCGTCTGTTTAGGTCTTGTCTTTTTAGCCTCGTATGTGGGTTCCAGGTAAGTCGTTTGTCGAGATGAAAGCCTAAGTACCGTACTGTTTCGGATACAGGGAGGGAATGGAATTTAAATAAACTAGTGGAAAAAACTTAAGATAAAGGGTGAAGGTAATGTGGGAATATTTTGCTGCATTAACTTTGATCCGCCATTGGTTGCACCAATACTCGACCTCATCAAGGTGTTTTTGAAGGTTATGGGATGCTGAATCATGGTCTGGGTGGGATGACAAGACTGCAGTGTCATCTGTAAATGTGGCCAAGAATGTATTGGGAGTAGAGGGGACATCATTGTTGTATAGGTTATAGAGGGTGGGACCTAGGACACTGCCCTGTGGAACTCCTGATTTTATGGGAAAGTAGTTAGACTATTCTAAACCACAGTGTACTTGGAAGAAGCGGTTTGAAAGGTAGGACTGTAGGATTAGGAAAAGGGTCTGTGGTAAATATCTTTTGAGCTTGTAGAGCAAACCTGCGTGCCAGACCTTGTCAAAAGCTTGAGCTATATCAAGAAAGGCAGCAGTGCAATACTGTGATTGGTAAAGTAGACGTTTTAATAGGAGGCGTCATTGGGTGGTTCACCGGGTTTGGCGAATAGGACAGTAATGGAATGTTTCCAGAGGAGAGGAAAGTGCGTCGTTCGGATAATGCAATTATATCATAGATGTAGGCTAGGAAGATTATGGCTTTAGGAGGAAGTTGTTTGAGAATTTGAGGATTAAGGAGATCATATCCAGGGGATTTTCGGTAAGGTAAGTTTTTCAGCAGGTATATGACGTCAGAGGGGTTAACGGCTTTTGGTGGAAGTGAGAGAGGTATTGGTGAAGTGAGGAAATCGTCAACAGTTGTGATGTGAGTATGGTTTTGAGGATTAAGGTGAGGAGTGAAAGTACAGGATATATGGAGTGCGAATTCTTCCGACCTTTCACCATCCGAAGCCGCCCAGGACCATTCAATTGTACAAACGCTTCCCACATACTCGTATATGAGAAAAAATAGGTGGTACTCATGGTTAAGAAAAACGGGCTGACTCGAAATCCAAAGAGAAACATACCGTGTTCTTTTCTCCCTCGTCGGCTTATCATTTAATCCTTCCCAACGGATCTTAATAAGGTCAGGATTGTGTTCAGGTAAAAGTACAAACTCTCTCATACATACATCAACCAAAAATGTGTTAAAAAATAAAATTTATAATCGTAATAAAGGAAGTAGAGAAACAATATCAACGACGATCTGAGTGAGGATTTTAGTTTTAAAAATCCTAACCACCCTGTTTACCGAAAATTCTCTTTTCATATGTTTCTCTCAAAAATATTTCAATATTAAACATGAGTCAAACGATACTAAATGCTTGCGTTTACATCTTTAATGTATATCTAAAAATGAAGAGAAAAATAGAGTTTTGAATATTGAAAGCTTCTGAACTATGACTTGAGTCATTTTAAAATTTTGGGAAGAATTTTTCCACAGACTTTTCATCAATTATACCATAATTTTTTTGGATATGTTGAATTTGCATTTCAAATTTTAGGTAGATCGTATAATTTTTTCGGCCGTGGCGGTGGAAACATGCCAGAGACAGACAAACAGATGAGAACAGACAGATGTAGACAGACGAAAGTCTGCCTCGTACCTGTTTGAAAATACAGTTTTTGAGTTCGGCAAATAAAAATAAGTATTCTCCGTGTCTGTTAAAAATACGCCCTTTTTTGGGGGGGGGGGGGGTCACCGTATTATGTAAATACAGTAAGTTACTGAATATGAATTCTAAATTAAAACGTAAATCAAGTTTTTTTGTTTGTCTATCTATTTATATGTTGTTAACTTCTGGCCAGTGGTCCACATGTAAGCACATAACATACCAAGTTCTATTTCAACGCCAAGGGTGGACTTTATCCATCTCCAGGGACTTTTAACTCTACTTTAGAACGACACCTAGTCCAGCTGCAGGCTCTTGAGTATTTATAGAATTTTTTACCAAGCAATATATTGTGGAATGAATGGAACTATGGAGGGCAGCGCTACATATAATAAATCAAGAGAGGGTAAATAAAAAATAATAAAGCTGTTAACAAAATATCATGAATAGTTTCAAGGTTAAACGGATGATGTTGTCTCCGCACAACACATCAGTCTCAAGAGATCGCTCGCAACTGACCGAGCCAGGGTAACAAATCGTGAACCAGGGGAATGTACGGCAAAGTCCAACAACATTCGTTTTTCTTCTTTAATCTTGTGTAGTACTAGCGAGTACAGGGCCTTGTACAATCGAAATACTTCCTAGTCTAAACTCTGTAACTTATAATCAGTCTTCAGATTCAAGTTATTGCTTCATATGCTCAATCAGACGGGGGATTTGTTTACTAACCTCAGTAAGTTGCTTTGTGGTTTTCTGAACATACAGACCGGATCGACATTAAACAGTTGTTGGTTGTGAATGAACATGATGTATGTGTGAGACCAGAATGAAACCGTGTTCGATTTTATAGTCGTTCAGAAATTTGAATGGCATCTTATATAAGAAAACCCAGATTAATCTAAAAATAGAAGATTTTTATTAAAGTTTCTCCGTTATGAACATACTAAAGAAAGTTATGTTTTAAACAAATCTTTGGTTTGAAATACTAAGTTATGTTTAATACCATTTAAAAGCTAGTTAAGAAACACTAAGGACTTAAATTACAGTAAATACTCCTTAAAAACGTTTAAGGAATTGTTTTTACGGCTGATATCGCCGGACAAGGAAACAGAACACTTATTTGATTGATGAAAGTATTTAATATTCATAAGGGTTTCCAAGAATTTTGTCATATTTCGCAAAGTATAGATTAATTATATATAACGGTCTGAGATGACGAAGTATAGAAGGAGCCGTGAGACAGTGTGATTACTGGAGCGTAGCTCGGCTAAGAATGGACGGGTCCAGATGAGAATGAAGCTGGAATTCCCTTTCCAGGTAGCAATCTGAATAGAAGGAAGTAGAGGAAATAGCTCTGTGCCACAAGTAAAACCAGCTTCGAGTCGTGGATCATTTTTAGGATTGTTCGAGAAACTGAAAATTTCACCTTTTGTCTATACATATCGTCGCTTAAGCCGTGACAGCACGTAAGTACGAAAACCAAACCTTTACAGGAAACAAGAAAAACTGTTTATGAGTTTATCCATTTATTGGTCACCTGAAATTTGGTACCAAATGGTAATATTCTCTTTTTAACAAAGAAAATATCTTTTTTGTAACAGAAAATATTTAAATAATTTTGCACTTACGTGGTATGACGGCTTAGGTGATTATAATATACAGAGGGGTCCAAAAAAATGTATCCACTGTTTAAAAGTCCATAACTTGCAAACTAATTGACGGAGTCTCATTTTTGGTAGTGTAATAGTTTGTAGTTCCGGCAATCGCCATACAAGCGTTGTATTGCGTTGATTTGTTTTGTCAGATGATAGTCGCCAGATAGTTAGTGGTTTATTGTTAGTTGTACCTTGTTACTCGAGTAAACATGGCTGGCGTAAGGCTTACATTTGATGAAAGGAAATCTGTTTTAAAGTGCTATTTCAACGGCAATGGCGAAATGTGTATCAAACAGAGCCACCGACACGTTTAACGATTCGTCGCATTCGAGACAAATTTGAAGCCGAAGGCTGTGTTAAAGATGTACACATACAACGATCTGGACAACCTGTAACATTAACAAGTCCATTTAACTCCCATCTTGTGTTACAACAATTCACTCGCTCACCACAGAAGTCTGTGAGACAGTGTGCCCGTGAAACTGGAGTGAGTCGCTCAAGTGTTCGGTGAATTTTGAAGACAGCAAAGTGGAAGTGATACATCCCAAGATTCCTACACGCAATGAACCAGGACGACCCAGATCGTAGAATGGAGTATAGCGAGTGGTTTAATAACATGGTGCGCAACGATGAAGAGTTTGCAGAGATGATTTTGTGGTCTGATGAGGCACAGTTCAAACTCAATGGTACAGTAAATCTTTAAGTTGGGCTTTAAGCTATACTTTCACCAAAAATGTGACAACTCCGTCAATTAGTTTGCAAGTTATGGACTGTTAACCAGTGGATACATTTTTTTGGACCCCTCTGTATATTTCAACAGCAATTTTTATGTAATGGAAAGAAGAAATATTTTACCCATATAGAAATGCTAAACGGTCATGTCAGAGGGAAATCATTTCTAATTACCAAGTATTTGAATTGTAAGCACTAGTTTGGAATCTTTCGTCTGTCTGACTTTTGTTCTGAGGGTAGCACGGATAGCAATTGTCCCAATCGTGAGAAACTTTTAAAGGCACATTCCTCCTTGAATAATGCTTTATTCTTTATTTGTTCTTATACTTTTTATTTATATATGTTTCAGTTAATATATAATTACGGAAAGCACATGAAATAAAATTGAACGTGAAAAAGATTAGACTCCTTTTGGCAAAGTCCCAACTAATAAGCTATTTAAGATCAACAATTTTTTCTCTCATGGTTATTCTTAAGATTCAATTCTTGTCTTGTCTTAAAATTCTTAGGTACTTTCTTTCACGAAGTGTTGTCCTAACTATTGTAGACCCTGTTTACGTTAGGACAGTACGTTGGCCACATTAGCACAAGAATTCTCTCAAGGAAATAAATTGCGCTTAAATTAGTAAATTCCGAGAAAGTTGACGAAGCTATAAAGTGGGTTGTGTGAGTCGTCACGATGAGGTAAATGCCCCGGAAACCTTATTTTTTTTCTGGGATATAATCACCTCCATTTTCATAATCAAAAATAAATTAAATGAGTTCATTAGCTAGCGGTATTAATTATTACTTGTTTATCTCATGTGTAATTAACTCTGAGTAACCTTAATTAACCTTTGACATAAACATCTTTGACTTTATGTAACGGATCGTGGCGTCCGTCTTTCTTTGAGAACGTCCGTTTATTTATTTTACTATCAGATATTTTTTGTTATATATTATTCCTTTATGTATGCTATGTTTTTTCTTTGAATAGTTACTTCGAATACATGTTATTTTATCATTTGTAGAAGAAAATAAAAAAAGTTTTATTTCTAATGATTGACAATTGTTTTTTATTTTTTATTATCTTCTGCATTCGTTCTGGCGAATAAACGTAATATTTGTATTATTTACTTAAAGTGTGCCAACCAGTACTGGAGAACTGCTTTTATAATTTTAAAGAGACGATTTTTAACTATTTATCATTTTACTTATTTTATTTTAATCTCTGTCAAACAGTTTAGTTGAAACAAATATTAAGCCTACCAAAGAATGTTGCTGTGGTTGGTTAATATGGTGCTGAAGGTCTATGAATCAACGGTACCTGGCCTTACGTATATTTACTTGAAAAGTCATATATGTTATGTATCTATTACGTAATAATGGTTAGTTTAGAGTAAGTGTATTAGATTCTATGATATTATTTTCAATGTGATGATATTAGATTCTATGTAAAGCTATGAACTGTTACTTCCAGACGTGAGTTCTTTGATCTGAGAGGTAAGTTGACACTTTCACCAGCTCTGCTGGCCCTCAGAGGTAGGAATATGATAACTTCGGGACATCAAAAGGAAAATCAGAATACAGATCCTCTCGTCGACTAAGTGGATTTATCCGGAGCTTTTCACTTTGTTGTTGTTACTTTTTTACGTAGGATCTGAGATATATTTTATTGGGCTTGAATAGTAACACATCCTTTGTTGAAGAATTTGCGTATTGTTTTCCATATTTTATCAACATCTGAATAAAAAAACGAAAATGATCTGCGCTCACGAGGTGAACAGTAATTTATATTCAAGAAGGCGAACAGTTTCCATTTTATCCGTGTATGCTTGGGATACATAAAAATATTTATCACTCTAGAAGGCATTTCTTCGAAACATATCAGAGAGCCCGGGAGCTTCATTTAGGTTGAATTAGGAATTTAAGGTAAACAATGTAGTTTTTTTACTTGTTTTTGTTTTATTGGCCGACTCCAGGAAACAAAACGTAAACAATTTGACAACCCATTCTTCTTTTAAACTGTATATTTTGTTGTTGTTTATTTGTTTTGTTCAGTTTATTTAAGGTAGTATATTTAGCCACTTCAACAAATTATAAAACTATAGGTTGACAAAATCATTATTCGAAATTAATAACATGTGGCTACTTATTTATTGGAAAAAATAACAAGAATAAAACTGAAAAATAAACAATTTACAACAACAAAATAATGATGAAGATAATTACCTAATTCCTATAGATGCTTTGATGGATGTTTCACAGAGAATTATCACGATTTCCTTCTTGTTGAGCCTCTTACCTTAAACATTAATGGTTCCTTTGGAACGAAACCACAGACGTCTAACCAAAGATTAAACGGACTTTTCCTTTAGGAAAAGAGCTCACTCCTGGTATCCCTTTTATCACAGTCAACTTTTTCTGCTATGACGCCATCGTTGCTTTTGTACCTCATCTATTGATGATCAGTGCTCACTCACATCTTTTAGAGAGCCACTGGACCAAAGGTACCAGTTGCAGAATAAATGTATTAACTGTAACGTTTTATATAAAAAAAATACAGCATGTATATTCTAGGAGCCTTATCAAGTGAGAATGATTACTATATTGTTAAAATAGCGTATTTACTATAGTGTAAAAAATTTTGTCCAAAAAGTCAATTTTATTTTCACTACAGTCATATTCCAGAATTCTTTTTTTAAATGGTTCATTCCAGTTATTTTTGGTTTTTTTTTTTTGGCATAACTTAATTTGAGATTACAGCTTCTTAAAACACCCTTTTTTTTCATGATATCAAATTAAACATGAATTGAAATATTTAAATTGTTGCCAACATTTTTTTAGTATTGAAATTTGGTAGTTATTAATCGCATATATTTCATTGCAGGAAAAATTAATTCGTGATGATTATTTGCCATTTGTGAGTTTTCTTTTTTGCACTGACTGCTGCTATTGGCTACTGCATAAGTTTACGTTTTTAGTCCTGAGGGTGCCTGAATTTCGCTAAACGTTGAAAATACATTTCCTGGAGAAACCCATGGATTTTAATTTTAATCCATCTAAACAAATCTTCATAATTAATATTAAAAAGTTTGTTTAAAAGTGTAAAATTAATCTTTTGAACAATAGAAATAAAATAACAAGGTGCCTATACTCTGTATGTATAGACTTCACCGTTGCTAGAACGGCCAGTTTACCAATGAGGAAGTATCTCTTCTTTGTGCTGACCTTTCGCTGACCTGTGCCTACCTTCATCAGAGGTAATTACTGGTAGGTAAAGATATAATGATGGGGGCTGAACAGAGCCACTGAGAGAATGTACTAACGAACTAACTTGTGACGGTTACTAGTACGGAGACTGTACTAGCAAAGTACTGATACTGTTCATTCAATATCGTAGTACTTTGTAGAGTTTCTTTTTCACCGTTGTGGTTGTCTGTTTTCATCTGTGTGTCTTATACTACAGCTGCGAATTATTTATATGATGGCTTTCACGATTTTCTTGTAGGAATTAATCCCTGAAATCGTACAAACATGTATGCTAAAATCTACTCCAGAAACACTCCAAATTAAACTGAGAGAAGATGACACCACTGTGTGGAGGAATTTCAGTCAAAGCCCTTTGTGGAGGTAATACGCGGTGAAGTTGCATTAGTCTAACCTCAAACCAGATATCCAGGGCTGAGTAAAGATGTGGCTTAGGGACTAAAATATGTATTCCTCACTGTGTAATTTAAATTAATTCAAGTGTGATACAGTTCGCAAGTAAGGATTTCAAGTGTTTGTGATGATACTCCACTAAAACGCAACACGCAAAACATAATATTAATCAGGTCGTCGAGATCTAGAATTTAATGGCCTACTTATTAGGTTAGGGAAATAATTATTGTTTTATCAAGTCGTCGAGGTCTTTGATTATACACCCCACGCAATAAATATGATAGAAAAATATTCATTTTTTCCTGCTAATTACTGTATTAGACCCTTTATTATTTTTAATGGCGTCGGTTTGATTTTTTAGCATCATCAAGGTATCAAATGAGCTACAATGCAAAAATTATGCTTCCAAAAGTAAATGCTGATTGATTTAAAAATGTGAACACGATATTAATGACAGTTTCAATGACTTATTGTAATTATAGTTATATACTGTTAATCAATACATCGAGATTAATAAATCATAATTTAAATATATATTTTAGTAATTTAAACTAATTGAATAATCCCATGACACTTCTTATGTTTAATCGAGTTGGCTTTATTTTTCATGTTATTGTTCAACGGCAAACTCCATGTAAAAGTTTATGTCTCTGCTTCAATAAGGGGTTTACAAAGACCTAACCGGGACAGACAAGGCTCAGGTGAAAACAAGGGTTGCTGGTTTCAAAAATAACGAATGAAGCCCTCAAAAAGACTGCTTATTTTTAGCATTTCACTGGGTGGACCGACCAGAAACCTTAATGTTTTCACACTTGTTTGTCTGTTTCATCTTTATATCCCCTGTTCGATCTATTTTCATAGAAATTTACATTATATGTTGCAAAGACATGAAAAATGCAGCCGCCTCCATTAAACATGATTAGGTGGTAATATATGTCAAATATTTGTGTAGTGAACTAAACTTAAAAAAAATTGCATGTGATATGATGAATTATTGTTGCTTGGTATTTAAAAAACATTCTTTCAAGTGCAATGTAAGGATTAGATACATTTCTTTTTTTGGTGTCGTTGGGATTTCGGTTATGGGTTGATTGTATTTTGAATAAAAAAAATACTTGCTTGCCTACAGTATATTGTTTTGTAAGAATACATCAAGGGTTAAACTAAGAATCGTTTTGTCTGTACACGTGAAATTTTATATGTTCTGTAACCAAGGGCTTTCAGCAAACAATTGCCATCTTCATAGCTACAATCAGAAAATCAACTACGCATAATAACAGACAGATACATTCCATGATATATATTCAACTATATATTGTTTATATGATATATAAAGAAGGTTTTCTGAAGGTAATGTAATGTTATATTATTAAAATGAGTTAGAAAAAAAAGAGGAATGAAAGGTCAATAGATTAATTAGGAACGTTTTTGATTTTTGTAAATTTATTTAAATAGTTCAGTATATGTAAGTGAAAGTCTTTCTGTTCAACAAGAGAGTAGTTACTTCGATAGAAGCTGGCCTGTGATTGTTCTGATAAAGGATTTGGTATTTCTTATACATAGTTCTATTACCTTTAACTTACTATATCGTCATCTTCTGCTACTAAACAGATGAATTAGGTGGTAAGTAGCTAATAAGAATTTTATAATATTAACTTCCAGGGAACCCTTTGAGAACCGAACTCAACAGCACTAAAGGCGGCGTCCTCAAGGGTTAACAGTTTTATTAACTATTCATCTGTTTAGCCCCTAATTATTATAAATCTTTATTGCGATAAAATTACAATCTGCCTTTTATTGGGTAATAAGTAACTGTGATCAATGTGCTCATTAATACTCTATATACAGCTCTTCATTCACTCTCTCATTCATGCAGTATTTACAAACAGCCAAGAGACCTCCCATATCCACATCGTTGTCAACTCCCTCTCATGCGAAATAGAAGCCTTGGGAAGCCCACACGCTCCTCCATCAACCGAGTCACTGGATACGAGCCAGTGGAGGCTGACCAAGCGCGAGAGCCACAGACGTTCAGGAAATGATTGGAGAAACTGGTCATTGCCAGGACTTCCACTTTCACGTAAAATTACTTCAAATAGCATTTGTTTAAAACTATTGACACAACGTTCTTAGCTGTTTTTGCACGTTGGCTGCTTTTGACCAAGCCAACTCGGTTGTTGTACCAAGACTTTTGCCGTGTGAGGAATTACTTACAAGTAGCTGTGACTTGAGAAATGCTTGAATTTGTGTTTTTTGCATCTATTTTTTTTACACATAATTTTTGTTGCTATATCTTGACCGAAATATCTAGGGTATTGTTTAATTTATATCTATGCTTTTTTTATTTCAATTAATTTAATATTATTGAATTTATTATTTTATGAATTTAACTTCAAATAGATTGGGTTATACAGACATGCATGTGACGATCACCCACAGCTGTTGGGTCTCTTCCTCCGGACTCGACTAGAACATAGTACTCGTGCCTAAGTCTCTTGGATTCCACCATTCCCAACCTTACCATTTTAACTTTCTAAAAATAGCATGGACGATGATTCTAACACCTGTTCTTTATTATTATTAAATAAATTTGATGGTTGATTATTTATCCCCTTATTTACTCCTATTTATGACTGAAAGGTGGGTTATTTTATCGGGATGTATGCCCAATACCTTCCTATCAAAAAACAGTTACGCTAACAAGTGCGTCTCATGAGAGCCCATCTTGTATTTAACTTGAGAATTAATGTAGATTTAATTATTCTTATTTAAACTTCAATTGACGTGTCTATCACTAACCAAGTATCTCCAATTGCAGTAATATCTTTTTTATAGAGAGGTGATATTTTCTCTTTATATTTATCCAAAATCTTTGTCTTAGCTCTCATGTCTGGGTTCCAAGTTAGTCCTTTGCCTAGGCTGAATCCAAGGTATTGTAAAGAGTCAGATGTCCCTCCTTAGGTTAGTGAATAGGACAGGTGGGTGGGATCTACGACGCTACGTTAAATTTAAGTGGGTGAACTTTCCTTTGTTGATTTTTATCCTTTACTACAGCTTCGACTGGAAAATAGTTTAAATATTTCCATAGAAGCAATTTTAAGGGTACAGTTATAAATAGATGCGAGGAAACTATCCTGAAGATTGATGCTTTGGTAGCTGATTATGAACGTATTTGACCTAAAAGTGAAATGATTTAGGCTTAATATATAATAGAAATGTGTTGTAGAATGAAAATAATAATTAAGGGATAGTTGGAAATGATTTTCAGAGCGAGAATGTACTCGTAGTTTGAAGATGTGCGAGTGGAAACGTCAAAACTCCTTGGTATTTTCTCCATCTTACTGGGTTCAAGTCTCATCGTCATGACGGAGAGGATGGTATATTTTTTTAAGGTACAGACCTGAAGGATTTAGAGAAGGTAGGTAAAAGTTAACGGTTTCTGATCAAATTACTTCCCAACACTGGCTGAGTTAGTTGTAAATGTTGTGGTCAGCAGAGTAACGGGGTTTTTTTTTTTTTTTTTTTTTTCCTTAGCTCTTGACTGGAAATATAGGATGTAGGAAAAATAAAGGAAATTATTCGGGATGATGGGTGCCTTTCACTAAGGGGAGTCCTATTTGAAGGTAGTGTGAGAAGGATATGGGGTGTGGGATGCCTAAAAGAGGCGGGTGGATTCGGGAAGGTAGTGAGAGTCTACTACTGAGTACTAGGCATTGGTTTGAAGTCGGCCCCTGTAGGGGGTTGACTTTGAGATTGACGGGTCATTTACCAAACAGATTAGGGTATCGTTTGGAGGAAAGATTTAGGAAGTCCGTGAGCAAGAGGGTGTTGCTATAGAATAATGGACTGTAATTTGGAATAAAGGCATGCCAAGCACATTTTTGAATGGAGAGTGAATAAATTTACTGAGTTGTCCAGTTTTTCGTTGATTTTTAAGGTTTTAAGGAGATTTTTAAGTCAATTAATAATTACCTGTCTTGTATAGAGAAGTTCAATAGGTAGGAATTTCTTTGAGATTCCATGTGCGAAAATATGACAGATATTAAGGAACAATGTTTGGATGTGTGTGCAGTCCGGACATTGGTTGTTCTTGAACCCTTTGAAAAACACGTTTAAGTACCCACCTAAAAGCTAATGGTTTCCAAAAAAATTGGAAAGACGGGTGTACGACATTGGAGACGGATTTGTTTGAGGGACAGTATTCTTCAGAAGGTAACGGGCAAGGGATGTGCCATTTGACACACATCTTGAAATAGTGATTAGGTTCCAAGGGTATTTCGTGATGAAGGGTTGGTGGGTCAGAACAACAATTTCTACAACAAACTTCAGAGTGAAAAGATTCAGGTTTCTTGTTTTTTATAATTAATGAATAAACCTTTTCATCGGATATTATATTTTATTCAGAAAAATACAGCAATGAAGTAACATTCAAAATGTCTATATAATTTAATTTTTAAAATACCAAAATAATTTTAAAACAATAATTTTACAATGAAATAATCCTATTTTGTCATATTAGGCTGATTATTTAGCAAACGTATTTCGGTACTGTTCACGGTCTACAAATTTTAATAAAAAACATACCAAGAAAATAGGGAAAAGATAAACAATTAGCATTTTTATGCATATATATTTATATACTACTTTTTGTTTATTTATGATTTAAATAAGCTCACATTTTCAATCCCTAATTTGAGTAAAATATATATATTTATTATATAGTATTACTAGTATCGCTTCACATTTAGCAAGAAATGTAACTTAAAATTCATTATCCTACAAAATTATGACTTTTTAATATTTGTTTCTTAGATATTATTTTTACACAAAAATCAATTATAATATGTTGCTTATAATAAATAATTATAATATATGTATCAAACCTGTTGCATCTTATAATCTCATTAATTAAAATAAAGTTATTACTCCATAAACATAAATCAACAACACAAAAACATAAATTAATACAAAAAATCCTTTCAAAATAATGATAATTCAGTCTGACTAGTTGTAGTTGGATTTACAGAATGAAGCACAGCACATCACTCAATTTTATTTTAGAATTTAAAACTAGATCTCAAATATATAGAGTATTTAAACAAAAATTTACCAAATAATACTTTAAGGTAACAATGTTAAATTATGTACAGTTAATATTTTACAATACTGTAGTGTTTCACAAGTCAAGTCTCATATCCTTTATGGCTGGCCCCTACATGTGCCAGTGGTTATTACAATAAACTATTCATAACAAATATTAAACTTTTTACAGTTATAATTAATTATTATCTCATTATATCTTCGTTTAATGCATCACTTATTTTTTTTTCTTCAATTTTCAGTATTGTTCTAATGAAGGTATACAATAAAAAATAGAATAAAAACCATCCCAATTCCTTAATCAAATATTTAATAGTGCATTTTGGGGCTGTTCATTTTCAAACATTTTATTTTAATGCTACGTTAGCTTGAAACATTTATTACAGATGGTAGGAAAAGTAAGAAGCATCCATCTATTAGGGGGCATCTATGGTTTTCAACTGTTTTGGTTATTTGTAAGTACTGGTGGTTGTTTAACGTTTTAACTATCAATATCATGGATGCAAACGATGATTGCACAAAAAGTTTATTTTTAACAGTTTCATGAAAGCGTTTAGTTTTGGACATAGTAATATAATCCTGGTTCACCGATAGTGAGTAGTGAGTCTCACTGCAAATCCAAAATTGTATGAATCACGCCATACCGTCTACACCGTTTAACCTGAAGATTCTGTGACTGTTTACATGATGATGTCGAGTAAAGACAATTTTTATTGTTGTACTCTTGTTTCGAATTGTAATTAGAATTAAAATACATTCCAAGCCACATGAGTACTCTTTAAACCAGTTTATATAGCCACCGTTTAGGCGGGAAATATTTCGTCTTGTACCAGGATTCACGACTGAAACACCCCGAGCAGTCACGATAGGCCGTTGGTGGAGAATTCTTCCCTGTTCGTAGTCACCTACAAATTCGGCGCTTTCGTTACTTCGGCATTAGAATTATACAAACGTACAGTAATGTCTGTCTCGTATTAATATATCTTTGATGATTTCTTAACGTTATTAACTCTCACATCCAGAGTCTCTTAAATCATGGTGGAGTATTACCAAGTAAGGTAATAATAAAGTAAGGTGTTCCTTGTGGCAGAAATAATGAATTGTGTCTGTTGAACTGATTCTAAATTAGTATTTAATGTTGACCTTTCCCAATCACCAGTTTAAATATTTGTGTTCGTTGACACATTGAAATACAATTTAAGTATTAAATTTTTTAAAAATAAAAAAAAATACGTTATTTTCCTGCGAATCTTGTTCAGAATTAATTTTCTAAGACGATTTAACCTATTGTCTATATATTCAAATAGTTTAGCTCTGATTACATTCAAAGCCCATCCGATAAAGCCTGAGTAAAACATAGCGTTCGGGCTCAAAGTAATTGAACCGGAGTGGTAAAGCAATCATATTTTTTTTTCAACCTAATATTAAAAAGTTTGATCAGAAAAATATACCTCATGTGCGCTATGCTATTTGTAGAAGTTTATTTATTTTTTAAATCTCCTACAAAAAAAAAAACAGTATAAAAAATGATTTCAGACACATTTCAAACAATTCTCACAAATTAAAAAAAAAACAATAATAATAATAGGCTTAAGAAAGCATAACTTTAGATTATCTTTTTTCATCAAAGCATTAAAATATGCTATTATTAATAAAGAAATTTTTTTTTTTATTGCATCACTTCAGATCATTGCCTAATTTCCAGGGTTGGGTTGAAACTAAATTACTCGAAAAAAATCTTTTCTTCCAACCTTTAGTTACAATACCTGATTGTTCCAACTTAAATCTTATTTTTTTGTTATTAATTTTTAATATTACTTTCCCAGGGTCGCGTTTTTATCTGGATTTTTCGGGTTTTTATGTCGAAATACAGTTGAGGTTACATAACTTAGTTCCTCGGACATCGTATAAATTGGCCCTTTTTTTTTTAACTATTGATTTTAAGTTAAATTTTATAAATAAAACGAATAATTTATATTCTTGGTAGCTAACCTCGATGATGTGGGAGATGATATTGGTGCAACGGTAAACTGACATGCTTAATTAATTGTCTTAATAGGAAACACATCATAGGAACATTACAACTGTCAGTGCTGTGAGGGCACAGAACTTTCGAGTGTGGGAACATGACCTAATTCTACCTGGTGTTACAGGACTAATGTCCAGAATAAATGATCGAGCGACCTGTAACAAACGCGACGAACACCTACGTTTGCAACGAGTTCACTGTTGCTCCGTCACCAGATTTAGACATCCCAAACAACCTTGACTGACACCACTTTCACTCTCACGGGCTAGCGTACTTTAATTTAATTGTTTTTTTTTTAAATTATGCAATCGTACTGTAAAATGAGAAGCTATGTTCCAACGTCACAAATACGGGTTCATTGTTATTAATACTGATAAAATTAAAAAAAACAATAATTTTCTTACTTTACATGCCCACAGCTTTGAAAGAATATTGTACAACGTACGACTTCAACGTTAGAGACATTGCAGAGCAGCGACAAATCGAATCAGGAATGTATTTTAGAACTGGGGACACAAAGTTAACCCATTTCAAGGTATATTTTTTAATAAACAAATAATAAGTCAACTGATGCGCTGTGCATGGATCCTGTTGAAAATGTCATCAAGCCGGTGACTGACTTGCAACAGAGCACACGTTGCTATTCAGTGTTGGGCAACGAACATGGTTTGAAGCACACATAATCTCTCCGAGGTGGATACTTTGCTATATCTAATCAGTATGGGTTAGATGTCGAGGGTGACTGTTCAAGTGCTCTGTCACGAGTGGTTCACCGGCTTCCGGTATTGAAAAGGTGAGCTAGACTACACAGGCAGATATAGATGGATAATGGAGGACGAAGACAACCGAAGACAGGCGAAGTGAGACTAGCGGCCGAAGCGCAGTGGGCCCGGGGGCCTCTCGTTGGCGGCCCAGCGGGGCCGAAGTGCCCGCGAGTCGAAGTGCCTGCTCTCAGCCTGCCTCAGGGCCGCTCGGATCGGGTTCAGCCTCGCCAGCAGGGTCAGCGCTCGCTTGTCTATTTCTGTGAACAGCCAAAACACATATCTTAGGTAGACAGTAACAGGCAAAACACATATCTTAGGTAGACAGTAACAGGCAAAACACATATCTTAGGTAGGCAGTAACAGGCAAAACACATATCTTAGGTAGGCAGTAACAGCCAAAACACATATCTTAGGTAGGCAGTAACAGCCAAAACACATATCTTAGGTAGGCAGTAACAGGCAAAACACATATCTTAGGTAGGCAGTAACAGCCAAAACACATATCTTAGGTAGGCAGTAACACCCAAAACACATATCTTAGGTAGGCAGTAACAGCCAAAACACATATCTTAGGTAGGCAGTAACACCCAAAACACATATCTTAGGTAGGCAGTAATAGGCAAAACACATATCTTAGGTAGGCAGTAACACCCAAAACACATATCTTAGGTAGGCAGTAACAGGCAAGGTAGTAGATTTCAATGAAGCTAACGAGAAGAAAAACATAATTCAATAATTTCCTATTTTATATAGGTTAAAAAGATTAAAGCATTTAATTTCAAAAATGATTTTACTAATACAAATAGGCGTTCATGATGATATGTGATTAAATCGTGAGAAGTAGAAAGAAAAGAAAATATATTCTAAAAAATATTTCATGAATTATTAAACTGAAGAGAAACTAAAGTGTTGGTAAAATCCAGATTTAAACAAATGGAGGGGGGGGTGGCTAATATTCATCGCAAAACAGTTCCTTTAAAAAATAAAAAGGAACGGACAAAGGAAGGAACTATAATAATTTGGAAAAAGAAGTACATTTCGGATGGATGGGATCTAGTATTAGAAGAGTTGATTGCTGATTTGATTTGGAGCAGGTATTAAGGGTAAGGGGGCTTCTTATTCATGATGATGCACTAAAGAGGAGGGATACAAGGAGCTATTGTCGGCTCAAAGTTTTAACGGGCGTAGGTAGCGCTAGGAAATACAAAATCAATCCAGCTTTAACAGTCTCGAGATCCTTAGGGACTCCACCATACATAAATATTAAATGGGTCAAAATGGGTAAAGGTGAAATTCTGAGGGTAGAAATAGATCGGCGTGTGATTTGGAAAAAATGACCTGGCGTTTGATCTGGGACCAAACTGATGTTTTTGATGGATGTGAAGAGTAAGGATCAGTAAGGGATCGCATTAATGTTCAAATTAATTTCACAAACAATTGTATATCTGGCAGCTCAAATACAATAATAATATACTCGTAATATAAAATTGTCTTTATATAGGTTTATTAAATATTGAAATGTACAGCTATTAAACAGCTGTTGAATAAGAACTGATTGAAAAAACATTAATCCAGCGTTAAAACTTATGGCCGATAATCAATCCATTCTTTTATCCCAGGAAATAGTTAAAAAAAATATAGAAATACGCCTCACAAAAATGATTTGCAGCATTTACTAAATTATTTTTTATAGTCTTTTAGCACAACTAAAGCAGCAAAGAGTTGAATATGTCCAGAGACCATACACCATTCTCCTAGGATACTTAATCTTGGTGAAGGATAGCACCATTTAGACCCAAGTAGCTAGCGGTGGCAGGATATCCACTTTTCTCGGGAAGGAGAAAAATACTTATTGCCAAGCCCGAAGGAACTACTTTCAAACAGGGTCAGAGCAATCTTCCTCCGCCTGTTTGTCCATTCTACAGATAAACAGACGAAGGGAAGATCAGTCTAAAACAAAATACATATCGATTTGAAATTTTATATGCATCAAACGCCTTGGACTATACAAGTTACTTGCTGATTAAGAAAAAAATGGTATTGTTGTATTGTATGGTATTGTTTGAAAGAAAAAATGCAAGGTGAAAAAAGTTTGATTCATTTCTTTTCTAATTAATCAAACCTAACCAATCGCTTTGGGACTACGTAAACACTGTTTTGTGTTTTATTTGTTAAATTAGAGGCAGAATAGAGCCATTAAAAAAAATTTGCGAGGAGTAAATAGGAAGACATGGCGGGCTTTTACAAACAGAGGCCAATCCGAAAACAAATGTATAGGGGAGAGATTTCAATATAAGTTCAAGCTCTTTCGACTTCTTTGGTAGTGAGGCTGAAGACAGCTCTCTTTCAGTGCCCAGCTCTAGTCAAGAATGCAGAGGTAGGGCCGGGAACCAGCAAGCCTGGAGTGACAGCTGGGTCTCCGCTTGAAGCCACCTTGCCTTATGAATAGTCATGAATCCAGTCATCTTTTGTCTTCAGTTTATATTCTACATGGAAGGTTCATTCTACGTTGGAGTAATCTAAGATTCATGTATTCATATACACTGCAGTGCAATAATTGTATGTATTTATTCTTTTATTAACAGTTATAGTACCCACGTTTAAAACTGAAGAAATTTTACTAAAGACAACTAAATGAAGGGTACAGCACTGCTTAAGCTGAGTGTATATTATTTAACCAGGCAACCCTCTAAGTGTAATATATATTATTAATTATTTCAAATTATATTTGGTGTCAGCAGACAACAACAAACTGACTTTAACAATAGATCGGGGACAATCTTTAATAAATCCCAAATAAAAGTGTTTAGGGACGTATATCCTTGTTGTAGTAATCCTATAAGAAGGGAAGTTATTTGCTAAATGTCCTGTACAGTATGTGTATGTAGCTTGAAATTTAAAAAAAATAGTTTTAATTAGTTACAATGTAATATATAGCGTACTACTCGTGTCACAATTTTTAGCTTTGAATCGTTTTTGTGATTCATTCATTGTCTTTGCCATTAAGGAATTGAGCCAGTCTGTAAAAGTGTACTTAAATTGTGATTTAAAAATTTTTGAGTGTTGGTACCTTCTTACGTTTTAGAAGCTAAGTTTGCATGTCTGTCAGCTAGTTCATTTCCTAAATTTCCAGTACACACAAAAGTAAATTTTAACTCCGTTATCGCATAATTCAATAAGTGTCTGATAAGTTTAGTTTGAATCATGTCATTTAAAGTTTCATTTTCACTGACTTAGTTAGTAATTGTTGAAATAGATGAGCAATGTAAGTCAGTTGATTTTATGTGTTCTAGCCTTATTGGTATTGCGAATAGTTCGGCTTAGTTACTAGTACACATATCCCTTATATTCGCAGTTGACGCTTGGGATGAAGGGGCTATTTGGCGCGGTGTTGCCACGTACGGGTGGGTGGACTAGTCACTGATTCTTTTATTGCTTAATGATTAACATTATCGAAATAAAAGGGGTCACGTGGATAGAGCTGCAACAGGGCTTGCTATGTCTTGCGGGTTTTCACGTTTCTAATTTCGTGACGCAACTATGTGTGATTATGTATGCATGCAGTTATGTCAGAGTAACTCCTTTTTTTCTGATATTATCAACGCACAGAGCCTACCATTTTCAAGGGTTCTGACGTCTGTAGATACCTGTCCATGTCACCTCGCCTGGTTTTATTGACCTGTGAAAAAAACCGTTTCCTTTTTCCATATGTTTCCCTATTAGCCGGTTACGCTATTTCGCATGCTCTCTTTCTTCTCTTTCTGTTCTGCCTGTTTAACAATCATACAGGCTAGTACATTTTATTGTTTACTTATAATATAAGGTTCTATTTTTGCTAATGTAGACTAATTCATAGGGTACTGTCCTTAATTATTTGAATGGCTATAAGTCTCTGTACTCGTTTTAGTTTCTTAATGTTGAGTTGTCTGTCAAACGCAGAATGCCAAGTGCAAAGTGTATGTATGTCGGCGATGTTAGTACCTCTCCTTTGCACATTACGAGTTAATAAGAATTAATATTTTAGTTTGTATAAGTTAAGCCCTGGGCACTGTCGGTACACAGCCTTAATACCAAATCCTTGGGATGTAAACATTCCGATTGTATGTGTATAGGATAAAGAGCTATGAATAAAGCAGTCTTGTACTAACGTTTGATCTCATCATTTCTATTACCTCTTTCTCGAACTTTTTTTATTTTTAATTCTCACCAACGTTAACTTATAATTTTACGTCTAATCTAAAACCTGTATATTTCAATACTGTGGCTTTGTTTAAGGTTTGTCTTTGTACACGTACATCATATATTACATAAATTTATTAATTGTGGTTTTGACATTTTTATGAACAGATTAAATATGTTGACTTTTCTGTAAATAGATCGATTTTAAATAAAATTTGAAAAAATACCGATTCACTAATAAATTGCAAAATTATGGTGAAACCTCACTTGGGGTCTACCCAGAGTCTGTCTTGTATTTATTAAGATTTTTTTGTATTTGTATATGAGTTTCTGCCTAAAATTACTAATCATTTTGTAAACATTTCCTACAATCCACGCTATGTAAAGTATTTAAAATCACCAAGCCTTATCTAATGCGTCCTGTATTCCGATGATGATGAGATCAGAATGAGTTTGAATCCATGGCCTCGATAACAGATGCTGGTAGATTTTTGTATCGCATGTTTGATGGACGTTTGAGGGGGTGAAGCTATTTTTTATTTTATTTTTTTATGTGAGTTTTATAAAAGTTATCGAGTGAATTTTTTTTTTCCAATTTCTCGTTATTTTATTAATATAAAAACTAATATTCAGGGATATGAAAAATACCTATAAAGTTTCGGATTGATAAATTTTTTTTTTTTACGACCTTAGAGCATAAAGACAATGATGTTGCTTTTCACCCAAATGAAAGTAGAGCCTATCAATTCGGGCTCGGCAACAATCCTATATGAATAAAAATACAACTAATAAACATTGATAAAAAAATTGTTACTGTTTAGGTGATCAACTGGAGTTTTGATAGTAAAGTGAAACTGCCTCCTTCAAATGAGGTCGTAACTCAACTCTATGTTGAAAGCCATAACACCAAAGCGGTATGTGAAACATTTACTGGTGAGTTACTACTGACTACTAAAGATAAAGAAGTTTTAGATTAATAAACTGCACCTCAAAGGGAAAGAGGTGTGGACCATTCGCCGTCTCTTAAAAATATATTGAATGTTTGAAATTCTGATTTTTTTCCCCTGTAGCCACAGATATATTAAATATGCTATTTGAGAGCCCTCAATAAAAGTCTCCGTGCCAGTTTTTAATAGAATTTTTTTTTTTGGTCGTTTCCTTTTTTTTTTTTAAATCTGGGGCTGCGATCTTTCAATCATTTTTCTGTCGGTAGTCTGCCCAGGACTTGGTGAGTTTCCCGTTTAAGCTAGAGACATTTGCCACATTTTCTATAAGTAAGATATGAAATATCTATTGCCTATAAGTATGATTAAGCATCATTAATTCTTTAGTTAATTAGCTGTGGTTAACAAAAATATATTTCTCTATAATTTTGAGTAGGGCATCAAATTAAAAATTTTCATATTAATACAATATGTCATAATTAATATTTTTCTTTTTGTCAATTACAATATTAATTTTTTTAAATGTTCTCACTTAGTTTCAACAAGGTTTTAACATTTTAGTCAGTTTTTTTAATTAATTAAGATAAGAAATAGTAGCGTACGTTTTAATCGATTTGGAGTTACTTCAGGGTAGTTTGCAAGTATTCGAGTGGGGCATATCTGAGCCCTTCAAGTAGACTAAGTTGAGTAGAGAACTTTAACTGGACATCGAACTTTTCAGACAACGAACTTGTGCATTGCGATTCCTTCCATCTTCGTCTGAATATTTATTTTACGAAATAAAAAGATTAACCATAATGTTGAAAATACCAAAACGGGAAAAACAGTGTAATTGAATAGAGTTAACCTAGGATTGTTACAGCGACGTAGTAATTTACAACTTTTATAATTATCATCAAAACAAATATATATTTTCAAATTATTAACATGTGAATGTTTTTTATAGAGCCATTGGTCTTACTGTGACTAGGTGGATAGGGTTTATATCCAGAGGTCCAACGAAAACCAAAGTTGAATAAGTATATTTTCTTCGTAAAAGTGAACAAACAGATACTGTTGTTATCAGAGACGTGAAAGTAGCACCAACGCTGAGTCTGAAGAAAAACTAACTCACACATGGCTACTTCTTCACCAACCAAAAAAAAATTAAAGAAAATACCATTAAAATCAAATCCAAAGGAAAGGTATTCATCAACCATTTGATATGAGAGTGCTTGCGAAAGTGTTGAGACAAATGGTCTCAAATTTTCCCCAAAAGAGCACAGCATTGGACGGACGAACTCGCAAGCGAAATAGTTAAGGAATGGAAGCGATTCTACGCTTTGTTAGCCGTTCGAGAGGACGAGAGCTTTATGTATCATCTACAGTAGATATCAGGAGGTTATCACTTCAAATTCCAATGACGAGGATGAGCTACATTTTGAAGAAATTAAGTAACACATATTCCAGACATGATTTGATACCGACCAAGAAAACCGAATACCTATTCCTCAATCCCAACAAATAACACGACAACCATCCTTAAATAGATGACTAACTGTTAAATCAATTCCTAGTACAGTCATCACAACCAAATTAGGATTTACTCAGACTATACTGTGTAATAAAGAATACAAAAAGTTAAAATGGTATTGACACCTAATGAGGAACGCTGGCCCAAGAAAATACACTACATTGGAATATCACCTGATTTTTAAAATCCATCAAAAATAAAATTACCGTTCATATTTACATATAACCGTTGCTATATAATGACCAAAACGTATCAATAGTATTCCTTGCAGTATAGTCAATAAATTTTAAGTCAACTTTTAATACTACTGTCGTAGAAGAGACACACTGGCAGACAAAAGACGACCATCGCTAGATTTTTTTTTTATGTCTTTCGAAAATTCTTAATGAAAGCTGCCTATTCACTACTTTTAGTATTCAATAACGCTCTGACGGGTATACAATACCTTTCCACTAATAAAAACCAATCCAGTGAATTTAATAGCCGTAAAATTATTTTAATAACGTCATAGGAAAGAGAAGTGAGATTCAATTTTCCTTCCGAGCCCCCCGTAAAGCTTCACAGGTATTATCCATGTACGCTACAGAGATTCCTTTTTAAAATCTATTTACCGTAGTTTGATGGATGTTTGTTTTCAATTTTCTACGCTATTTATACAAATTCAAAGAGTACATCACACAGTTTTTTATATGCCACATTTTTCAATAATTCAACATGAATATTTAAACTATTTAAAGGGCAAAATGCCAATGATTAATCTGGACGAACAGGTTTGATGTCCTGCTTAATATGATGGAAAAATAATTGCTTTTCTATCACAAATTTTACTACCTTTCCTTCCATTATTTTCATGAAAGTTTGCTTTTATTTTTACTGTCTTTTTTTATACCAAAAATAAAAATGATCCTGTAAAGACTGACGTGACATTAATCGGTAAATTACTTTGTAATGAAAAAAATATTATTTCTACCATGTTGTGGGTATCAAATTAAATATTTTCACGTGTTGATTAACAATACGTATTAGTGGACCATAATTGCCGAAAAACTTAAAATCAAATCAATGAAAACTGATAATGAAATTTAATAAAACTCAATGAAATCCCTAAGCACAGAGCCGGTATAAGGTGATAGGTAAACGTTTTTAGAATGAGTATGTTGATAAAGTCATTCGGTAAAAATATATCAATGAAGTGAGAGTCATTAGCAAGATCGTCTAAATTCATAATGGCTTGACACTGCACAATTGACTATCTTTTGTAAAGTCTATTATCGTTCTATTCATATTGTAGTATTTTAATGCGATTTCCACTGGTTGTTAATGATTGAATGCACTTAATCGAACCCGGCATCATATTTCAGTTAAGACGTAGACTACATTAGTGCGAGAGCACCATTATAATATTTCAATAATTATTGGAATAGTTAAGATTTCATATGGGCTGTGTCTCATGGTTCCCAACATCTGCGGAAAAATTAAACCTCTCCCCCGTAGACAAACTTTCCTAATTAGCGCCATGTTAGAAGATGTTTTCCCAAAAGCATAATAAAATAATGTATTCGGGAAGCCTCACGTGTGGCCTAGACAGAACAATGTAAACAAGTAGTTTATACAAAGATCCCACCAATTTTGTTTATTGGTCAAGTAAAAGGAGAGGCTATACTTTCACCCAGGGATAGGGCGATCGTCTGAATGTTCTACGATAGCATTCGCGATTCTCAGCTGAGAGGATTCAAAATTTTTCTCATGGTTATGGAAAACCAGTCCAGGACAGGCTGAGGGCAAGATGGGTCTCCCCTGACTATTGGACGTCAGAGATCATCACTGGACACGGCTCTACGAGTAGAGGACAGGTTCTGCCCTCGCTGTGGAGAGGACGACACTGCGGAGCACGTCCTGCTCTCATGTCGCGCTTTGGAACCCACAAGAGCACGCCTGCTCCGCTCAATAGGAGCATATAGCATAGGCAGGTCTGAGGAGAGAAGGCATGAGGCGTTTCGAGGATTCATCGGGGAGAGGAGAGAGCTCCAGGGCACCGGCCATTTCTTCTCAGTTTCAAGGGGGTGGTGAGGGTGAGCAGCGGTGCCTTCAGAAGGCTCGCCCGAAGGCAGCGATGTACCGCCGGTCGGAGTGGAAACTTTGTAAATATAGGATAAGATAGGACTTCGAAGAATATAGCTAGGACATAAGAGTAGCTCTAAGTTTACTTTTTAAGGGGATGCAAACCCCTTGTAAACATAGGTTTAAGCTCATTGTAAATAGTCATATGTGAGGATAATCTTGTAAATACATATAGGTTAGGTTCGTTTGTAAGACTAGCTAGTAAGGAAAAAATTGTAAATAGCCGAAGAAATGTTTGTTTTTGTATTGGATTGAAATAAAGATAATAATACAATAACATAAGGTGCGTTGACCGCTGCAGCAATCCCATTGCACCGGAATACGCACACCACAGGCGATGTACCTCCATGAGCACGCTTGCGGAATAACCACGTACGAGGTTCGTCCTCCGGAAGGGTATAAAAAAAATAAAAATAACATAAAAAATTCCTTCAAACGGAATCTCAGAGTTTGTTTCGTAGTGGCCGGATGATAACTCGACTAAAGGGTTTTAGTTATTCTATTTTATCGTTATTAAAAAAATAAATTAATAAACGAGATCCAAAAAATATGCCTACATTTATGTGTAAACTGACTTTGGAAAATAATTACCGTAAAGGAATATTTAGCTATTTGTTTTGACGTCTGATCTGTAGATTGATTGATTTTTAGTGTGTTTTTACCAGAAACCCTTTATAGTTTTTACCTGTATTTATTACTTTGTAATATTTTTTTTTAATCTATAGCAATGAGTAAGTTATAAAATTGAAGTTCGAGAGCCCTGATAAATAACATTATATTTCGTTTTTTTAATTAGCTAATATTACATAAAGACAATAAATCTATTCACAGCTTTAGTCCAAACAGTGCTTTACTACACAATATACATGATTGTTCGCATGGTAGTTTTATTCAATAAACACCCAGGAAAAATGATAAAGGGGACCAACAAATTAATTAACGATTAAGTTGCTAACGTAATATCATCAAGCAACTATTCCGCAGGCTAGCCATAACTGTACAAGAAAAGAACTTCTCAGCGATGATTAAGTATATAATAGAGATGAAAAACTTTGTTCGTAAAAGAATTTGATGAAAATAACTCCAACCTTTACTTAATAAATTAAACTAAGTCTAAGTTAAATCTGTGGAAAAAAAAGAAAAATTTTTTCAACTATGTGACTAAATTTGAAGTTAGGGACAGCAGCTTATGGAAAGCTATTAAATTCACAAAAATGTGTCTCATACAATAGTGCCCCACTTAAGTTTGAGATGTTTTTTCAAGCGGCTCTAGGCTAACCCTTTCTTAGGTGTTGGTTTTTTTGTTAATGTTCCTCTGCATAAAAATAAGTAGATATTTTAATTATACTTATTGATTGGATTTTAGTTATAGTTTAGAGGAGCTCTTGCAACTATATTTAATGAGCCCATGTAACACGAAATGAAATAAAGAAACTCCATTACTAAAAAAAAACAACCTCATTATGTCACTAATGAGATTATTATTATTTTTACAGTTCCGATTCGACATCGTGAACTGTATTGATGTTTCAATCCACTTTTTTTCTATATTCCTTAATTAACAATGGAGGAGAGAAGAGGTGCTATCTCAAGTGGCAATAACTCTCTTTTCTCTAACGGGCACCTCTATCGCCATAACTTTATGTCAAATCACGTGTGGTCACTAGTGAAATTTACACTTTAAAACAGAATTGGCTGTGTGCTGTTCCTTTTGTCTGATATCCTCTTCATTCCCACCTTATAGGAGAGTTTTAAAAAGTAAAATATCAGATATCCCTTTATAAATCCTTTTTATTGCAACTAAAGTGTGAAACATTTAAAAAAAGTTATCTTCTCTAAAAATTGACCTAGCTCTCGTTGTGTTAAAACTGAATGCATAGTTCCCGAACAATAAGAGACGCTATCCAGCTTCCATTGTGGAAAGAGCCCAAATCTGGTAAAGTTTAGATATTTTAGTCAGTGGCGCTTTGTTCGCGTGAAGACAGGTGATTACTTTAACTATTATAAGTAAGGCTCTCCCCCTTAACTGGACGTGCGTTGCACGGACCGTCATAGAGTAATGACAAGCCGCAGGGGCTCCAGAAAAGTCACATATGACTTACGTGATTCCCCCGAAAGCAAAATTCCGGACAATGTTGAGGGATTCCAACAGCCCAAACGACACTGTCGACCCAGAACAGTGCCCCAGACCGCGACCCATGTCACAAACTCATTCGAACCACTAAACACGGTTCAACATCGTGCTCCACAAACCGAGCCCACGACTACTACCTCTCCTAGTCATGGGGAAGTTAAATAGTTATGACCTTACACGCCTACTAACCGAACACAAAATTGCGGGATACCGAGTAGTACAAGGGCAACAGGACACTAAAGCTTTTTGGCACGGAGAGAGACCTAATATCAACAGTCGCCGCTCTTAAAGCAGCTAAAATACCTTTCCACACCTACACCCCGAGGGGAACAAAACCGAATAAAAAGCTTCTATTACACGGATTCGATTTAACTCATCCCATCGAAGAAATACAAAACCACATAATCCCTGCAGGCGGTGTAATATCAGTCTACAGACTGAGAAAAGGTGACCACAAAGGCGCCAAAACTGAAATTGAGCCAGTTCTCGTAATAGGGGACGCCACACTTACTGCAGACAAACTTAAACAAATCCGCCATGTGAAGAATGTGCTCTTCAGAGTAAGCACATATAACTAGAAACGAGGCATCCCCATGTGCCTAAATTTCCAAGAATATAGCCATACTAGGCGATATTGTTTTAAATCCCCAAAATGCGTGAGGTGTAGCCAGCCTCACGAAACAAAGAAATGCCCACGTGACCAGGCGGTGCCCCTACGCAGTGCTAACTGCGGGGAGGGCCATGTTGCTTCGTTTCAACAATGCCCCTACAGACTAAAACTGATGCTGGCAATGGAGGTTAGACGCCAGGCCCAGCACAAAACAATCTAGGGACGCTAGATACGCTCCGGCACCCACACCTCCAAGACAAATGGCTTCATATTCTCAGGTGACATATACTCATTCATATACTCTGGGCAGCACCTAATAACGGAAGGGATTCCCGCGCCCTTGGCTCCACCCAATTCAACTATGGACGCCATGTTTAACATGTTAGGCACCATGATCACATCCATGAACCAGCTGACGTCACAGCTGACTAGTCTCATTGAAAGAGTTCTGGCTAGACTCGAAAAAACAGCTACTCCATGATTGGGCACAATATTATCAATTATAACGTTTGCGGACTAAGGCCCAAACAAGGCGATGTCGAAGCTATCTTACGTTGCCATAACCCGGATGTAGCAGTTCTAACAGATACCAGACTGAAGAAGGACTGCTACTGTCGTTTTCCAGGATACTCTACCTACCGGCAGGACACAGAAACAATCTCAGGGGGTGTGGCTATTCTAGTCAGGCAGGAAGTGCCATGTAGTTCATCTCAGTTGCAGAGCAGGCAGACATACTAGCCGACCACTTGAGAGGGGATAGTGACAGCAAGCCAATCACAGCGCCCGACCGGCAGACCCCAACCCTCACCAGTATACATACCTCCTACCACCAGGTTACAGCAATCATTCGTCGCACCAGAGGTAACAAAGCACCAGGGGATGATGACATCCAAAATATCCTTCTGAAGAAGCTGCCACGGAAGGGGATATCTCACATAGTGAACATCGTCAACTCTTGTCTGAGGCTACACTATTTTCCCCAGACGTGGAAGCACGCCGCCGTCGTCCCACTTCTGAAGCCGGCCAAAAGTGGATATGAGCCAGCTCACTACAGGCCCATCAGTCTGCTGACCCAATCGACAAAGATTTACGAGAGGATTCTGTACAACCATCTCACCAGACACTGTGACTCCCAAGACATTATCCCACCTCAACAGACCGGCTTCAGTAAAGGACTCAGTTCGGACTGCAATCTGGTGAAACTACAGCAGCACGTTACAACGAACATGCGAAGCAACAGAGTTACTGCGATGATCTCCCTTGGCTGTACGAAAGCATTTGACTCTTTAGATCATCGTACACTCCTGCGACGCCTGAACGAGCACGAATTTTCTGTGCAACCACAAAACATAATGGCTTCCTATCTCGAAGGCAGAACCTTGTTTGTGCAAATAGGAGCCATATCAACCACAAGAAGATATTTCATGGTCGGAGTTCCTCAAGGGTCGGTGCTGGGACCCCTACTCTTCAACATTTACACCGCGCACATAGTAGGAGCATCATAATCCAACTGTGAGGTAGTGGCTTATGCGGACGACATAGGGGTCTACAGCACTAGCCTCCACCCAGCGAAAGCGCTAAAGGCTGCAGAGGGCGCCAGTCAGTTAATCACTGACAGGCTACGAGCTGTCCACATTCAGGTAAACCCAGCCAAGACGCAAGGGATCGTATTCTCGTTCCAGCACGGGAAAAGAAAGCTTTCACCCAGCTTCAACATAGACGGGACTGATTGCAATGCTACTAGCCAATAGCATATGCTACCTAGGAATCAACCTAGGCAGACACATGTCGTTCGGCACACACCTGCATAAGAAGCTGAAAAGAGTACGTAGGACTTACTACTCTCTCCAGCATCTCATAACAAGCCCGGATATTTCCCTGAGGCTGAAAGTGCTCATATATCAGAGCGTCCTGAGGCCAGCACTACTTTTTTGAACTCCGATTTTCCGTTTTCTCCACACTAGCACCATAACTAGACTCCAGAGCTTCCAGAACAACATTCTGCGCACGGATCTATGGCATACCCCTTTTCGTGAAATGAAGGCTCCTGACATCCACGAGAAGTTCGAGGTCCCCACCATCACCAAAGCCATCAGAAGAAGACACATCAAATTCTTTGACTCGATGAAACATTGCCAAAACCCCTATTCCAAGACCTGTCATCCCCACCACTACCGGCAAGATGGCAACTCTCTAGATCTGGGAAAGCAGACCAAATGGTGAACATTACGGCCCTTGGCCAACCAACAACAAGCCTCTGACGGGCACCCATCACTGCTTTCCAACTGAATGAGTTTCCACTACATGCCTAGAGAGACTCTAGGCTCAGCCATCAGTGGACTCTCACCACTGCACCGCAACATTTCCACCTCTACCGAGGCTTCCCACACACCTTAATTTCCTCACTCCACCTTCAAACAGGTACTCCTAGTAAAAGGATCCGCTCACCCCAAATAAATTCCCTTTATTTTTTCCTTATCTATAATCTTAAAAATTTGAGAGCTGAGAAAAAAATAAATAAAAAAAAATAAAAAAATCCTACATTCCTTTATTTTTCCCTTATCCATAATCTTAACAAATTGAGAGCTAAGGGGAAAAAAAATCCTACAAGTTATCGAGCATTATGTACGAATATGAAATAAAATTTCAAGTATGTTTTTATATTGGATGATTGATTCACGTAACGTCGAAACGGTATTGGTAGAGTTTATCCTCCGGTATATGAAGAGTCCATATAAGAAACACGATTTTTGTAATATTCGAAGAGTAAGTAGTTTGAGAAGTAGCCTCTGGAGAAAGGGCGAAGGGTCGTGACTTAAACACGTTACTCACAAACTTTTTAATCCCTTCTCAAGTAAAGGAAAATGGATATTGTTTCTTTTTACGCCATTATCTCCATTGAAAAAAAAAAAACTCTAAAGTATACTTGTACTAAACACACAAATGACAATCACTATTCTCCAAAGGTGGGAATATTATCCCTGCGAACGCGGAAACGGAAACTCAGAGCCGTATTAACTGAGAAATGGCGATTTACAGTTAACCGACATTATTTTTATGATCATCGTAATCATATTGAATACTAGGTACACAGACTATTATTGTGTGGTTGCTCTGAACCGGAGTTCATGTTAAAACGCTTTTTTTGACTCTGCACTTTATAAACCACTAGTAACGACCGTTTAGGAGACTTTACTATCCTCTGTAATACTGAGAAGCTCCAGGGTTCGGCTGAAATCGGACCACTACTCTTCAACGAGAGTTAGGTCGCGGCCACTCACTATAAACACTCAATGACCTCATAATGGTAGTGAGACCTATAAGTAAACCTGCTTCTGTGATTTTCACGTAAGAAGTGTGCAAGAGCGTCGACCCACATAAGATAAATTTAAAGGCCATAAACATTTTTCGTAGGGTGGATGAACTTCCTAATTTTAATTAGTACATATGGAATTGATAAACGGGTTTATATAAGCATTTTTTTAATTGAATTGAATCATTATTCTTAGAAACAATCAAACACAATTTTTGAAACATATATTTATATATATGTTCTAATGTATATATATATATATTCTAATATGTAGATATATTGTAAATAAATTGTGCATAAAGTAAAGAAACAATTTAGATAAGTCAGTTTCTTAAATACTCCTTTAAATGAACCCTTCCTTTAAATAAAGTTCGGCAGCACTAAATAATCAGTGTAGAAAAAGTGTACAACATGAAACAAGAAACTTTGATCTTTCAACCTGCATAAACGAGATAAGAGAAGATATAAAAGTAGAAAACAATTCAGTTAATCTACGATTAAGGAAGAAATGAAATCAAGAAAGAAAAATCGTTTAGTTGCTTCGCTTTTTTAACAAATAAAAAAAAAAAATTCAACTAACCAAAATATCGATAAATATACCTATTGTAATCTTTTAAAGGGATTTTAAAGAGAAAACATCTTATTTTTGGTTCCTAAAACTTAATTTTTTTATAGAATTTTCTTAAATTCCTCTTGCTGTTTAATAGATCCTGACCAGTGGAAGAGACAACTTAAAAGTGAGAGTGACGTGTTACTGACCATACCACAGCCCTAAAATAGCATTGTAATTAGTTTGTTGGGTTCTCAGTATGTGAAATTACTAAAAATCAAACTGATTATTAACATTTTTTCAAAATGTCATGTTTTGTTACTAATGTTATCAATGTCTTTCCTCCAACATATAGAAGGGAGTAGCATCCATTTTATATACTATCACAAAAATATCGACAGCCGACCCGTTGATAGATCGGCAACTGCCTTCACATTCCACACCACGTACTTTGAAGGATGACCAACGCGGTTTTTGTTTTATCGAATAGATCAGTTCTATTAACTCTTATAGTCAACTTTTATCCATTGTTGGAACCAAAGCTCAGTTTTGATTCTCTTCATCGGTTCCGAAGTTTGGTCAAGAATAGGCAGGATTTCAATATAAATAAAAGAGCTGTAAGAGTTAATCAGCTTATTTATTTTTATTTTTTAATTAAAATTTTGCGATTATCAACTTTTAATATGATTTATATATTTACATTCAGTGGTTGCCGAGAAGACATGCTTGGATACTAGCAGACCATCGATTTCAGAAAATGAAATTTACCAAATAAACATATTACAAATCTATGCAAAAATATTTGAGTAGTATATACATTTTTGATATTATAGTTAGGAAATACAAAGGATAGAAAGTGCGTTGGGATCAATTTGCTTAAACTATCGCATCTCAGCAGCAGACCATCTCCTAGGATGCACCTTAAGTGCCCTGGTGAGGATCATATATCGCCTTGGAGCGTACCTAGGGGGAATAGTAATAACGTTAAATAATAACTCATCCGTCTTTCTACTCTATGGTAGTTTCGTTATTTAATTATACCATCTCATAGTTATAACTTTAGTTTAATTTAATGTTTAGATTATTTTATTGATCTCTAGTTTTATTTTAAGTAGGTTTATTTTTGTTTTATTCACCTTTCCTACACTGACCGATTATTATTTGTATTCATTCTTTGAAAAATGCTCTCCCCAAATGAAGGTTCTTTAACCATTTTTCAATCATTTAATTCTTTACCGATGAGTAAAGATTCTACTGCTTTTAGACAATTCATAACAAGAACGTTATACGACTTCTTGAAAAAGTTAGATATTTCACTTGTGTGAAGTTTTAAAGACCGCAATAGCAAAAGCCATCCCAGCCAGCTAGGCTAGAGGAGATAAAACTCAAAACTATTAAGAGTATTCAATAGACCAACAGGTAAGATAAGAACCTTGAAAAGATATTGAAAAACTTCTGACTAGATCAACGGATCTCTGAAGGCCTTGATGAGCAGCAGCCACTCTTCTTGATTAGAAACTGTTCTTAATATACACATAGGGATATACATATCTACTATATGTAGATAATCAGTATGGTTTTCAGGAAAAAAAAAAGCTCAAATATCGGTAAAATATATACAATAGAAATAAACTCAAAATTATTTTAAGAAAGCCATGGAGTATAGAAACGAGTCAGAAACGAGCGAAATTAATTTCATACTTGCTAAGATCTGTGCTAGTATATAATACACCATGAATAAATGTAGGAAATTTCCTACAGTTGTTGATTGAAGTATTATTAATATGATGAATAATTTGAAGTTGAGAAATAAATTGTCTATAAATAATATTATCTCTGAGAGTATGTTACCGATTGGGTCTTCGAAGTCAAGGAGCTCGGTATAAACGTCTTGGTCGTCGACCTCCCAGGGCCTGGGTGGAGGATGACGGAGCGAAGAAGCCTGCGACGCCAGGAAAGCGACCAGACTCAGGAGCAGGAACGGCCAAGGCATCTTCTTAGATCTGCAACATACAGTGAGATATTTATTTTAAAAAGCGAAAATATGGTTACATGGACGTGATTCGAACCCATCCTTATTTCAAAGTTCCCGTCTAACTATGTCAACCACCAAAATCTATTCTCTTCAGTGGTTTTTGTTAATTATTTTTAACATTTCATACATATTATTTAGATTGGACTTATTCAGATTAAATCTATATGACTCTTCACTAGGCTTCTTGAAGATATTGTCACTACTCTACTTCCATTCTGCGAAGGAGAGTGATTGAATTCTTACTGTATTTCTATGTTAGCTTTGAGATGTCTTTTGAAGTCAAAGACCTGTTATCCAATAGTATTGTACACATGTAAAGTACCTGTAGGTTGGTATCATTCGATAACTGTGTTGTTTAAGTCTAAAATGCTCGTTTAAAAAACTTTAATTACAAAACTTAAAGAAAATTCCTTAACCGAACGTTTTTTTAATAACCTTTGAAGTCAATCTACGATTTTAGAAATATATTTAATTAAAGTTAGAAGTAGTTTAACGTCAACTTTTTCAGTGACGGAAACATGATTATTTTGAAGTGATTAATATTAAGCTTAAGAATAAATATTTAACTATTTATCAGGGTTAAAAATAAAAAAAAATGCAATATATAAAACGATAGAAAACGCAGTTGTTCAACATTGCACTCTTCAAATAGTTCATTTAGTCAGCAATACAGTAACATATTTTGTTTATTATAAAGATGCATATTGATGTTTTTTTTCTTATTTAAATATTTAATACGCAGGCAGGGTGAGGTAGCTCATGGGGTATAGTGGGAGTTATGCGTAATTTATGGATGTATCATCTAAGTAATGGAATCAGTGAATTAATCAGGTTAGCATATATGTATGTACTGTATTTATGACAGGCATAACGTCACACACTAATTTATGTTATTGCAGTTTAACTTAGACAAATGTATGAAGGGCCTAATTGTACTGGATTGTTAAGTTGGACTTAGGTTCCGTACAGTTCATAAACACATGCGATTTAGTTGTGCTCCCCAGTTTAGTAAGCCATACAAACATAGCAAGCTTGGTAGTGCGCGCTGCTACAGCTGACCCTCTCAGAACTCAGAGTAACGTATCAACTACGAAGGCAACTCAGGTTCTATCATTCAAATCTCACATATTTTTGTAAGCTTCTTAGTACCATAGTTCTTAGTAGTCATCCGAACGTGCTTAGTCACACGAACAACGTTTTTTTTATTGATGATTTTCGAGCTCGATGAAACTTGATCCCTCCTCAAAATCCGAAATCCCTCGTCGTTTACCAAGCATAAAACACTGACTACAAAAATCGACGCATCACACAACATTACATCCCACGCATTTGAGCGAATCAATGCAAAACTGAATACATTTTCAAACTGATGTCGCTCACCAGATATTTTGAAAGGAGTTTTCCATTTATAGGTGGATGATGATGCCTTCACTTGAAAAACAGATTTCAGGAATGTCAAAGTCGCTGATAAGAATATAACTTGTCGGAGATTCCTAAAATGATTTGTTCCGTTTTAGATAAATTATTTATTTATTCACTGGTTGTATTTTGAGATTCAGCAGTAAAAAATGATCTTCACGTAAAAATGAGAGTCATTTGATTCCTCATCTCCTGGACCATAGATTCGATTCGAACAGAGAGATCGAAATATAAGAATAACTGAGAAGAGTGTTGTCAATGAAAACAAATTTTATGCCGGGTTCACACGGGGCGTGAACCATGAAAGTGAAACTAATATTGTCACAGTTAACAGGGATTAAGAAAATTAATTACATTAAACTTGAACCGTTCAAACTATTTGGCTCTTCACACGAATTGTAAAGACAAAATTAATTTTAATGTAATTAATTTCCTAATCTGTAATAAGTGTACCGATACTACTCACTTTCGTGATTCACGCCCCGTGGGAACCCAGAATTATTTGGAAAGACTATAAAAGCCAGCCTCTATCGGTCATTAGTTATAAGAAGAAAGATATCATTATGCACCTCATAAGGTAGTATTGGTAAACAATGTTGATGATAGGAAAGCAATAGTCAATTGACAGTATTGAAATTAAAATTGATTCTATTATAACTTATAATTTAAACAAAAAAGGTGAAATGATGAGAAACTAATCCCCTCCATTCCTCTTCAACACAGCCAATCGTCTTTTCAGTTCAGTAGAGATAGCAGCAATTATTAGTTAGAATCCTTATGCCCGGTTCTAAACATTTATAGTACCATCTCATGATGACCAGGGTAAATTATTAATCAGTTCTAGCAATTTAAATATAAATATTTACGTAACACATTATGTCTGGTATTACGTTAAATATATCTACACCCAAATTAATAATATGCATTGTTTGTTGGTGTTTTAGAAGATCATAATAAAAAAATGTCACGAAAACCTTGATTGTGTGACCCATGACACCCTTAAGTTAATTTTTCAAAAGGTTTTCAGTAGATTCAGTATTTTCTTTAGACCAGAGGCTATAAACTTTTTATGCATTTATTTAAATCTATTTCATTGTAGGTACATAACTTTTTATCACATTGTTGCTGGTATATGTTAGTTTCAATTCAAATATGATAACTATTTCATTTCTTTTACTTTTGGTAATTAATTTTATTTATCTGTCTATGCAGTATTAACGTCGTAAAGACTGAACAGAACACAACCCAGGATGTTAATAAACTGGAAATTTCAAACCGTAAATTTTGTTCACAGTGGTCCAGCTTCAATCAACATGTTTATCACAATCCTAATGCTAGAACTCCACTACTAGACTGCTCAGAAGTATTAAACTCCCCGGCATTGAAGCTAGTTTTTATTATTACAGCTATATTTTATTTATCATAAAGATATCTATTATTGCACATGTTTATTGTTCTCACTAAAAACATTATTTGTAGGGCTGATATGAAAGGATTTGCGATAAGGAAGAAATCAAGAAAGTAATCACACACTGGCCAATATCTATGTTAGCATTAGTCGTATCAATAACTTTTATATAAAAAAAAGGTTTGAACAATTTTATTTTTTCTTAAAATCAAATTACAGTTAAATATAGTCGATAACGAAAAAATACAATACTGCCCTGTTAGACTGTTGGTTTTGTGTAGAAATAACTGACAGAAATCGTCTGAAACTCGCTATTTTAATACAGATTAAAAAATAAGAAAAAGTGGGATACTAAATGGGCGATGATATATGTAATTATATAAAATCCAATTAATTGGCCATTTAGATAAGAAAAATCACAAAGCTCTTTATTACCACAATTGAATGTGAAATAAAACACAACTTATTGATTTTTATCAAGTGCTTGAGTGCATTTGGCAGCAAATCGTACCATTTTTAGTTGTTGGTTGTATATCTCATTAATGGAAATATTTATGTTGTAGGAAAACAAATGAGGTTCTCGATTTAAAGACACAACCGAATATCAATCCTGAACTGAATTTCTAACTGATAAACTATTTTTTATTCTACATATATTGAGGGAAAATATGTCATTGTTGTTTAAATCGCTTAATAAGACATTTTGTTTATAAATTTACTTCATTTACAATGAAAATATGCTGACTTTAACATATTAGCCTAGACCTATCAAATGGCATTTCCAGCTGACTGGTCCTTACAAATGTTAGCTTCGAACAAAAGGGCACTGCCCAAATTGTCTAATAATAGATATATAAGTCTTTTGTTTCTAATTTGAAACGCCCTAAACAGCTATTTCCGTAACACATCACAAGACTGACAGGCGGAGCTACCGTATCGATCTAGGCGTGGGATGAATCAAATACATATTCAGCTAGATTTATTTAAACATATAGCACCTTAAATAATTGAAGCTAAACTCCACTCCCTTCGTTCCAGGCAAATATTTTCAAGTTAACTGTATAATGTTTATTAGATAAAAGTTTATACAAAACCTTGTTAATTATATCTGAATCACATTATACGAACGCTACACAGCCAGCCTAAACTAAATAGGAACTGACATCAAAACTTTTTCTATAAGGGAGGGGGGGTGGACCAGGAAATTCATGTCCGTGATAAATTTCTGACTTGATGAGTGTATAAAAGAGAGGCATCATAGTGGAAGTAGATAAGGTCCGATCCTCGCCTCTGAATGAGAACTTTACCTGAAGAGAACATCAACAGAGTGCTAACTCCATTAGCAATCAAGCAAGCTCTAAAGATCATCTTTTGTAGCTGAGTATTTTTCTTATTTAGTCGTCTAGAAGAGAATATTTCTTACTGAGGGGGCGAAAGGAGGACTTTTTATGCACTCTAATTCAAGGAATTTGCCTCTGAGAATTACGATGTCCAGAGCAACCACTTGCTAAACAGCTCTCTGCCTAACTAATAAAAATAAAACTTTAAAAAAGAAATGATGGTGTTAACGATTTTATAAGTTAATAAAATGTGTTATATAGCTCAAAAATGCCTGTTTTTTTTTACAAACACACCTGTCCGCCCTGGGATATAGGTACAAATAATGGGGATATAAGTTAAAAACTTAAAACTAAAAAATTTTCTCGAAAAAGATGGGAAAATTTAAGTCAAAAATCGACCAATAATATTTTCATTATTTCAATTTGTTAACAAAAGGGCACGAGGGAAATCATGCACTGATGATGCAATCTGTTATATATTTAGATTAACGACAATAAAGCGTTAAAATTGTTGAAATGGAACTTTAGGAAGTACAGTGTTTTAATGTTGGAAAGGTTTCCACCAAAACACAGTCATTTAAATGGCCTGAATGTTGAATGAATGATAGAAAATACCTGATTAAAAATATACATTAATTATATTACTTTCAACAGTGCTTTTATGAACCTATTTATTTCTCCGGCTTGGTCAGTATAGAAATCAAATTTATTTGGACAGCACCACTTATTAATTGAATGAATTATTTTTCCCTTTCTTAACATAATAAAGCCATTTCTAAAAATAAATTCATAATATTATACGTCGAAAAGAAGTATTACACAACATCCTACCAAAATCTCTATCAGGGACAGTTGTTAAGAGTTATTGTATCCATTTATATTGTTGAGTTACAATGACAATTGTGCTTATAAAGAGGTTGAATTGTGGGCTCTTCTCAACCTAGAGCCCATGTTACGCAGCATTTATTAAGCTGTAGACGAAACAAACGTGATCAAAGTCAGTCTGAGACTGAGGCTTAACTTTCGCAATCATACTTATTTAATCGTCTATCGTCTGCCTGCATGTGGACAGTCCCCGGACCACGCCCTCTGCTAAATTAAGATATAATAATGAAAGTAAAAAAGAAACTTTAAAAATTCGGTCCCGATTGATAGTGCCAAAATGTTAACTCTCTAAAGACCCCCCCCCCCTCAGTTATTACGAATTTGGTTCCAACGGAGATCATCTACGTTTAGCAACAACTTATCTCAAAGCGTTTGTGAAAGTATTCTTCTGTTTTCTTTCATCTTATCTTCTAACTACTAAAAAGGCCGAAGTGAGCCGGACATTCCAATATCTTCCATTCACAGACAAAGAGCATTAAACTCCTATAATTCTCCTGTTTGCTCATTGTTCAAATAAGTCGGATACCAGCAGGATAAATAGTCCTGCGGTTTCATCACTTGAACCCAGGCCCAACGTGAATCAGACAGTATAAAGTCCTGTGGAAATCTTGCTAAGAAAATTGCCATTTCTACTGAGAACTATTCAGACATATCGGACTATCAAAACAACAGTTTACTCTGAGTGCAAGTTACATTTTTATTGTGATATTAGTTTGTTCAGGTATGAGAACTTTTTACCAATCCTTTCATACTCACTCCCTTGCTTCTTAAAACATCCTTTCTACCCAATGATTACTAAAGGTGGGAGATCAAGATTCAGCGGGGGTAAGGGGTAAGGGGATAAGGTAAGTGAAGTAATTTTACAATTCATACCTGTTTTATTATGTCATCATTTTATATTGCAATATAACTCCTCAACTACTGCATACAATTTACCCAAAACCAGTAATAATACAGAAACTATAAACATATTGGAATAAGCCACCTCAAGATACCTCTATATTAAAATTAAAAAACCGATTTTTACAAATGTCATAAAATGTAAAAGTAGTCAAAGGAAGTCTACTCACCATGAAGGGGTAGTTAGTCGGGAGAGGATAAACAGTACATCCAAAGCGGAATCATGGATTACTCATACCTAGGAAAACCACAAAGCGACCGTTGATTTTTCGAAGCTAGAGGCTTTAAATGGACTCTATGGGCCTTCCGACTAAGTTTCATACTTCTATTATCTATAAACGGATTATTTCGACAGGTCTAATAAAAAAAAACAGACCTCTGGAAAATCTAAGCCTCTAGGTAGTCTGTCGGCTTTTAGCAACCAGTAGGTAAATAGTATTTTTATCTAATGAAATCACTAAACTATAACTACAGTTTAATGTTTTACAGAAGCCGTTACTAATGATTAATCAAATTAGTTTTTTGAGCCTAATAGATTATTTCAAGACTTCACATTTTCTGCAAATTATTCAATATCCAGGTGTTTCCTGCAGTCATGATAAGGTGTAGATATTTAAGATTTACTTTAGAGTCTTTTGATTCAGGTACGACGGATATGGGGAAGGCCCACGGATTAAGGTTTCCCTAATTAGAGGTGACGGTTGCTAGGAATATTTTAAATCAATAAAAAAAATAAACAACACTCTTTGAGCGAAGAGTGGGGTCATTAGCATAATGCCTATGGTTGGCATAGTCTCAATCAAAAGTCCTGAGAACAATAGTAAATACCCGTTATTACGTCAGCAACAAACCCTTCATAACGATCTTAATATACCTTACATTCTCGAACTCATCCCTTCCAAGTTCATGAAATTCCATAGTAACCTATCCAATTACCCTAATCCCCTAGCACAGTCATTGAACTGCTCCACTCATCCCTATAATCATCCTCGGAGAATAAAACGGCAGTGGCCTCGTAACCTGCTATAAATGCGTAGCAATGGGAGTCCTGGCAATAGCCAGTTTCTCCAATCATGCCCTGAGCGTGTGTGTCTCTCGCGCTCTTCGTCAGCCTCCACTGGGACGTGGCTGACAGAGGAGCGTGGGGGAATTCCCAAGACTCCGCTTCGTTCCCATGTGAGGGAGGACTCTGGGCTGTTTGTAAATACTGTTTGAATGAGCAAGTGAATGAAAATTGTAAATATGGTATGAATGAATTTATTTATCACAATGACGTATTGCCCAGTGAGACAGATTGTAATTAATTGTAATAATAATAATAAAGTTGTTTTATCTGAAAAATTCTTAAAATTCTGAAATACAACATCTATGCAGTAATAATTAAAATTATAAAAACCTACTTAAAACACAACTACATATCAATCTTATGGTAACTCACCTAATTGGTTATGTGGGGTAACTCATCTAAAACAATAGTATATTTTTATCTATTTAACCAGGGCTGCTACATCAAACTCCTCAGTTTACGACTGCCTTTGTCCAGAAGATATGGAGGAAATCCTTTTAATTGGAAGATATGGAACCAAAGGAGGTATGAAGGCATGGGAAAACTTTTTATTTTTCTATTTAAAATCTATTGCTTATCGTTTATTATTGAAAGCAGGTATCCTTCCAGGCATACGAGGTATAAAAAATACGAGGTAAAATCAATGAGGATTCGTTATATTAAATCAATTGATGGTCGCTATGTCAAATTCAATTTCCTGAAAAAGGGCTTTATATTTCAATTTATATTTTAATTTGGTTTGACGTAGATATAGCGTCCGATCGGAGGACCATTTCATTAGACAAAATATTTAAATTAATTTCATAAATGCATGCTTCAAGATATGTATATATAATTCTAACGACATAAAAGTAGACAGTTCCAGAAATGTACACGATGACAAATGACATGGGCTATGTATGAGACGGTATTTCTGACACGTGAGGACTGTGAGCTGCAGATTTCCTGACAGGCTATTCAGCACTTCCTACCAAAGACCTCTAATCGGTTGACCTTTCAACCTGAGTAGGGTCTGCGTCTGATCTATCTGTCTCTCCAGCATTCTATCTTTATTTGTGCATACATATTTCTTTTAAATATATATATTAAGACGAATTTTTTTGTTATACTTCAGTATTCGAGGGTTTGCTATGTCGTTTAAATCAACCCTCTGAGTATGGTGATCCATGAAGAGATTGTGAATTTAAGTCAATATAAACTATAGGCTTAGCAATTACTAAGCTCAGCCAAACCTAACCCCCCCTTCAGTTATGATTTGGCATTTTTATGAAATTTTTCCAGAATTTAGTGGTGTTGGGGCTACATTAATAGACATATCTGGTATAAGAGTTTATTGAACAGTGAAAATATATGATTATGTATGAAAATCACTGATTATATCATGAAATTCACCAAAATATGTTTTAAAAGCAGCCGCGATGAAATAAACAACTCATGATCACATCCCGGCGATGAGACCGGAATTGGTGCAAATATACCCCTCAAGGGCCGTATCTCGGTTAATTTATCTGTTATCCGGTCGGTTATGTAGCAGATCCAATTCCCTGACTCTAGATGTTCCCCTATAAATGTACAATGGCCAGTTTCTCCAATCATGTCCTGAGCGTCTGTGGCTCTCGCGCTCTTGTTCAGCCTTCACTGGCTCGTATCCGGTGGCGCAGCTGACGGAGTAGCGTTTGGGAGGTCCCAAGCCTCCACTTCCTCTTTCGCATGCGAGTGAGGTGAGAACCATGTGGATATGGGAGGTATCTGGGCTGTTCGTAAATACTGTATTATTGAGCGAGTGAATGAAAATTGTAAATATGGTATGAATGAGAACATTTATCATAATTACTTATTGCCCAAAAAGGGAGATTGTAATTTTATCACAATAAAGTTTTAAATCATTGTAAATGGGACTATAAATAGTACTTACGCAACTCGTGCACACAAAACAATACACCACTAAATTCTAAACATTTAGTTAGAGACTGCCCCTTACACTAGCATTCTAACTGTTTGACGGAATCGTTGATTGATGGAAATAAAAATATTTTTAAAAATCACGTTCATCTGAGGTTAATAGTTTTTGGAATATATCATTACTTTCATCGTTCCGCATGTCAAAAGTTAAAAAAATGATTATTAGGTACATAATGAAACATAAATAATATTCAGTATCTTCTTTGTTTGCCGGGCAAAACTATACGTTATGGAGCTCCCAAGTTGCAGAACACAGACAATTCACTTGCACATTCAATATTACATATTGAATAGACGAATAAACACTGGCGTCTACTGCTAGACCGTATTGAATAACATATAAACGCTCCAGTATTTGTACATCATAGGGATTCGAAAAACAGTTCTTATTTTCAAAATTAATTTTATGCAAGAAATAATAAATATTTCTGTTCTCTAACAAGTTGGAAAAGACACAAAGAATGATGAAGGGACGATCAATGCGTAAACAGCAAAAGATCGGCAAACTTACAGAACGAATACACTCATCAACTTTACCGTTTTTCTTAAAGGCCAAACGTTCATCAGCGGAGAAGAACAAAATCTATTATCTATGATTACGAATCATTATTTCTAGTTCCAACTATTACAATCGTGTAATACCAATTATGAGCTATATACCTGTGGTAGGTCTCTATAAACATAAAATTCAAGGTGACAATTTGTAACGTTTTAACATTCTGGCAAATAATGTGTTTGATAAAAGTCAACCATCTTTGCACTGTTGAGTAGCAAATACACTCAAAAAGAATAAATAATACCTATTTCTTCAAATAGGTTGAATGGGTTCAAACCATGTACATGGGTGGTTATCTTTGACGTTAATTCGAAATACTCATTTCGTGAAGGCACAGGTATGTAAATGAAACACATTACATAAACACAACCCAATGGTGTGGTATAATCTATTAAATATCCACGAATCTCGGAAGCGATATTTAAGAGGTTAACGTTTCAAGAAATGTTTAAGTAAGATATCTGGAATGAATAGGGTGCGAAATTGACAGCAAAACAGCAAAAATTCATAGGGAAACAACGTAGAAAGTGTAAAAAGAATATCTAGAAACAGAAAGTTTCTCTTTTGATTTTGAAAAAAAAGTAGCGAAAACAGATGCAACTGAAGAAGAGGTTTCTTGGTACTGCTTACCTGGTCAAATACAGATAGGAGATAAAAGAGCTGGATATTTAAAATAGAGGGAGGTGTAGTCGAGTAGTCGAGAGTCCAAGAGATATACATTATATTAGCGAGATAAAATTGAGACAGTGGAACTCCTCCCAATGGCCAGTTTCTCCATTTTCATTTGAGCGTATGCTAAAATCACGAAATAAGGTCATGCAATAAAAACTAAATTAAAATTTAACTCTCACCATCAACAAAAGTCATTTTTACTACTAACTTTTTCCATTAATCCGTTTATCTGTCACACACCTGGGTATTGGAAATCATGATTTTTAATTATTTATTTGTAGGGCAGATATATCAGGATATTTCCAATGGGGAGTAGGAGTCCACGAGAGTCCAAATGATACATCCGAAAAGAACTCGGGATGATGTGAAAACCGTTAGATGTTGGTTTTTTAAGGCATTAAACTAAAATAATGACATCGTTGTAATATAAAACTGGGGAGACAAAACTGGGTGACTAGGTATTTCGGACTTTACTCGAGGAGGCTACGGTCATAGGGTCACTTATTTTAATAAAACGCTCTTTGGTGATGCTAGGTTTGTCACGTTGCCAATACACTCTATTGGGGGAGTGCCGAGAAAAAAATATTTTAAGCTTAAAAACTTGATTTTTTTAGTATAGTTTTCTCCTTATATTCCTAGTATATCCGTTTCATATTAAGCGAGCTTAGGTTCTTAAAATAAAACAAAAACCTGGAGACACTAAAAAATAGTTGCGAAATAAAATATGTCAAAACATAAATAGGGAAAAAAGAAGTTTTTATTTGTTTTCACTAACCCTAAAAATATGTAAATGAGACTCACTGTTGAATATTCAATTTCCAACGATTCATACCTGAAGTTTCTTTGCCAATAAATTCAAAAACAAAAACGTTTTGTTTCTATATTGTTTCACTTAGGTCAGTTAATTTCCCTTAAGTTAATTTCCACCTTTTTGGCACCAATTGGATAAGGACCGCTTTTCCTCTTGAAAGCAATTATCTCTTCGAGATATTAATTAGTTTGTCAGTGCCATTAAACGGAAGATAAAATATGCTAAAAAAAAAAAAGAAAATCTTCAAACGAAAAAAAATGTCGAGGGGGTAATATAAAGGATTTCGTCGTTATAAATGAAGGCCTTGCATACTAAAGAGGGTAAGAATGCATTTCTGATAATGAACCAGCCACGCTATCTCATCCGCTCTTAAGTGGTTCAGTTAATGAGCCTTCAACTTAACCACTTAACATGCTTTCGATGTTCCTACAGGGGATCTGTCTAGAAATAATAATTGATACTCTAAATGCAAAACAACAATTTTTTTTTTAATGAAGAGACGTGTTGCGTAGCTCAATCCAAGGGGCTATGAAAATGAACGAGTTGTCATTGAGAAAAATACCAGATGTTAAAATAGTCATAGCGGACCTTAAATCAGATTTTTTCCCTAATAAACATCCCTTTGATTCCTCAATTGCGTTTGAAAACAATACAGTGCCGTCTTACGAAAGTACCAAAAGTGCGGTCCACGCACATTTAGAAAGCACTGCAATAGTTACCTTATGACGTTTGACTTTCATCGGTAACAATTAATTCAATTTGACTTTCGCATGTTTAGAAGTTAAAAGGGGAAAATTCTATTTTGGTTGTGGGGGCACCGGGTTCAATGAAACTACTAATACTAGGTCGAGAAATATTTGATACCTGCCCGAGCCTGTTTCCCAATACTCGATAAAAAAAAATCTCTTTGTTTTATGTCCCTTTTCTTGACATAGTTTTCTGTCGTTGGTTCAATGAGGTTATCTCACATCATTCGACTTTTTTAGTATATGACAAGAATATTTCAGATGTTATTAAACCAGCTTAGATTATTGAAAAGCGGCAAAATCCTGAAGACGCCGTTACAAGTAAACTAAGCCCTTTTCAAAGGAATAAAAAGAAGTTGTTGAAGAATATGAATTATTGTTAAAAATTACATTTTAATGGCCCAAGATACTAAATAAAATGTATAAATGCGCTTCTGATAAAGTTCACAGTAAAAGAACTTTACTTTTTTCTGCTAGAGGCACGATATTTTACATGAAGGTCTTATTGACATAAAAAAAATATGAAAGCGGCCTTATCCATAAAAAAATAATTGGGTACTATAAACAAAAATATATTTAATATAATTTTGAGTAGGATATTAAATTAAAAGTCTTAACGTCCAGTCTAATAATATGTAATTTTTGTTTTGTTTTCAAACTATAATTTCAAAAAAGGAATTAAAATATCAGGATTTTAGTACAAACTTTTTTAACTTTAAAGTGATTTTTTGACGTGAGATATTTTGTAGGGTAGTTCCATTTTGATGCTAAAGGGTCATTAAGAAATTAATTAAATTAATAAAAAGTAAATAATTTCTATGATATTGTATATTCTATAAATTAATGATTGCAATGTACTGATTAATAATGAGTATTATGAGTTGTATTTTTATTGGCCTTTTGTTAAAAAGTCATTAAAACCGTTTTTACAACCATAACGAAGTACTTGATGGTGTAAAGTACCACGGTTGACTCAATTTTTATTTCGAACACTCACGATGACCACACACGAGAACATGATAATATTCTAGTACTGACATATTTTAAATAATCAATTGCTTTATGTAAAATGATCATTTTCATTTTATATTGTAACAAACTATGTGGAAAGAAATAGAATTACTGTGGAAGAAAACCCTGTTGTCGGAAAAGGTTTTTAAAATAATCTTTTTAGTTTACAGATCACGTCCTCTTCATGAAGAATGCATTTTCGTTTTTGACAGGTTTGACGTTCCCATGAGTACAGACTGTAAATGATTTTGAACTTTTAGTCAATGTATGATTTGTGAACAAACACTAAAAACTGCCAATAACAAAAAAGTTGAAGACATACAATTTGCTTGCAAAAAAAAAAATACATTTGAGCTCCATGTTCCCAGACATACAGATATGCAAAAAACATCCCGTCTTAACAATACAGGGATTCCTATTCAAAGTACTGAGGCTAATAACTGCATCACCAAACTTAAGCAACCGATCACTCAATAGAGACCTAAAAGTTTTATCCATACAGACTAACATGAAGGGGAAAAATAGACACTTTCATGACAGCTATTCAAACACATTAATACACTTAGAAAAACGTATATAAGAATCTCTTAAAATGATGGTTGTAACCCTTACAATGCAATGAAATGAATAAACACTTTACTCTGGGACATTGTCCTCTAAGGATAACAAAAAGGAACAGAAAAGGAAGGCTTCCTGAAGAAGGTTACAAAATAAAAATACATTACATTTCACAGATTTGATAAGCTTATGAATAATACTATTTACATATGTATAATATGATGTATAAGATCACTGCAAATACACAACAGCAAAAAACAAAGACGAAATGAAACGAAAAAATAATTAAATAAAAACACAGAAATTATCACAAGGGGGGGAAGAGTGAAGAAGGTTGCAGGGATGAATGAAAAATAAATAAACAGAATAGTAACGACGAATTATTAGATTAGAGGGAGATGAGGAACTGGCAAAGTCTAGATTTAAAGATTGAGAGAGTTTATGAATGACGGATATGGATGGGAAGTAAGTTACAAAGGATTGTGGCACTGGTGAGAAAATAACGGTCAATGGAAGCAGATTTGTGAGTAGTAAAATACAGGTTGAAAGGGTGGGATCTAGTATTGCGGGATTCGATCGCTGATTTGGATTGGAGGAAGTCGTAAAGGTAAAGGGGCATTTCAGGCATTGTAGTACTTCAGGCATTGTAGTATTTTAGGCAGTTTAGTATTTTAGGCATTGTAGTATTTCAGGCATTGTAGTATTTCAGGCATTATAGTATTTCAGGCATTGTAGTATTTTAGGCATTTTAGTATTGAAGAGAAGGGACCCAAGGAAACGTTGGTGACAGGCTGGAGGGTGCAGTCATCTCTACTGTGAGTAGTGCCGCAAAATCCGACAGACTCCCGAGTATAAATCTAAGAAAACAATTCACCAGCCGTTAAAATTCGAGATTCCCAGAGAGACCACATTATAGCCCTAATCAAGAGGGGAGATGACAAATAAGGAAACTAGGAGTTGGAGAGTATGTGATTGGAGATGTTCTCGGTTTCGATTGAGCAGTTTAAAGATTGAAATGGATAAGTGGGTGACTTGGAAAATGTGGTCTTTCCACGATAGAGTTTGATGGCCAAATCTAGATTTTTGACAAAAGTAGAGAATTGGGTAGGTCGAAACATCGACGGTGAAGGTGGGAATATCATCACAATTATTGCTAGTTATCATTAAAAGTTCTCCCCCCCTCCATTTCATTATGTGATACTTGTATTATAGCGTCAATCACCGTCACTGACCGTCATGGAGATGTGACGAACTTTTAATTCCAGCTTTCCTTCTCTTGTTCTGTTAAAGGTCTATTTAATGTACACTTTTGTTTCGTTTCCTCACCATGGAACACTACGTTCTACTTCTGTCCCAGTGCCTTTTCTATCGTGTTGTAGCAATATTCATGGTATTCGTAATGGAATGACTTCATAGAATGATTTCTGCTATTATCAATTTATCAATTCACTCTAAATTTCACTAGAAGCTGATGAAGGGCACTTACACAGATATAGATGGAAATGGGAGGGGGGGGGAGGCAATAGGAAGAGCTGATTGAGGGGAACTAATGCGGCGTGAAGTCCTGAGCAAGAAGAAGTAGGGGATTAAGCAGACCCGGATATATAGTAGTCTCTTGGTTAAGAGGATTACCAGAGTAAATGAATCAGAGGTCCAAGCTTACATCTCAGTCTCGTCTGCCGAAATTTTTCCATTACGTTTGCCCAATCCTTCTCCTTCTCGATTAGCTTATTCTCACCGTCACTTATTTGCGGGTTTTTTTCAGAAAGCAAAATTCTCCCTTGAGGTATTTTCCCTTTCTAATTTAACTCAAATTTATGTTAGAAGAGCTGATGACAAATTTCAGATCCAAGAAGATGAAAGTGCAAAAATTTTATGAAATAATTTATTGCCAAGTCCGTAGGGAGAGGGTCTATGAAGTCTATTCCTATCCCCTGGCACGTATCACCATACCATTATGGTTGTAATTTTATGTTTTTAACTATAAAAAAAAAAGCTGTTTAAGCTTTCTCTAAATACTGTCTAAAAACTATTTAAGATTTTAATTATGATTAAGATTATAATGGCAGAAGATAAATATATAAGAAAATATTAACAGAAGTTGCTTCTTCAGAATTTAGCTACTTATAAATTTTATTTTTTCAAAAAATCACTATTAGTTATTAGGTTATAAAAAAAATGAAATATTTCTGATCAAAAATATCGAGTAGTTTTTTTTTTTGGAAACTTTCGATTGAAATGACCTTTCAATATTGATTTTAGTTTATCTATTTTATTTCTATATCCTTCTATTTCTACATTTATAATAGTATCATTTACTTCATAATCAAAGTAAAAAAAAACGTTAGCTAGAAAAAATAAACTGTGCGGGCAGTTGAAAAGTGAATAACGGTGCTTGGGGTATACCATACCGCAAAACAGAAATGACATGAAATCTTGCATACCTAGCGCCTTAACAAATCAAGGAATACATCACACAATTTTACGTTATTTCATATTAAGTTATTAAGGGTTTCTTTACAGTTTTATTAATACATTGATGACAATTTTAATAATATAATTAAATTATTAATTAGGTTAATAAATTTATTAATTAATGAACAATTTAATTATTAAATTAAATTCTATACACTCACAATATATATATAATTATGTTGGAAGAGTATTTGTATTAAAATAAAAAGTTATTCCACCGTATAACATACAAAAATTGTACCACGATAAAACCGTTTGAAGAGGTTACAAAACAATTATAAGTGACAGATTGTGGACAATTCAACAAGTAATAAACAATACTTTAAATTTAAAGAGTATACAGTTACAAATATCTAAATATAATTTGTAATAACTTAAAATGCTAATATTTAAATAAAATATCTCATATCAAATTTACATCTGTGACCATATCAACGTTGAACAAAGCATCAGCTCAACCACCTCATGATTTAATTAAACTAAATTGGAATTGAAACTTAAAAAAAAATGTTAAACGATGTCTTCTATCAGTGTGAAGTCAAATTTGTTTCTAGATTTATTCGTCTGTGAAGCATGGTGAGATGATCTCCAAGCACTGATGTCCACGTGAAATCATTATTCACATACTTAGTTCCCGACTCTTGAATTGATATTCTCACAAATTTGGATTAAGGATTTCAATAATGTTTGGTATTTTAACTTATCATAAATTTAAGAGATGTTTAAAGTCTATACTGTTAAAATTTCATTTATTATTTATTGCTTGTTATATTTTACATCATTTTTCACAATGACACTGTAAGTCTGGTATAATTGTTTTGCCATTTTTTGTGTTCGAATTTGGTCTTGTAGCCACTTAAAAGCACTTGTATATAATGAAGTAAATTAATGGATAGGGAATTGGGGAACTTTATTAGTAACATGTATAATTGATTAGGACGTCAAGCTCATTAATTTGATTCTATACTACATGATTATTCATTTTTCATTTATCATGATAATATTGATTATCCATCATTCATTGATTAATTTATTTTTCATAGAACTGGTTTCATTTTTATCATAGAATAGAACAACCATGCAGAATATACTCTACTATAAAACACACTCTTTAAGTTAAAGTTGCACAATATTTATGATATTTTAAGCCACTTTTTGAACAAATTACTTACTGTGAATGGGGTAGCAAAAATTATAAAATATATTGATTTGTAGCGAAACATAAGTTGATAAGTAAGAGCCTTTCATGAAGACTTTGACCTTGTCCCTTGTCTCTTAATAGGAAAATGAGTTCTTCTTGTATTTTTTTGCCAATGGTTAGTTAACTCTTCTTGAACAACCAGAGTAGATTGAACAGCCGAACAATCGGATTGAATTATTTACTAAAAGTGACCGCAGAAATATAATATGTTGATTAGATTAAATTAAAATGTATTCTTTTCATTAACGATCTCAACGGTTGGTTCCTCTTTGTTATGTAATGCTGTCTGGTCCCAGGAATCCATGGTCCCTAGCTTGAACAATTGTCTGATGCTAATTCCCTACAACCATGAGCAGGCAGGACCGGAAGACAAGAACTTAATATTTAAACTGAGGAGAGAAATTTTATCATTGAATTATTAAACTTGGTGAGAAAACTATAAAAGCTACAACTTTATTTACGTTAGAGGTCGAAATATACCATCTCACATCTGAATGTACAACTTTTAAAACGAACGAAAAAGTAATCCTTAGACAGGTACTAATTATAGGGAAAGTTACTAGTCAGGCCAGGCTAGAGAACTAGGAACAAGGGAAAATTTCCCTGTCGGTGAATTATACCCCATCCCCATTATCGCTTCTCTTTTATCTATATATCTCTTCAGTTTTGTGAGATAATACTGAGTGCAATGGCCAGTCATAGTCAATACGTTTCGATATCAAGTCAGATGTGCGATAAATGTTCGGTGTACACATCCGCGACGTTTTCGTGCAATGTGTGTAACGGGGGAATTATCTCTGCTTTCAGTGTATCGTAATATGTATAGGTCACGAATTTAGTTTCAAATTTTTCCCAACTCAAAACTTTAAAATGCTAAAAAAATACACCACTAAACATTATTGTCTTTTTTTTCGAAGTTTCGAAGAGATGAGTTCCGACATCAGATGAAACTTGCAAAAAATAGCCGTTGGTGTATTAGTGTAAGCAGAAGAAAGGAAGAAAAAGTTTCATCCTCTTTGGGATGGTAGACCAATAAATCGTTAAAAAATAAATAATAGATAAGTCTTAAAAAAATAAGTAATAATTATTCATTTGTAGGGCCGTCAGGGCAGGATTTATCAATAGACCAGTGGTAACTAAGGAATCGTGAATGTAGTCACATATGTGGCTAATACATTTGTTGGTATTCGTCGAATCAATAAAGTAGGTTAAAGGTAATATTTGTCTGTGCACTTATACGATAGTCACAGACAACTTTGAACTAGATGTAACGAGCAGGGATAGAGCAGGCGTTATGGGGTTTCTGTCCGCCTGGATTCAAGCGACGCTAACGAATCTAAATTGATTACCTGAGACCAGGAAGATCATCAGGAAGTCAAAAGTTGGCTAATTTCATCGAGGTAACGTTTGTCTCAACCGTGGAAGTTTGTCTCTGCGTATAAACCAAATGTAGAACAATACTGACCCACTATCAGACTTTCCCACATTCAGAGGTTACCGTAAATTCAATACCTAGGAGTAACTTTTGATCGTTCCCGTTACATTTACTAACTGTGCAAATAATAAATGTACTAAAACTACCTAAGATCGGTGAGGGTACGGGTGGGTGATTGCCTCTCTAACCCATTCCCTCTGACTAGTGGAGTTCCTGAAGGAGCGGTTCTGTCTCCGGTTCTTTTCAGCATGTACACATCTGAAATTGTTGGGACAAACTATCAGAAAGCTACTGTAATCGCTTTCGCCGACGACATTGCGGTTTACAGCAGCAGCATGAGTGCACAAAGAGCTCTTACACAGGCCAAGTCAGTTTGTAACTCAGTGAAAATCTTTGTAAAATCAGTGACAGACTGGTGTAAACGCAGGGAAAACCGACTGCGTAATCTTCTCCCTCCAAAAGGGGGAAAAATCCTTGCCAAAATCATATAGTATAGGAGGGCAAGAGAACTCACCAGCTTTCTCAATGCACTATCTGGGTATAAAAATGGATAGGCATATCCATTTCTCTACTCATTTTAGTAATAAAATAGAAAAAGTACGACACAGGTCTTACCGGCTAACGCCCTTACTAACTGCACCCAACCTGCCGCTTCGTCTCAAACTTATGATCTATAAATGTGTCCTCCGGTCAGCTCTACTGTACGGTGTCCCGCTATTTACCCACTTGACAGACAATACAGCCAAATGTCTTCAACATTTCCAAGATGGGATCATGCGAAAAGTGGTCCGACATACCTCTCTCGAGAGGTTAAAGAACGCTGACCTGCACCCGTTGCTGCACCTAACCAACCCAGTGTTTGACACTATGGCCCCACCACCCCTCCCGCATCGATGGAAACAGACTGTCGGGGAAAAATAGATTAAGATTTAGATAATAGATAATAGTTATAATAGTTATTACATTAAGATAATAGTATTAAGATTTAGTTTTTTAGTTAGTTAGTTAAGTTTTTATTTCTAGATGTAAGTTTGTTTTTAGTCTATGATAATTAAGGTGAGCCCCATCACTTTTAGTAAGTTCAGTCCATTAATGTATAATGTACATCATTATACTTTTGCACAATGCAGATCACTATTAGTAGAAAACGGAATTTGTATGAAATGTAGCCAGACTACAGGAAATATAATGGGGCAATTGTAAATAGATTCGTTTGTAGATCTATATTTTGTAACGTATATTAATTTTTTAACAAGCAGATATGAAACAAAATAAAAATCCATTTGCCGATTTAAAACAAATTATTACCACATAAAGTGATAATCTACTCTATATTAACATATGCCCTGCAGTGACGTTTTGGAGTTACGCATGTTATACAGAACATAAGTATGCGGGTAATTAACAACTCTGCTTGATGGACCAATATCACCATCACGGACGGAAAATTTATTTTTTCAATCTTCCATATCCGAACACCAATGAACAAGAGAAATGGGCATTCACCGTAAGTAGAGCCTAAATAAGAGATATCCACAAACGAACAACACATATGTGGTTACGCTTAGTTAGAATAACGTTAATCTGATTAGATGTAGTTTATATTAAATTAATTTGGTTTATTTATCTTACGTTATTTCCTACTGTTAACTCTATCATTTGGAATTACATTACCAGGGCAAACAAATAGAAAAATAGAAGAAATGTGCAATATACGAAATCAGTGACCGAGTATTTGTTAATTTAACTGCCCTTTTAAACAAAATTGAAAATAACATAAATATTAAACATTTAAAAAAAACACGTAAATATTGGAACATACGTTGTAAGCAAGCGTTCCTCTGTCGCTAGTATATTCACAAAATACGTGTGTATCCACAAACTATGGGTGTCCTACGTCATTAGTGACGTTTTGATTGAAAATACGCGAGGACAGTGGCGGAACATATATATATGTATGACGACGCTTAGTCAATTTTATAAATGGTTTTAATCCTGAATATATGTTTTAAATAAAAACATTTTTCCCATTAATTTAATGGTGTTACAGCCGAAAATTTTCAGAGGGAAAGCAATCAGGGAATTGCATGCTTTTTAGTCGCATCGCTGTGAACCTCTATAGAAGTATGTTCTAATGTTGAAGTTCTTAATTTGTGTCCTTATTCATGTTTTTATCTGATTAAGAATGTATTGAGTGAAACAAATATTTGACTTCCCACCCAAAATCAACACATTCCTCATATACCTCTGAATACCATTTTCTAATTATATTCTTTTAATGTTTAAGTGTTGCCACTCTACGATTCCAGGATTGGATAATTCTGATAAAAGTGTAACACAAATAGAACTATTTGATTCAAAGATAAGTTGCTTCAATTGTTTTTAGAATTAGATAATGTAACTGAACTTTATTGTGCAATAATTAAAATCTGCCTTTTATAAGGCAATAATAATACAGATAAATGATCTCATTCATACCATATTTACAGTCATCATTCACTCGCTCATTCATACAATAGGACATGATTGGAGAAACTGGCCATTGCCAGGACTCCCACTGTCACGCGATTATAGCAAGCCACGAGGCCACTGCCGTTTCAGTCTCCGAGAAGGATTATAGGGATGAGTGGCGCAGTGCAAAGACTGTGCTACAGGATTAGGGTGGTTGGAAAGGCTACTGTGGAATTTCATAAACTTGGAAGGGATGAGTTCTAGAATGTAGGGTATATTAAGGTCGTTATGAAGGGTTTTGTTGCTGACATAATAAGGGGCATTTACTATTGTTCTCAGGACTTTGGATTGAAAGGATTGGATACGCTTGATGTTCGACTTTTTTGCTGTCCCCCCATAGCTCTATTCCGTATGTCCAGATTGGTTTAAGTATAACTTTGTAGATTAGTAGTTTATTTTCTATTGAGAGATGGGATGTCCTTTGAAGTAGTCTGTACAGTTGTCCAAAGCGTCTGTTTAGTTCTTGTCTTTTTAGTCTCGTATGTGGGTTCCAGGTCAGCCGTTTGTCAAATTGGAAGCCTAAGTACCGTACATTTTTAGAATTAGAACATATTTAATGCGAACTGAATTATATAATTTATTTCTCTTGTTTTGACATAAAACTTTATTTTATGGAATAGCTTTGAATTTATTTTTGCGTTTGCATCTTTAATGTACCAAAAATCGTCCATATAATACAACTTGGATGTGTGTATGCGAGTTGTGGTACGATTCGTCCAAGGATTTTGAATGTAGATGCCTAGATTAATATTCACTTTCGATCCGATTTAATAGGGATATACCTGTGCATCTTCCCGTACTGACTAGTACCAGACAAGGAGCAGGAAATCGGACAGTGGGTGGATTGATTGGAAGACTATCTGTACTTAATAGCGAATTCGGCTAGGATCATTACATGTCCAGTAACTGGCCTATTGTTAAATTTCGCATAAAGTAATGCGTTCTCGTGGTAGCAGTGAGTGAAATACCCTCTTTCTGCTATATTAGGTTATTACAAAAGCCCTGCATTAAAATATTGTTGACTTTAAACTAAATATTAACTACTTATTTGTCTCTTCGATTTAAATAATTTTTTACATTAACTGATATTATTTATTCAATTGTGTACAGCAACCGTCTGTGCGTTTTATTTACTTTATATACTACAACGAACATGTTCGAAGAAGAAATTATTGTTCCTGGTCTTTTAAGACACTTCTGGAGAAAAGAATTGTGTCCGAAGGGGGTAGCCGAAGAAATTGGTTTGGTAGAAGGTGAATGGATACTGAATCAAAATATTGCAGCGCTTCTACTCAAACAATTTTATGTTTAAAAATATTAATGAATGGAGCGAACGTAATAACGTTCAATGCTCAGAGAAAGTGTAGATAGGATCTTCAAACTCTTAAAAGATTGTGAAAATTAATACTTTTTATTACCTTGGCAAATCATTTAAATTAACTGCGTAAATTATTGACAAACAAACACCTTGTCGGCTCAAACAACACTAAAAATACGATTTCAATTCGATCGATTAAAAAACATTGTTTCTCTGAAAAGTCTTTTCTTTACATTTGAGTCCCCGTCTTTAGCGTGGCCTTAACCATTGAACACGATCGAAATCTTAAATGTTAAGTACATTTTGAGATGAAATGAGAAATCTTAAAATTTTCCCTTTCTATTTCTTTTACATATTGCCCATTAGCTAGGCACAAACGAACGGATTTTTCTGACGGGCTCCGGACTTAGGAAGGAAAAGCGGTAAAGGCTGGCCTGTACGTTTGTGGCGAACAACGATAGAGGCAGATATCTGTGACGGATGTGGGAGGGGGGTGGAACTGGAGTCACCATACACGTACGGGCCAGGACTGTCAGTTATGTTACGCCGACCTGCCTGCTACTGTGTAACAATGCAACACTATAACCTTGGCCCGTCTCTATGGCCTCTACAACATACAATATAGTCCTAGGTCTGCGGATCTACTCTTAAAAATCGGCAGATTTATCCATACACGAACGGGGATAAACCGCTGGCGGGCTTGAAAAAACAGTCTGACGGACACGCCCTGGAAGTTTGTAATAACAGGCCGGCAATCTAGTACATCAAAACAATCCGCTTTTGTGTCCATATAAGACATCAAAATCGTTTGTATGTGAGGTCTGGTCTATTCGTCCAAGGAGATCTACATCTTCCCGTACTGACTAGTACCAAACAGGAAACAGGAAATCAAACAGTAGATAGATTGATTGGAAGGGTATCTATACAACAATATAACTGGATTTAAACAAAAAACGAATCATCTTCATTTGAGGTGTCACTGAATATGCCTTTAAAATTTCAAATGAATTTAGAACAGACATGCAGACGAAATGCGCTCTCGTCGTACTTAATAAAAGTAGAGCCTTCCCCTTCGGGCTCTGCAATATATCTAATTCTACCTACTTGTATTGTATGTGTATAAAATCAAATTGAGATAAATTTTGTTGAAAGGCCTCTGAGAAAAGTACTTAGCCTGGAAAATGTTTGGGCCACAGTAAGTTTAAAATTCATACATTATCAAGTCAGCTATTTGTAGAAAGTAAATAGTTTCTGTTCTTATCCGACGAAGAATGAAATGGGAATCGTTTTAGCGCAATGCTTGTTCAGAAACGTTTTTGAAGTTGGCAACTGATTCTGAAACTTTGGGCTTCATTTTAAGGCGCATCTATTGTTCTGCTTTGGGCAAGGTCCAGGTTTTTAGTTTTAGAAGTTTCTGAGTGAACAAAGTTTAAAATTTTTAAGTTTACAACGAATAGACGATCGTAAAATAGACCAAATGAGAGTTCTTAGTTAACCATGAATTCAGAATTGAGTCTATGTATTTGTTGGGAATAAGCTAATGAGAAAACAAAGTGATATTTTCATCAAATTTATTGATGGATGACGTTTTTACTATGTATGTCACTATTAAAAGAGATATAAAAAATAAGTTGGAAATATCAAGAAGAATACAAATAAGAGGTCTACAGGTAAGTGCGACATAAATAGTTTTTAAAATTCATGATAAATAAGTAATTCCGCTTTTGTATCACTCAACCCACCTGTTTTTCAGACAGCCACAAATATATGAAGCAGCTTTTAACAAGGGTTTTTAATAACATTACAATAATTGTTAAAATACCTATAACAACCCCCTCTATTTTATTATCAATACCTGTTGTAGACGTACATCATATATCATTCACTAATAAAAGTGATAATAATGAAAGTCTAACATCTGTCTTTTACCATTCTTAGCTAACACAACTTCTTAACAAAATCAATGAGTTACCGAAATTCCTGAAATGTTTTCACGGATTCCGAGATCAAACATTCTATATTTTTAAGATGTACATTATTATAGAAGTGGGAATACTAGGTCAAATCATAAGAATTATATTCGTGATGAATATTTCATGTTCCTTAATTTTGATGTAGCAGCATAGATAGGCTTTTATACGAGCTAGGCTTTACCTGCGTTCACGAACTTCTCGTTCATCGATTGCCTAAGTGCGTCGATTGATATGGAATCAATCTTAGTGAATGAGACATACCGAACGCGGCCTCGGTTATGACTGGTCGTTTTACCGTGTCACGTGCGAGCATAACCTGCTTTAAGAACTTTTAGTTTATACGCCTTCAGGACTTTTATTATGGATTTTCTTTGTTAATGGTTCGCCTTTTGTTTATCACATAGTTAATTTTTGTGTGTTTTATCACTTATAGAAGATTAAATTGCATTCTACTGAAGATTAATCTTGTGTTATTTCTGTGATCCACCAAAGCTCTTAAACTCCTACTTCTGAGATGGCTCAAAACAATCATTAATTCACAGATCCTACAAGTTTAAAAGATAATGTTAACCGAAAGCCTTAATTTAAGAAGCATAAATTCACAAGAAAAAGAAAGCAACACGAATATTATTAGAAAATCCTTGTTGCCAAACTAGAGGGTTGCAGAACTTACCAGAGAAAATTTGAAGTAAAATAACAGGATGAACAATATAAGGCAACGTGAATAACTAGGGTTAATGAAATGTAATCCAGGGTTTTGTCTATGGCTGTTCATAAAATCTTTCAAAGCTATAATTACATAAATATTACAAGAAATAGCTAAATATTAAATTAAAATAAATAATATAACAGAACTGCACATATTGTTTAATTGCTCTTTTATATACTCTCAATCAAACAGAATTAATTGTAGATATTTTCATAATGTTATAGATAATAAAACTTCTACTAAGAAAATTGAAATTCACTGACACATTTCTGTTACACATACATTAAAAGATTTACTGAGTTTACAACAAACACCTATAAAAGATATGGCGTTATAGAGATCAAATTCGGCCCCATAATTATCTACAAAATTATAAATTTTCATACATACCTTAAAGAAAAATCAGACCACACTAGAATCACATATTGTAAATAAGTCAGAATAATCTGTATAGGCGAAGCTTTTCAGAACGTAAATAAACGAATATACCAGCATAAGAATCATTCCACATCCAACAGTTGTACGAAATATAGCCTAATAATGCGCAGCATGTCAAAATATTCAAACACAAAATTTTGAAAATGTGCCTATAGTACACAAAGAAACCAATAAATCAAAACAAAGCCTTTAAAAACCAATAATAGTTACTCAAAACCTGGAATAATTTTTAATTTATTTATATTTTTATAACCACTGGCTGCTATTATCCAGGTTTGAATAATAGATTTAATTTACTACTTAACGGGAAAGGGGATTACGTCTTTCCATTACTGTACAGCCACTCTCTTCATTCTAATGCGGTGGGTTCTTTTGTTGCAATTTTAAATTTATTTTGTATATTGTTGGTTTAACTAAATAACTGTTTGTTTCCTTTGCTTAGAGGTATAAAATTTTGCAGAATTTGACAGTATGATAAGATTATCGAGAATGTGATGAATTATTTCAGTGATGTTTTTCATTAGTAGGCTTGTTAAATGGTTCGTTGACTTGTGACAATGTTTTTTTTTTAATATTTCTGTTATGTATGTTTGTAATTTGTTACCTTTAGTCCTGAAGTTGCCTAAATAGGGTGAACGTAGACAATAGGGTATGATGTTATAAAAAATGAATTTACTTAGTTGTTAAGTGGACCCTCGATATTGTTCTAAAAGAATAATATAATGTATAGGAAACTTAAAACTTGTTGTTTGAGCCAGCTTGAAAATAAATAATAATTTTGAAATATATTTTCGGTTGAATAAGTATAAATTATGAAGGTATCAATTAATTCAGCGAAATACTTTCTAAATAATTTGGGAGAATTATCGTTAAACTGGCTTGTTATCTGATTTTATAAATACGAGTAAGTTATTTTAACTAAAAAAACAACACTCGGCCCCCTCCATCTCTCATTAGTGTTGCTTCATTTATTTCGTATATATATATTAAATATTATAGAGTAGAGGAGATTTATTGAATGAGATACCTAAAGGATTTTAGCTGAATGATTCTGCTCTTCAAAAACCAACTGTTTTTACCAATTACATGGGTCAATCAGCCAGTTCAAACATTACTTTTTGGTTTTTCTCTCATTCGGTGTTATTTTTCTTATGGTGAACGTTCTGGGTTCAAATACTTTTGAGATAAATGAATTTTATTCCATTAGTAACCGCGCTCGAAATGAGATACTCCACTATCATTCAGAGTATGTTGTCAGTCGTCTGTGCCAGCACATGCAATTGTACAATAGTTAAAATAATTCAACCAATCTTAAATTTTAAAGGTAAACTCCTCGAAATATCCTGATTAGCAATTGGTTAAAATATTGAGAAAGTTCTGGTTTTTTTCCCCGTCGTTATAGACACATTTAAGACGGTAACACAAAAATAATTACGAATATTTTACAAGCGTGATGTTATGTGAGCCTGGTGATTTTTTATATTAATGTTTTAGAACATTATAGAATAGTTGTTATAATAATTTTTTTTTTTTAAATGGTAATTTTTGGTGACCAAGATGGTTTAAAAATAGAATATTGTTACTTTGATAAAAAAAAAAAAAAAAAAAGAAAAAAAGAGTATTCTTTTTACAATAAATTTGTAAGCGAAGAAACTCCTTTCTTTCTAATTCCTTTTATTTGATTTAATTTCTTTATTAATAGAAAATAAAAACAGCGAGGCTAGTTCCATAGATCCATGGATCAATTACTAATTAACAGTTGAATGGCAGTGTTGAATCCATTGAAAAAACAACCATAAAGATTAATAATTATGTAAATAAAAGTTTAACATGATTAGACGTAGTTCTGAAAAATAAGACAGTTTTCAATGTTCTCTGTTTAATATCTGTTGGGACTTGAAGAGATTATTATCACAAAATATTCGTTAAAACTGTAAACAATATCATTTTTATCATGCAAAAGGAGTTTCAAATAACCGATCACATTGTAGTCACATTTTTAAAAATACATAGGGGATGACATGACGATGATAGACGCCTAGTAGCCTAGACGGCAAGGGCGTTTGAAACGGACATCACAAAGGGTAATTTTTTTCTCTTTAACCAGTAATTTTTAAAAATCGTCTTTCAGTTTGGCCCTTAGTGTGCAAAAACCTATTATAATAATGCTACCAGCATTTTAGCTCGTTAAGGTATACCTTAAACCTCTTAATTCCCAAATTTCTTGTATTATAGTTTGTTCCTAACCTTAAAAAAAAAATCTTTAAATATTAATTTACAAAAAATACCGATCATGGTCAGAAGGGCCTAGTGGTGTGGCCGTTCTGATTAATAATATCAAATGTTTTTTAGGCTTTGGTGGATTGCACTTAAAAAAAGTGGTAAAGTTAAGAAATTAAATTTCACATGAAAGTTTCTTTCATGGTTTAATAAAAAGGTTTAATAAAAACGGAAATACATAATTATAATCCGTTATAAAATAAATAGTACGTCTAAGGCTCTAAGGGTACCAGTGGCGTCGACATTTTTTTGGTAATTTGTTATTAATAATAATTTTAATTTTTTTAACCCTAATAAAATTTTACCCTCTAAACTACAAACGATATATTCTAAGAATAAATATGAATTATTTGCGTGTAAAATATATCTCGACCTAGTATCACCAAAAAAAGTTTCAGTGAAATCGGTGACCTCCGTAGTCTCCTCTTGTAAGTATTTTTGAACAAAATTAATTCATTTTATTTGTTAAATCATCTCGGTCACTGAAAAAACTATTCAGTATTTTTTACCAAATTTGACTTTTTACTTATTTAATTCGCTTCCGCATGCTCCTCGTTAATATTTTACTTAACCAAAACATAAGCAGCATAAGCTCCATGATTAAAGAAGCCACTCTAAAGAGTCATCTACGCTAGAAAAAATATCAAAACTTCATAATAGGTTTTGAGCTGTGAAATGAAAACTCTTAAACATTAGCAAAACGGGAAGACATGTTTTCCGGTTCAATTGCTTTTGTAGGCCTTCTTTTAAATTTACTAAATCGTTTTTACGACAGCTGTCGTTTTGGAATTGTGACGATTCACCAAGTAACTGCGTCGGGCTCGGCATTAAGACATAGTTATGCTGTTTTACCTGTAATATACCTACGCTTGTTATTTTGTTATTATTTTTTTGATTACATTCCCTGTGAGAGATACTAACTGTGGTGGATGGTGGTAGAAGACGCGAGAGCTACAGAACGAAGACTGCGCCAGATGTGCTGTCTTGCGATGACCGGTGAGGACTGAGCACGGGAGTGTTCGTTCCCACCTGTTGGCCGCCCCTCCTCCGTCCAGGCAGGCGTACTTCCGTTTCTATCTCCCTCTCCTTCGTCTTCTACTTCCTTCTCCTCGTGCTAATGAGGTAAGGACATAACATACGGCGGGTGTCGTCCTAAAGAGGTAAAAGTCTTTGATCTGCTCATACTCAGATAAAAGTTGTTGATATTTTTGAAACTATAAAGGCACATTCCACAATGCCTCACGCTCTTCCAATCAATTTAATTGAGGATAAATTAGCGAGAAGTATGAGAAAAATTTATGTTCAACCAAACGACACGAATCCATAGGTAAGGAAATGAAATGAAAAAAACACATAAGGGACGTTTTCCCCTAAGAATAACAAATAGGTACAAATAATTATGTCCTGCTAACAAACCACATTGCTATTTGCTGGCGAGTTCTGCTGCGTTCTTACACTGTATTTCCTTCTGACAGGGAGAATATTACGTCAGTTTTACCTGCGTTCACAGCAATGTTGAGTTTCCCAAATTTATCACTGATCACATTACAAGCTGATTCTGCCTGTCAATGATCTCTATTGACCTTCATGCTGCTACTGTATACCCCTATGTCATTGGCGAAAGTTGCAGCTCTATAATTGTTTACCAAGCTCCAACAACTTCAGGCGTTTACAATGGGGAAACCACGGCTCCTTGAGGTACGCCATAGGCCAGAGTCATAGTCTCGGAGAAGCTATCACCTGCCCGCACCATCAGCGATCGGTTATTTAGGAAGTCGGCCTGTATAGAGCTGCTCCGGGTATTCCCAGTCACAACTGTGAAATTCGGCACCGAATCGAACCCGTGCGACACCGAGTCGAAGGCCTTCGTCTGGTGTAACGAAATCATAGCCGTGGCTGTTTCAAATTAGGGGTTTTGACTAAGCCCTCAAGGGGGTGTTCTTTACTAAGGCTGGTTTGAGTCGGCAGAATAATGTCGTTGTTCACGCGGTAATCTTTGAGATTATTCAAAATAATTTTCTCCACAATCTTTCCCATTTGTAGTAATAAGCTGATCGGGTGGTAGTGGTCAGGGTGATTTCCACTATATACTGATTAGCCAAGCATTAAACAATTAAAGATTCCGTTACAGTTGCGAAATCAACTTAATGACAAATTAATACATATTTTAAATATTATTTACCAGAACTACGTAAACTTTAATTTGATATAACAACTATTATTCTGGAATAAGTAATTAATTTATCAATTACACTTAATTTTTTTCATTAGGATGTTTTATTTTTTTATTATACTCAACACCTCAAAAAAACAAAACAACGGTTTAACTTAAAGATTTTAACACTTATTTAATGACCTTTTGTAAATAAGGAAATCATATGTTGACAATCAGGAAGTTAAGGTCTTTAATGTGACAATTTGCTGGAACTTATAAACTTTTTTCTTTTTTCTTTTACATTTAACTGATAAATGAATTCATAAACTTAATAATGGTTTTTTGGGAATATTATGTATGCCTTGTATCTCCAGGTGAAATTTCAAAACTCTAGCTTTGATAGGAGACCGTAATTATTAAAAATTAATAGCTAAAAAAAATTATAACATTATTAATTACGATTATTACTAAAGCTCAGTTGGTAGACCCCTTGATATATGGGAGTCCTTTTTTTTTTTGAAAAATAACAAAACCCTCCTGAGATTAAAATCAAATTAAGATGGTAATCAACTCCAATTTAAAATATATTCCTGAACCCCAGCTGCTACAAAACGAATTGTTTTTCACTGGCACTTATAGTAAGCAAATACCAATTAATCTTTGATATAGTAAAAAACAAAATGGCTAGGACACTGATCCTTGGATCTAAATACAAGTAGATAATATGTTAAGCTTGCATCAAGCGAGATTACGCTAGAGAGATAATAGTGCGTGCACTCTGATATTATTCTCACTCCATTCTCAATACTCAATGACGATGATTGTGGGTTTTACATTTGTGTTTTTACGCCTAAGTTAAATTTATTGCGTAATCTGAGAATGAGGTAAGGAGTAACAATACCTAATACATATATGGTAAACCATACTTATTTTATATCTAGAAGAATCATAGAGAATAACTCAGAAAAAGGTTTTGTTAGTTGGGATGGAGTGGTCCCTCAGTTGATGATGTGTGTTAAAGACCACACAGTTCCATAATCATATCGTAAATAAAATTATTTTTAACGTTATCTATGCCAACGGGTTCAAAGAAAAGTATTTTTCTAGTTAAGAACATAGACATTGATACAAAACCAATTAATTAGAATAATTAGCATTAATAACACCTGCTCCTGCTCTCTCCTCACCCTTACTCTTTTATTTTACAACAGCTTTTCACTTATGGATCAGTGAATCGCAAATGTTTTTAAAAGGAGAAAAACACCCCCACGGTCAGAAATAATCGAATTACACGGAGATGTTTTAAAGGACATTTATGTTCATGTTAAAAAAAAAAACTCATAATAGCCACGAATTGTGGTTTTAAAATGTCTGTGAGAAAAATACCCAGAGCTAAAAGCTTGTACCATACAATTGTGTGACATTTTTAGCTCAACTTATCTATGCTAAGAACTTGAATAACTGGCACAGATCAGGATTCACAGATGACCATATTAACAGCTTGACGAGAATCAGCTGCACCAACTTGACCACAAATGTCAGCCAAAATAAAACGTGCCACTTTTCTAATTGAATATTAACCATAATGAAGAGACTTTTAGAATTTATATATTCTTTTTATTTGATTTTCTTGTATTCTAAACATCATTAGAAGCCATTGGTTTGGTATTTTTGCACTTTATTTCATTGGTATACATTATGTTTAGGATGTAAGATAACAACTGATTTCAAAGAAAATTTTTACTAAGCAAAGATGGCGGCCTAGGATAGTAGAGTAGTAGCCAGTGTGGTGGATGGGGTGGTGATGGGAATTGTATAGGTGGGGAGATGTAGTTACCCAACAGATATAGAGACAGCACCACTGGCGAGACGGGTGCCCAGTTTGGCCGAAATGTCTAGCGACGTTGTTACCTCTAGTTTTGTATCTTAAAACCTCTCTGGGTATGTACATGTAATCATAGGAGGATGGAGGAGTAATAGAGAGGGCATAAGGGAACTACATTGGGACCAAGTGGTGGGGGATGGTAATTCCGGTGGGCACCCATATGCAATAAGATCAGTGCCACGATCCTATATTTTTGTGTGTTACATCAAGATTTTTGCCCTTCCTTTATAACAGTGGGTTTCAGCTTATGGATGTTCTGATAGGTCACACATCAAGCGGAAACACATTCCACAAGTAAGTTTGACAATTTATTTACTATTCCCTTTATTGAATTAAGTGCTAAAGGAATTCTTCAAGCTTTAATAATAAAAGTTATCTGCACTTTGAAACTACTGGACCTATCACCAAATTCTTTCAATTTTAATGTGGTTTTTAACCTAATATTAAAGTAAACCTAACATCAAATCTCAGGAGAGGTTCTTCTAGGAAAAGTTCTTTAATGTTCTATCACGCGGGGCTACCGGATTTACTTCCCTTCCAAAGGGAGGCACTGTCGGAAAAGGTGGACAATTGTCGGAGGTCAACAATTTTCGGGGGGGCGTCACTAGGGGAGTGCCTGATCACTCTAGCCCTGGTGACAAGTGCGGATTGTTGTAGTTAATAACATGGACCATGTTCCATGTAGGCGTTAATATCTGACTCCATTTATTGATAGGGATGTGTCCCGACAATACACTGTGTTCAGGATGAGGTTCAGAGGTTCATAAAGAATAAGACCAGTTTTCAGAGTTCGGGCGAGAGATCGGCAGCGTAATAGGTACAAGTCGTCAGAAGGTCTGCTAGAGGCTGTGAGGTGACTGCCCAGAGGTGTGGCAGAGAGAGAGAGTAGACTAGTAGAAGATTCCAGGGCCCCGGGGCCCTGGAGTATCGCGACTTTCGGGATGCAGAGACAGGAGAAGAGTGACTAGTGAGCCTACCAGGGCCAAGTGGCCCTGGTGTAAAGTGACCAGAAGTGCGGCTGTGGAGACTAAGAGACAGAGTGCTTCTGCAGGGCGAAAACCCTTGATTTAAATATCCGTTGCCCCTCCCCACCGGGAGGCGGAGCCTGTCTGCAGGGGGTATGTTTGATTATGCCCAGGTGGCTAATCCCCCTTAAGTTTTATGACCGTTGGCCTAAAAAGGTGTGTTTTATGATGTCACACCTGCCGAGCGATACGTGACCGAACGTCCCCAATAGGACTGTTTATTAGCATGGCTTTTAGATTTTATGACTACCGGAAGTGACTGAAGGTCTGCCCGGTCTATTTATGGCAGTCAGGTGGCTAATCCCCCTTAGGTTTATTGCCGTACCCTCGATCCTCTGTTACTTGTTTACATCTGCCGATCCCTCTATGGTTTATTACAAGAAGTTTACACAGATTTGCATTTCTATTATAATACATTATGAACCAGAGTGTAGGGTAATTTACATATATAGTTAGCGCTTCGCTACAGGCACATTTACGGATTTTTTTTTCACACCTCAACTGAGCCCACAACCTTGGGTGTTTGTGGATAATGTGCTATCCACTGCATTTCCGGCGCTGGCTAGATTGTACTATACTTTTAATTAAACGGATCAGTTACCTGTATCTCTGAATAGAGCAAAACCATTCGAATGACATGGAAATGAAGTGCAGATTTTGAAAAGACATTGCCTTTTGCCTCCAGCATACAGATATAATATTGTAGCGACCGCTAACTACATAAGATAAATCACCCTATACTCTATTGTATATATATTGTAAATTATTAAACAAATGTAAATAACATTACCAAACCATAAATCATTGTAAATGTTGTAAACAATAAAGACGCAACCTCAAGCCAATTAGTTATATGAGGTGGGGCACCCACTACCAATAGCAGGTACTAAACGACCCAAACCGCCGAGCCTACCGAGAGGGCCGGAGACCCTTACCCGGGTCAGGTATAGGACGCAAAGGCCACACACTGTCAGAGAACAAAGGCCACACACTGTCAGAGAACAAAGGCCGCTACATACTCCACTGGCATTGGGTACAATAAAACCTAAGCTGATTGGCTACTGACGAAGCCAGCTGGGTATTTAAGACCGGCAGTTTAGGCCTGTGATTCATTCTCCTGACGGCTGGCTGACTGATAACTTGTGGCTGCTCTGATGTTCAAAACTTGGCTTCCTCATTTATGAAAACCTCTGCATCTCTCTCTCCTCACCTCGCTACGTTTTAGTCCGGCGATGTCAGACCCCACACATTCCTAGTGGGAATCTCTGCCTTCGTCTCACTAAATCTAGCACCTCCTTGGGAGAGACCTCTCCCTAGTGGACAACGGTTGTCGTGGCCCTGAAAACATACCAAGCAGTGTTCCCCACGGCGATTCAGTCACCTCTCTCCGGATCACACTCGCCTTTGGGATCTGGACGGATTTCGCCTACCCTCAGATACCTAGTGTGAATTCGCGGTCATTACAAGACCACACAAACTACCTACACTACCTACCCTTTACCACTTCTCCTGAATATAGTGCTTTGTCGGGGCACATGCCTATCAAATATGGAGTCAGATAATAATGCCGTCATGAAACGATGGTCCAGGTCATAAACCCTCACTTCGTCACCAGGGCTAGGGTAACTGGCACCCCCCTCGTGACGACCCGACAAATATAATTATATTTTAATAGTAAACATATTAACACTTATTGTTTACAGGTACTTAAGGCAGTCATTCAATACAGCTCTACCCCATTCTCGGCACTTTCAAAGAAAAATGTAAATAGTAACTGTTAAGTACGATTTTGTAAAAGATTTGGTTTGAAGCATATTTGTAAAAATATAATTATTTAATCAGACCTGCAGTTTTTGTACACTTGATTCTGTAATCATATAAAAATTTCAAATAGTAAAGCAGAAGCTGTGATAAAACCATTAGTAACAATTAAAACATAAATAAAACTAATAGAATGGCCCAAGAACTCATTTCAACAGATCCTGAAGGGGCGTAGCCAGGCCACTAGTCAATGCCCTCCCCGGCCCCAATCTTTCCCCCTTCGGTTGTCCTCTCCATTATTCTTCCAACCTCCTTGATATAACCAATCTGTTTTTGTGTAGTAGAAATAAAGATATGTTAAATGAACTGAAGCGTGTGTATTTCTCTAAATTCCAACATAAGTAATAAAAGAACACTTTAGGAGGCTTAGGTTTTCTGGATCGCGAAAGTATGACAATTTTTTGAAGCAGACCTACATGAAAAATAATTGGTGACTACTGCTTAAGCGGGAAATGAGTTGATTTAAATACTAACTAGTATCACGATTCGACAAATCCGACCTTGGATCAAGTATTTATCTCCTGAAAAATTTTAGTTTAGTTGTCCTCAGACTCTTTAGAGAACTCAAGAAGAAATAAATCAAGAAGAATTTATTTTTAAAGTTGTTGTGTGATATATTTTATTTGTACATTAAATATACACACAAAGAAAAAACCAATACCCCAGTAACTGATTTAAGAGCAATTATGGAATGTGAAGTTAGGTTGATAATTTTTTGTACACTAAATAGTACATTCTAAATTGTGGAGGCCCAAAAAAACAAATATTGCTAATTATCACTTGGGACGTTAGCTAATGAGCGAGAGATTCTTCTGTACTAAAACCCTTAGAGATGAGCTTTTATCAAGCTGAGAGGGCTGGCTTTAGTCACTTATCAGGAGATATTAGTCCGCAGAATAAATATTCTAAAATTATACTGCAAATGAAGTTAAAAAATCCGACCTATAGCGGGTGGGTCACTCCCGATCGCTTGTCAATAATAGACGTGTTTCATGATATGGTGCCTTTGAGCCAATGTTTTTTTTCTTTCACCTGTATATGTAAGAGGGTGACTTTAAATATGAAACCCCGGATTTCCTAGCCCTATGCGAGCACACAAGGGAATAAAACCACAATTTATGTTTCATGTCTATTTATAACTACAACTACCGTCACAATAAGAGAATGTACTGAAAAATGACACCCCCCACAACACACTTGATATATAACACACAACAATATATCAAGAAACCGTTTCATACTACAATACTCCAACCTACCTGGTCCTACGCAATATAAGCCTATGAGTCCGTCAGGTCCTACAATATTCTTCACATCATCCAATCCCTGTAATCCAGAATCCTCTGCAAGATATCCATGATCTCGTCTATATAAAAACCTTAACGCTGGTTTCAACATTCCACTCATTCAATATCTCACCGCCTCCTACTATCAATCTTCAATTCCCGCCTCCCTGGCCACCCTAATCCCGTATACTAATGCTCTTCATTCCTATCCCGTCCCCAACAAACCAGAGCGACGCGTAAGGAGGAGGTGGCCTCGTGAACTCCTCCAAACTGACTAACATTTTGTTTATTATTATATATTACATATCACTGAAGAATTACTACTTCAATTCATTCTGAAGATCTTTAATCCATAGTGCCCCATTCCCTAAAGTCATTGTTGAATGCTACCAGGTAAGTCAGGTGTGAGCAGACGACCATTTTTTTTCTCCTACTACAATGAATTATATTTTATGTTAACCCTAAAACCCTAAGTAAATAGGGTAAGGGAGGGTTCGTTGACGAAGATGACGAATTGAGTTTTTATCTTAGCTAAGAGACACGAGCTAACGACAGCCTTGCTCACCAGCAGCCTCTGGTGGTGAATCATATTGTTGTTCTGTAAAGGAACTTTGATCCCAGATCCCTGTCAAGAGCAATGAGCCAAAGTTCCTTTTTTCAGGAAAGCCAATGTAATTTACAACCTGGTTTTCAAAAAGGATCACTTCTTTACGTACACCTCACACCAAGTTTTACAAGCACCTCATTGCAATATTTTGATACTACACCTTAAAAACAATAAATTCATTTGAAATCCAAATTGATGACAATTAATTTGGATGATCACAAAACTAGTTTTCAACTTATAACAACTTCGTTGTTGTCGTGACAACGAATTTTTGTGTGGGCAAGTCCACTTCGTCATTTTACCCCACACGCTCTTTTTTTGAAATTAATTAAAAAAATTAAATAATATAATCATTAATATTATATTAATTTGATAATTTAATTAATTTTGGGTGAAGAAGCCCACCGCCGACGGCGGAAGTGCGATTTTTTTGTTTAATTAATGTTCTATTATCAATTGAAATGTTTTGGTATTTAAAATAAGTTAATTGTTTTGTATTTTTAATTCTCTGGAGTTAAATTAATTTGCAAAAAAATTGCAACTTGGGTGTACACCTTATCTAGTGTAAACAGACTGAAAGCAAGTTATAAACAACAGGCTTATACAGCACACAAAGTGTGCCACACATGAGGAAAAGGTTACTTGCCCAGGTTTTTCTTTTATGGGCTTTATCCGAGGGATGGTATGTAGGGCCAGCGGGAGGGCGGGGAAGGGGGCCAGAACCCCGTGACCTGGCGGCCGAGGATAAAAATTTTGATTATTGTATTTACTCACTCAAATTTTCTCATGATTATTTTAGTTCTTCAGTAAATGGTAATTTCGTTAGTTGAATATGAATCTAGGCCTGGTATTAGTCTCATCCATGATTTATTCCTACTTCCAAAGCTAATGGATATAATTTTATGTTTATCATAATATGTATTAACTATTTCGAATTTTTAAAACACTAAATAAAACAAAAGTTATTTATAAAAGGGGGCCCAGGATTGGTCAGCCCCAGGGCTCGACCACTCTAGCTGGCCCTGGTTGTATGAATGTATTCTGTAATTGTTTGCAACTCGTTTTCAGTCACTTCATATAGCATAAAATGTATAAACATGTGAAAGAATGTAGGTTTGCAGAATAAAACGTTTTGCAAATTCAAATTTTCATTTCTATACATTTACGTCATCTTACCCATCTCCCTTTGTCATCTTAGCCGCTAGGCGGGGCAAGATGACGAAACGACCTTTCCTCGAAAAAAAGTCAGTAAAAATTTTTGAAAAAAAAAAACATCTGTGCTAGAGAGGGGGCTTGTAATAAGTTCTCCTGTAAATTTCAGTCCTTTAACACGCTTACGTAGTTCAGCAAAATGTTTAGAACGTATGTGGGCAACAGCCGGCCCGCGGGCCGGATCCGGCCCGCTGTAAGATTTGATCCGGCCCGCGAGACATTTTGAAAAACCCAATTTAAAAAAAAAAAATACACTACTTACTCATACTCATGGAATCAAGTGAGCGAGCAAGCCGAGTGGCGGTGATCATCAAAGAGTGAGGCGGCAAACATCAAAGTTCAAAGCCATTGATGTTTGCCGCCACACTGGCGGCGCAACAAAGGATTATTGCTTCGCAATTGTATTGTTCTACACTAGACGATTCTAGATCATTCCTTCATTTTGCCTATATAAGCGGGTGGATGGCCGGAACTTAGTTCAGTCCTATTCGAGCTACCGTGGTGATAAGTTTGCTTTGTGACTTTGTGTGCATCTTGAGTGCTTACTAATTATACCTATTTTCTTATTAAGTTTATCGAACGATAAGTAAATGAAAATGATGTCTGGTGGAAGGAAACGAAAAGTAGATGCAGAGGGTCGCCAGTTTCAAGAAAAATGGACTGAAGAATTCTTCTTTATCTTGCACAATGGTAAGCCTATTTGTTTGATGTGTAATGAATCCATTTCGGTGATGAAAGAATTCAATATAAAGAGGCATTACTCAACTAAGCATCCTACGCTGCTCTCACTGACAGGACAAATAAGAAAAGACAAAATCCAGAAACTTACCGCAAATTTGGAAAAACAGCAGCAAATATTTCATAGACAAAGAACACAACTTGATAATGTTGTGAAAGCTAGTTTTATAGTTAGTTCAAAATTGGCAAAGTCATTGAAACCATTTGCCGAAGGAGAATTTATCAAGGAGTGTATGTCAGAAGTTTGCAGTGTTTTGTGTCCTGAAAAGAAAAATGAATTTGAAAAAATTAGTTTGTCAAGACGAACCGTTGTACGACGTATAGAAATGATGGCTAATGATATAAAAACAACATTGACTGGCCGTATGACTGGTATTGAATCATTTTCCATAGCATTAGACGAGAGCACCGATTTGTCTGACATAGCTCAACTGGCTATATTTATTCGAGGTGTTGATAAAGAATTCACTATTACTGAGGAATTGCTTGCTTTACAGCCGCTAAAAGGAACCACTACAGGAGAGGACATTTTTAATGAAGTTCAAAAGGTATTCACAAGTTTTGGCTTGCCATGGTCGAAATTAGTTGGAGTATGCACAGATGGTGCACCTTCTATGGTCGGCTTACGTAAAGGTTTCATCGGAATTTTGAATGAAAAAGCAACTGAATTAAATGTGCAAAAAGATGGTTTGATAGTCCTTCATTGCATTATCCACCAACAGAACTTGTGTTCTAAGTCCATTCGACTCCAGAATGTTATGAATGTGGTAGTAAAAACCATCAATTTTATTCGATCCCGAGGGCTTAACCATCGTCAGTTCAAGGCGTTTTTGGATGAAATATCAGCCGAGTATGACGACGTAACATATTATTGTGAAGTCAGATGGCTAAGCAAAGGGAAAATGCTGAAACGGTTTTACGAGCTTAGAAATGAGATAGCAGAATTTATGCAAATAAAAGATAAACCACTATCTGAATTGAGTGACGCAAAATGGATATGTGACTTAGCATTTCTTGTCGACCTTACAGGCCATTTGAATGATTTAAATTTGAAACTTCAAAAACAAGGACAGTTAGTAAATGATTTGTACAGCCATTTGAAAGCGTTTCAGAACAAAATCCGCTTGTGGGAGGCACATATGCTGTCTGGTAACAGTTACCATTTCACCACGCTCTCTGCGTATGAAAATATTGCTTACGCTCAATATGCTGAAGAACTCAAGTTACTGTCGGAGCAATTTTCGATCAGATTTAGCGATTTCAAACACATGGAAGACTGTTTCAATTTATTTGCTACTCCAACAAAAAGTAATGTACAAAATGCTCCAATACACTTGCAAATGGAGTTGATCGAGATTCAAGAAAACTCACTCCTAAAATCTAAATTTGAAGACGTGGAGTTGTGCGATTTCTACAAAAAATACCTCGAAGAAGACCATTTTCCGCAGCTTAGAAAATTTGCAAGAAGATTGATTTGTGCGTTTGGCAGTACTTATAAATGCGAACAGTTCTTTTCATTGATGAAAGTTAATAAATCAAAACATCGTACAAGGCTGACTGACGATAATTTGGAAAATTCTTTACGTCTTTGTACCAGTGGAATTAATCCAAACATCGATGAATTAGTTTCCCAAATTCAAGCTCAAGTGTCTCATTGATTTCGGTGTCGCTATTTAACTTTCGTAGTTTGTAACAATTCTAAATTTAACGATTTAATTTAATGCTGTAGGTACCTATTTTTTCATTTCATTTTGTTATTTTAATAAATTGTGTTGTAATAACATTGTCGTATTATTTCATGGCTGACTGATATCTATCGCTAAAAATTATGAACACTACTTTAAAATGCACTACTTTTAAACGCGGCCCGCGAACGTATTTGCACACTAAAGTTTGGCCCATAACATGTCAAAGGTTGCCCATACCTGGTTTAGAAGCTTAGGTTCGTCATCTTACCCTCCCTTACTCTATATACTCATATTAAATGTGTGTTTTTTTTTTGCAAAATTACTTTCTTGATTTATATTACGTTTCAAATAGGTGATGAGCGATATCTCAGTTGTTCTAAGTTATTTATGAAATATTAAATTTCTATTCAAGCTATTTTTTATTGAGCAATATAAGAAAAAACAACATGTAGACCTTAGCTGTCAACAGCTCTTGTTAAAAGAAAAAAATGTCCTAGTTTTAAAGTTAATAAGTTCTAGTGAAGTCATAAATGTAACGAATTTTTAGGTCATGTGAAGTTGAACCTGTTATACCTCATAAAATTTGCCTATGAAGAATCTCCATTGTCTTAGTGGTCTTAGCGAATTCGTAAATCTGTGCTCCGAACGTCCAACTTTGTTTTAGTAGAAGTTTGTATGTCAATAGTTTCTTGGGCTAAGGAAATTTTTATGTTTCCCTTCTTGTTACTTATTTTATTTTGGGGTCAGTCTTTTATCAAGTGCGGTAGGTCTTAATAGTGGTGTCAGTTTGGGTCAAAGGCCGGTTGTCAATATTTACAGGACATTGACCATTTATAAGCCTTAACTTAAAAAAAATTAATAAATTTCAAAAATTCAGGGTTCGTAGGCAGTATAATAATCCGGCCGCTAGGTGTGGTTAGCAGCCAGACAGTACATAGCTTGAACGGCTTGTCGATAGGTTCCGCTAGTGTCCAAAGCCATTCTTTCATTCACCTAATTAGTTACTAAACTAAATAAATTAAAAATGTTTAAATAAACATTTGGGATAGAAAAACAGGAATATTAAAGGTTTATTTTCTCATTGAACACTTTCGATCAAGAAAGTACATATACAAAATAGTTTTACAAAACTGTTGAATTACGTGAAAAAAAAAAGATAGATTAATTAAAATTCATTTTGTTTGAATGCATAATGGACAGTTATATTTAAAAGAGCTATTGAGTTAGGGATAGAATAGTCCAGATATAACAATGTTATTTGAGACGTTTTCTTTCGCTCATTCAGTTTTTGTCCTGTTATCAATACAAACATTCTTCAACTAATATAGATAAAATGAAAAGACTTATCTAATAATAAGTTGTTTATGGTAGATTGCATAAGTACACATTGAGATCTGTGGAGGGGAATCGAATTTTTCAAATACATGTAGTTTATCTCCCTAGCTCTCTCGACATCGTACTGTTTAATTTAATCTAATAAGTAACATTTCATATATTTTCAGCATTAGAGAATTTTTTCGGGGCTGAAATAAGTGTGACAGATTAATTGTATACATGTCATTGAAGTATCGATTCGAATCAATTATAGTTGTGGGAAGCATGCTAACCGACCTACAGCTGTCTGGTTGACATTTGCCTAAGTCTTTTTGTTGTTAGTTACTAATCAGAAGATTTTCTTCTATTTGAATTAGTGTCACTGCAGAAACATGATATTAGACGGTGGCTAAGGTTAGTCCTTCACTATTTATATGTTTAACAAACCCTTCAGCTATGAAATATGTCTTTTCTTTATTTATTGTCTTTTTTTTCTTTTCTTTTTTTTTTTTTTTTGGTTTTTCCTTGCTTCTTCGTTTGAAGTATTCCTAGTCTTTGATAATGGCATTGTACAAAAATGTTTGTTTTGATTTTCAGTATCCAATTGTATGTGTCACACTTGAAAATAGTGTAAGGATATTTGACATTACATATTGCAGGTATATTATTTTACCTTGCTCAAAATCTTTGGAATGTTGCATACTGATGGCCTTATCTCAGTTTTTTTTTATTATTTATACTATTTTTAACTCATTTCTTTATCATTCTGAACCTAACTAAACTCTACACTTTTTTTGTTGTTTTAAACATTATTTTATGAAAAAAATTTAGCTCATCACCAATTTTTTTAATTTTAATTGACAAATGTGTTTAGATAACTTATTCCTTTGTTTTCTTCCATGTGAAACATTTTTACTTGGATGTGTGTCCTGTCAAATTCAGCTTGCTGTTTACTCCAATTATTTGTGATGTTTTAGATTCAAAATTAATGTTTTAACATGAATATTAAAAAAACAAAATATATATCTATCGTGATCTAAACCCATTTGTCTTTAATATCTCATGTCATTCGAATGTTGATGCCCAAGCAATTACTGTTGCTACAAACTAGCATGTTTCTATCCTTCCCCATGTTTCAAATGTATTTTCTCTATAAACTCTAGAGACATTGGTTGAACGCACCTGTAATAATTCGTCATCATAACTTATAAACATCATAATATTCTGTATTGGAAAAAAACATAACTTTAAAGGTGATGAAGTGATAAATAATAAATCGAGGCCCAAATTTTCTGAGTTAAATTCTTACGACATTTACCTATGTATTTATGAGTACATTCATAAATATTTACCAAATGCTTTATTTTAAATGGTGTATGTCAAAATTCTGGAAGGGACTTCTTAAACATTCTATCTGCTTATTACTTTTAATTCAAGTTATTGCTTTGATCTTTCTTAATTCTTTAATTTTCATTTTTCATCTTAAATTACTACAATCATACATCCTATTACATTATATGTTTTGTTGAAGGTAACTCTTGAGCATGTGCCTTGTCTTTTAGTATGTGCTACTGATTCAAGTTAACAAATGAAGCATATTTTTTATTAAATTCATTTGTTTTTCTTAAATTTTTGATAGAAGTAAAAAAAGAATTGTGTAGTGTCATGTGAAATATAATTTTCAGATTGTTTGTTATTCTAATGGAGGATAGTATAAGTGTTAAATCAAGTGATTCGTTTGCAGTGAGTGATGAGTTTGAAATTATAAACGGACAGACCGTGGGAACCACTTCAGTAAGTACTTGCCATTCACCTTCAACTTCATGTTCAAGGTCATGCAATATTTGTATATTTTGTTTTGAAATCCAAACATTTATATGTATATCTTATTGGTTTATAGTTTTATATTAAGCCTTAAAAGTTCATATTTGAAATTCAAACTTTTTAAATATATAGTAAAACCTCGATTAACCGAGGCAAAGAAGGGGAGTTAAAAGAATGTATATTTTATTCAAAACTAATTCCTATAAACATATAATTAGATCTGCAAATAAAGCATATTAAATTTTTTTTTTGGAAAATTGGTAGTATTTCAAAGATGAACTAATTTTACTTTGTTTATCTTTATTTAAAGCTTGCCCAGTTTATTGGAAACATGGTTAATTGAATGCTCGATACAAGGTTTTACTGTATTCAAAATATTTTATATTTAAATTAAAAACTTAAATGTCAGTAGATGATGAAAATTTAAAATAAAGGATGATATTGTAGCACTCTCTGTACGAGACTTTGTGTCTTAGGATGTGAGGTTGGGACAGTGCTATTAAAACAATTTGATACAGGCTAGGCTTGTGTTTTTGCAGAGATAGCTCAGTGGCTAGTGCATCTGTGCAGATATTAGGAGGACATGGGTTTGTACCTTGACCCTGTCGTTATATGTTATTGTTTTTTGCTAACAATGAACAAATATTAAAATATTGAATATATAGAGAACATCTTGTGTTAAGACTAATTTTTTTGTTTTATCTTTGTGCTTTGGGCCTGTTTTTTGGCTTAAAAACAACACTCGTCACTAGTGTAGAGTAGAAGGAGTACTAGTATTGATCCCTTAACAGTATTCTGTAGTATTGAATAAATCTTAGCCCAATTATATACAATGAAAATTCAATTTTATTTGGTTGTTTCTGGTTGTGGATGAATAATGTAAAATAAATCACCTTATTCTCTCCATAATATTATTTATTCTGTACAAGCTAAGAGTTTTCGTGCAAAGTCAATAAAGTAATGTATACACTATAAACTTATTGTTTTAAAAAAATGGTTTCAATTTATTTAGGTCAATTTTATGGGATGCCTTAGATCTGTCAAAAACGTTCCACTATATAAAAACTATTGTGGAGAGACTAAGGAGCTTTATTTAATATTAATTCAGTTTTAATAGTTAGGTTATAACTATTTCAGATTTAACCTTTGCTTCGCAAACTTTATGTTGGATTTTTATTTTAGTAATAATTTATATATATTTTTTAAAACTGAATGAATTTCCTTGAGCCAATCTGCTTAAAACTGGCTATAATTTCCAGAATTTACCTCAGTTGAAAATAGCTGGAGACGGAAGTTACGAAGGTCTTTGGAAGTGCCTAGGAGAAATGCTCAAAGAAGACATTGACAATAATCAAATGCAGATGTCGGTTGATGAAAATGATGAAGTCAACCATTCCCAGGATGAAATTGTTGAATTATGTAAGAAGTTTCCTCATTCTGTATATTAATATTATTTAAAACTTTAGATGGCCTTGTCTCTTCATCAGGTTCTCTATGAAGTATTTATTTTATTTATCGAATATTCACCAATCCTCTTTTCCTAACCAAAATTTAAAAGTCATACTGTACTCTTGAAGTGTTATTTCTAAATATTTATGTTGTATTATTATTCAGGTGATGTTCACCAAGATTGTACAATATTCAATGGTGTTTCCTACCTTGGTGCTGCTGCAATCAATGCACCCAAATCAGACAACGAAATACAGAGGAATATGGTCATCCTCAATGATGGGATAGTTGAGGCTATTAAAGTGTCAGTCTCCATACCGTCTTGTTCAGATGGTTCTGTTGTGTAAGTATCATAATTTCAGTTAACCTAACCCTCTGTTTAATAATTAACTAGAAACATGGTCATCAAATATACCATATTAGATGTGTAGTGTTTGGCAATGAAAATCATTTGTTCCTAGTAAAACTTTTTCATGAAAGAATGACTGTCGGGTTGCCACTAGGGGAGTGCCTAATCACTCTAGCCCTAGTGACAGGTGCGGTTTGTTGTAGTTTATAACATGGACCATGTTCCATGTCGGCGTTAATATCTGACTCCATTTTTATGATAGGGATGTGTCTCGACAATACACTATGTTCAAGTGAAGAGGTACAGAGGTTTCATGAAGAATAAGACAAGTTTTCAGAGTTCGGACAGGGGCCCGGCAGCGTAACAGGTCAAGGTGCCAGAGGGTCTGCAAGGCGGCTGAGAAATAGGGTGACGGGCTCAGAGACGCTGAAGAGAGAGTAGACTAGTAGAAGACTGAGTGGACTTACTTCCGGGGCCCTGGCGTAAAGCGACCGAGTGATAGCGGCTGTGGAGATGAGGAGACTGAGAAAGAGTAGCCTTACAGGGCGAAACCCCCTGGTTTAAATATTATTCCCCCTTCCTACCGGAAGGCGGAGCCTGGCTTGAAAGGGGTATGTTTATGATGTCACACCTGCCCCGAGATATGTGACCCATCGTCCCCTAAAGGATTGTATTATGGCATGGCTTTTAGATTTGATGACCGCCGGAAGGTGACCCTAGGTCTACCGGGTCTGTTTTATGACGGCCAGGTAGCTTTTAAGCCGTACACCTGCTGTTACCTGACTTGTTACGACTGCCGGCCCCTGCATGATTTATTGCTTAAAACTTTAAACATGATTTACATTAATTACAATATATTATATATGCACCAGAGTATAGGGTGATTTAACACTTATGTAGTTAGGATCGCTACAATGACTTAAAAGTAAATTTTATGAAAATTTCTCATTATTTGTTATTTAATTTATTTGAATTGTAAAGAAGGAAATAAACATATAAATCATACAGCTAAAAAAAAGTTATATTTATGACAAATTATTAAGTACAAATGAAATATAGAAATGGTAAACATTATTCTAATAGATTAATTTAAAACTGGATATATTAGTCATTCTGTGTTTTTGAACATCTCATAAATTTAAGTTTTAAAATACAAATAATTTGTGTCCAACTATAAAGTGGAACAATTAAATACATGAAGTCTTCTTTCTTTGTGTTCATGTTCTTCTGTTCCTCCTTCATAATCAAAACTTATACTAGCAGGATTCAAGATTATAACACAAACTTTACTAAACCTCAATTACTCCTTACTTACATGTACGTTCTACCTGATTTCTATATTAATGGTGCTTTCTCTTCGTTTTTACTAAACATGGTCTCACTTCTTCAAAGAAGTCATATTTTAGTAATTGCTTATCTATATTTTTCAAAGTCACTCATGTAATTACAAATTATCATTGTTATGGTTTTTACTTTCTATTTAGTTTGTATTGTACAAAGTTTCAAATTGTAATACTCTTAACAGATGCATGTTTACCTTCTCTTGAAATTAATTTACATCTCTTTCGGATGTAAATCCAAACACATAACATCTTAACATTCAGTTTCAAAATACTATTATAAATAAAATTCCCCCTATTTTGGTGAAATAAATTTACATTAATAAAACATAATTACCACTGTCAGAACTGATAAAAGACAATTCGATTTAATATTGTTAATGATTGTAGATGTAACAATTAACAGAACAGTATTGCTTATGCTTATGAATGTGCTGATGTATATATGTCTGGGAATTTTCTTGTCTGTTATAGATTATATGATGCTATTACAAATGGAGTTATACAAAGATATGAGATATGCCGTATTCTTTTTTATGCCCATGGCAAACCCAACTCCAGCGAAGCAGCATGTTTTGCTTTCACATGGACCCATGGTGAAACCTTGGAGTCTTCAATCTTTCAGTGCCATGTTTTCAGATGTGACATACCTGAGGCGGTAAGTTTTATCTTAGTCTATTGATTATTTAGATTAAAAAAATCTGTTGATTGCTTATTGATGTGGCTTTTTAACTTATAGGTTGGTCAAGTCTCTGCTTGTTTCATGAAAGCCTTCCAAAGAGTCCCCAAGTCTTTAAGTACTTCAATAAATGGAGAATTGCCGTTGGAGGCAGATATACTAAGTAACATTGGTAATGTACAACTATTTGTCCTCGAGCTTACTATGGACATCAAAGAAGATGACGGCAAGGTGATATATTTTTCTCAAAATTAGATTTGAATTAGATTCAAAATTGATTTTTTTTTTCAATTATGTTAATTTATTCCTTTTAAAATTAACATATTAAGATTTTTTTTCTAAATCAAACTCGTATCAAAATTCATAACTTTCCCACAATAGAATTAATTAGTATTCTCAAACCTGTTATGATGTAATTTGGCTCATGTATTATTTGTTTAAGTGGTTGAAGTTATTGTAGAATAACTGTATATTGGTAGAACCCTACTTCAACCACCTATCATGACCACTTGAGTATTTTTCCATTTCTCTGTCAGATCTGAAGAGGAATGATACCCCAATCATGTTATATAAAAAGCTGCATGACAGTGCTAAAGTTAATTTATGACTCTGGCTTTATTCTGCTTATGTTTAATGCTTTTTACATTCTTTAAAAAATAAAACAGGAAAATAGTTTTTTATTAATTTTTATAAAATAATTGTCTGCAGGGCAATTTCAGTTCTGTTCCAAGAGATCGTAGCTGTTTCAAACTTCGCAGTAATGTTGAGAAGCAAGTTTGCCTGACCATCACCCAGGTTGTCACCGAAGATCAAAAAAAACTGGAAGTGAAGAGGTGCTTTGGGGTCCTTATTGCTCCGGGGAAGCATATTAAGCACAGCGACATGCAGCTATTGGATATGGTAACAGTATTTATAATAACTTCATGTGTTTATATGTTTAATTTCTATTACACATAGTAAAATACTGTTGATAGTTTCCTGTATTTTTCTTGAGAAATTATATTCATTATGGTTTTCTATGATTTTACATAATTTTCTTTTGAAAAAAAGAAATCTAAGGAATACCATATTTCTTCATTTAATTGTTTCCTCATTATCTATAATATGCATGTATTAGTCTCAAAACACTATTTATCCGCAGGTATCAATGGGTTCTGAAAAAAGTGATGATACCAGCTATGTGATTACCGGTCTGTGGGATCCGAAAGAGCCAGCTTTTGAATTGCTCAACACTGAAACGGAAGGGAAGGACAAGAAGGTCTACTTGACAGTCGCCGTGGACCTGGTTGTCAGAGGGATCACCGAGCCTGTGCGACTGCTCGTAGAAACGCAGGTCAGAGTCTTCCATCAGGGTGAGAGGTTCTGGTACTTCACCAGGAGGCCACTCATTCAGCCATTCTCTCTCAATTTAAAGGAAGTAAGTCATTTATTATTGTTCTTCTTTTTAATTAACAGCGGTATAAAATGGGTGTGGGACAGGTTTCATCAGAGCTGATTATTTATTTTTTAATTATTTTGAATGAATGAAAAAATGATTTTTTTCTAGATCCCTAAGAATAACCATAAGAAATACAAAATATAGGGTTTCTAACCCTAAAAACTAAAATAAACATTAAATGGTATATCATAAAAAAGAAAGTATGAGTGTAAAAAAATAAATAAATGAAGAAAAATCAACATCTATTATAAACAAAGTCTATTATTGTGATTAATCAATTGACTCAACATGTTCAGTATTATTTTCAACTGCTACAGCAGCAAACAAATATTAAAAAATATTTCTTAACAACTTTCTTATCTTATTACTGCTCATTCCCAGTGTTTTTTTGTTTGTTTTTTTCAAACCCCCTTTTATCAACATTTTTTTTTTACAGCAGATGATCAAAATACAATGAACAAGATTTACAATTTACAAATTCTCCTCGTGCTGCATACTTAGATGCATTTGAAGGAGGGTAGATTTACAAATACAATTGTCTTTTTACAGTGAAAATATCAATACAAATAAACAGGACTAGGTGATGGGGCTCACCTTTCATTTCCAGTTTTTTTTTGTTTTTTTTATTTATTTTAAATCTTTAAACAAATAATACAAGTGATAAAATATACAATAAAATAATTGAACTTACAAATTTCTCCTCTTCCTGCATTTAAATGCATTTGGAAGAGTGCATAATACAATAAATTTTGTTGTTGTTAAAAGTACTCAGTCTTATATTTAACACCAGGTGATGAGGCTCACCTTCTTCGACTTGTCATTTCCAGTGCAGTAACTATATGGCATGGAGATAGCGAGCCACCTTTCCACCATGTAAACATGAACTTTTAAAAAGAGATTTCTTTTGATGGCCTGAGGACATGAAAAAATATTTTTATTTCCATAAATAATGATTAAGGGTTATTAATTAACTACTTAGTGAGTTTTTTGTTGTTTTTTTCGATTATTAGAAAGGAGTCTGGCTCATTAGGTAGTTACTTGACTTACAGTAGTAGTGCAGCTCAAAATATAAGATATTCAACATATTATGTGCTTAAAACAAAACATACACAATCATCTATAAATAATTTAGACCTAAAAGCAATAATAAGTGAAAAATAAATATTTTAGAAATATTAATATATAACATTACACATTAAATAACATTGCACAAGTCACTAACTAATCACAATTGAAACAATAGTTTAGTATATTGGAATGTATAAGAGTAAATAATGTATCAATAGGTTAAAAGATGACAACACCATTTCCAAAGATCTCCAAACCACTAACATGCCATTGTTTGTTACAAACTATCAATTGGTTTAGTGTGTCAATGACAAGTCCTCCAGATCCTCTACCATATTTATTATTATCATTTCTTTAATGGTTGTAACACTTAATGTTGCATTGTCTTCCAAACAGAAGGACTGAGAAATTTATTTAGTGTCATTTTCACCCAAGTTTCACAAGTATAAATCAAGTTGTAGTCGTAAGTTATAAACATTACAAATGAGAAAATATTTTAATCCCAGTCAACATTCCAAATCATAATATATAGTCAAGAGTTAAGTGGGAAAGGGTTAAGTGTTGTGGATTTTTTTTTCAGTAGTATAAAATTACAGAATGTTTTGATTAATAATATATAATCTGTGCTTTGTATTTTCAAACTATAATTGTAAAAGCTGTTGATCATAGCATAATAGTGTTTGCTACTTAAACTGAACCCAAATTTGACTTATTAGCATGAAATTATAGCATTTTATGCTGAACATATAAGAAACATATGAACTAATAGAGGGTTTTTAATCTGTGAGTTATTAATTGAAAAATAATATCTTCCTATCATATTGAGTATGGGAGGGGATAAATTAATGCTCTTAATATGTATTACATATTGAGACATTTAAGGATTGTAATTACCAAAAGACATTAGTGAAATAGTCATAGCAGTGTTCAAAACGTTTTTGCTTTCTTAACATAATTTTGTGTGATACATCACAGTTTACATAATTTTTTTTTTAATGTTCTAGTTAAAAATTAATGCATTATTGTTTGCTTGATTCTGATGTAATAATTAAAATGAATGCTACACAGTAAGTGAAGGAAGGGCATCAGCTGTTACTGATAAAGTCCTATAGGAAATGGGAACTGATAACATTATAAAACTAGGCAAAGTGCCTCTTAATCATCTTAAATGGAAATGCATCATATTACATATCTTTTGATGGTGCTGCCAATGTAAAATTATTCTCTAACATTTATAACAAATATTTATATTTAATTTTAATTTGTCATAAGTTTAAAGTAATAAAGTCTATGTTTTCACCCTTTTATTTAGGTTATGAGCTTGGACAATGAACCCAACTATGAAGTGGTAAGTATAGAGACCTCAGGAGAAATCGACAGGAGCCGACTGAATCTAACACTGAACAATCTTGCCAGCTATATCAGATCTCCTAGCATCACATCAATGGACACTTTGACACCTCGTGATGATTATAATTCAGGTAACGTTAGTACAGTTATATCCTAAGAGTGAACAAATGGTGCCTTAGTGAATTATAATTGAGAGACCCAAGGCTTTGATTGTGAGAATAAATTTTTAGTTACTTTCAAATAACTTAAAACTATACAAGTAGGATGTTTTACTGGTTCTGCTAGATATGATCAGCATTATGGGAGGTACATAACTTATTTATTCTGATTGTTCAGACGGTGATGAGCCGCTTTTAAGTGGAACAGGGAACGTGAGCAAGGACTGCTCTGTAAGCGACCTGGAGTCATGGCGGGATGTACTGACCAAGTGGACTGGAGGTAGGCCAAGGCAGCTAGGGCCCCTTGTTAGACAAGGCATCCCAGAGGCACTCAGAGGAGAGGTCTGGCAGAGACTGGCCAATTGTGACACAGACACTGCCGTCATGGACAACTACAGGATCCTCATAACTAAGGTAAATGTAAATAATTATTAGGCCAAAAAATAAGATTGTGTTAGGGCTAGGATTTAAAGTTGAGACCTTGTGATATCTTTGTTCTAGCTGAGGCATCTTAGTACAAAATAATAGCTATGTCAATCTGCTTGAGTGACATTTTTTAAATTTAAAGGACCAGGATATATTTATATAATATAATAACAATTATATTTAATAATTAATTTATTACTTAAGTGTTATCCATACGAATAAATTACAAATTGGCTCTTTCCAAATAAATATTCAATAACTAACGAGTACTTCATTGCAAAAAAGCCACACCATATTAATGCAAACTCTTACTTGCCTTCTGTGTTCCATAGCCTCTTGTCTTGGTTCAGTCATTCTGTCACCTCTTGTCAGTGGTTCAATATTTTTCATGAAAAAATGTGAATTACAAACTTTTATCTATCTGTCCTTTGTATCATGTTTCCATTTCTAGATATAGTTAAATTATTTCATAAAGAACAAACCCTCATATAGAGTTTTGTTAACTCAAATCTTTTTTAGAAGAAGATTTATCAATTTTAAGGATTTATGACAATGTAGTTATTCAAGGATTTTGACAATGTATATTTAATATATGGTTTTTTATTAAGAGTTTATCTAATAGTTCAACCGTGTAGTACTCAAAACCCCATAGCACATAATTATTTGTGATCCTGAATTTAAAATTTTAAGTTTTTTGTTTAGAGGAATCTCTTTTCTTAAAATAAATTTTGACCAAGTTGTATTATCTCACTTATAAAGTTTGTTCTCAAAATGCTTAAAGAGGATTATGGAGTTAATCATTTTTCTTACCTTTTCTATTTATCATAATTTGCTATTTTTACATATCATTTACTATTATATATTTGCTCAAGTTAAAATAAAGAGCTATAAACTAAAAATTTGTTCTTCATTGGAAGACTGAGATGGAATGATAATAACAACAAGATATTGTCCACTTCAAAAATAAAGGATATTTTCAGGTTTACTATTATTAACAGATTCTATCATTTACAAAAAGAGAAAAATCTAATGGTGACAGAACTCGATTATTATTATTGAAGTAAGTAAAGATAAATTAAAGTGTAATTTTTTATGAAAAATATGAAATTATATTCTATATTAATTTTCTTTAAATGTTTATAAATTTACAGTTAAAGGTTTAGTAAATTCAAAGTTGCATTGCTCAGTTTCCTAGCTTCCTTTTTCCTGCTTAAATATTATTTTATTATGTTATCTATTTCCTGATGTTAGAACTGTATAAATTCATAGTATATTGTTTTTTCATTTTGTGTATTATGTAAAACTTTTAAACTTGGAAGATATGTCCACACAAATCCTCCACCGTCCACACTGATTGATCTATAAAAATATCTGTTGTGTATTTTTAATAAACATTTTGTTAATTTGTGTCTATCAGACTCTTGTTGTTGTGTTCAAAATTGTATTACTGCAAATATCCAATAGAGAGATTATATTGTCTTGATTTTACCGTTTATTAAATGATTTTATCTAAAAAGAGAATTAATAAGAACTTATTAAAATAAATTATATGTAACAAAACTATATTAAATATTTTTGTTTTCTTGAGCTATTCTTATATTGAAGGTTGATAATAAAAATAGAAATTTGAAATATGAAAAATAAAAAATTTATAGTGTATTTTTGGTGGATAATTCATTTGTTAGATCACTCATTTTTTATATTATAACTTCTACTGATTTGATTAGACTGGTCTTGCCTGTTCACTGATAGACCATTTACTTGCTTATTGATACATGACCTCAAGACATCTGAAATCCCTTCAGTTTTAATGACAATTGATGAGCATCTTTCCTATAGCAGTTAACACTCCCTCTCCATACAGTACACTCCCCTGAGCTCCTAAACCTTTTTAATATTCACTGCCTACGTTACTGTTTTGTTACTTGACAACATTCATTCATTTAATTAAATATAATTATTATTATAAAATCAAATATCATTACAATAATATATTTTGTTCAAAGGAGAGTAACTGTGAGGCTGTGATAGAACGAGATATAAACCGAACATTCCCTGCTCATGACTTCTTCAAAGAGGGCAGTGGCGGAGGTGGACAAGACGCTCTTTTCCGCATCTCAAAGGCATATGCTGTCCATGATACAGAGGTTGGCTACTGCCAAGGGCTTAGTTTCTTAGCCGCCACTCTACTCCTCCATGTCAGTTATTGTCAACTATCTTTAATACTCATTTGTTAACCTTTGAAAATACAATTATTTAACTAGTACAATATATTAATCTAATTTAAGATGCCTGAGGAACAAGCTTTCTGTGTTCTGTTGAAAGTGATGTACGACTATGGTCTAAGAGAGCTCTATAAAGATGGCTTCGAGTGTTTGAGGCTTCGCTTGTACCAGTTGAATCGGCTCATGGAGGTATTGTTATGTTCATAATATTATTACTATATTTATTATTCATATATTTTTCATATAATTTATATTTTATTTTCTATCTTTATATTCAACTTTTACTTTATCTTAAGGTTCTGTTAATAAAAAATAGGAAACTTCTGGCAAAAGGAATAATGGTTTATGTTCACACATTGATTTAAAAATTGATATACAAATAAATACGTACGTATATAAAATAACACTGTTAAAACTAAATTTAAAATTACCTTATGTTAAGGCCAGATAAAGTTTTTGTTTTGTTGGAAAAGTGAAGTAAAAAATTAATTTGTTTGTTAGATTTAATTATTTATTATTTTTGTTACTGACGTCAAAAACTGTTAATAAGAATCGTTTTTTATTGTTCATGTAAAATATGATTGTGTAATTTCTATTCATTATATTTCGTAAGATTAAATTGTAATCTAAGTTAAATACCTAAAGGAGAATTCCATACCTAGGACCGTGGCACTTTGGACTTTTGGTAGGGGAACTTGTGGGCCCAAGCCCATTTACGTCAGTGTTGAGGTAACGTCTGAAGGGTTAAGGTGTACCGATCTCAGACTTAATTGGCCATTTGGCCAAAATCATACCTATATGATCTTCAACGTTCCCCTTGGAGCTTGGAATCGCCGCCCTGCGGTTGGATTTTTTTTTTGAGCCTCATCCTGACCACGACAGCTCTACGTTTTGTTTGCAGCCCGCACCCGCGAGAGCGCTTGAACTGCAACTTGCCGCTGCGTGAATATACACTTATTTCATATATACACTAAAAGTGACGAGAATTCGGTTAATTCCTTTAATTATTAAGGATAAAAGACATATTTTATTTAAACCAGTCTGTCTTACATTGGCAAATTTTATTATTATTAACCAGGCCTGGGTATTTTATTTTGCTCCTCATTTTTTTTTATGAAATTTTTTTTTTTTTTATAATATTCTGTTTAATTTTAGAATAAATGTATTGTGAATTGGCATCAACTCTTATTTTCATTAATTTACAGTCCACTAGTTCATGCTAATGAACCAACCTGTGTTTGAATTATCACTTGGAAGTATATAATACTCCACGGGTAGTTCAGCGTAAACACCTTAATTTACGTAGTTATACTGGCCAGTGTTTCTTTTTGATATTCTTCGTGTGGTTCAGATTGTCTTCTTAAGCGTCCTTGGCTTGTCTGGTGCATAGCGTGGACCGGATCCTCTTCTATCTTGAGCGTCCTTGTTGCGTCTCTGTGCCGGTTCGAATGAATGAGCGCGAGTCCGTGGCGATCCCAATATTTATACCTTTCCGCTGCCTTATTGATATTTTAACTGGTTGTACAATGCCAGTTGTTTTGGATATTTATACTTTGCTTGTTTTGAAGTTTATAAAATAAAATATTTATGTTAAATTATTGATATTATTTATATTATACATATTAATGGTAGAGACAATGCAACGAATAGTGTTAAAACATTCATGAATCGTGATCCACCGTTCATTTTTGCCCGCTAATTTTGAGTTTATATTAAAAACACTATCAAAAATCATAACATTAAAATATCACAACAATTATTGTTGGGTATTGCATACAAAACCTATAGAAACCTATTGAACTGAGACCTAAAAGAACCTATCTTAATTGTTACAATTAAACTACCTTAATTGTTGAAATAATATATCACATCCGATTCTAATTAGAGAGTAAATGTTACGTACACAATCACATACTGTTCATAATACAGTAGAACCTAGCAATCTGACCTCTGCTATTCTGACAATCTTGTAGCTCCCACTGTGTACTCAATATTCTCAGAACCCCGGGTGACTGAACTGGTGAGTCCACACTGGGAATGTTCACTCTGCAATGTTAATTCAATTGAAACTCTCTCCTGTCCTTTTAGACCACCCAATTCTTTCAGTTTTATTTTGAAGTTAAGTTGTTTTAAGAGATCGCAAGATAAAGCAGGAAACGAAGCAGCCCAGAAAACAGGATTCCAACATTGAAAAACAAGGAATATTCTTCTACATTGTTTTTCTTTTTTTTTATTTTATCATTACATGCATAGTTTTTCAATAATTATATATGTTGTAATGTTATAAGAGGTTTCGGTTGTCATGCTTGAAGTTAACATCAAATATATTGTGATATGTACCTTCGGGTCCTAGGCTCTACTGTCATAAATGTACCTATGCTCCCATTGCCGGCTGACCATTACTTAACTACCAGCATATGACGCATTCACCCCTTAATAAAATTTGGTAATAGATTAGAAGTTAAATCAAAAGGAAATATGTCTAGGGTAGATAATTTAGTCCACCTTTGTTTACCAAAGGTAATTTGTGTCAGATAAATTTAAAAGTAGGTATAAATGTTAGTAAATATCCACAATTAAGAATCAAAACTTTAATCTTACCTTTTAGGCTTTATTAGTTTGACTACTTATGCGTGACTAAAAACTAATACAAATGCTAGGGAACCATGACAATAACATCTTTAGTAATGATAAGAGGAATATTCCAACTTACAATAATGAACAGAACCTTTTTTTTTTTTTTTTTCATAACCCCTTTTATTTATCATTTTTTACAATATGTGAACAAATAATTACGAATTTCTCATCTTGCTACATTCGAAGGAGGGTAGAATTACAATAACAATATTCTATTGGAAGTTAAAATTACAATGTAATGTGTACAGGACTAGGTGATGGGGCTCACCTGAGGCTAACCATGAAACCGCAAATACATAAAAGCTTAACACAATCCTAACCCCTACCGAGAATTCATCTCAAAACTGAGAATTCATGTTCTTTTTTTTTCAAACAAAAACATGTACAACCAACTTATGAAAGGAATTTATAAACAAATGGTTTTTAACAATTGACTATACTTGGCTCTTCTTCGTCGAGCTTAACCAGTCTAGCTGCGGATCAGGCTCTAATAATGGAGAATTGTCCTTGCTGAGCATTGTTCCATCCTTTGTTGTATCTCCATCAACAGTCCATAGAGAATCAAAACTCAGGTCCACCTGGTAATAGCTGGAGAAAAAGGAGGGAGACTGCGAGAATACATTTTCCGACAACCAACCCTTGAAAGGACCCGTCTCCTCTAGGTCATCGAGTCATTTTGGCCTTTTATTCTCCGGTAGTTCCATTCATGACAATATATTATTCTTTATGTGTTGTTGAGAGTTGCTGAAGAAGAGAGGTGGAGGACACATGGCGGATTGCTTTGTGATTTTAAATGATATGTTTATCGGATTGTGAACAGTCAATGCATTTTTGGTGTGAGAGTCCTCGTAACTTACATGTTAAAAAAATATGCGAAGGTTTTGATGGTAAGAAGAATGCAGACTACTTTTTACTCATCAGTCAATAATATATATTTGTAAATCAGGAAGAAAACAGGACATGATTTAAACTGTAACAAATCAACATTGTACTTCAGAAAGTATGTTAAATAGAAACAATGTGTAATTTAGAAATGTTTGGTTGTCAAAAACCTACCCTCAGATTTTAATGATAAATTATAATTAATTTTTGTTTTATCATGGTAAGTAGAGTAATTTCATATTTGGTAACCAACATGGACTTTTTTATTTGAAAGGAATAAAATTTTTTCATAACATATTGTATACTATTGCATTTGTTTTATGTATCTAATTATGTTAGCTACTAACTAATTATATGTACTTTTTATATGTAAAAACAAATAAAAATAATAATAAATTCATAAATAAAATGTTTAACCAGCTCCACTGATGGTTTCAAGACCATGTAGTTGTTTAAGTTATTCATGTATAATATATTTTGTTTAATTCAATTCTATACTATTGTGTAAATCAAGCAGGAGGAATATATATACAATGGATGCATGGATAGACATAAAAAAACAAGTATTTGTTTCATCTCTGGTTAATCCGACCATGCAACCATTCTGACATACCCCCTGGTCCCATTGAGGTTGTATTAGCGAGGTTCTACTGCACATTAGAATACAACCTAACATAGGAATCAATTTAGTTTAATCTATAAATAAATAGCAATATACATACAAGTCTACTCTATAATGAGATTGCCTCCATCCTAGATTAATATTTCCCTTCAAACTCAACATAAATTCTTGAAATAATATATTGTAGAGCAAACCCTTCAAGGATCAATTACAGGTCTTTACAGAGTTCATAAATCTTCCAGATTATGTCATGTAACCATAACTTGACCACCTCTTCCAAGCTGCCCCTTCCCTTGATCACCATAATCACACTCTACACCTGCCTGTTTAGGTATCAATCGATGGTGTTTGTTCATGAAATGGCAAAGATACAAAAGTCCAATTTGACCAGGACAAGTCACTACTCCTGACATGATTACCTCATTGGCTCATACAGGCAACACAGCCAGTATTAATTCATGGCATCATCAAAAATACTAGCAAACAGGAGAAAAAATTTAATTATTCATACATTTTGGCACCAAGTACGTCCAATGTTACCTGAAAGGTTTGTAATGGTCACTGCAGTCCATCCCCACCAACTGGGATAACCAGGAGCCTCCTGTTTACAATTTCACAACAATACCTGTACCGTCCATGAGCTCATATATTTTCTTTGCCAATCAGTCACCAAGTGTACATGTATGATTTGCTAGATTGTACCTTGTACGGGCCTGTATATCCTTAATTTTGAACTCCTAATGTAATTAAAACCATAATACCTCATATAAAATCTCATTTTGAAAACTGGCCCTAACAATTATTATCTTAGTTGTTTTAGTTTCTATTTAGTCTGTGCATAAAAATTTTGTTAATTAAACAATTTTTACTTTGAAAATATTATGTATTACGTCTTGGTATGATACTAAATTTCATGATCTTGGGAAAAATTCTACATGGTTAGACCTCACAATAAATAAACATTAAAAAAATGCTTCTGTATGATAATCTGTATTTTTACAGATACCTTGTATAGACTACACAAATATACCACATGATTATCATATCATAAGTGAAATTCATGCTCTTTCAATCGCCATTTAATTATTCTTCCATTTTATTATACTTAAAAAAATGTCCTTAAAGCTGCTTTTCAGAAATTCACTAAAAATCGGACATTTTGCTATTTATTTTTTACTGTACAGTGACCATAATTGGTTACCTACCTTGATTTTTGATAATGACGTCAAATACTCGTAAGTATATATTAAGATACAAAAATAATTTGAATCCATTGAAAGCATTATAAACAACATGAAATATTCATTGTTCTGTACCAATTGCTTTTCATGATAAATTTTCAGTGTAGACTGATCAAATCATGCTATGAAATTTACTGAACATGTTCTCCGCCTCATAAGACATTCAATTACAGCTGGCAACACTTGTTTTTCTCTTTTTTCTTGATCTTTATTTTTTGAGCCAAAATTTTTATATTTATTTATTTTATTTTGTACAGTTAAAAATTATAGTATTTAAACCGATAGAGCTGTCTGATACATATCAGACATTTTCTGATAACAAACATTACAACTTAGGTCATGACTGTCTCTGAAACCTCTCCTTTTATAAATATAAACACAAAAATGATTTTAACCTTGGATGCAAAGTAGTGTTTATAATTACATTAAACTTTTGACATAAATTTTTATTTTGCCTATTTTCAGGAACAACTGCCCCAGCTGTACCATCACTTCCGTGAGAAGGGTGTCGAGTCTCACATGTTCGCCTCTCAGTGGTTCCTCACCCTGTATACCGCGAGGTTCCCGCTGTATTTTGTTTTCCATATAATCGATGTTTTCCTTCTTCAAGGAACGGATACACTCTTCCAAGTGGCGTTGGCGCTGCTGACGGTAATTATCTACATTTCCATTAAGACCAGTCATTTCTTTCTCTTGACATCTGTTTAATTCTGGCTTTATTTTTTTCAGATGTGTAAAAAAGATCTGTTACAATTAGATTTTGAGTGTATATTGAAATATTTCCGAGTCACTCTTCCAAAAAAGTGCAGGAATTATGAAGTGGCAAAAAATCTTATGAAAGTGGCCTGCTGTATCAAAGTCAAGAAGTTGAAAAAATATGAACAAGAATTTTTAGATCTCAAAGGTATGTTCTATTTAAACTATCATCATATAAATCATCTATAAAAACTAATTAAAACAAAGATTCAATTTGGAACTCATTAGCAGTGTAGTTATTAAGGTAAATTGTTTGATGATATGATGGTTCTGAATTTGGATTCTTAGGGGGGCAGTGAATTTTTCTTAAAGCTTCTTTAATTGAGTGTGCGAGTATTTAGGATATCCTGGCTCGAATGGGAGTGTACATCTTCCAATTCAATTAAATCAGAATGTATTTTAATAATGCAGGTTAATTATAAACATTAGTAGTAATAATGATGGAAATTGTTCTAAATGTCTTTATTGGGACCAACATATAAATATTTTATACAAGGTACAAAAGAAAAGAGAACGGAAAGCATAATTTTAAAATAAAATTATTTTGGTACATCATTGACTTGATAATGCTGGACAGACAGGCCTAATAGAAAGAAGACTACCTCTGAAAACTACTGCCTCATAAAGTGTTTTAATATATAATACATCTGATTAATTGAAACATTTATTCATCTATTTAAATGTAGTAATAATCGATTTTCTAAATTATAATTAAAAAGTGAATGTCATTTAATTTTGTAATGATAGTTAATAACATATTAAAGTTAATTAAATGAAGAAATATCATATGTACAAATCAGTGAATAGTAAAGTGATCAATTAAGGGATGAGAAGTGAGCTGTGTGAAGAGAGAGAAAAACAAGAGTCAATTGTCTGAGGAAATAGTTCAGTTGTTCTTTACACTTAAGAGAGTACAGTTGTTAAATGAGGAGAGAGGAAAGTAGTCTTGAACTCATAAATGAATATGCTTATTAAAGTTGATCAGATGTAAACAAGTCTGCAGCAATTGGTTGTATAGTGATCTATCAGGTTGAGTGCTACAGGCATAGCAAATGTCCAATATCTTTTTTTTTTATGTCTAATATCCTAGTCGGTAAAAGATTCTGACCTATAAAATATTATCTTGAAGACAATCAGTGATCATGTGGTAATACACTCTCATTGATACAAAAGATGAAAACACAATGAAAATATATTTAATCCATTCATTTATAATAATTTCATGTTTTCAATTAAGAGTGAAGAACCAATGTGGGATATAAGCTTCTAAATACATAAATGATATATAGATTTTAACATTGAGTCTCACTTTACCTCAAACATTTTGAAATAAAGGTAAAATCTAGACAATATAAACTTATATAGTATATTAGCAGCTTCAAATACTAAAAATGCTTTCTTACATAAAAAATAATGTTGTTGTTTCTCCTGTGTCAAAGCCAAATAAACTTCTAAGAAGTAAATATTATGTATACTGAGTTTATGCAATATATGTCAACTCCCTTGTACATCAAAAATTGTTGGTACGTTTGTATTTACAAGCACTTTCGGCAGCTCAAGACTTGGGCAGTGTTGGACCTATTGCTCTGTTTAATAGGAAGTAAGAGCTATAATTAGTACTTGATAATTGCACTTAACACCTAAATCCTCTCATGTTTGCAAATGTCAAACGAAGTCGACATTTATTTCATCATTTACAACCTACGATCCAGAAAAAATACCCAATACTCTGTTTTGTCAAAAATTTGAGAAAGCTGGTTTTAATGCTGAAAACCTTTAATAATCTATGAAAAATTCATCAGATTACTAAGTGAATATTGACTTTCTAGTTGTTTTTATATTTGCTATTGACTATGTGTCAATAGATTTTCCTCAAGGCTTTAGGTGTTAATTAATTCTCAATCTTTTCTAAGTTTTTTTTTATATCACAGTTCTGTTTGTTTTGTTGAACAGTCTATTTCAATCTACTTATAACTCACTATAAGGATCACTCATGAAATAATAACTAGTTCAAACCGATCAAGATTTGTTGTCATCAGCACATCTATGATGAATTGCGGCAGCCCATTTTTTCTCTTCTGGTTCTACTCAACAAGTAAATAATTATCATCTCTTGAGATAAGTCTCTCGTGATAATATTTCTGATGACGTTGTTTTTTATTTGCACGACTCACACTTCCCCTCCCCTTCATTCACTCTCTGTCTGCAGTGGCCAGGGATTGTTTTGTAGACAATTGGAACATGTTTTATAATCCATTTTCATTTTACGGTTTGTTTTTTCTTTTTAGTTTTAGTTTCGTTTCAATTTTATCACAGTATATATAAGCATGATGAAGAAATGTTTGTGTAATTCTATGAAATTTAAGAAACTCTAAAGTATTACTGTTTCAGGAGAAAAAAAGTTTCTAATTTTATCAGTATCCTTGAAATGATTGATTAAAAAATAGATAATTATCTTGACCTTGGTAAGGAGTTTTCTGTTCAATTTGTTTTTAAATTGGTACTTTCTGATTATCCTGAGCCACCTAATTATTTTTTGTGAGAAATAGCATCATCTTCCATTACAGGATGTATTATTAAACCGGAGGAATATCTTATTAGCAGTATATTAGTTAGTCTTAGATTAAATTTAAAACTTCTTGTAATACATTCATAATGAGTAGTTAAATGAATAAATAAAGCTACCATCAATATCAATGGTCGGCCCAGGTGGTTGATGTGCCCTGAATGTATAATGAATAAAAATGATGATGAATTTAGTTTATTCTTGAGAGGGAAAAAAGGATAAATTAATATCAAACAAAGCAAAGGATTTTATATCAATAGCAGCAAAGTGAAAAACGTTGTATTCATGTAACATAGAAGCATCAGTAACTATAGATTACCCATGAGCATGAATATTTTAAAGCATTTTGTTTAAACAACAGTATCATCATTATCAAAGGTTATTTTCTTCTTCTTCCATGAGATAAATGTCCAATTCTTCATCTTCGAAAGATGGATCGTTGTCACATGTTTCATGGTAGTTGCCACAAACAAGTGAGCATAGAAGCTCCCTCTACCCAGCTTTGCAGTATCCACACCTTCCACCGTACCCAGTTGAACAGCGAATAAAATGGATTTTAGGATTGTGTCAGGAGCAAGTGGGTCCTTTGTTGTAAGTGGATACATATTGCTTTCGTGACAAGTGGCTATTAAGTCACCCTTGGGCTTGTAAATAGGCTCTGAACCGAGTGTTGTACTACCGATGAGCCTTTTGTTAGAACCAGTGATGCAAGATCAATTTTCACCCAGGTTGATTTGCCCTTGTAATAAAGTCATCGTGCTTGTTTTTCACCAACCTTTTGGCAATCTTCAGTACCATATTTCAGAGTGGTGAACATCATGTTGTGTTCAATAGGGGGTGCATTAATGAACAGCAGAAATTTCATAGAACTTTTTATAGCATTCGCTGGTTCATAAACAAGATGCATGAAACCCTTTCATTCTAGAATATCTTTTGCTTTTGATATGTTCTGTGAGGAGAACAATTTTACAACACATTCATAATACACCTGGTAAGATTGTTGTAGATATATCAGAAAGAGTATGGTTCAGCTTGTTTAAATCCTCAACAACTATTTTCTTAAATCCCCTCTTGCCAATTTCTTCGACATAGGGAGCTTATTTCAATTTTTTTGATAACTCTCGCTGGAATAATGCATTTGATGTCTCCCATTTTATGAATGGTATTAAAATCATCTAGAGTGGCAATATTAAAATATGTATTGTCAAACACATATTGATAAAATTTTCTGGGATTAAAAGGTTGATAGCTGAAGCTGCTGAGCATCCAAACTGAATCCCCTAAACCTACCAGTAAATTTCGAGTTCCAAACATTCTGTGAATAAATAGAGCAAGACTATACAGTATAAGTATTTTAGCAATTGCAGTGATTTAAGCATTTAGCAATAGATATATGTTAACTCTTCACTTTATTCTGGAATCATCTTTTCAGTATTGTCAAAACACTCATCAGTTGGTTGGTAAATTTTAGTAACATAGGTCTGCGATTGGGCATCGTCTCTTAATATAGCAGCAGCGGTTTGTTGAATTCTCAACCGCTCTTCTCTTTCATTCTGACATCTTGATGAATAAATACTATGTTTCTTTCAAGATTTTTGGCCAACTTCACATAAGCACACGACTGTTTTTTTGTATTTTCAAGTTGCTGGAAATTACATGCTCACCATATTTTCCCGCTTAATTCCCCACTCTGACAGTAGCCAGCAATAGTTTTTCCAAGCCAGGAGGATGAGCCATCGGAGGTCAAGTCAGAGGGATAGGGTACCGGTGTGTATGTAAACAAAATACTTAATTCATGCTCATGGGTATGTGGTAGTTACTATTATATATACTTAGTATATTTTGGCTTTCATTGCCTGAACTATTTCGAACAGCTATTGTCTAGGATATTGGGATAGTACCGAAAAACTTAAAAGAGTCAGACTTACTCATTTTTCTCATTTGTGTTGATTGAATTGCTCGTTTCATGTTTATATGTAGTATTGCTAATTATTATTTCTAAATTACAGAAGCAGAGGAAAATGCCGACAAATGCACGACTGAGCTGGAAAGGTTGAAGTGCGAGTTGGTGAGATCTGAGGAAGATAAGAAACGACTTGAAGAACAACTTACCCAGGTAATTTCTTTAATACTCTCCCCTTATCATGGACTACCTGTTAAGAGAAGACTATATGTTAACCATCTTTCAATGGAGTGAGATAGCATTCACTGTCAACTACAAGAATTAAGGTATAATGGGTCAGTTAAATTTAAATGTTTTTTTAAACTTTTATTTATTATTTCTTTGTTTTGGGTTAACATACTTTGTTTAATGATTTACTTCTAAAAAATTATTTTATTAATTAGGCTATGTTTTGCAATTCTCTCTTATCCTCAAGCTAGCCATAATTGTTTGGATAGAAGTCCTAATTTATTGCATACTCTATCTTTTTACATTATTTATCTATAATGGACTCAGAATGTAACAAATTACATTTTAAGAAATCTTAAATAGATAAGATATACAGTGCGATCTTCACCAAAAACTTATTTATGAATGATGAAAGTAATTGCTTTAATAAAAAAAGTTATAGATATCTTGATGATCAAAGAATATCCTGAATCATTGCATGATCAATAAAATAAATTTTATCATTGCATACAAGGTTCAAATTTTTATTCACAAACGTTTGGCTTAGGTCCCTTTCAGACCAGAAACATAAAATTTTTAATCTATTTACAACATTACAGATGCGGGAACTACATGGAAAATGTATGACTGTAATTAGTATTCTTATCTTAACTGGTTCTCACTAGCTTGCCTGCTGTTATTTTTAGTGTTAATAGATCTCTGTCTATTAAGTAAAGCAGTTTAGAATTGTTACTGTTATGCCATGTTGTTCATATCTTTGTAAGTTAATTAATTGATGCTTACTCCTTCCATTCTTTCCTGCTTTGAATGTTAATTTTTTTTGCTGATATGATCTATTCAGCCAAGGAAGGTTATGTTACCAACTGGACTAAAAGGCCTTGGCATTAGATATTAAAATTGTGAATACCCGAAAGCTAACAATTGTGTCTAGTAGTGTCTAGTTTTTAATTATTATAACAAAAACAAGTCTTAGGGTACATATTAATAAGTGGACCCCCACACCAAACAGAGGAATCTTAAATAATGTTACTACTTCCAAACTACTAATTGTGAACTGACTTTATATTATTATTTTACACATTGAAAATATTAAAATTTATATGAAAAAGATCATCAAACAGAAAATCGCTAATGCAACCTTGTGGATTCGGATAAATCGTGTAACTCCCAAAAAATTGAAAGTATTTTGGGTCCAGTCATGTGAGCAACAGAAGAAAAGACAAAAAAATGTCTGAGATTTCCTTGCCTCTTATCTTGCCGAATTTATAGAGAGGACAATTTTAAGATGCCTCATTTGAATAAATTAAAAATATATTCATAGTAATTTAGGGTTTGAAATAATTTGATGAATTTTTAATTTGAATGCCATATGTTTTTCATTAGTGTTCTTTTATTTCGCATTAAATCTACTCATATTTGGTACTGTTACCCAGGACTCCTTTGATTAACCAAGTACCCAAGTTAGTTATGAACCAATTACAAAAGTGTAGCTTTTCCTACACAGCCAAATTTCACACAAAAGTTTAAATAAAGCAACAATATGAAAAATAATAATTAAAAAAACTCAGAGATTACCCAAAAACCATTGACACTAACTACTTGTTTCGACATAAAATTTCTAGTACTAAAATTCTCACAATATAACTGTGGCAAGTTTATAAAAAAATCCATTTCAACTGAAATTTAAGCTTGCTGATATATTTCTTCTCTGTTGAATTTTTTTTTTTATTAATATAGTTATGGAATTTTTTTTCAGGTAAAAGATATGTTGAAAAGAGAAGTGGAAAAAGCTGAAGAAGACAATAAAAGAAACAGTTCCATTATAGATGGTTATAAAGCAGTATGTGTAATTTTTAATTTTATATATTAATTTTATAAGGTACACATTTATAATGTGATGTCATGTCTTGTTTCAGATCTGTGAAAGGCTCGACAAAGAGCAGCAAACAGCTAAAAATTCTTTAAATAATCTTATGGTAAGATTTTTTTTTTTTGTTAAAGAACTGCATATTGTTAAATAATAATTAACAATCCTGATAATAATATTAATAAGCCAAAGAAAAAATATATTGGCAGGACCGAGGTTCTAACCTGATAACTCTTAATAATAAAATAATAAGACATGTTTGGCCCGAGGAAATTGTATCTTGCTATGTGTACTATTCTTATCTTACGATTCGTCTTTGTGTCTGTGGACAGACTAGTCTTATTATCGATTCAGCCCCACAAAAAAAATTATAGTAACTTATCTAAATGAGATAATCCATTGTATAGTATGCATGACTGTTGAATGTTTTCTACTGTTTCTTTATTTCTGAATTAATAATTCTGTTCTGCACCCAGTCGTTGGTGGCCTCTTGTGACAAATGCTGCAAAATGGACTTGAAAATTGGAGCTAACGGTAGCCCTACAAACAACAAAGGGCTAGAAGATAGCGAGTCCCTTTTAATGCAACGAGTCACTGAGCTTGAGCTGGAACTGGCTCAGGCGAAACTTGCTCAAGTTGAGGCCGAATGTAGAAATCAGGTCAGTTTATCGATCATTTATATTGTTCATAAATGTTATATCATAACAAGAACTAAAGGATTATTTATTCTTATAAATTTTCTTCATACTTTATTTCCTTTTTATTGTAGTGTTAATTAATTTTATTAAAAATAGTGAAAATGTCAATTTGGTTTGAATAGAGAAGTATTATAATGTAATCAATAGATGGAGCCGCTTTTGCATCATTTAAAAAAGTTAAGAATCTAATACAAAGTAATCTTGTCTGGTTTGGAGAGATTCGGGCTTTAAGGGGAGGGCATATGACTAGTGACTCAGAAAAAAGTCATTGGGGTAGTTGTTATTCGTTAGTTGGCTGTTGAAAACTACTGTTAGCAGAGATGTTAATAAGGTTGGCAGTTTTTTTTTTCAATGGTTATTAAAGAAAAGTCCATCAAGTCCTTTTTTGAAGATTTGGCTGAAAAAGAATAGGATTTGCTCATGAAGCAGCCAGCCACATATGAAAGAAAGAAAAGAAAATTTTAATCAGATAATGATCCATGACATTTTGAATAAATGTTTACATTTTTTTAAATAATATTATTCATTGGCATTTGTTTCAAAAAATACAATTTAGTTCATAATTTATGTAAAAACATTTTAGTCAGTGAAAATATAAATTAAAAATACTGAAATTAGGATGATAGGAACTTGCAATAATTAATATGCTTTTTGTTCAGGACCTAACTCACCAACTGGGAGCGACTTTGTCTGAAATGCAAGCTGCCAGAAATTCCTGGCCTCCATGGCTTTCGAAGACACTGACATCGATAAAAGAGGCGGCTGTGAACAAGGGGACCCTGCAGAGGAGAGAATCAGAAACAGGTGACACACCTGTCTAAGTCTTTACGATAACCTGCTACATTTACATTAGTCTAGTCATTCAAAAGAAATCACTTTTTGATTTCTGCCAAACTGCATTATTATTATTATTTTTTTTAATTATTATATTATAATAAGTTTTATGTATGTGTGTTACAAGCACTTTTTATTTATATTTTGACTATAAGATTGCGTAGTCAGTATCTGTATCATTACTAGTGAGTTCTAGAGATCCATGTAACCTTCAGCTGGATAGCTCTGTCTTTATCAGTCTAATGGTCATTTCAGTGATCTGTTTGTTCATTGTCCAAGACACCAGTCACATCATCATGAATGGTTACTATATGTTAGGGGAGTATGTGAAGGTTATCAGTTATATTTACAAATTAAATGTATTTTATGTACAATAAGGCATAGTGGGATAATGATACACATTTTGCAATTTAATTTTTTATATTTTACTGAAGTGACCCGTTATCACTGACAGTATAAGCTGACACAAGCGTGTACACAACTCACTAGTACCCTATTATCTGTTATATTGTTGAATGTTAGACTGTTTTATGTTAGTTCTATAGATCCGATGATAAAATTATGACCAACTATCTTATAAGTCATTTTACCATTTCAAATATTTATTGTGGAATGGGTAGAGGTATTGTGTTATATGTTTTTGTTCATTCTTATTTATTTAATCATATTATTGGTCTATATATTATATATTTTTTGTATTGTATTGAGTTAGTTAAAACTATAATCACTTAGATTGTGGCCTATATACATATATATATATATATGTGTGTGTATTGGTTAGTTCTTTTTTTCTCTGTAAGTTTTAATATGTCATTATTATTAACATTTAGCATTTTTTCTCTAAATGTAAGTACCGTCCAGTTACATTTAATTCATTTGCTAAATTTAAAAGTTATATTTTATTTAAAATTATAAGTTAGTGTACATTAATAAATTTAACATATTTGTGCTCCTCCCCAAATATATATATGGTATAAATCTTAGTTAAATCCAAATTTGTATTTTAATTACAGTAGAAATTGTGTATAAACTGAAACTAATGATCAAATGCATTAGATATAAAGAAGAAAATTATAAGCCATAATGTATCCCTTTAAATAATATTATGCCTGACTCAACATGACTTTTTTATGTATAAATAGTACTTGTAATAAAAACCTGTTAAATTTAATATTTTAAAATTAACTCAGAAGGGATAATTAGTGTGATAAAAGTCCATTTTTTTATTGAAATATTTAGCTATTTACACAATACCTTCGACACAATCTAAAATCGGCTCCTCCATCCATTCTTAATGTCAAACAATATTATTGGAAGCATTTCACTGTAATAGGAAGTGCATGTTCATCTAAGTAATATATATTATATTGTTTTGATAAACAAATATACCTTAACAGTGCACATATCAATTATTTTTTTCTTTAGGAATAACCTTGCAGTGCTGAGTTCAGAACCTGCAGATAACAAAAAAAAATGATGTCGATGTCTAGGAATTGCTTCAACTATCTGCAGTCATAACATGACCCATTGTACTCTGGTTTGCTGGCTTTGAAATCTTGCGCTTTATGTATACTTCCAGAGCTTTGTCATGGACACTCTTTCAAACTTCGTTTTCTTTTTATCTTTTTGGAGAAACTTCATCTTGGCTGCTTTATTCCTAGCCAAGATTTTATTCTATAAGTTAAAGAATTTTTCTTTAATTGCCATTTTTGTTAATTTTTCTGCCTCTCTATTTTCCCAATTATTGTAGTTTTCATTGAAAAGACACTCGGTGATAGTTTTATGTATTCTATTGCCGATTTCCTCGCATACCCAACCTCTAAATAGTCAATTGAGCGGAACCCATCCATTAGCTGTAATTGAAGTACAGTACTCTCTTGGTTTTCTAGTCTGTCGTAACCTTGCTTTAGCCAGGTTGAGATTCATAGCTAGACGAAAACCTCAGCAATTCTCCAGGTCCCTCATCTTAGGAACTTTTTAATATTAACTTGCCCTTCTTCTCAAATTAGTTCATCTGTATATTATATGAATAAAAGTGCGTGCAAGCTATCTTAAAGTTAATAAAAGATGAACACTGATAACTATTTGAACTGGTGGGAGTGGGGAAGGCACTCACCCCAACCACTGTTTCCCCAGGGTTTAAAATTTGTCATCAATACATTGTATAGTTATGCACTTTTATTTTTACACATACAATTCTAAGTATAATTATCTAGCAGAATTACCTGCGCTTTGCCAAAGAGAGTTATTCAAATTTTTGTGCTTTTTTTTTTCTTGTTTTTATTTTAAATCTTTAACAGGTAAAGTTATATAAAGTAACAACATATTGTTATAGTTGTATATTATTTTTAAAAGGATAAAATTCCGAGTATTTCTATCCCTTACACTGTATTTCTTTTACGGTTATAGTTGTCAAGAAATTTTAATCTAATGTTTCCAAGAGATGATTCCTAACTTCAGATTAAAATATCTTATAAACAGTAAACGCTGGTATGTTATTGTAAGCAGGAGAAATATATGGGGTTTTCATCCTTTTAAAGTTTTGTGCAAATGAAAATTGTATATCTTTCCATTAAAAAGTCATACAATAAGAAGAAAAAATAGTTAACTCCTGGAGTTTTGGAGGGAAAATTTTCAACTAGGCTTCATTGAGCGTTGCAGGGTGGTTCCTTGTTTAATATTTCGCTGACTTTAATACTGCACCTCGCTTCACATCATAATCAAGAGGGGAGGACCTTGAATTTCGTTTGAAGCCTTAACACTGCCCTCTTAACATTATTATCCTAATTGCCAATATTTTAAGTTCTTTGATTCCTGAATTCTTATCAAGCTTACTGCAATTAATATCACAGCTCCTTAATGAAGGCAAAAGCTAGAATTTAATTTCAGAAGAGTAACTGGTATTAAAATGGTAAATCCAATAATTTTCAAATAGTTTATATTGTAATAAAATTGATTTCATGACTTTTTCGGTTCAGTACAAAGAAAATGACAGATCATTAAATTGACTTAATTGGCAGGAGTCCGGTGATTAAATTTGAAATAGTTTCGCATTCCAATTGGTTAGTGTTAATTTGATGGATAAATTCTCTTATAGTTAGAATTATTAAGCAAAAAAAAAATCATGAGATTTATTTAGATATTATTTATATCTTAGAATAAGCCACACAAAATGACTATAATTAATCCCGTGTAATTAACGAGTCAAAATGTCTTGTAAATTATACACAATTGTAATTTGTTTGTTTTACATTGTTTATAGAGTGAAATATTTGTTGTATATAAAGGGAAAGCTTTGAATCTTTATACACATCTCATGCCTGTATTGTAAATACATGTATCATAGAAAATATATCGTTTTCCTTATTTAGTACATTTTATTAATTATAATATGACAAGATGTCCCAGGTATGACTCAAACTACTACTAATTGTTGTATATTATAAATTGTACAAAGTGTAGGCAGGTGGTTTAGTGGGCTTTGTTTGCCTCTTGAAGAAATGGGTATTATTGAATTTGAGTCCATTCCGTCATTAATGGTGCAGAATTATACCCTAGATATTAGTACTAAATTTGGTAGATACTATTTATTATTTATACCAATAAAATATTGTATCATAAGAGTAGTTAATCTATTCTTATATTATACAAGTGCCTAGAAGAATAGAAGAAAAATATAGATGGCTTATTTTTGTCTGATTTTAAAAGTATTTTTGTATAATTATTTGCGCCCTTACATACTCTCATTAAAAACTGTAATAGTGGATTATCCTTTGGGATAAACTAAATTTTAAAAAATAGAATCAAAATAAATTCGTATGAGACGATTTTATAATTGTTTTGGTCTCCATATTATTTATAATTAATAGCCCAAAAAAAATTTCCTATTAATTATGAAATAAATTCACACCACATATGCATATTAGAAATTTCTGCACTTAAAAATATCGACAATTAATGAAAGATATCCAAGACAAAGGGAGAGTATGATTCAATTACATATTAATTTGCTTAACTCTAACCACCATTCACCAGTTAATGTTGAAGAAAATACCTGACCATTTTATCGAGGGAAATCATATCACATTACAGGAAATCTTACAAAAGAAATAAAGCAATTTTATTGACAATTTATATTTTTCATTAACAAAAATTAAAAAATTTGAAGACTAAAAGTGGTAACATCAGTCTTAATTATATGGTCTCCAATCAATTTATTGGTACATCAAAAAGATACCATTATTTTTAATTTTTAATGATCGGAGAATTACGAAACAGCTAGCAGACATTACTACTTAACTAACTAATGGAATTTTTACAATAAACAGTTTTTACACACAATATGTGGAATAATAAATACATTATAGACAGTGTTTTTATTGTTGTATAATGTTGATGAAAAAAGAATAAATATAAGAGCTTATAGTCTTGAGATAGAATTATTGTTTTTATTGTAATCTTGATGAGACAGAATCAATCCGAGAAATAAACATGACGAGACAAAATTAATATTCCTATTGCAATCTTAATAAGTAAGACTAAAAATATTCAGGCTATAGTCTTAATGAGAAATAATCATCATTGTTCTAACTGTAATCTTGAAGAAACAATATCAATGTTCGAGCAATTCTCTTGATGAGACAAACTCAACATATATGCTGTAACCATGAAGAGGTAAAAATAATTTTTAGAATATAATCTGGACAAGACAGAATCAATGTTCTGACTTACATGCTAATTAGAAACACTACACACTATAGTGTTGATAAGGCAGAATCATGGTTCTGGCTCTAATCATGATGAGACAAAATCAAGCTACATATATATATAATCTTGATAGGGCAAAATCAATAATATTCAGGCTATCATCATGATGAGATAGAATAATTGTTATTATTAGTCTTGATAAGACAAAATCAATGAAGAGGCTACATGTAAATTGATGAGGCAAAATTAATAATATTCAGGCTATAATATAATATAAGGCAAAATTAATGTTCTGATGATAATTTTGTCAAAATAGAATTATTGTTCGGACTTAAATCTTGAAAAGACAAACCATTACTTGAGCAATATACTTGATGAGGCTAAATCAAGGTTCAGAGAAAAAAGAAATATTCATTGATAGCCTTGATGATACAATCTTCTGGCTATAATCTTGATGAAACAATCATTGTTTTTATTTTAATTAGACAAAATCAATCTTCAAGTAATAATCATGATGAAGCAAAATCAATGTTTAGAATATAATCTTAACGAGACAGTTGAATTATTACTGCTTATTGGTACAGTAATCCTTATAAAACAGATTAATCTTCACACTAGTGTTAATCTATACGAAACAAAATCAATCTTCGGATGGAGTTGGTTCTCCTCCGGCATGAGCATCCCCTGGGTAAAGATTGACTTGCCCTTCTCTGTCTATGACTGACTCACTGCTGTCCTCATCTCGGTCAGGTCCTGCATCCCCACTACCTTCATCATCATCCTCTAGCGGTATCATGTTTAACAGCCAGGGAGGAAATCCATAGAGCGGAAGTAAATCATCACTGTTATCTTCAGCACGAATGCTTTCGTTTGATGAGGTTGAGTGCAAATCGTAAAGATATAAAGGATTTTCACTTAGTGATAGCTCGTCTGCTACTACGGTATTATTAGATGTATCCAACGCCGACATGAAAAGCCCTTCATCCTCTGATTCCACCTCTCCCTCAACCTCTTCAACACCAATCAGTAAATCCTCAAAGACTTCCTCTTCACCGAGGACTTGGCCTCCTTCCATATTGTTCCCTTCACCATCTCTGTTGTTGTTGGCGACATCTCCATTTTCGACATTATCTACAAACACAATAGGAGGATTCCCTTGAACCTGCTCTACGACTCCTTCGTCACCAGATGATTCTTCATCTTCTAGACTAGATTCTGTTTCTGTAACTATTTCCTCTACTTGTTCAGGTGTTCGATCGAGGTCCATTTCCTGTACTGAGTTTGGGTAACCACTGTCAGCTGCTTTACTTTGGCTGCCACAAGTTTCTGTAAGACTTGGAGGGCTCCAGCCTTTTAGACAGATATCTAGGTCCATATCCACAATTCTAGTGTCGCAGTCCTGCTGTGTACTATCTATATTTAAACTATGCCTAAAATTATTTTTTTTAGCATTATAAATATTGATATTTTCTAGAGAGTGACTCCTAGGAAATGTTCCTGGGGAAGTCAGTTGGAAACAAGACCCTTGTACTATTCTGTCTTCAATTTCATTAAGAGGTCCTTTAAAATTTTCCATTTCTTTTTCTTCACAATTTGGTGTGCTAATCTCAGGTAAATCATCAATGGTTTCACCTAATTTACTGTTTTTATCTTTGTTAGACCTTAAATTAGATGGGAGATATTTTTCCCCATTTTTTTTATGAAAAAAATTACTTGATTTGATACCAATTTCAGTTGACCCATCAAATAATCCTCTTTCGGGGTCAGGAAATGAATCATTTCTTGCAATTATCTCCGAAACATGATCCACCACAATGACTCTGTCATCCTCCATTACCTTTTTGCTTGTTGTTGCTGTTTCCAAGTATCTGGTATTAGACTTGCTTGCTTTAGGTATTGCACCTGATTCCCGAGTACAAAATTGAAAATTATCTTTCATTTTTTCGGACTCATTGACTTTTGAATTTTCTACTGAAACATCTACATTGGTTTGTTGGCTTTGTTCTCCATTTTTTATGTCATCATGTTTTCTATGAAGGATTTGCGACCGGTCTAAGACATCTTCAGAATCACTGTTTCTATCTGGACCGCAGACAGTATTATTAGACTGTGGGTTATTCATATCCCCATCCCAAACTTCTACTTCATCTTCTCTGTTAAGATTTTTTCCTTCATTTTGTTGGTAAAGAAAGACGTAATTGATGTTTTCATCAAATGAGGAAACAGATAAGCTGTCAGATAAGTTATCATCTGGATACAAAGGATCTAATAGTATGTATTGGTTATCTACATACTCAACAGTTCTTCCAGATTTTTCCAGGAACTCCCTACAAAAATGAAATGAAATTAATTAAAATAGCAGTACTCAAATTAAAAAACATAAGTGTAATAAAATATATTATTGTGATATTTAGATGTTGTGAGTTTGTGATGTCGCCTTTGATATAAATTCGAAATTAGCGGGCATAAAAGGGCGTTAAACGACCCGTGGATTATGGTTATGAATGTATGGACATTATTTGCTGCCGTTGTATAATATTAATATTTGTCATAAATAATATCAATGAGTAAAGTCAAATATTTTATTATTGTAATTGTTAACTTTAAAATAAGAAAGGTTAAAATATATGAGACAACTGGCATTGGAAGAAAGAAAGATGAAAAAATCAAGGCAAGGCAAAAGACGAGAAAAAAAAGGACAAGAGAACGGGAGGCAAGTCTGGTTATCTTTGATCATCCCATGAGACAAGCAGATGGAAGAAGAGAAGGATAGAGATGAAAGCAGTGGACGTTTACTGATCGGGTGGCACAACATCAACAAACAAAGAAAAGGGAAGCATTCACCGAAGGACATAAAAATAGTAAATCTGGCCAGTTGCGAGTAGTATTAAGGTAAATTTAAAGTTTAGTTTTTAACATTGTAATTTTGTCACAGGCGGGCTTATATGTATATAAATTCATGAATCGATTTGTACTTAAACAATTTTACTTTTGCCAGAATTCTTTTTTATATTAACAGAACCTCTAAACAACCTCAGATTAATTTAAATATAAACAATACATATATATAAATATAAATATACACGTCCCAAAGTGATTTTAAAAGTATATACCTAAAGAAAATACTTGTTCGGCAAGCCTTTTTGATGGTAGTATTCCTGTTACAAAACACTTTTGATGATTTATCTTAAGGAATATTCTCTGATCTAAAAGTCAGTTTGAGGTTGCCTGCTAGCACCAAATCTAATTTTAAATAGTTTATAATATGCCTAGATGAATATAGTGAATTGTTTTATTAATAGATAAAAGAAATGCTCATACAAGAATAATTAAGTGTAAATACATACAATGGTTTCACTACAATGTAAGGAATAGATGATTCTTCTATGTGGAATGTTGATAGAATGATCAACTATAATGATAGGCGGTATAAAGTGGACTAAAGAAAGAAAGCCTAGTGACTGAAAAAGGAGAGGCTAGAGACAGAGACCCTCCAGGCCCTCAATATACCAACTTCCAGGAGACAAAGAAAGATTCTGTCTCAGCTGTAAATAGCCGCCTGGGTTTTCCTTTCAAGTGTGCTTTCAGCATAATTGTTTTATTGCTCTATTCTAGTTTGGTTGAAAAACTCAGTCTAAAACTTTTTTTTTAGCGTTTTTTTATATATGGAAGTTAAATTGTTTTAATTGATCTGGATAAAATATATATTGTTTAGACCTTGAGGTCAAAAAACAGGAAAAGCCCTTATAACCCTTGGTAATAAAAAAACCCTAGGAAAAAGGCTATGACACTTCAGAAAAATACTTTTTATGTGATGGGGTTGTAAATGATGGGGTAAGTAACTGCTGAGGGAAGAAGAGTGGTTTTAGTTCTTGGTTTTTGTGTCTTTAATGATGAAAATTGTGTTGTCAACTAAGCAGTCGGTGAGTTAAGTTGACCAATAGCATTGAGTTTGGGTGTTGAAGATACATCCATGTGCTAATAAACCAGGAAAGCCAGCACAGAAGGAAGAAATAATGAGTAAAGACAACTCACCATCCAACATCATTGTTATGTATCTGGTAACTAATACAATACTTATAATTGTAGTTTATAATTATAACTACCAAATAAAACTCGAACTGTTAATGTAAATATGAAACATTAAAATAGTAATGTTATGAACAAGAACCCTGAGATGTTATAATCTAAAAACTATAAAATAATCCGTTATTCTTAATGAATTTTCACAAATGTCCTTTCATCTCTTAGTAAAAAAGAAAGTATAAATTTATTTTAAAACAAAGCAGAAAATTTATTTTGTAACCTGTTTTCAATTAGCTTGCTTTATATCTTCTCGATTCATTTGTTCTTCAATTATTTCAGACGTGTAAATTATTTAGTTGCTATGTTTATCACTAGCTTATGAAGAAATATTTTATAGGAAGTAATAAATAAAGGAAATGTGTACAATATCCTTCCTTATCAATTTTCATTATATATTCATACAATATTGCACGTTACAGACTTAATCAGTCCACCATTAAGCAATCCATGTTGTGTTGTTCCAAATTAAATAATAAATATTAAATAGATCAGTAAATTATTGTTGCTTTATAAATACAATTTTTTTGGGAATAATTTATGTCCATTAGTCAAGTCTTCTTTACTATCACTAGCTTATGGAGATATTGTTTATGGAAAGTTATGAAGGCCTCCACAGCTGTTACACTGCGTATGTTATCCATGCAAGATGCATTCATAAAAATTATCAAATCGATTTTAAATTCTAAATGTATATTTAACAATAACCAGGATTTTGCTGTTTCCTGTAAGCAATCATATAGCAACAGGAAATGGGCAAAAAGAGAGTAGGTAATAGAAACTACTAGCTTTTTTATTCCCCAATACCTTAGCTATTCAAAATGTTTTTTGTTTGAGTAATTTTTAGAGAGTAAGATGGTTTAACAAATAAAGTGAAGAGCTGTCAGTAAAAAGTGCCAAGTAGTTTTTTACAATTATTCAATAGGTGTTTATGAAACTCTCCTGCTCTCACTGGGCTATTTACTAAGGTATTGTTTTCAATACAAAAAAATGTATTTATCAAAATCATATGGAAACCTTTATGTTATAAGGTGACATATGCTTTCAATAAATTTAAAAAAACTTGTTTTAGTGAATAACCAGTAAGTAAATAAGTGTAATGTAGAAAAATTAAAGTATATCACTCAACATTTGAAATAGCGAATTCTCTTTTTCGCTAGAACAAGTACAATTGAGTATACTATCAAAGCAATCTAATTCTAATTACTACTTTTTGAAAAATAAAAATAATTCAACCCACCTTAAGTTTTGTTGAGTACAGAAAACCTTGATGTTACTAATTATATCAGCTAAAGGTATTACGTATGTTTCATCGTCTAAATACGTGTCACGTTGCCTACAGCGTTCGATAAATTGAAATACTTCATATTCCAGAGCGTCATTGGCCTTTTCTTCTGGTGTTCGGTAAGGGTATTGTAGTTCATGAACAACCTTATAGTACACCTAAAAATATAAAAGGAAATATACAATTCATTTATATGTCTATCCTGAATAATTAATATCAAATGCAAAATTACTTGTAAAATTTTGAAAACTGAAATGAACAGCTGAGAGATACTCATCATAGTAAGAGTAACATAAAAAAAACAACATAAAATTACAAATTTTAATTAAAATAAATTTACTCCAAACTCGCTGGCAGAATCCGTTTTCTTTTCTCTTCTTATGAAAACAGCCATTTGTGAACAAGATCCATACTTCATGGTATCTTCTGGTCCGAAAGCAATGCCATGATACCAAACTTTATAAGATGGGTATCTTGAAACGAGGTTATTACCCCTTTAAAGAAATAATAATCAATTAATTTCAGAAAATTTTCAAAATTGATTGATACATTACAAATGTATAAAACAGAAGTATTTGCAATATGTTAGGCATGGAGAAAAATCTGCGAACTTGATATTGATGAATGTTTTATTACTTTTAGTTATTATAATCCTCTAAAGTCCCAAATAATTATGTTGCTATTGAAAAGGACCTTACTAATAAATAGGATTCAACATTATAACAATTAGCAAGTAATCAATTATTTTATGCCCCTCCTTTATTTCTCACATCATTGGGTTATTTATTGATGGAACTTCTTGCAAAATTTCATGTCTCTTACATTACTTAAAAAGGCGTGCAATAATAATAATAAAAATAAAGGGTGTCCCAGAATTAACGCCAGATTTGATTTAAATAGAAAACACAGTTTTTTGTATTTTTGTTGTTCTTTTTTTATTGAATTATAAAGTAAATAGGATAGGGTTATTTATGGAATAACACATCAGGCAAATGGCCTCCACGACTTTGCTGGCACATAAGCACTCTTTTGTATAAATTTTCCATGACCATTTGGCATAAATATGGTTGAATTTCGTTGATGCAGCGTTGAATTTCCTCTTTTAATGCAAGGGTTGATGTGGGTTTGTTGACATACACCTTTGACTTCAAATAACCCCATAAAAAGAAATCTAAAGGTGTTAAATCACACGATCTAGGGGGCCAATTCTGATCAACGAAACGAGAAAGTACACAACCTGGAAATGTCTCATGTAGTATTTGAATTGCTTCACGGGCTGTATGACATGTGGCACCATCTTGATGAAACCACATATGGGCCACATCAATATCATCCAATTTCGGCACAAAGAACTGTGTTTACGACACTGAATTGATGTTCCTGCATTTTCAACAACACTCTCACACACTGCTTCGATATTGACTTTTGTTGAACGGCTTGTTTTTGGACAACCAGTGTGTTTAGTGTTTCCAACTGATCTAGTCTCTCTAAATTTTTCAATTAATCTCTTCACAGTTGAAGTTAAAACAATATTCCGACCACAGTTTGTATGTAATTTTCGAACTGCGGCCGCCAAACTTTCATTATTTTTGAGTAATGTTCAACACATAGACACGTTGTTCTATTGTGTAACGCTCCATTTTTACTAACTCTCAGCTGTCAAATTGTTGTTGTTTTTTAGGGTTGCCAGCACTTTACTGCACAAATGGCGGCAAATTCAAATCTTGTGTTAATTCTGGGACACCATTTATGAATGAAACTTTCAATGACTCTTTGGAATTATAATCTGCTGAAGTTCCAACACATAATACATATTATTAGTCAAAACAGCAGTCAAGAACTTAAATTTGAAACCCTACTAAAACGATCAATTTCATGCCTGTTGATTATAAACAGAGGACTTGCGACCCATAGAATTGACAAAATGTCAGACAGACACATGAGTGAATATATAAGGATTTCTGGATCATCAATAACTCTTATCAATAAAAATCTTAATATTTCAAAGAATAAGTTATTGTAATGGTATAATGAGTGCTCTATGTTGGGATACTTCTTGGAATCATGAGATATGCGACGACTAAGGTATGGTCTGAAAGTTCAATAAGAGTGATGCAAGGTACTTGGAAAAATTTAAAGGACACCCCTTCTAAGGGGCACTAGAACACATACAGGACTGTGTTATACGAGGTGGTATAAGTATTAGTGGCAGCTACTTCAATAGACCTAGTCTATTGTATAGTATAGTTGTTGAGAGGGTATCTCCGAGGGAAATTATAAGGACGAGAAGATACTGCGGAACACGTTGTGCTCATATGTTCAGATTTTGATTCATACAAAGTAGGTATTCAACCTCAGTTTTGACTTTTGGGTGCGTGAAAGGTCTCAGTTGCCACATAAAATAATCCAATCTATTTTTTTATGTTAATTATTGTTTATGTTAATTAAAATGTTAAATAAATTTTAAACTCATAGCTATTCTTTCAATATGTTAGCTTTTAAGAATATAAATGGATACATTTTTCATTTATATTTATTTGTTTAATCATTGATTAAGGTATGTTTTTATTGTTTCATTTTTTATAATGGTTTCCAATTCTATTGTATCCATCAACAAAGAAGCTGACATGGCAGCAACAGACTAAATAGTAAATGCATTGGAATTGCAAATAGACCTTATAGGTAAAAGCCAACCCTACAATTAGGCACCTGCTGTGAAGTGATGATTGGAGTATGTAATGGAGATAGAAGGCAGAGGTTATTTAAATTGCAAAAAGTAGGCGGGAATATTATTTTCTCAGATAACAGTTAGTTAACCATTTTCAACACAAAATGCATCTTTGGATTTGACATGTTATTGACAAAATGGCTTTTCATCCCGAATTATGGATTTCATATATGGATAAAGACATACAAGTCAATGAATAAATAACTTTCTTGAGAGAAGCAATATGTTTCCTGCTGGCACATGATAAAAAAAAAGATTGCAAGTGAATTTACCAGTCTTCAAACTGACTTCGACTCCATTCAAATTTATGGTCATAGTGCCTAAATTCATTTGGATCAAGCTTTTTGAAGAACCTATTAAAATCTGCATTAGGTGTTGTAAATATTGCTATTTCTGGTTGTACAATTCCAAAAATATTGTATGGGAGGTCATCTAATTCTGGTGGGTACATGTGCTCGATGCTGAAAGAAGAAGTGAACATTAGTGCAGATAGTTATAGGTATATAGATAGAATAAGAAAGAAACATAATTAATAAAACCAACAGCTCAATAGCAACGACAGCATTTGCATCTTTAATTCTTTTGTCAGGGTCAGAAGCATTACCATCCAGAATAAGAATCTTCAGAGGTGTGGATCTTTTATTCAAAAAGTCTGTAGTCAATGGTTTAATCCTACTTGCAGACTTTTCGATTGTGTATAAATCTTTATCAACACCGATATACTCTTGGATGAAATCATATCTTTTAAGGCGACTGAAAAGTCCCAATTCCGCACACCCTATATCGATGACCTGAAGAAGACGTTAATCATCAATTGTCATACACAGGTATATACATATCTAATAAATAAACGTTTTTGACAACTAACCTTTGTAATGTTAAATAAATGGTGCAATTGAGACAAAATTTGGCATATGGCATTGTATCTCTGAAGATAAGCAGGAGGTATAAATCTCACTCCTATCTGTTCATCATGAATCCCAACAGTGTCAATATCTAAACTATCCAGAAGAAGAATAGCAGTCTCATCATCTAACAGCTTGGGCCTTTCTCTGAACAGTTTATTCTTGACAATGTTGACTACATAATTAAATATTAAAAATATATAAACAATCATTATTGACTACAGGAGCTACTGAAGGAGCATTATCACTTCTAAGCCCTTCTTAAGCCATAATAAGAAAACATTAATTTTAAAGATATTTAAAACGAAAAACACATAAACAAAAGCAGTTAGCGATTACAGAGTACAAATTCCCGGCTAGATGAACAGCTGATAGGTTGGCGGTTTGCCTTATCAACCAACTTGATACAAAACTCTTATCACAACTGCTGCGCTCAGCCTCAGATATTGACCAGCTTCGTGATAAGAGGGTCTTTCTGCGAGCTCTGTGTGTGTACAGCGAGAGTGCAAATTCTTAACCGTTTTAGCGCTGTCCAACGATCGATGGTCGTTAACAACAGGCAATATATCGTTATACATGTGACGGTGACTGACCTGAGAGAACTTTGTCTCAAAATAAATTTATTAAACGTTTTTCGTGTGTTGAAAAGGCGACTTTCAGTGAACCACTTTGTTTCGCTAGTAGCTACTGCAATTACTCCCGGATGAGTGCATGAACTTTTCAGACACAATTGTAGAGCTATATTATATATTTATTAAGCAACAATACTTACCTGCTAAGTTCTCTTTCACTGATAGCTCCCTGTTATTTTTAAGTAAGCAGCCTCATCCTTCCAAGACCTCCCTACTTCCCGGAATCTTATCCTTTTTTTTATACATATATGTGTTCAGCTTTAGCCCCAGACCCCACTTGTGCCTAGACATTCCACCTACTATGTTCTAACCGATCTCTTAATATATACATATCTTAATATAATATTTGTATATACCAGTGTTTTCTTGTACTTCATAATAAAGCTTTTCTTTTAAAAGACTCCTCTACAAAGATTATTAAACTAATCACTATCAGCAGGGCCGGGTCTACAATTTTTGGGCTCCCTTCCAAAGCTTCATAAACCCCTCAAACTACCGGGGATCCTAGGGGCTATACGCTTATAAATCACATTTTATACTATTCTGGCACTTAAAATTTAGAGGAAAGCGGTGGAAAGTTTTCTTAATAAAAATTTTTTTTTTCCTTTGTTCCATTATGTTATATTAGACTTGAAGATTCCCCGAGATCACTTTAACTTAGAGTTTTAGAAATAGACAATAAAATAAAGTATTGGTTGATAGAAACGTAGACAGATAATTCTAAACGTAGACATTTTCACTATTTATTGTCACCCTTCATTCAAAAAGGTAAAAAAAAATAAAAATTTAAAGTAAAAGATGTATATGTTTTTAATAGACACACACACACACACGCCAAATTTACAAAAATATACATGAAACTGGGGTTGGACAACATTTACAACAAAATAATAACAAAACAAAGCTTCTAATTAGTATATAGAATTAAGCTGTTAAAGTTGTCCATGTACATAAAACCTTTAAGAGTATCTAGCTATTAAGTTAGGGCTTTCCTTCTTGCTTTCATTTCTGCAAAACATTGAACTAACTTCCGTCTGTCCAGTTATGAGACTTCTGCATAGTTTATGACCCTTACCTACGCACTTCGCTTATAATATCATTCGCAATGACTTTTCGAGTCAAATGCTCGTCCGTCGTGCATTGGCTTGGAATCAAAACTGCATACTTATTGATTATTCTAACTGTTATTCGAATTTGCTAGTATAACGTACTAAACTTCAATACCCCTGTACTCCGGCATATGAACTCACCCACCGACGGCACACCAAGCAATGGGTGCAGGTCAGCGTTCTTTAACCTCTCTCGAGAGGTATGTCAGACCACTTTTCGCATGATCCCATTCTGGAAATGTTGGAGACATTTGGCTATATTGTCAGTAAAGTGGGTAAATGGCAGGGTACCATACAGCAGAGCTGGCCGGAGGACACATTTATAGATCATCAGTTTGAGACGAAGCGACAGGTTGGGTGAAGTTAGCAAGTGCGATAGCTGGTAAGACCTGTGTCGTACTTTTTCTATTTTATTACTAAAATGAGTAGAGAAATGGAGATGCCTATCCATTTTTACACCCAGATAGTGCATTGAGAAAGCTGGTGAGTTCTCTTGCCCTCCTATGCTATACGATTTTGGCAAGGATTTCCCCCCTTTTGGAGGGAGAAGATTACGCAGTCGGTCTTTCCTGCGTTTACACTGATGTTCCACATGCCTACCCAGTCTGTCACTGATAACGTTACAAACGGACTCAGACTGTGTAAGAGCTCTTTGTGCACTCACTCATGCTGCTGCTGTAAACCACAATGTCGTCGGCGAAAGCGATTACCGGAGACAGAATCGCTCCTTGAGGAACTCCACAAGTCAGAGGGAATGGGTTAGAGAGGCAATCACCCTCCCGTACCCTCACCAATCTGTTCTTCAAGAAGGAAACCAACATTGTGTATAGCTGCTCTGGGCACTCCCAGCCGCAAAGCTGTCGGCACAGCATCCCGTGGGACACTGAGTCGAAAGCCTTCGTGCAGTCCAATGATAGAGGATGATCCTCACCTCCTTTTCCATAGCCGGGAAGGTGGCATTTATGAAGTTGAATTATCCCCATAATTCTCCTAAATCCTTTGCCTATGTATGTATGTTTTTATTGTATGAATGTATTTTGTAAATACTGTACGAATCAGAGAGAGAATGCAACATTTCTAATATGCTATGAATTAGATCATTTACCACAATTATCTATGTACCTTATTCTAACTAAATTAACAAAAATATTTATTTTACTTTTATATTAGTCTATTACTTATTATGACATACGTACACAATAAAATTAAGCTAATATTTTTTTTTTTATTTGAGGACTTAGTTCATGAATTAGTTCAACAAAAAAAGAAACTAAGATTATTTATAATATATATGCCTGTTATTCCCAAGATCGTTATCTGTCCATTTAATTTCGTTGTTAATAATAAGACCCTCGTTTATAGTTTTTTTGTTGAACCAGTGAATATCTACACTACTATTCACAAACTTATCGTTAGTTCAGTTTATTCTAAAAATACTGTTTTAAACGGTTTCTTGGTTTTTCCAAGGCCTGTTCAAAGGGACGTTACTACAATCATAATTTTTATTCCCAATTTTATTTTTAATTGAACTTTACGTAAATCGAATACACTTTAGTTTAATTTTTAGTTTTGTCTGACACTGATTTATAGACAAAAATGTTGCCCTCATATATTATACAAATAATAGTTCTGAAGTACATTTAAGCATACTTTAGACGTAGCTACGTTTTCACGTAGTTTTAGATATGACCGTAAGGAGCGCATGCTGCTTTACAACCCTCATATTTTAATTTTGTGATATTAAAAATGGTTGATTCATGATTTGTTTGATTACTTGTCAAGAATGCAATATACCAGCTACCTTGGGAAACCGTAATTAATGCAACCAAGTACCTGTAGTCTCAAATTTCATAAAAAAAAAGTCATAGGTAATGAATGAATCACACTATTAAGGGTTGATTTACAGATGCGAGAAGGATTTTAATGTTGTTTTTTTCTAGTTGTAGTCAAATAATAATGCCCCAGCCCATAATACATATTATCAGAACATTTAATCAGGACTTCAATAACTTTAATTTGATACCCTACTTAGTATGATAGGAATTTTTTTTTTAATTATAAGTAATTGATTGATTAATGACCCTTCATTATTTTTCATAGACCTGATTTTATTGTTAGCAGAATTTTCAGCCTTAAGTAAAACTTCTATGGAAAATAATATCTCTAAGACTATTATGAAAACATTAAGATTAGATGTCATTAATTAAGATTAAATTTGACCCCCTACTTAATTATCGTAGAAAAACATTTATTTTTTAATTACTTACAGTGATTACAATTATTTTAAACCATAACCGTTTCAAAACAAACACATGCTATAAAACTAGTGAATATTTGTTATAAAATCGGATGGCGAAAACTCAAGTAACACAACAGTCTTAAAAACTGGTGTGTCAGGACCATAGAAAATATTAGGGATGATAAAAAATTATTTATACTCAATGAAATGTTTATTGATAAGACATTTGATTTTGGCAAATGTAATTATAGGTGCAATTTTATTTACAATTGAAATGGAAGGTATTCAACTAAACTACAATCTGAAAATATAGAATAATGTACTTGACAAAATAACACTACATCATAAAAAAAACATTTATCAATTGGTAAATATACATAAGGAACACTTGAAAAAACATATATATATATATATATATATATATTGATAGAGAAAAATGTTTTGTTCACATGCACCACAGGAACTACTTCAAGGAAATATGAAGTACTTAAGTATTAAAAAGGTCACATCATTTGATGATAAAATAGGTTGCATTATTGTTACTCTGATAACAAATATGGCATCAGTTTGCTTATATTATATGGTACTTATACTTCCTAATTAGCAAAGATTGAATCTAAAGTAGAAATGTACAGTAGTTATCTAAAAGAATATTTATCGTGTAGGGTAGAAACTTGTTACAAAATGAGTAGTGATGAGTTCACATCGGCTAAGGGTTGCTGTTAATTTTTAATAGTTACAAGTAATTGTGCCATAAAAAATTATACACGTGTGTGTTATTAATGCGATTCACAGGACTGTGACAGCATAAGTTTGATAAAGTGAGCAATAAATACAATATTTTGATAACAGAAGTAAGTATTTTAAAAGCAGTACTTGCTATGGGAAGATTGCTACTCACAATAGAAAGATTCCTTCAAAAGGTATGGCAAAATTTATTTTTATAAATATTTTCCAACTTAATTAAACGAATATTTTACCAAAAATTAACAACTTAGAAGAAATTAATATTATCTGAAAGGAAAACCAGGGATTAAGAGAAACAAAAATATTAACCTGAAATATTATTTTTTAGGAACTTAATTTAACTCAAGGATCAGACCCAATTAATTGTCGACAAAGGGGCGATCTCTTAAAAACTGTTCCAGAGACAGATAACAAAAACAGCCCTTAATGGTTAATTTTAAGACATGATGATGTAAAGCATATTCTGCATAACTCAAACTGATTGAAAAATATAGGTAGGGAGAGAATACCTAAGACTGCAGATAGGAGTCGATGAAACACAAATCAAAATTAATAGTAAAAAGTTCTTATTGTAACAGTTGTTTAAATAACATAGTAGTTTTAAAAATAGTGAACAATCAGCCGACTGAATGTAGTTACATATCAATCAGTATCTGAGTAAGCATTATGAGAGAGACCCGGGGTTAGAAGGCAAGTTCATACCGAGTATCAACACAACTTGTATTCAGGCATAGTAAAATTACTGCAAGGAGTTTTTATAACAACACTTGAATGGTATAAAGACTTAGATTTCAATAAAGCCCTCTTTATTTTAATTTTTGAAATTACATGAAAACAAAGAAAAGGTTTTTTTTTTCTACCAGGAGAATAGCTATATAACTATATAATTTTACAGTTATAGTAGGATTATAATTATGAATCAGTATGAAAACACGGCATCGTGTTATGTGCTCAATGAAAGTAATTGCAGGTAGAAACAATATGTAATTGTGTAACCTTTTTTTTTTTTTTTTTTTTCTTCATAGCCCCTTTAAACTTACAGACAACTATATACAATTATAGATCCTCAGGTGAATCCATTTACAAATAATTGTATAACCTTTATTGTAAGCTGCTCTAGTTGTGTTGTTCTTTTTTTAATTCTAGGAGGTGGGCCTTAAGTAGGTTTGTAAAGAATTATATAATTGTTTACAAACATTTTTAACATTGTCGTAAAATTGTCTTTGTTGTCGGGTACATAACCGGCTGGTGTTTCGATATTTAACCTAGCAGCAGACTCTTTTAACTTATCATTCGTGTATATAATATGTATATATACATATTATATAAATATATATATATATACGTGTCGAATCCACAGCGGAAGACTAGTAAAGTGACAATTCAATAGTTTAAAAAATGTATTCTACGTCGGCGGAAATCTGTGCCAGGATTCTGATTTTAAAATGCACCATGTATGTACGTCCGGTATATAACTATAGTCACATCGGTGGATTGGTCTACCGTCACGTTAGGTATGCACTTATTGAACATGCTTTGCTATTGCTATCGAAGTGTTATTTATAAATATTGGATTAATTTTGTTCCTTCGAGCCCGGAAGAAAACTCCGCGGTTTCGTCAGTGACAATTTAATTATAGATATGTCAATGTGTTGAAGTTTGTATGATAATGTTTGTAAACATCGTTGTTTTGGTAGACACCTTCTATTTTAGTAACTGTAGTTTTGGTGCTAAATGAGGTGCTGCCAAGGACAATTCCGTCTGCACATAATTCAAGTGCACTTTTTGTTAATAACAGAAGACTTTTAGATTCAAGTTCAGATTTTTGGCATGTAGGTACGTTTTCTTCAGTAAATTATCCCAAACTACAAATGTAAACAAATAGCTTAAACTTTTGTAGTTGATAAGCTTATGTAGTCTTTTTTTTTTTTCCAGTTTGTTGATATTTCAGGTTATTTTGTCTTCTTTTTTTTTTAAAAAGATTTCATTTATGACAATTTCTTAATTACAATCGCACGTATGTATTTAATTTGTTAATTTAACGAAGTTGCAGAGCAATTTAATTGAACAAATTTTTAAACATTAATATTTTACAATAAATAACGAACATCCAGATAAACGGACCATTACCCATTGTCTAAAGCCTTGTAAATCGTTTTTATGTGTATATATTTGTTTTGAATAAATGGTTTTATTTATCTAATGATTTACATATACGTAAGTGACTGAATAGTATCATAACAGCTATTTGATAGTGAAGTAATGAGTCTCAAGAAAATGATGCACAATTAAGCATGTGACTACTTTTTATACTTCCCCAGTATTTCGAGCTGTCTGTCAGTTGAAGGTTGCCTTATCTCCCAGTCCACTGGTTTAACTATAACGTCCCTGATAATGGGAGTTCACTTTCTTGCAAGTGATTACAGAAAAATATTCTTCAAATAGTTTTTCTTCATTTCTTAAGGATGGATCAGGGATAATATTTCATTGTGAAAAGTTATAATAGTAATAAGTTAAGGTATAATAGTAATTCTTACAAAACTTATAACAGATGAAATAAACGTGTAAGTAATACCAATAGATAAGTTAAGGATTTTTACAATTTTGTTGGTTCATTTGATTCTGTTGATATCAATTATTAAAGTTAGTTTAATAATATTGATTAAAGATTGATGAACTTAATAGTACCGTATGGAGCTGGCAAGAGTCCAAAAACTAAGTTTTGCATTTAAAAATATAAGAAGAGGCAAGTATTTCCTCAACCTTCTGGTTTATATTATTAGTTTAGGTAACCTAATGGGCCATTTAGTGGTCCTGGATAACGGGAAAGAATCGGAGAGATGAGAAGGCCAGGTACGTTTTAAGAAGGAAAGGAAGAAAACGCTGACTTAAAATTAAAAAATATTTCAGTTTGCTAAATCTTACGTCTTTAGTATCACATACATTATGTTAAAGATATTATCTTACACGACAGGTGCATTAAAAATGTCATTTTCGAAACAGCTTTTAGGAAATTTGTGTGTAAATATATAAACTTTAGGAGCGAATAAATCAAACATACAAGGCAGTAGAGATTTTATCATGGGAAAGACAATGAGAAATTAGCTACGCGTGGATAGCACACACGAATACACAAGAAAGCAAGGTAAATATTATAATAAAAAAAACAGAACGTACACGTAATTTTTCTGGCCGAAATAAAATGGTTTAACATGCTAAACATTCATAATTCAATAACGTCATTATGAACGAAGGCAGATAATTCAACAATTAATAAATACAAAAGAATATAATACAAGGTAACTACATTATATACATATTTTTAAATTCAATAAATAGAGCATTTTTTTTGTCCAAAATAAATAGAAATCTTCGATTTCTGACTGCGAACATAATATTGTTCAAAAATAAAGATAGTACAATAATAATAATATGATGGTAGTATCTATAAATAAAATATACATGGTAAAATGTACAGCCTAAAATTTTAAATCTAACTCTATTTCTAGTACATTATGTTAAACGACATTTATTACATTTCCTTAATCGATTACGATACCGATACGACAGACAGTCAGTCAAACATCGATAATCCTAAAACACTGTTTTATATCAATAGTCTTCAGCAAAAATATTATAGCAAGTCTTTCTATCAATCATTTGAAAATTACATTTGCGATTCACGAATAGAATACGAGATCACAATATTTTTTTTTGTATTCAATAAGATTGATTCAATAAACTGAGTATGCGCGAGGAGTTTGACATAATGTTTAGTTATATCAAGAAATCTTCTTCTCTTTATAGTGTATATCTTATTTATCTGTAACAGCTTGATAGTTTGATTAGTTTGACTTAATAGTTTTCCTCAACTTGCTTATCAAATAATCTATGTTGGGGTCTTTTTACTTGACTTGATGATATGAAAAATATCTATTTAATTAGAATGCTCACGACAGTGGTTAGTTGTTAAAGGTATTGCCGTTAGCGATTCCACGATACTTATTTATTTCATTGTCCTTCCAGAATGGGTTAAAATAGAACGCCTTATTAATCAATATTCAATTAAAAGTGTACACACACACACTCATGTGGAGACAAGAGCAAGTCTGTAAGAAAATTTGGCTCAGCACTAATGAAAAAACAATATACGATTGAGGGAGAAATTAACAAAAATGACAATTTAGTGAATAACTGAATAATAGTAACTGACATACTAGCTTATCAGATAAGAGACTTTTTCAGTGAATGTAAAAGATTCATTACCATTGTTGAATTTTAACCTATTTTAAAAATTGTTAATGCATAATCAGAAAATGAAAAAAAAAAAATTTTTCCTAAATTTGCAGTTCGTCACTGTCAACAGAAAGACTTGTTGTATAATTGAGAAAAGCGTCAAGACACATCCAACTTTTTTTGATAAATCGATGGCTGTTTTGACTAATTATAAAAAGTACAGATATGATTACTCCGTGGGGGTTCAAGCGAAGGTCTGATCCAAGGACACTGCGATCTTGTTGCCCTTCTCTACCCAGTTCTTGAGCCTGCCCCGCAACTCCTCGAGGGACTTAGACTTGGCCTTGTTGATCCTTTTGTACTTGACATCCTTCGGCTTGGTCACCGAGCGGTGGTTGCTCATCACTCTGTTGTAAGTGGTCACCTGGCTGGGCGGGTCTTTGTCTCCGTCGAGGCGCTCGAAGCTGCCGTTGAGGTCCTTTAGCTTCGGCCTTGCCATCTGGGAGCTCTCGACAATTTCTGGAGGCATCTCCTGTCCCTCGACGTCCTCCTCCACGCTGTAGACAGTCTCGAGGATCTCTGGGCGCCGCAGGAGGCACTGACTCCTGCGTAGGAGTGGGTACTTGAGGTTGTTGGGGGCCTCCAGGGCGTCAGAGACGCTCCTGATAACGGTCACTCCGTTATGGCATGGGATGATGTCCTCGTCCTCGAGGATGACCGCGCTGTCGCTATCGTTGAGGGAATCGAGGTTGGTTTCTTCTGCTAGTTCTACACCTGCGTCACTCAGTCTGACCTGGAGCTGCTTTATAATCTTCTGCTGCTTGGCGATGAGAACCTCTCGATGGGACAGCAGAAGGCTGATGTCTCGCTGCTTCCGGCACAGCCTTGCCTCGAACAGCAGCAGTTGTGTTGACAGCTTCCTCAGCTGCTCTCCCCTCTCTTGGTTTACACGTAGGATATTTTCTTCCTGGAACACAATTGTAAAATTTTATTATACTGATAGAACCTAGTACCAAAAATAGGGATTGGACACACCATTTTCAATCCTACTTCATGGACCTTGCATTTCTGACCAAGTCAATCATGGCCAAAGCCTGATCCCATCCTCCCCCTACTTTATCCTTACTGTGTCGCTACATCCTACCTAGCCACTGACGACCCCAGATATCCAGTTGTCCTAGGTAACGGGGCCTCCAATATTTCACCAACATCTGTCTACAGTTTGAACTTCTGTGATAGAATGCATTTTGGAGGAGGTCAAAGAAAAAGTAGATTCAAGGATCAATGGTTTCTAGTGAATCCCCTGTTGCCCGTGGCTGTTCCAACATGATGGCTTCGGGATGTTATGAAAAACCCAGTGTTAAATTAAACGAAGCCCCTAAATTGTTTTAAGTTCAGCTTTAATTTATTTTTGACCTTCTTATTTAACATTTAAATTTGTCATTGTACTTTTAACTGTGGTACCTAAATCAAAAGGCCATAAATACATTTTAATTGAGGTTTTATGTCAGTCAGAGTAATAAAAAATATAAATAATTTCAGGCATTACAAACATGCGCTACGCTTCAGCCTAGTGCTGTCGTTAAGCAACTACTCTAAGCGCAATTGAACATTAAATAATAATTTCAAAAGACGTTCATTATTTTCTATTAAGTTGGTTACCTGTACTTTGTACCTCCTCCTCCAGGCCAGCAGTTGGTAGGATTGCAGCCTGTGCCGCTCCCTCAGGTCCCTGATGACTCTCCTAGCTTCTTCGAGGCTGTGGACTCCTTCGTCACTTACATCATCCTCGCTCTTCCTGTAAAACAAAGTTTCTTTGAAATGGTGGTAACGGGTACCCATAGAAAGTATATAACATATTTGAAGAATATTTAATACTTAACAAATAGTGGCATAGCTGGAGGGCGTTAATTGGGGGAACAGGTCATAAATTAAATACATAATTGTAATAGGGAAACATATTCATATTTCCCTTTCCTGGCTATGGAACACAATGATCCGTTCATTGAAGGAATTGACCAATGAACGAACGGTTCAGTATAAAATGACCCAGTTCACTGGTAGGCATAAGTTTTCATCGTAAATACATAAAACTAAAATATTAATTTTGGGCTTATCTAAAACATTGAATCTTTTTTTTAAGGTTGTGGTTTAGTCCAGTTGTTACAACAAACATTAATTATTTTATTTGTTTACCGTGTACAGTTTTATTACAACAACTCTGAAGTAAAGTTTACCTCTTAAATATATATTATTATATTTATATATTGTAACATTCATGATATTTGAGGATATCATGACCAGCGACCCTTCCATCTGGTCAGTATCGTCCCTTGTGCTCTTAGGAGTGGGGATGAGGTGAAGGGCCAGTCTTAGCCTAACAGCCAGAGAGCGAACCAGAGCAAGCTCCCGTTTCGGCGGTCACCAACAGAAGAAGAGGAGAAGAAGAAGAAGAAGAGATCAAAAGTAACGTGAATTGGATTATACGGAGATCATCGATTGGGTGATATTGATATTGTTTTTTTTTATAAAGAGATTGAGCTCAATTTTCATGTTTTATTGTAATTAGTAGTAACTATCCTTGTTCAAAAGGAATTGAATATTTTTATATACTTTTTGTCATCACTATTTATAATTATAATTATTTGTTATAACCATTTTATTTATATACATATATTTCACAATTCCCAGTTTCTCAATTTATTAATAACTATAACATTAGCCTTGAGATCGGGAGATTCAATCGGGATGATTTCCTATGTCGAAGACATAAAAACAATTTGAATTAAAGATCTCATGACGGACCTGCCAAATTAGTTAAGGTAATTTGATCAATAAACCAGAAAAAGAAATGGTAAAAAATGAGGTAGGTTTCAATATATATATATATATACTTATATTTACTATTATAAATAGAAGACGCATGAGGTAGTTTTATTTAATGGTTATAAAAAAATTTGAATAGGGATTTCTCAAATTATCAATTTTTGGAATATCCTTGAATTACTTTTTGCGCTGGAGTCTCCTGTTACTCATTTCTACAACCATTATCATAATACATGCATACATAAACAAAATATGATCGCCATGCACATCTTTCGAGTAATAAGTTGAACCTCTCACTTCCGGCTCAGAAAATGCGGGTAGTACTTATAATTAAGCTATTACGCCTGGCCTTATTAAAATAATGCAAAAAGTAACGGTGAAGAATTAACATATGACTTGGAATTACAGAGAGAATAATGCTTACATGTGAAAGCGTATATTGTATCATTCTGATTTTATTAATACCAAAAAGTGTTTCATAAAAGTTTATAAACATCTTAAAAATAATTAAATGATTGTTTTATATGATGTTTGAGTTAAACGTTTCACAGATCGGAGTACCTGATAAGGTAGGTAATATTTTCGAGTCTAGCAATAAAATGAATGTAGCTATTATATTGCAGAATCAATATTATGGTTATTGTTTTCAGAATTGAACAAGGTATAGTTTATTTAAATATCTGTTGCAGGAAAAAAATGTTCATTCATTCTTTAAGGAAGGTTACAACAATATTTCATATTTTTGGAATTTTTTTTCATCTCCCCTTACACTTCTGATAATGTTAACTCTAGGTATGTAAGAAGGCAGAAAATATCTTCAACTTGGAGCTGAAAAAATATATAGAAATACCCGAACTAACTACTGCTTGAGGAGATTACTACAAGAGGACCTCGCCACACGCCGAAGTGAAAAAAGTTAGGTGAATCAAACTGGACTTAACTGTGATGTTTAACTTTCCCGATTAGAGCTCGTTATATGAAACCGAAGGCAAGGACAACTTAGATAGTAGTAACATTTCTAATAATATCCACTAGCAGTAATAACAACTTTCGAAGAACTAAAATAATTGAGGGCTTTAAGCGCAAACAGATGTAAAGACAAAGATTTGAGAAAACGCAGGTTATATGCTATTTACATTAATGTATTAATAAAAATTCAATGTTTTCACTTGCACTCCTTTGCATCCAAGCTTATTGTTATGGTTTGCCATTATTTCAATAAGAATTGACAATATGCTATTTGTTAAGAGGAAAATTGACGTTTGCAATTGTTGTAACCTTGCTTATTAATTCTGAGCTCAGATCTGGCACCTGTAGATCTAGGGAGCACAGTAACAGAAAACTGCTGATTAATACAATTATTTATATAGCAATTTTAGTTATGGTATACGCCCCACTATTATTTATAATAATATATAGGGGTCAAAATGTGCCCCTGATGTCAGCGTATCATCCAGCTGGTAGGATGTCCACTTTTGGAGGCCAGCCTAGTTGGGAATGCCCTCAGTTCGATGAGCTCCCGGGAACAAATGCCAATCATGCCTGTATTTTTTTTTGGTCGGTTATATATTAATCATCTGTTAGTTTTACTACATAACTAGCCTATAAATGGATACCTTTTACACAGTCTCAATTTTCAGTCCTAGATAAGTTAACTTTATACGAAGAAATAAAATGATCTTTTCTTTTAGAATATAAATGTGGAACCATCATAAGCTAAGTAACTGTCAAATTTATTAACCATGGACAAAACCGTTGTTCTAGTTGTGTGCTTCTCCCTGGCTAAGAATGGGATGTAATGTACATGAGACAATCTGTCAGTAATGAACTATTCAACCGAACAAGAGCATCAATTGTGAAAATGCCACTCTTCCTCTCTTGGAAAACTAAACGATGAATAAAAAACAAAGACTTACCGCAGAAAACAAATTATCTTTAAGTATTTTGACTTTTCTTTATGACCCTTGACTTGTGGATTGACTGTCCTGACCGTTCAATCCCGATATAGAGTTTCCGACTTTGTTTACAAGAGCATCGCAGCCCTAATGAACATTAATATATTGTCAAGTAAACATTTTTTGCTCTGAATTAGAGTAGGTTTTCAAAATTGGTTCATAGTACGTAACAGAAACGATAATATAAACTAAATTTTGATACAGATGGCCCGCCATTGGGCTGCCCTTGCGACTGTGGCGCTGCTGAGCGCCACAGCCACTTCCTTTATCGCCGCAGCGGTCACCAAGGCTTTGAATAACTTCCGGCAAGAGAGTTTAGTGGTCCCGCGGACCGGACCGCTCCCACTTCCGGACTTCAAGAAGAAGTCCAGGCCGGAGGACTACCGTAAGGAGAAGGAGTCTGAATAGACTTGAAGGCTTTTATTTGCAAATAAATTACCTCTGGTTTAACTTAGTGTTGTATTTTTTATTCTATAAAGCTCTATTTTGTGGTGTCTAGAATTCATGTTATGATATAAATAAAAATAACCAATAAAAATAAATTATAGCAGAAGATATTTCTAATAAGCTGCTTTATTGTTTTTTTGTGAGTATTATTGATTTAGGAGAGCTACAGACTTTCTTACCCTTAGTAAGGAAATATCCCTCTACCCTACAACAGAAGTACGATCTTTATGCCGAACACGAATAAACAACACTAACAATCTCCTTATCCCATTCATCCCGGCTTCATCAGAAAATCCCATTAAAATCGGCTGGAACGACTGGATTGGTAAATACGACTTAAATTATCGGCCCCCAAATTTTCAATTTATTTTAGCCATTTCTTTAATGTTGCCTAAACGATGACATAAAAAAATCGTAACAACAATTCTTACGTAGTTTCTGAACTTGGAGTTTGAGGCCGATAATATAATTTTTTGAGTCAATTATAGTAACAGAGGCTATTACAGGAACCTGTGGGAGGTTTATTGCGTTCCTATTTGTGCCTCTGTTGCCGTTGAATAGAATCCATTTTCTGAGTATTTCGAAACACAATATACAATATTCATAAGCGGCGGTTCGGGAACTGTTTCCTCGCTACAACCGACCGGTCATAAATTTGCAATTCAACCGCATGGCCACTAATCGAATGACTTCTCCAGACAGAGTGTGGTAACTTGATAAAAGGGATTTGCCTGGTGCAGTATTCCCGACCCGGGTCGATAAGACCATCTGCAAACTTATCTAATATTAAAGCATCATGAGCAGGCCTTAGCCAGGTATAATCACTTACAATCTAACTGCACTGGATAATGAAGTAAACGTGCCAAGAGTGACACCTCAAATACGCATGTCGCAATTAACGCTAAGCTTAGCCCTATTCTCGCAGCACACTACACTTAGTGTACCATAAAGTTAAAGCTAATGTACCTTAAAGAATATCTGCTGATAAATAGTCCCAAGTCATAAAAAAATTAACTTGGCGAGTATTCGGGCTCTGCTTTACTCTGCTTAACAGATAATAAAATCAATCAGAAATATCTCATGAAACAATAGAAATATAATTCGATACATCCTGTAGGGATATCAAAGGGTTTTGATGTTTTTTTTCAATACCACAAATCCTTTTGTTTTCACCATACCGCCCTGGCCTTAGTGAGTACCTTATGCAAGCTAGATACAAGAAATTTTCTATGGAAGTCTCATTAGATATAAGAAAAGCATGACAAAATTTAGTCATCTCCATACAACAAATCCTTAACAAATTAATTAGTTTGGGATAAAAAAAAATGAATAGTTTTGAACAGGGCATTTTACCTTCAAAATGAAAATTAAGCTAAAAATAAGACCAGCTATAACAATTTTTTTTAACGCTTATTAATTATTTAATTGCTACTACATATTTGTCTGTCATTAATCTTGTTTTTGCAGGGCTCATTGTGTGATACGCATTTAGTTTTTATCATACCCAGTATAACAGAACATGTGTACTGCGTAGGATATTTAGACAAAACACAGGTTTAGCCAGATTATTTGATGTAAAAACCATTTATGCAAATCTGTGTGTGAAGTGTGTGTTTTTTAACCGACAGTTTCTGTGCAGGTAAAACTGCCCTGACGTATTATTAATTACCTTAGGGGCCTCTAACCCTCATCCCCACGCAGAATTAATTCACATCCCCTCCTGAGAGGGAATGGTTAATTAAGGTCATTAAGGTCGGATATCGCACAGGCATTGGGGTTAGAGGACATTTCCTGATGTCGCTCATGAAGGCATTGCTTACTAATTTGATGATGTAATATTGTCTTTGTCCTCTACGCCATGTATACAATCCACTCACAATCTTTCCTTCAATATTGCATTAAAATAAAATATGAACGAAATAAAGGACGTATAAAGTGAAGGAACAACATACTATTTCTTAATACTCGACAGACGAAAGACTATCGGCCCGCCCCATAACTGCTTTAAAGATGAACCTATTCATTCGGGTTAAGCATTAATAACACATTAGCTAGTTGCAAATAAGCTATAAATTTTGGGTGAAATAAAGCACCTCAAATAAAACGTTTCAATCTTCCAGTTGGGAAGTGGTGAAGTTACCACGTCTTACAAGTAAAATGTTCAATATTCCGGACCACCAGTCTGGAATTCGAGGAGACCTTTCTCTAGCACTTAACTAACTAACAAAGCCATAGATAATTAATCTTAACAGCTATTAGTTGTGGTCTGTAATCCCACTGTTTTAATTTTTATTCGTTAAAGAAGATAAAGGACAAAAATAATTAAAAGGCCGGGATTCAAACTCGAGTCTAATTGGGCTATTTTATGTAGAATGACAGCAATAGACGAGAGGCTTAAGGAGAAAAATTTGAACCTCGATTTTGGCAAAATATCCCTTTTTGCTGAGATATTGTTTAGGTTTCGTACCCGACCACTCGTTCATGAAAACGACTGCAATCAGGAATTGCACGCCCTTGTTCAAAAATAGCGAGTTTGACCTGCAAATATTGGCGCGCAGAGAACATTAATGTTAGCTGTCTCATTAGAGATCAGACTTACCTGGAAGGGAGTCCGTGGGGTGAGCCCTTCAGTTTAATTATACAGGAAACCCTCCTCTCCCACCTTGGATTTAATTAAGATCTGTCAGATATTCGACTATATTCCAGTTTACCTCTGTCACGGACCATTTCACTCTAATCTGAAGCTAAATGTTACCATTTGTAAAGTAAACAACATAAAGTTTGTGAAGAAGATAGAAGCGAATAACTGAGATAGATGTTCCAGGAGGAATTCTAGTATTTTTGTACTCGTGTGTGGGTTCTAAGTTAGTCTTTGTCGTCATGCAAGGTATCGCACTGTGTCTCCTATAGGAAGAGAACAGGTTCTGCATCGTAGGGTGAAAGTAATGTGGGGGCATTTTCCATCGTTGCATTGTGCCCTCCTTCAGTTGTTGTTGCAACCGATTTCGAAAAGGTGAATTTGGGAGTTACAGAATGCTATATTGGAGTTCTGAGTGGGACGAAAGGACCTGTGAAAGAATCAGGCGTAATCTCAGCGATAAAGGTGTAATATAGAACAGAGCTCCACCTTGAGGAACTCCGGCTTTGACAGGGAAGTTTTTTTTGAGACACAGCATATTTGGAAGTTGCTGGTGGATATGTAGGAGCGATAAAGAAGTATTTACATTTGAAGAGCAAGCGATATGCAAACAGTGAAGGGGATACTTTCCGAAAATGCTGTTGAAATGTGATCTACAAAGCAAAGGCCTTGCTGCACCATGAAATGCCCCAGCATTTCACCCAGGTGGGAGTCGAACTAGTGTGTTGCTAGAAGAATCTGGAGGGGGATCGGGAGAAGACTGATAGCCAAGTACGATTACAAGCCATTGTAGCGATTGCCAACCACATATGTAAATTACCCTATACTCTGGTGCATAATGTATTATAATGTAAATGCAAATCTTTGTAAGCTTCTTGTAATAAACCAGGTGGGTCTATGCGGCAGTAGTAACAAGGCAGGTAAACAGAGGGTCGAAGGCCGCCTGCAATAAACCTGAAGGTAAGCCACCTGCCCCCTCATAAAGCAGGATCTGTAGACCTCTGGTCGACTTCCAGCGGTCATAAAATCTAAAAGCCATGCCATAAACAGTCCTTTAGAGGACGAGCGATCAAGTATCTCGGTAGGTGTGACATCATAAAACATACCCCGTTCAGTCGACTCCACCTTCCACTAGGAAGGGGGACCAGTACTTAAATCAGGAAGTTAGGCCCTGTAGGTCTACTCTCTCTGCCACACCTCTGGGCAGTCAGAGAGAGGTCTCGCAGCCCCTTGCAGACGGTCAGACGCCTCGCTACTGTTACACTGCCGTGCCCCGTTCTAACTCTGATCAAATCTTATTCTTTATGAAGCCTCTGTACCCTTTTCTTTTGAACATAGTGTATTGTCGGGACACATACCTATCATAAATGGAGTCAGATATCAAATGCCGACATGGAACAATGGTCCATGTTATAAATTACAACAATCCGCACTTGTCACCAGGGCTAGGGTGATTAGGCACTCCCCTAGTGACGCCCCCGACAGTCATTAAGCGGTTTCCGGGAATTATGGGACAATATTACAATAGAAAATTTAAAGTAAGGAGAAGTGTGTGGTTCAAAGAATACAGTTGACAGTGTGGGAGCTGATGGCGAATTCGTGGAGTCAGGACATATTCGGGAGATTTGTTTTCAGGTAAAATGTTCAGTAATGCTTGACTCAGAGGGTTGGTTTTTTTTTTTTTTTTTTAAAGCGTTGGTGAGGTAGAAAGCTAAAAAAACAATATTAATGGTGTTCTTCCTCTCCTTTCTTATCTCATAAAGGGAAACATTTTAGCTCCATCAGCCTCTATTGAACGCGTATTTCTTTTGATAATTTTAAATGTACATTAGGGCATAACCTTGCGTGCTATGAAACTTTATATATATATTTATTTATTATGATTAATATTGGTTGAGTTCGATTTTCACTACCAGGGATAAGGATATTTATTGACTAGTGATAGACACAGGTATCCCTGCTCTATCAATTTTACAATGAAGATGGCCATATAACAAAATAAAATAGAGGACATTTTCTATAATTTATACCTGCTAAGTAACAAGGCATGGTAGCTTTATTTTGAAGAAATGCAGGAATTTGAATGATCCACGCTGGCAGGCAGGAGCCTTCTTAATAGTAATGTAATGGGCTGTCTGCTTCCCGCGCTTATCTCACGCTCTCCAGGTGAGGCCGGCATAGGAAACGTCAGTTCTTCTGAGACATTCTGAGTGGAATAATCTATTTTCTGAGCTATGGCAACATTTACTTTGGGCGCCCCTATCAGTTTATTATAGCGGTTTGTATGCGGCCTACTCTTTCCTATTCCTACTTCCTTTCAAAAACTGCATATTAACCCTTTTATTTTCAATTCTACTAGATATGTCAAGGTGAGCTATATTATTTCAATTCATTTTCTCTCCTTATGTTTGCAAATTAGAAAAGTAATAAACTACGATATTTTACCCTTAGTTTATGAATAAATTTTCATAGAGTTACTATCAATCGGGCTAGGGACGCCACAAAAGCCACACGTATCATATGCTGTAGGTTTGAGGAACAGTTTTAAAATATATTACCATAATGGCTTGCTTTCGATAATAATCGATAGTTTCTTCATATGAAAACAGTTTTATCAAATCGATATAAGATTTTTAATTAAATCGATAAGGTCATATACGACTGTTTTTTTTTTCATCGCAACCAGGAATACTGAAAACGGTACTGTAAGCTTAAACAGCACAAACTCATGTTCACAATTCGTTATTGTAAACTATTTTGTACATACACTGCCCCACAAAAGGAAAGTGGCACACTTAAAAAAAAAAAAAAATCAACTATTAGCTTTTTAATAGAATTTCGGTTTTCAATTATTTTGGTTACGATTGGCTGATGAGCGCTATGCTGAGTGTAATGTCACTGGGAGAGTTTTGTGGGTGAATATTTTTCGACGACGAACACACAGCTCTACGATGATCTCTGGTTAACAATGGCCCTGATGCTGGTCTTTGAGGGTTTGAATTCACTTAAGCCAGTCTTATTCTAACAGTTTCTGCACATATTGCTACTCCCCAAGTTGCTAGAAGAAGTTGAGAAGCCTCAGTAGCAGTTGAAAACCGATACCAAAGCGTGTATAGTACAATAAGCCAGTCATCTTTGGCCCTGTCACTCGCGGCTGATGTGATTTGGGTCTGTGACTTCACAAACCTGTCCCACGGTAACGAGTAATTGCTCTCCGAATAGTAGTTTAAGGTAAACCCTATGCACGGGCTGCATATCTTTTGCTTCGGCCGTCATCCACTCAAGCTACTTGGTCGACCCATTATTTAAATTAAAATTTAAAGAAACCATTTAATAAACTTTAAGATAGCAGTGCCTTAAACTCGAGTTGCCGAAGCTCGAAATTGCCCTCAGGCGTTTGACGGTGGTAACTTGATTAGACCTCACAGAACACACGAGAACTACAGAAGCTTCACGAGAAGCCTTCCCAGAACCCCGTTCGTATTAGTTCCACTTCAGAAGTTTCATAATGGATAAAGTTGTAGGAGTGATGTATATGTCGAAGGCAGAATCACATTTCAAGTGAAGGGAGAAAACCAGATGGGGTTGGAATTATACCGTAATCGATCTAAGGACAAACTGTAATAAAGGTTTTCTGAGACCTTGTAAGTTACTGGTACACTGTTTGTGATTGGAGAGTAGCCGCAAGAAGAGGCTGTACTTTGAAACAGGGGTCTATATATTATATGCTAGCAAACGTGAACATAGTTTGTTCAATCTGAAATTTTTAATCAACACCACCTCGAAATGAATTGGTAGGTAAATATTCAATATAGGGAAGCATGGAAAAAAATCGTTTCGATTCCTTTTAAGGTTCCTCAAGTCACTGCACAGAATATGTTTAATATTTAATGTTCTAAGCACTTAATTAAGAAGACTCGAACCGTTTTCATTAACTGACATGTGTTCAATAACGTTTCCGAACGTGTTTTTATGTTATATTTTCAAGTATCTACAATTTTTTAAAATTTATTTTCATTGGTCAACATGGTTTAAGAAATGAAGTAAAAGCGGATTGGGACTTGCGACCATGTGTATGAAAACGTGAATATTGCTCGATTTTATTGATGTATCTAAGTAACGGGGTTCCCGTGGTTTTTATCTATATTTTATTATCATTCCTCGTGCTCCATAAAATACTATTTATAACCAACACCTGTAAAGTGGGGCTGGGGTGCCTCTTGTGCCCCGGGTGGTTGTGGAGCCTGCCTCTGTTCTCGCAATTGTGCTCTTCCGGGCTCCCATCGGTGGACTGTCCAAATATGTTTTAATATGCGAACGGCGGCGTTGATGGTTTTACGTCAAAACAAATCCGAAAAAAACTAACAAACACTTTAAACGAAAGTGGAACCTTTTCTAGCGTTATTGGATATTTTCATTCCACTTTCCATTTCAGTATGGTTTGACGCTTACTTGAATTCAGTTAAACAACTGGCATCCATAGTATTTACCTTTATTGAATTATCCCAAAGAAAAAAAGATAAATATTAGTAGTTACATTGTTTAGGTTATTCTAGCATAGATCTTTAATGATTAGGCTAGAAAATTTAGGGGCAATTACAGCCCTTGAAGTCGTGAGCCATATTCGTGCAATTCGTGTTGAGAGTCATATATGTCTACCCAAAAAAACAACAAAAAAAACACGAGTAAACTCCTTTTGAAGCAAGAGGGCGATAAAGCCATCAAGAAGCTTAAATAAATAAAGAAAAATGCTTAGGTTTCGCTCGGTATTTGCCGGAATATTCCAGACCAATCGGCCTTAACAGGGACAAGATCAAACAGATGTTTGCTCCCATTATTTATCTCCTTAATAAAGTAAACGTTATACTTTATTCTTTATTAAGGTTCTCTTGGTTTTTTTTTTGTTTTTTTTCAAACAGCAAATTAGCCATTAAAAGAAGCAAAGGCCTACAAGATTCTATGGTAACTTTATATGCTTTAAAACCTTATTCTCTCCAAACCGAGTTAGCTTCTACATCTTTTATTTTTCTTTAATTTTACCTTCAGGGCTGTTTTCTGTGGAAAAGTTCAACAAAAAAAGACTCTGAACTTTTTCAACTTCTGAGTGAACGCTTCGAAGGTTTTACAAGTCTAGATTCTTTGTCCTATTTCATCTCTTTAACCGGCTTCACGCGAGTTTTACCCTTAACCCTTATTTGTGCTTTTAAATTTAGTTGTTATTTGCCATGCTAACATGCAAGCTATGATAGATTTATAGTAATTGTATGCATATCGAGTATTCTTAGATCAATTGTAAGATTATGACCAGCTCTGCTGTACGGTGCCCCGCTATTTACCCACTTGACTGACAATACAGCCTTATGTCTCCAACATTTCCAAGATGGGATCATGCGAAAAGTGGTCCGACATACCTCTCTCGAGAGGTTAAAGAACGCAGACCTGCACTCGTTGCTTCGAGTGGCGTCGGTGGGTGAGCTCATCCGCCGGAGACACGTCAAGTTGTTTGACTCGTTGCAGCACCTAACCAACCCAGTGTTTAACACTATGGCCCCACTACCCCTCCCGCATCGATGGCAACAGACTGTTGGGGAAAAATTAGGATAAGAATTAGTATGTAAGTTAGTTTTAAGGTTGATCAAAAAGGTGAGCCCCATCACCTTTATTAGTCAGTTTAGTCTAGTCACGGATAATGTATATCATTATGCTTGTTTATTCGTTATTATATATTTATATAATATTTTACGTTTATACGTTTATTGCTGAGGACCCATAATTATGGTCTAATTATATATAATTATCTGTAAATTTAAAGGGGCTATGAAAAAAAACAAAACAAGTATTCTTAAGGGACTTGCTAGCAGCTATCGAATTACATACATACATTTTGTACATTCACACCGAACAACATCAGGATATCCATACCGCAACCTACCTACTTTGTTCAAAACGCCATTAAAATTACAGTAATTAAATGCATCTCAATCCTTGACTCATTAAACAGATGGAGCAATACTTGATATAAAACAGATGGCCGACAGTTGTAGATTCTTTTATGAAAGGTCCATGATTATTCTTACTGTAAATGATGTGTAAAAAAAACAAATACTTAGACTTAAACTGAATTATTTATATTTATCATATAATAATAATGATACAAATTAATTTAAAAGTACAAATAACCTTAGAGCCAAATTGAGATTTGATAAACAACCTATTAGTTGATTAAAAATACCACAACCATAAAATTAACCGTACGGTAGTATTACAAAATGCAGAACACTACAGATCGGAACAAGATAAAAATGATAAGAAATTACGACAAATTTAAATGAAATAAGCAATTCCAGGCAATAACAGAAAGCTTTTAAATTGTTACTTGATTGATTTCAGAACAATCAGACACTGGCTAAATGTAAACATTCAGTCTAACCTGATACCAGGTGTAGTAAGGTATACTCAAAAACATAATTTATATTAAAAATTATAACTGGAATCAACAACTCCGAAGCTATACAACTGTATACAACTACACCTTGAAACGTTTAGACTAGGAAATATGTCGACTTTGCTCATTAGTTCAAATTTGCAATTTAGTTGAAACCATAGTTACGCTGTAAATTATAGCTAAGATTTTGAAATGAAAAGGAAGAAAGATTCAATTTCACTAACTGTTTGAATATATATTAAACATAATTGATGTAAGAGAATTTGACAAAAATTCAATATTCCTTCCTTCTGCAAGCTTTCAAAATACTCAGTGAAATATTCCTTAGAGTAATGAAATTTGCTTGAATAAGTATGAAGATAACTTAAGCAACAGAAAGATCCAGCAAAAACATTGAGGCGGTAAGTTGTGGAGCCTAAATGGAAAGCTAACCCCGCTTGGTTTAATTAAAATGGAGTCCGCATTTGGAGTATGCAAATGGACGAGTCATTAGCTTTTAACTCTCTACCTAATTCGTTACTTTTTTTATTTATTTTCATCATTCAACTTAATGACGGTTATACACTTACGCATTTATAGAGCCCTGTTTGAATGAGAACAATTACAGTTTGCCTAATTAATTAAACCCTTCGTATCAATCAGTAATAACATGATGACTTTATTGAAGAATTTTATAATTATTTAGAATTCTAATCAGTTCCTGAGCTAATTGTTCCGTCATGGAGAGAAGGCTACCTTCAAAAGACGGCGGAAAATAATTCTTATAATTGTAAATTAGTTACTTTAAGAAGAAATTTCGTTTTTAAATTAAACCTTCTTTATAATATTTATCTTCTTGATTCATAGGTCCCCCCCCTAATAGTTTAAAAGCCAAGGTTTAATTAACCACCAATTAATTAATCAACAAGAGAGTAAAAACTAATGTATCATATTTACCAGAATAACCCTCACTCCAAAAGAATACGGTGCAATCGTATTTTGGCTGTCTTTGTACAATCTTGAAATGATCATATCTAGTTGAAATATGTATAGTGGTATCCAAAATGCTTTTGGTTATCTATCTTTTCTGAAGTTAGTTCTTAGAGGCTTCGGATTTAAATGTTTTGACTGACTAAACCGTTAGACATATACTTTAACTAAGCGACAAAAATACTAAAAGTTTCAGCCTTATTAAAATGGAATACAAAGTAATAATGTGTCTTTGCTAGCTGAAGAATGTAAAATATAAACACCCTCTCCCCCTCACAAAACAAATATGCTCTTAAAGGTACCCTAGGTAATTTGGTCGGTTATACATAATACAAAAAATACATAGAAAATGTCTCAGACATATCGATATATAAACAGAGTTTATTAAATTAAGTTACTGCTGAGAGAAATATGATTGCTTTATAGTAGGCAGTTGAAGAAACTCTCCCTTCGGGCGTAGCAATAATTTGCCTGCCTTGCAGTAAATACTTTGTTCTCCCGTAATAATAAGCTGTCATTTATATCTCCCCCGGGCAAGATGGGGCCAATCAGCTTACAGGAAGGCAACATGATCTATTTGATGCCCAATTCCGTTCCTGTGATCTGTTTTATGGTTGACTGGCATCTATAAACGTTTTATCAAATAAATATTTGAGAACTGTCATTTCTTGTTTAAATACAACTAGAAAATTAAAACTCTAGTAGTTAAAACTAGAAGGGGACTCGAAGCCGGGAACTATCCAACATGAATTTGCTTTCGACAAACTCTCCCAATGACTGTAAGCACTGCACTAAGTGGAAACATATATTTTTTCCCTGCGTAATAACTATTAGTAATAGTTAGAGCTATAAGACAACAAAGATCGACACTGTTCCATGTTACGTTTTGTTGTGTTAACTATATTATATGTTATGCTTAAACAGTTACAAAAGTTTAAACATCGTTGAACATTTAATCCGTTTAGTATAACTTAAAAAACAAAACAAAGAAAAAAGTACAAATGCTATGTATGCAGCTATGGAATTAGGTTTCTCTGGTCGGGGTTGGGTAAGTGTTTGTTATGCAGATATTCTCACTTGACTGTGGACACCTTACCCCACAGCTGTGAGAGCGAAAATTACTGACACCATGCAACTTTTCTTTAATCTAGTCTAAAGTCCACAAGAGGTGGTAATAAAAATGGCATATTAAAAATTAAGTTCTTAACCAAAAAATTTAATCAGCTAAAAGGAAAAGGGTTGAACTGGTTTTGGCACTCAAAATTCAATCTTGATAAATGTACTCCACTCTCTTTATGTCACCCACAATTTATTTGATACTGATACAAGCGCTATCCGTTGCTTTGCCGCCCCATTCCCAAGTATCATACAATCAAAATGATGGAATACTACCTCAAAGTTAAAAAAATTAAAATTAAAGTGAAAAGTTTAACTAATGTCTCCTAATCGCGGTCTGATCTGTTCAAGATTCTAACGTGTTCAAATCTCCTACTAATGAATTATTAAATGAGTTTTAATAATTTTTAGCATCATGAGATACCAACCAAAAAAATCATGCAAACTTTCATGTATCTAGATCAAATATGGGCTTGGAATCACACAATATTCTACGTACGTTATACGTATAATACGTTTTGTACTATAATTAGTTTTCAAAAAAAATTAGAAACGAACCAAACACATTCTTCTCATTTAATATAAAATGTTAACGTATTTGTTATGTTGCATCTAGTGTAGAATTGCTACGTTGCCGTTGTAAATGGTTAGGAGTATGTTAATCAGTAATGTCAAACTCAATTTAGATCGTAATTCAACTTTAAGTGTAAGATTGTTATTTTAATGTGTGTAGGTTTTTTTTCCTCAAAAGGACAAATATTGGATGCTTAAACTGTTTCAGGAATAACATTATATTGTGCCATGCAAATAGATAAGTTTTATAAATATATTAAGTTATGAACAAATGATGATTTCATCATTTCATTTTATTTTTTAAGACTCTCGGTTACTGAAAAACGTGTTTTCAAGAAATTAAAAAATTGTAAGAATTTTCTAAAATTTAAACACTACAGGATTCTATTGAAGTCCTTTTTATATAATAAATCATTACTCTACCGCCAATCAGTTAATATTTACTTTCAATCAATTGACTATCCAATTGAAGGAGCTTCAACTCCAGATATCGGAACTTCCAACTTTGACATTTGAATGGCTCTCATTGAGTTTGACTGAATAAATGATCTTCAAGTGAACACACCACCTAATTAAAACGACTACCTACTAATTACGAAGATTAATTAGTAGGGAATGAAGTGGGAAGGTTTCCATAAGGTCTTCTCAAAGGCGAAGGGTACAGCCGTACAAGGGGAGAAGGCAAACCCTAGAGCCCAACGCTTTATATCCATCCAAGTACTCGTCATGCTTAGGATAGGACGAAAGGTGACTCCCAATGACGCTGAAAATTAAAGGATTTGAAGAAAAAAGAAAGAAATATATGCATAGTGGAGGAACAATATTGAGATGTTGACCTGGGATCATTCTCTTTCTTCTTTATTTAATCATCCATAACCATGTGAATATCTGCCAAAGTATGTACCTATCTATACTCAATTGAAAATGTTTTCGATATTATGTTTATGTTTACTATCAATGATGGGTATCATATATTATTCTAAGTTCGGAAAAACACAAGTATAATAAGATTAAGCCACTAAACATAAAACTCGTTAACGTAAAACTATAGCAGGTTTAATTTGACCCAAATTTCAGCTATTTACTAATCAAATGATTTTTTTCGTTAAACAAAAACAGACTAGTTTAAAAAAAAATAAGATTGAGCTTATAGCTCATGTAAAAAAAAAGTATTGCGAAAAATGATGGTACAATTGCAAAGTAGAAAATTTTTTTTTTTTTTTTCATAGCCCCTTTAAATTTACAGATAATTATATATAATTATAGATTCTCAGGTAAATCTATTTACAAATTATTTTGTATTTCCTGTAGCATCACTACATTATATACAGGTTTTGTTATTTTATAGAAATTATATAATGAATAAACAAGCATAATGATATACATTATCCGTGACTAGACTAAACTGACTAATAAAGGTGATGGGGCTCACCTTTTTGATCAACCTTAAAACTAACTTACATACTAATTCTTATCCTAATTTTTCCCCAACAGTCTGTTGCCATCGATGCGGGAGGGGTGGTGGAGTTACAGTGTTAAACACTGGGTTTGTCAGGTGCTGCAACGAGTAAAAAAACTTAATGTGTCTCCGGCGGATGAACTCGCCCACCGACGGCACACCAAGCAACGGTTACAGGTCAGCGTTCTTCAACCTCTCGAAAGAGGTATTGTCGGACCACTTTTCGCATGATCCCATTGTGGAAGTGTTGGAGACATTTGGCTGTATTGTCTGTCAAGTGAGTAAATAGCGGGGCACCGTACAGTAGAGCTGGCCGGAGGACACATTTATATATCATCAATTTGAGACGAAGCGACAGGTTAGGTGAAGTTAGCAAGTGCGATAGCCGGTAAGACCTTTGTCGTACTTTTTCTATTTTATTGCTAAAATGAGTAGAGAAATGGAGATGCCTATCCATTAGTAGAAATATGGCAAGGGTACCGGATCTTTGAATCAATATCAAGATTATTTTTTCTCGAGTATCAATATATCAAAGAAACATTTAAAAACATGTAAACAATTTTAAGAAATAAAAGCAAAATAAACCTTAACAAATAAACAAAGATATATAAACAAAAAAACGACAAGTTGGCCTCAGCCGTTAGAAGTAAGATGGTCACACCTGTTGAAATCTTTACCTCAGATCTACCTCACACGACCATTGTTAATGTCATTACTCTTTCATTACTTTTCAAACTACTTATGAAAATTACTATTATTGAAGACACATTAATGATGGTATCGAAAAAAGGAATTTAAAGATAATTAACTTTTAAAGATTAAATAAAATAAAATTTTGGGAAGCAAAATCGCTGAGCCTACGCATTTCAATGGCGTTTTTTTGTAATAAATAAACTATTTCTGTAAAAGTGTACTGGTTACTACGTTTATTTAATTAGATTTTTCATAATTACTTTATAATATACGAATTTTCATTTCATCTTCAAAAAATTGTCTAATCCAAAATATATTTAATATTTTTAAACAGGTAGCCGTTAACGTATACATAATAACATGTAGAGGTGAATTTAAAAAAATTGAGGTAAATGATAAATTGTATTGACCTTATGTATAAGCAGGTGGATGTTTTAAATATTTCTATATTCTATGAAAAGCTTACTAGCTGTTTTTATTTCTGATTCAATATGGAATCCATTACCTGATTCCACCACCAGTCACTTTTGAGTATATATTCATGAATTAATTTTATTCAGAATGTGGGTAGACTTCCAATAACTGAATTATATTTTTTCCCAGGTCAAGATTAATACGGCTATACGGATTCTATAGGGCTGACTTCTAACGAATGATCAATATACTTATTCCGACGAAGGAAATTTGCTTGGTTGGTTTGTTTAAAACGAACCGTTACGAGGATAAAATTATTCTAACGCTAATGAATTTTGAATTTTCATTTTCTCCAGTTTTTTGTTAATGAGTTCATTATTAGCAAAACTGGTAATTTGAAGATTTTAAAAAATATTTAAGAGAGGACTTGCCTTTATGTTTTGTGCCAGTAATTACTTCATTACATAGTATTTAAACAAAAACGTCTATAATATTGACGAGGGTATTTAATAAAAGATCTCGAACGCCCTGATTAACGATATTAACTTTGTGTATTGTTGTTTAAGATATAATTACAAATTAGCATGGCAATCAGCTATGTTTTTTAAAAACATGATATTTTTCATGGTTGTTCCATAACCATACCTATGCCATGCTAACAAATACATCAATATTTGTTTTAAATTTATGTCGTTTTTGATTCAATACATAGGGCTTTAAGCAGTGCTTTGAACTGACGTCTTTTGACTTTTTTTGGGGGAAAATAATCATTAGCCAAAACCATGTAGCACTTCAATAATCACCACTCTATAAAGCCCCCTTCTCTGAGAAAACCTCCGGATCACATCCTACAGCTGATTAGACAGCGTAATAACATCAAGAACAGGTGGTTTAGGACCAAAAACAGGAACTTAAAACCGGTTTTAAATGCTCTCACAAACCAAGTTAAGTCCCTGATGGCCCAGTGGAAACATTCGATTTGGGAAGATCACCTCACCAGTCTCCACGGTAACCACAAGCAATTGTGGAAGCTTGTGATGACCTGCAGGTCCAAAAAGAACGGTGTAAGGCTGGCCGTGAACGGGCAGTTCATTCCCACCACCGAACAAGCGGACATCTTGGCGGCCCATTATGAGGAAGTCAGTCGTGGCCAGGGACAGCCAATAGGTTTCGACTCTGTGGACCACTACATCCTACTCCAACGTCTGAGGGAATACGAATTCTCGGATCAGCTGCAGAACCTGATAAGATCCTACCTTACAGGCAGAACTTTTTCGGTTCATATAGGCGCTACGTCTACGACCCGAAGAAACTACACTGCCGGTGTCCCCCAAGGATTTGTGCTAGGCCCCCTGCTGTTCAACATTTACACCGCCCACACATCGTAGGAGCCTCGTACCCCAACTGCGAGGTATCCTCGTATGCAGACGATATAGGTGTTTACAGCACTAGCATCAATCCCTCCAGAGCCCTGAAATTCGCTGAGAGCGCTAGTCAACGGATCTCGGAGAAACTCGATACCGTCCACATTCAAGTCAACCCGGCCAAGACGCAAGGAATTATATTCAGTTACAAATCCGGAAAAAAGAAGCTCCCGAAATCCTTCGTCTTAGACGGCAAAGAGTGCCCTGTAAGCAACAAGCTGTGCTACCTCGGGATTACCCTCGGTAGGCACTTGTCGTTCACAACGCATCTCGGCAAGAAATTAAAGAGTGTTAGGAAGAAATTTTTCAGCCTCGGACACCTACTTCACAGCCCGGCTTTGTCGGTACGCCTCAAGCTGCTGATATACCAGAGCGTCCTAAGACCTGCTTTGATGTATGGGACCCCTCTCTTCAAGTATCTGACTCCTAACACTCTCCAAACGCTCCAGCAATTTCAGAACAGAGTTCTCCGCACCTCCCTCAAACATACCCCGTTCGACCGAATGCATAAATGCAGACGCGATGCACAAAAAAATTGAAGTGCTCACCATTCAAGATTTTATCAAGAGAAGGCACATCAAATTTTTTGACTCACTCAGGCATAGCCACAACCCACTATTCTCCGACCTTCAACCACCACCAATGCCCGTCAGATGGAAGCACTGCTGGACCGCCGAAGCCTGGAGGATGATCGACGTCATTGAACCCGATGACTGAACGAACTACACCCAGCTGAGATATCGAGGCCGATCTCCCGGCCGACTCAACCGAAGCCACAATGACCCCATCTACCTGTGTAAGCAGGGTCGACCTTCCGGCCGAGAGGCTGACTCATTTCAGGCCCCTGCCGGGGCGACTACAATCCGTTGCCGAGGTGCCCCTAGGCTCAACCCTTGGTAGACTCTCACTACCTTCCTGATTCCATCCGCCTTTTTAGGCATTCCACACCCTATATCCTTCTCATACATCCTTCAAATGGGGGACTCCCCTTAGTGAAAGGCACTCATTAGCCCAAAATAATTTTTCTTTATCTTTCCTACATCCTATTTTTATAAGTTTGAGAGCTGAGGAAAAAAAAAAAAAAAAAAAAGTAATTAAGTCTCTTGTTGTTTTCTGATATTTTCTCTTCTTGATACTCGTATTTTGGAACGATTGTCCATCAGGCAAAAAAGTGGCATTAATCGTCTTAGTTAAGTTTCTCGTCGTTTGGACGTGGTGTGGGCCCCCACAAAATATAGTTTAAGGTGGTCTGGGATTTAGCAGTAATCAATGGGTTGGTTAAAAGGCAAAAATGAAGGACAATATGAGCGACGGCGGGCGAATGTGACATAAGTGGAGTTGTCAGCATTTACATTGAATCTCCATTTGGAGATGTTGCAGCTTACGTGGAATATAATTACGTACCCTCAATTAGAGTATATAACATACCACACTTGCCTTTTCTTATTTGGTTATTATTTTAGCTACTTTTCACTCCACATCTACTGAAACTAATATTTTAATGTATATGTAGGTTATGGTAGGAAATGATAGATACTAATTATTCCCATTAATAGTCCATTAGGACCATTAATAGTCCGGAGGTGCCTACTATGTTACTGAAACAATCCTCCCTCTTCATGGAACAGTAATGGGAGTGTACATTAGGGATTAGGGTGAAGATAGGATAACTTGGAGGGACTCTATTAGTTCATATTAGCAGGATAATGTCTACTTCTCTTTACGTCGTCCTTAGAAATGCGTATGAGGGGGGGATAGACTAAGGAATAGAGGAAAAGGATGAGACCTCTTACATGCGCCGTTACATTAACCGAGCACATTAGTATTAATAAACCTTCTAGGGTATTCCATGTTTCCTTACAGTCTACCTTAGGGTTGAGATGGCTCAGATTTCATCTAAAAGACTGCTAATGGCACTTTAAATAACTTACATGAAACAAAAATTACTAATTCTTTATCGAGGCATCAATATCTTTAGTAAGATACTCTACCCAAAATTGCAGAAAAATATTAACTTTTTTGTTACCTACTAATTAAATAATTATTCAATGAGACTTTGGCTATATTTTCCTTGTCAAGTGGGACTTCCGCATAAAATTTCCATCTTAAAAAGGAAACTCGCAATAACCAGGACAGATAGAAGCATACCGAGGAGAAAAGGTTTCTGGTTAAAGTTTAAAATATAAAAACCCAACAAAACCTTAAAAAATTAACAATGTTCGTGATGTCATAATGTTTTTCTCCAGATAGCAAACAACAGTCACAATGAGTGAACAAGAAAGGAACAATAAAACATTTTTATCTTAAGCTGTCAGAGCACTGACCTGGAACCCTCACACAACAGCTATCAAGTAAACTCTAGTCTGTAGCTTTTACAATACTTAAAGGTTCTAGACTTTATATTTATTTCATTAATATACGTACAAGTTAATAATAAATTGTATTATTTTCGAACATAAAGGAATGACATCGATAGACGGAGAAGAGATTCCCAGTGTGTCAAGGTGTTAAGCAGTCGAGGCAGCAATGGTATGCCTATTACTATATTAGTTACGTTTAGTTCTGTTTTTCTTTGTGATTGTGGCTCATCCAACTGATTGATAATGATTTCCTGCGGAATCCTGGTACTGGTTAGTAGCAAATTCAACACATTTTCCTCCTAAACAAAGCTTACTAACCGTATACAGTGTACTTAAATTTTAAGGAATATTTTGTTAGTAGTTATTAAACGTCAGAGCGGCAATTTGAAGTTTGTGTACTTGACTGTGTATTCATCAACTTTAAATACTAAGTTGGATTTGCTTTAAATGACAATTCATCGGTCTGGACGCTTCGGGATTATTCGTCTATGGAAAAATATTCACCTTTCAATTTTAACTGAAATGAGACCAATAATTTCTTGACACTCACCAGTCAAGGACACCTGCCTGTAATACCAGCAGGACATACTTTTAAACCGATAGTAGATCTGTACAGGACAAATGTTAAGATTCAACAACAAAGAACGAGAGTCGCGGTGGAACGTACAAAAGTTGTTTTTGCTGTCGGGTTTTGTTTGCGTATGTGCAGGATCCGAGGGAGAGTCCCTGTTTACTCGCGAGGGCTAACAAGCCCGCTCCGGGTTTTGGGGGAAGTTGTACTCTTTGATTAGGGTGGGCAACATTATATATTTAATATGGGGGCTGCTGATGGCTGTATCTTTTGAATATTAAATCTAGGGCCCACCCTAGGAAGAATATTAAACTTAAAATTTATTTTCTGTCATTCACGCTCTGATCAGATAAATATACGATGAATAGCTAGGGCCAACAGAAGGTTATCTTTGTAGTTGGTAGTTTGCACTCAGGTGATAGCGGTGTTAACGTCCCAACCTTAATTTAGGTTTTCTAAAACGTATTTGCTACTCGTTTTACCTGACGAGGCTGTCAATTCCTACGAGACCCATCTCCCGATGAAAAAATCGTTAGAGGGGATAGGAATTCATTCTGGGTTTCCATAGTCACGGTTCTAACAACTAGGCTACGGAGATGGCCCTAATTATAACAATTTTATTTGTGTATAATAAATATTATCGTTGAAGGTGAACCAGAAATTATAGCAAATATCCAAGAGGAGGGACTCTCCATTCAAAGGGGTACTAAGAAATCATATTTCCTTTCAACCTCTATCCCTGAGTGCTAACCTTATTTTCGCAAATCGCCCTATTTCAGCACCCTCGCCCAATCTTATTTTTAATAACTGTTTTAAAGAATATTTTGATTTCGAGGCAGGATTAGATATTACAAAAATATTAACTCTGAAACTAAAGTTTAATTTAAGACAGCGAAATTCGTTATCAAACATGCCATACAAAAAGAATTATTCATGATCGTATTAAGTAACTCTGAAAAATGGGTAAAGTTAAAACTAGTTAGTCTTTCACAAAGTTAGGCGAAATCGGATTGATATGGATTGTTATGGGTTTCAGATCACTTGTTTTTTGATGACATTCAATTTGTTCCAGGCTTCCACCTAGCTATATTGTGTCCTATTTAACTAAAATAATTTTTTTTTTGCACAGCCGTAATAACTATTCAATCGATTTGAAACTATCGGTTTTGAAAATCGTCCATGGATAAATCATGATTGTTCTTCAAAGTAACATAACGTAGGTACGTAATATTTACTTACAAATTGTCGAAAAGATAGAAAAACAAAGGTTAAAACGGTAGGTTGATACCAGCTCATATTATCGCTAAGTTGATAAAACTTTATACAGGCCATTATCTTGTTTCAGAAGTTACTTTAGATTCAACTTTTAATTCTTCACCTAAACGTTTAAGTGACCTAATTAAACATCCTCCTATTTTTTGTTCTCCCAAGTCTAGCTGCTACAAAAAGTTAAGCGAGATTAAGTGAAACTACCAGGCAATGGAGTCATTAAAGCCGGACAGAGCTAGGTCACCAAAGGGTTGAGGTGAAGTTGTCTGTCAGGACTTGAAGCCGACTTAGCAGGTAAGTGAGGACATTTGTGTGACATTGTAGCTAATATTCTTTCTCTCTTTGCCCAATTACAGACATTTTTAAAGCATTTGTAGTGAATTGCCAGACTGTGTTCACCTGGAGCTCATTGTTGATTAAACTTCCTCTCAGGGGCCGGCCGAGTATTTTTTCTTATGTACATTTCAAATAAATCGGCCAAATATGTTGTAAAAGTGATGGGGCTAGCAGATGCCCATAACGCTTATTGATTGCGGTAAAAGATGTGAGGGAGCACCACTTTCATCTCGTGAAAACCAATTTGCTATCCCTACTCAATCTATGATTCATCTTGTCAAAAACCTCTACGGTTCAAAGAGAAATATAACTTGCAATAACTGGTTTCTTTCATTAGATCTGGCACAAGAATTATTGAAAAATAATTTAACGTCAGTCAGAAAGATGAAAAAAAAATACAAAGCACGAATACCCCTCGAATTTCAACCAGATTAAAATAGAACGGTTGGGCCTAGAATATTTGGATATGCCAAAGATTTTACACTGATGTCATTCGTCCTGGAAACAAATGTAGCTGTAGTGTTGATTTCCTCTACACATCGCTCCCCATATACTGATGCTAATAACGGTGAGCCAGAGATAATATCCTTTTATAATGCCACAAAAAGTTCCATTGACACTGTTGACATAAAATGCAGTAGTGTGTACTTTGCCACCAGTTTTTTTTTGTTTTTTTTTTACATGGTGTCAATGGGAATTCAAATTCGAGCACATTGTACCAGCTCTATGAAGCCACAAAACCTGTACTACGAAATGATTTTTTGAAAAAAGTCACTCTTTCTTTGGTCCATGAATGTGTAAACTCAAGACTGAACATTATTAAGTAACCTATTGATCTGAGACGCGTGAACTCTGAATTAGTAGAAGAGTCATCGCCTGAACTAAGAGCTGTTGGTGGTCGAAGTATAAATACGAAAAAAAAAAACATGTTCAGCTCAGAAGAAAACATCACTCACTCCTAGCTATTTTTGATCGGCTCCAGGAAAAGAAAACCTGCTGGTTCTTCCCGTATCAAATGGAAAGAAAAACAGCGTATAAATGTGTAAGTTGTGAAGAAACAACATGCTCACAACTTTCTAAAAAAAATTGTGATAATTGTGCTAGATAATGACAGTCAAAGTTTATATCTAGTAAGTGTTCTACGTTTTGTTTGTGTACTTTTTTTTATATGTTAGTATTCTATTGTTCTTTATTTCAGTTTGTACCATAGCGATCTTTTTTAACTAGGAAATAATAGGTTTTACAGTGTTTTTAATAAGTGAATTAATACATATTAAGTACCATTTTATTTTTATTTATATTTTTAAATTACCCATTTTATTTTCCTACTTTATTCTATTGTTCCTAATTTTTCCAGTTGAAGTATTTTTAAGCTCGATATTTACAAACCGTAGCTCTTATTACTGAAACAAGACTTACGACTAAACGACCATTTACCGTTCGACAGTACCAGACATGTCGAACTGATCACCCAGATGGAAGAGCTCATGCAGGTACCGCTGCCATTGTCCATAACTCCATTTCCCATCACATAGTTCCTTTGGTAGCACATGATTTCCTTCAGTCCACTGCAATGTCAATCAGCACCTTAACTATCCCCCTCACTCTAGCATCAGTGTACTGCCCTCCCAATAAATCCATTTCTGATTCCCAATTCATCTCCTTCCTAGACTCCATCGGACATGGTTTCCTTATGGGTGGGGATTTTAATGCGAAGCACCAACATTACGGGTCAAGATCCCCGAATTCAGGAGAACGTGCTTTGTTGTCTGCACTCACACGGAAGCATTGCTCCACTATCCCTCCTGACACAGCCACCTATTGGCCATATGTTCCCAACCGAAATCCAGACCTCCTTGACTTTTTCTTCTACAATAGTTTAGGAACACTTAACTATTCACTCACGCGCCTCGGTGACCTATCCTATTATAAACCATTTCCCTAAGACCAATTCACAAACTGCCTCCTCCTTCATTTATTAGAGGCCCAATTGACTGGGACCACTTCCGCCAGATTCTTACAGACTCTGTAGACCTCAAAGTGTTCCTGAAAACATCCCAAGACCTACACGATGCAGTGCATTATTCCACTACTCTGGCCGAGAGGTCGGCTTGGGAAGCATCGTCACCCCATCGTCATCCAAAAATTCACAATCATAATCGTTTACCTCAGCATCTCAAAGATCTAATCCAATCCAAACGCTGCTCCAGAACAGTGTGGCAAAATCCCGGCATCCTGCTGATCGCCACTCGTACAGCCAGTACTGCAGTTTGGTAAAGCGGCTATTGGCATCCTTCCGTTCCGATTATTTCAATTCCCACCTCTCCTCTCTGTCTACCAGGGATAACTTCCTGTAGAATGTAACTAAAAAAATCCTAAAGTATTATCCGGTTTTACACCCACTCGGTCGTGAAAAACTCGCACTGCATCTTTCCCGTACTTTCACTCCTCACCTTACTCCTCAAAACCATACTCACATCACAACTGTTGACGATTTTCTCACTTCACCTATTCCTCTCTTACTACTATCCCATAAAAGCAGAAGTTGCACAGGGCAGTGTCATGGGTCCCATTCTCTATAACCTATACGCCGCTGATGTCGCCTCTACCCCCCCCCCCCCCCCCAATACCTTCTTGGCCACATTTGCAGATGACACTCTTGACAGTCTTGTCACCCCACCCAGACCGCGATATAGCATCACATAACCTTCAAAAACACCTTGATGAGATAAAGTATTGGTGCAACCAATGGCGGATCAAAGTTAATGAAGCTACATGTTCCCACATTACTTTCACCCTCTATTGCAAGTCTTGTCCACTAGTTTGTTTTAATTCTATTCCGCTCCCAGTATCCGAGACAGTCCGGTACTTATGCTTCCATCTCAACAAACGACTGACCTGGAACCCAAATACGAGGCTAAAAAGACAAGAACTAAACAGACGCTTTGGACAACTGTACAGACTACTTCAAAGGACATACCATCTCTCAACAGAAAATAAATTACTAATCTACAAATCTATCTATCTACAAAGGAATAGAGCTATGGGGAACAGCACAAAAGTCGAACCTCAAGTTTATCCAATCCTTTCAATCAAAAGTCCTGAGAACAATAGTAAATGCCCCTTATTATGTCAGCAACAAAACCCTTCACAACGATCTTAACATACCCTACATTCTTGAACTCATCCCTTGCAAGTTTATGAAATTCCACAGTAGCCTATCCAAACACCCTAATTCCGTAGTACAGTCATTGTGCTGCACCATTCATCCCTATAATCCTCCTCGGAGACTGAAACGACAGTGGCCTCGTGATCTGCTATAAATGCGCGACAGTGGGAGCCCTGGCAATGGTAAGTTTCTCCTACCATGTCCTGAGCGTCTGTGGCTCTCGCGCTCTTCGTCAGCCTCCACTGGCTCGTATCCGGTGACACGTCTGACAGAGGAGCGTCCCCCTTCTAAGACTGCGGTTCCTCTTTCGCATGCAAGGGAGGTGACAAACATGTGGACTTGGGCTTCCTCTGGGCTGCTTGTAAATATTGTATGTATGAGAACATTTATCTCAATAACTTATTGCCTGATGAGGCAGATTGTGATTTTAGCACAATAAACAATTATTATAATAATAAAATAAATGTTGAAATTCAACAGTTCTCCAAAAAAATAAAAAGAGTAATCAGGTTATTGATACGAGCTATAAATTTCATCTTAAATTCCAATTAAAATAATTTAACTTCTAATTATTTTTGGTAACTAATCAATTACTAATGCCACTTTAAAAGTGATAAGAGCATCAATTTTCTGATCAAAATTCCTAGATTTATTTTTTAACTTCCGTAATTGTAAACGTTATAGCCGAACTATCTTTCCAAGTATGGAAGTTCATAAGCGCTTCAAACCCGAATGAAAAGCAAATTGAAGTTTTGTTTCATGACTTGGAATGAAAATTTACTTAGGTTTCTGAAAATAAAAAATTAAGCTGACGTAAAATTATATGACTGATCATCATCATGTAAAATTATTTAAATATAACAGGATAAACTGAGCGCAGTGTTTGCATTTCCATTCCGTCTGGTTAATGCAAATGCGATGAAATGATTCAAAATGTATCTGATGCTGGATTCATCATATTGAGATATTCAAATTCTGTATTAGAATTCCCTTTGCGCTGTTAAAATTAAATTTTTGTTAGTTTTTGCGAAAGCTGTTTCAGAACAAAATTTAATATTCCATCAAATTATGCTGCACGCGTACTGGTACAAAATCAATATGAAGTCACTGGTTCGACCTTTCAACCCAATATCATCTGAGATCTAAGCAAAGATTACCTTGAATTGGAACTGTACGAGTTCAATTCTGGTCAAGGGGTGAATATTTTATTCTAACAAAATAAAATCAACAAGCTCCGGCTGAAAATTGTAGTACCGATTTATATTTATGTAAAAAACTATTGCTGCCTTTAATTTAAACTTGTATAATTGCATTGAAATTTAAATAATGACGAATCTAATTAAATTAAAATTTCAAATTACTAATCCTCCTACGGGGTGGTTTGAGTTCCAACCCTGTCAGTATATTTTTACTTTTTCTAATATTTATTAATAATAGTAGGATCCATACCACAACTGAATTATACTATGTAAAAATCTTTCGTACTTTATTTTACATTTGCTTTGTGATCCCTCACATTTATATAAACAAATACATATAAATTGAAATTTACTTTGCTATTTACTGACCCCGTCTTTTTTTTCATTCATTTATCAGTTAGCAAATATAGTAGCATGACTATTCGAATTGCTAAATGGAATTATCGCAGATTGCAAATTTGTATAAATGTTATATTAAATGAAATAAAATCGAGTTGTAAACTCTATACATGTTACCTTAACGATAAAGTAACAAATTTTTTTGTGGTTTTGATAAATTCATATTGGAGCATGCTCGTTTTATTCCCGGGTAGATTCGCTCCTGCCTAAACTACTACAAATGTGACGCCATCCTGCTTTCTCGTAAAGTGTTACCAACTATTAAACTTTAGATCTAAGAACACAGGCTTTTTAAAAGAACATTTATTCACTTTAATTTTTATTGCTTCATTTATGATATTCATATAACATAAATTTAACATTAATTAATTAACGTTTATTTATTCGAAAACTATTATTTCCATAATTATATTATTAAAACGTTCTAAAGTCATTTATTCCTATTCATAAATATTCCACTTCTATGTTTATGGTTCAATAAAGTTATAAAAAACGTGTTTTTCATGGAATGGCAGTCTGTGAGACCGATGTTCCTGATCTTGCTGACTGGAATGATTCGTCCTGGTATAAGAGTTATAAATGATTTAGTCTAAAATTCTAGGTAGTTTTGATCAAACATACTTCATTTTAGTTCTCAAACCATCTGTGACACTGAAACTAACCTTACTTAATCTTAACTTAATGGTAATATTGTAAAATAAATCTTTGGAAGGCTTAAAAGTTAACAGTACGAAATTATGTCTAATTATATTATATTTTATATTATACTAACCGCTATTACATCTTAGCCAATACGTAATAAGAATGTATATTTCGATCTAAAGTTTAATAACCCTTTAAAATTTAAGCTGGGCAGAATTATTCGTATGACCAATATTGTTCAACGTGCATAGAGGCAGCTAGACGAAAAAAAAAAAGCCAGTACATATTTGAAAGTAAAGCCTCTCCCTTGAGACCCGGGAATCATTCAGCAGAAATTCCTCCCTCTTTGGAACATATTATCGTATGCAGACTTCTCAAAAAATTCTTAAAGCAAAGAGAAACGAAGTTAGGAACAAATTACCATTTACATGCTTCCCACCGACCTCGATGTCCTAACAGCGTACATACAGGAAAAGTTATGTCGCCCCCTCCCCCACCCTCCCCACCACTACCGAAATCTACACCTCACACCGGCAATGCGCTGCATTCATTCGAAGAACGACCGGCAAGAAGGCCCCAGGTCAGGATTCCATCCAGAACATCCTACTCAAGCAGCTGCCGAGGAAAGGAATCTCATTCATAACGAACGTGTTGAACTCCTGCTTCAGGCTGCACTATTTCCCCTAGAACTGGAAGCACGCTGTAGTGGTCCACCTTCTGAAACCAGCGAAAAGCGGTTATGAGCCATCTCATTACCGCCCCATCAGTCTGCTGACTCAACTCTCGAAGCTGTTCGAGAGAATCATCCAAGTACATCTCTCAGGGCACTGCGAGTCACAACAAGTCATCCCACCAGAGCAGACTGGTTTCAGCACAGGCTTAAGTGCGAACAACAACCTGGTGAGATTGCAACACCACGTCGCATCGAACGTCCGGAGCAACAGAGCTACCGCTATGATTGCACTGGACTGTTCGAAAGCTTTCGACTCTGTCGACCACTACATTCTACTCCAACGTCTGAGGGAATATGAATTCTCGGATCAGCTGCAGAACCTGATGAGATCTTACAGGCAGAACTTTTTCGGTTCGTATAGGCACTACGTCTACGACCCGAAGAAATTACACTGCCGGTGTCCCCCAAGGATCGGTGCTAGGCCCCCTGCTGTTCAACATTTACACCGCCCACATCGTAGGAGCCTCGTACCCCAACTGCGAGGTATCGGCGTATGCAGACGATATTGGTGTTTACAGCACTAGCATGAATCCCCTGAGCCCTGAAATTCGCTGAGAGCGCCAGTCAACAGATCGCCGAGAAACTCGATGCCGTCCACATTAAAGTCAACCCGGCCAAGACGCAAGGAATTATATTCAGCTATAAATCCGGAAGAAATAAGCTCCCGAAATCCTTCGTCTTAGACGGCAAAGAGTGCCATGTAAGCAACAAGCTATGCTACCTTGGAATTACCCTCGGTAGACACTTGTCGTTCACAACACATCTCGGCAAGAAGTTAAAGAGTGTTAGGAAAAAGTTCTACAGCATAGGACACCTACTTCACAGCCCGGCTTTATCGGTACGCCTCAAGCTGCTGATATACCAGAGCGTCCTAAGACCTGCTTTGATGTATGGGACCCCTCTCTTCAAGTATCTGACTCCTAACACTCTTAAAACGCTCCAGCAATTTCAGAACAGAGTTCTCCGCACCTCCCTCAAACATACCCCGTTCGACCAAATGAAGGCAGACGAGATGCATAAAAAATTTGAAGTGCTCACCATTCAAGATTTCATCAAGAGAAGACACATCAAATTTTTCAACTCACTCCAACACAGCCACAACCCACTATTCTCCGACCTTCAACCACCACCAATGCCCGTCAGATGAAAGCACTGCTGGACCGCCGAAGCCTGGAGACAGATGGACGTGATCGAACCCTAGCCCCCTGACGGAGACTGAAGATCTACACCCAGCCGAGAGATCGAGGCCGATCTCCGAAGCTACAAGACCCCATCTACCTGTTTAAGCAGGGTCGACCTTCCGGCCGAGGCCGACTTATTTCAGGCCCCTACCGGGGCTGGGCAGGCTTGACCTGGCCGACTACAAACCCTTGCCTAGGTACCCCTAGGCTCCACCCTCGGTAGACTCTCACTACCTTCCTGATTCCACCCGCCTCCTTTAGGCATACCCCACCCTATATCCTTCTCATACATCCTTCAAATGGGGGACTCGAACTAATAATTATGAAATAATAACATAGATTAAAATATGCAATTTGTGTTTGGGTTTCCCCAATTATTATAACAAAAAGTTATTAAAAGCAGCATTAACATGGCATTCGTGTGTTATTTAACCAGTATCTTTAACAATAGCGTTCGTTGGATTCTCCACGATTATTGACAAAAAACAATAAAGATCTTAAATATCATAAAGTGGGGTAAAAATACAGAATTACTCCTGAAAAGTGAAAATATTCCCCACAGAACAGAGAAATCAGGACACAGAAAGCGGAATGAGAACCGCAAACAACATGCATTGCTCCGAGGAGGAATTGGTATGCTCCGGGTGCTCTATTGGCTCTGAGAGTTACGGGGTGCCCTGATTTTGTGCCTTGGAACTGGTAGGGAATCACAGAGAGGGAAATACTAGAAGGTAATACTGTTTCAATAGAATTCAAATTTAAAGTGATAATCCACAACACTAAAGTCAATAATATAAATCGAACTTTTGATGACATTACAGTCGATTTCAAAAAAAGAAATAAAACAATTATTTCATTTGTAGTATTTTATGTTTTCGGACCAAAGCTTAGTCATTAAACTAATAGATCTGCGTCTACCCACAGTTTATTCTTTATAAACACAAATGTTTTCAATGGTTTTAACCATCCTACTCAGGTGCATGAAAAGCATAACTACAAATTAATTATCATTTTTCAAAAACAGGATTACAATTTACAACTAGAAAGGTCATATAAAATAAATAAATTAAAGGTTAAAATAAATATAGCTTAATATAGCATCTTCGAATGACACGAAACGTATTTCACAACTTTTAACACGTATGGTTCGCCATGAATTTACACTTGAGATTTTTCCTTCAAATCTAGTTAGTAATGCACAGCGAAGCACCTATGTCGGCAGCCTGCTTAATCGATGGTTGTTGATTATTTGAAGTGTACTTACTTTGTTAGGGAAATTTATGAAATTCTCAGAAGCTGATGTACTTTACATTTACTATGTACTTCAGATTGTAGCTCAAAAATATTATATATCTGCGTAAAAAATGTAGCTGTAGTAAATATAATAAGCAGACAGCGAAATTTTGCAAATAGATACCGTAGAATCTATATCTTGTCAAAATCTAAATAAAATTAATAAAGGGGTTATGAAAAAAATGGGGGGTATTTATCTACCCCCCTAGTGTTTAGCATCATAACTTCGCCTCTGCTCCCACATCGATGGGTACAGAGTCAACGGGAAACTTAGGTAAGTCAGTTTTAGTCAACGATTCGTTTGGAGGGGGAGCTCTATCATCCTCAAATTGGATTAAATAAATGTATTAAAAACGTTAATCAGTTATATCACTTTATAACCTGTATCAAAAGTAGCATATCTACAAAAAAAATCGAAGAATCAGAAGAAATTTTAGTTTCTAAATGTTATCAATACATGTCAAAATAAAGGTATTTAAAAAAAAAAAGTTATTTTTTTTATATGAATTCCAATTCAAAACAACAGTGCATCATTAAAAAATGCGTGTAATCGACTATGTACTAATCATTATGGTAGATAGACTATGATCTTGTAAGCAACTCGGATAACTTTAAATAACGATCAATCGGTCGGGAATGTTTGGTTATTTACGAATACATTTGAAGGAAGATTTCCCAGCATAGCGAATTGTTAACGAAAACCTGAGATAGTCTTTAGGCTGGGATAGGACCTTTTAGGAAGCAACGAAAGGATGAAATGGCACTATTTTCCCATTTCTACCGCTGTCTTTATCCGGGGACTGACTAGTACTACGGTAAATATACTTGTCAGAACATAATAGTGAACTACAACTGAAAAACTTTGTTAGTGAATGAATGCATGACCGATCCACTTTTATGGTTTACTTGCTGGTTTTCTACCTAATCTCGTAGATCTTGACGTGTGGGACTAGTAAGTACAAGGGCCTGTACAGTCGATAAATTTCCTCGACTAAACGGTCTAGGTTATTAGTTGTATATCAAGATCAGCTCTAAGGTCTAAGGCCCTTTTAATGCTAATCGAGTTAGGGTCAATGTAGTCCAAATGGATAATGGCTACTTTGTTGATGTAAATAAACAAGTTGGATCGGCCATAAATGATGATAACGAGCACCCTGTGCAATAAGGATGAATATCCTCATGTTCTGCCTGCTGTGATCCGTTCTAACCAGTCCCCGGACTTAATGCTGACTTGCCCCTGCGACGCCTATCTCGCCACACGGTATGTTTACTGTTAGGGCTCCAATGTTTGCCTTCAAACGACAGTAGCTACCGGCTTTAGAGTCGGTCTTTCTCTCGGAGGCCGCAATCATCCCCAAGCCCGAAAGGAGGAGTTTTACTTTTAGACAAGTAGCCATCTTTTTCTTCAGTAAGTCACTCTGTTAGGTCAGTTATAAACCATAATAACTCGGAATATATTGATTGTGTGTTGTTCAAAACTAATAATCAAAGTTTTGACTGAATCGAATTATCAAACAATATCGCGAGAAATGCACTTAACAAATTTTTTAACAAGTTTACCAAAATATTTTTCTTGTTCAGCCTAAAATTAGTTTTATTATATTTTAATGACTCTAACCATCAACGAATGAAAATATAAGATTGATCGGATAAAACATAAACGGATGATGATACTTGGAAATACATATAAATATCTTATCTTTACACAACTCCATAACAAACAACTTCTTCAATGTACTGATAATCCACCTAGCTACGTTAAAACATCAGTGAATGTTCAAATCTCAAAATCAAAACACGAGAGTGATTATGTGGGTAAAAACGTGTCTAATATATGAAGTCAAAAGTTAAACAGTTCAGTATAAAGAAATACAAGTCAACTATGTCTGATACATAAAATATTTCATGGTTTCGTTAAGGCTGCAAACACAATTTGAATGACTTTTTGTAATTCTTAAGTCCTAGCACATAATACATACTTACATGAGTATCATCATGGCATCAAATGGAAATCCAAAGCAATATATCATACCTGCAAAAAAAAAAAAAAAGTCAGGTACAATAAAAGTAGCGATCTTAACGTTAATGATAATTATTGACTTTTGGTAATTTTAGTACAAAAAGACAAACTACAATATATATATATTTTATTAATCAGCACATTGAGATACAAAATATGATATCGTACTGCTGTAGAAATGTTTTTAATAAGAAATTAATTATGTGCGCTGTTATGTTTTATGGAGTTGGCAGTATTTTACAAACCTTCGCAACATTCATGTCGCTAAGTTGAACATGATACTCACAATGGTGAAAACGTAATGGTTTTAGAATTTGAAAAAAAATCGCCACTGAAAGTCTAAAAAAGATGGACTTTCTTCACGATGATTCGCTAGTATATTCTCTCCATCCATAGATATTTAAATTTATTTTATTGAGCAAAGCCTAATTTTCCTCCTTTAAAACTTTTGTCAAACTCAAGCACAAGTAATATCCCAAGTTTTATATGAATTATTCCCTGCAGGGAAGCAGTATTGGCCAAAGGGGACCTGCAATGCGCTCTATGCCATCATAATATGAAAATATCTTTTTAAATATTCATACTGATTTATGACGTCCTTTCCCCTCTACGAAATGCAAGCATTTGTCAGTATGTTGTGTTAGCAGTAGCAGATAACAGTCTATGTATGTAAGGATATCTTATCTCTTATATTTACAGAACACCATAACAAACAACTTCTTTAATGTACTGATAATCCACCTAGAAGGCAGTGAAACAATGAAGCAATTGGCAGTTTTTTTTTCATAAATATTTAATATTTTTGTATATTATTTACAAGTGTGACGAGAGTATCGAAAACCTTGGCCTCATGCACCAATTAAACATTTATTCTTAGTAAAAAGGCTTAATGCAGCCAACTGTTATTTTTAATAATGGTGGTTTATAAAATGCTTAACTTAAAAAATATATCATGATATTGACAGACAGAGGGTATCAGGCAAGCTATTGATATGAAACTGTTCAAACAGTATTTTATATTTTAAATCGAAGGAAAAATAATTATAGAGAATTGAAATCCATTGTGATATTTCCTGAACTTTATGTTAAGCTGAATAAACTGTTTTGTGTCTGGAAGGTATTCTGCTATGCTTAGAATAAATAACGCAAAATCGGTTATTGGCAACCCATAAATATTATCATATGAATTATTCAAATAATTATTATTTGAATTATATTATTATTATAGTTTATTATATTATATGAATTATGGGTTAATACGTCTTATTTATTTAGATATTAGAGAGACAATATTTGTCAGGCATACCCTTTATCTTTATGTACTGACATTAAACTTAATGAAGCATTATAACTGACAGTTTAAGACCCGAAATTAAGCAAAGGTTCCCTTCATGCCACACACGTGCCGATCTGAACGTGCCACACGCGGGCCGATCTGAACATGCCACTGCCAGATCTTTAATTCCCGCCTCCCTGGCCATCCAAATCAAGCTAACGCTCTATCCTACCCGCTCTACCCCGGCAGTTTGTTTATAGTGAGCTCTGTGGGGATTCCTAAAGTGGAAAGTTAAGTAGTTTTGATTCCCCCTTCCAAAAAAAAGTAAATGGTTTAGTTTCTATATTCCAATAATACATGCATGTCCACAGAGTATGACTTTGTGATCCATGCCCCTCAACCAAACCATTTAAAACCTGGAGTGTGAATTCATGGTGATCTCTTGTGTTAAATGTTGTAAAATCTGTTTCGTGCCATTCAACGATTCCTGTCACGAGGCTAAAGGCATTATTTTCAAGTCACGCAAACTATTCATTTAGCTAATTTATGATTTTATTGCCAAATAACACATCGCTATGTACGAAGAAAGATAAAAACAAAACTATACCCTATAAATATAACATATACCCTGTAAATTTTCTAACCAATTTTAACATGAATATCTATTCCTGTTATCTGTATTTGTTAGTTCATGCCACTAAACTTTATCCATACGAAAAGAAACAATGTTGTCACTTGACTGATTTATGTAGCAACTTAGTTTAATTAAACAACCACAGTTATTGTATTAACAGCCAGTAAAGCGATTTTCACCCACATAATTTCAGATTGATTTGTTCACGATTGGAAATAAAACTTTCACGAAGAACTGTTTCTATTGATCTTTAGAAGCAGTCTTGAAATACAAACGATTTCTCTGGAAGTTTGTTGAAAGATATTCAACAGAGATGCACTTAGATTGCCTGCTTTAACTTGTAACTACGTTAGCATATAGGAGCTGGGCTGAAAAGACGGAAATGGACTGGGATTTACAAGAGACTAGACAAATGGTCCAAAATAACTTTATCTATTGGGGTTTCTTTGAATTTCTGTTGGCTTGATGAATCAGGGGAAAGCCACAACTTTAAATTTTAAATAGCTTCTAAGCTTCGAATTAACAAATGTTAAAAGTTAGCGAACACAGAGTGAATTGGTTCACTTTGTAATTCTTTTTTCGCGTTATTCTTGTTATTATGTCTCAGCGACAACATAAAGTATATATATAAAGGTGTTATGGAGTGTATCTTTCAAACTTCAGATCATCTATAAAACTTCCTGCTATCGTACATTAACACCACATAGACAAACATTTGACCTAGTACCATTATCCTAAAGATGGTAAAGATTTTTAAACCTTTTTTGTCCTTTGAAATTCAAATATCTACTCTATAACAGAATAATGTAATGAAATCGGCCCTAACAATTGTTGGCGCCTAGAGCATTAATTTTTGGCTGATTTTGAAATTATTTTTTACCTGATGTACTTAGAAAGGAGGACGACCACCTCTCTTACGATTCCTTTTTGTTTCCGCTTATACTGCCCCTTACCCCAGCAGTAAGGGGAAAGCACATAAGAGAAATAGAGGTCAGTAAAAGCGGATACAGGGAGGACTGGCGATAAATTGGACTACAGTTTTATCTGGTGCCTTATGTGTCTTCCGGATCTGGAGTGGGTGGGATGTCGGAGCGATTTCCCAAAGGAAATAAATAAAAGAAAACAAAACAAGATGAAAAGACTAAAGGATACTGAACCCAGGAATTTCCAGCCCAAATAAAAACAAAAAATCAAATGAAGAAGAGCAAAGTGTTTTGTTTTTTTCGAAGGAGAATGATTTAGATGGACCTTTTCATATTTATATTAAGTAATTTACTTTAACCGAAGAGTTTTATTTAATCCTTCACAACATAACATTGTATTCAATTATTCAGCAACTAAAATATTTTTAAAATGACAGTGTTTTTGTCTTTCCACTACTGATATTTTTTAAATCTAATTTAAATAAAATATTATGAATTTTTAAATACACATTGTTTAGGTCTCAGTCATGTTGTCAGTCATATCTATATTCAGATAGCAAAATGTTTTGGATCACTTTTCCTAACAAAGATTAAGTTATAATAAGTAAGTATAAAGCACTATTTTTCTACGCTAGGTGACGCTCCCGCTGCGTAGCTCATTTTAAGTTAATGTTACTTCAGACATCACCAAAGCAAGATGCAAGGTTTGACTTTATTTTGTATTTTAGAGTGGTTTTCAGATAGCAGACGCGTCTAATCCTCCTTTTAATACTCACGTCCTTGCTTCCTAAACACCCTCATCATTGGATAGAATGATTAAGACAGGTAGACGGTAGATCCTCAGATGCTAAGGTAAGGGAATTAATTTTATATTGTCTAAATTGTTTATTGTTTTATTGTTTAGTTTGATATTGCTAAATTACTAGCGCACATAGACACATAAACGAAATATATCATCATATTCGTAAATAGAGCCTCTTCTTTCGAACTAGATAAAAAAACGACAACATACAAAACGAAATAAAAATAGATTTATAAACAATAGCTGAGTGACTTCTGTTTTTAATAAAAAAATAATGTTTATTAAAAACAGCGGTTCTATACTTTATAGTGTTACTACATCATCCTGTAACGATAGTTACGATTATAAAACAATAAAAAAAGTAGACACCCTCCAGTATTTGAATTGATTTCATCTCCACAAACGTTTAGAATAAATAACAGCCCGTATGAAACATATGAGGAAATAAAAGTGTAAATTGAATACTTGGAATTGGTACTTAAAAACAAAATTTTAAATTACTAGGGTGTGTTTCCATGTCTTGCGTTTATTTCGGCTTCCATATTTGATAGGACATTGAGCTAATGAGGTTTTAAATAAATTCCTGAGGAATATTTTCGTATTCATCTTTTAAGGCAAACTTTAGGACCGCAAGGAGTTAACTCCTAAAACGGATCTGGTAAAGTTGAGCATCTCTTTATTCGTTTTGACAAGTCACTCCATAGATGTTTAATAGTGTTTAGATCTGGACTACATGTTAGCCACTCTAAACATGAGGTTGAAGTGTTTTCAAGGTTTCAGGATAAGGTATTATCGTGCATAAACAAAAATTCAAGGTGATCGCAGACAAAACCGTGATTCATCAGTGATGGGGAGAGTGACACCAGAAGAAAACAAAATCGAAAGGTGTAATTCTCCAACCCCGTGTCAATTATGCCGGTCTTTTGTGATCATGAAAAAAGGTAACGAGATATCAATTGCGGGGGGTTTAAACAAACCACGGAAACATTAATGCAGGGAAAGGAAAGGAAAAAAAATAAAGAAGAACGAAATTACAATAAGCCCGATAAGGGCACCTTTACAGAGCGGGGTGCAAGTACTTTGGAAAGACAGATTTAGCTTACTGACATTTATTAGCTGAAAAGAAACAAATAGCATTTGATTCAAAAAAAAAAAAAATACTTAAATTTTACTAAACTATTTGATAGAAAAATAATTAAACTATTCGATACAAAAAATTAAACTACTTGATAGAAAAAACAATTAAACTAATCGATAGAAAAAAATAATCAAACTATTTAATACAAAAAAAAAAAAATACTTAAACTATTGGACAGAAAAAATACTTAAATTTTACTAAACTTGAAACTTGTAAACCAGAGTTTTATTAACTTCAAGTTTGCTGATCGAAGAATGAGAACGAAATAAATACATCACTGTCCGTGTTTATCTATACGTATGAATAGTTTGGTGTTATTTGGTGTAAACTGATGAACGACGTAAACAAACAACATAAACCCTCGGTCCGTGAAAGTTACGTCCATCGAGGTTACCTGTCGTAGCTAGATAGTGGATTAGTCAATCAGCGGTGAAGTTCCAGGTGGATGGAATCGGTGAGTCGATGATCGATATGCCCATATCCATACTTGTTCCAAGTCCAATTTTCAACCAGAGGTGCTCCCCATAAACCATAGGTCGATAAGGCGGCAATAAGTCAACAACAGGGCGAGAAGGCGGTGAGATGAGGGGGGGCACTCTGGTGGGTGTTGGCCAACTCAGGACTGGATCCACACTGACTGCGAGCGACTTATCCCGATGCTCCGTCCTTTTAATCCTCTACAAAGGATGTAGTCTTACGGGGCCTCGGAGGCGTCCCGTACCGTTATTTGTTTTGTTTACTCTCCAACATATTTCACTTAAAACAAAATCAATACACTCACATTCGAAACACAAAGATATTCTTAGAACATTTATAATATTATCAATAATTATTATTCTTTATATAAACTAAACAAATACAAAAAAAAAAAAAAAAAATATATTTATCTCTAATTTACACTTTTTTATAATAAATTTTACGAGGGTACTTTGTTAGATAATTACTTGTCAGCGCAAGACCCCTTATTCGGGCTTAAACAATGAATGATATTTTTTTTTTTTTCCAATAAACAAAATAAACGAATTACAGGCGTAAACATACCGCCCACCAAATTTTATCCAAAATTTACATATGGGACAAGTTGGGGTACATGGATGTCAAAGGACATGGGAAAAGAAGGATTTGTAAGGAAGGGTGGCTCCTTTAGTCGCCTTTTACGACAAGCAGGAAACACTGATGGCCTATTCGTATACTGGGACCAACACGGTGATTCCCATTACTTAGGGATTAAGAAGTAATGGGAGGATTTTGCGGCTCATCTTGAGGAAAAAGGGGTGCTAATCGGGTAACAGTTCGGACATATTCCCCAGCAGAAGTTTTAATTTTCACCACTCGCACAATACCATCTTTACCTGGATAGGACTCCAGAATACGGCCCACGGGCCAAGACAGGGGAGGTGAATTAGGTTCTTTTAAAAGGACCATAGTTCCAGGAACCACATTTTTACTGTTAACCGTCCATTTGATCCGGTTTTGTAATCCCGCAATATAGTCCAGCCTCCATCTTTTCCACAGATCCCATACACATTTTCTCAGGAAATTCCACCAAGATAAAAGGTGAGGTACTTGGTCAGAAAAATCGGGCTCGGGTTCCGACACCAAAGGTTCCCCTATGAGAAAGTGCCCTGGTGTTAGAACGTCAAAGTTCTCTGGATCTGATGACGTGGGAATTAACGGTCGGGAATTCAGTACAGCCTCGACTCTCGCGGCGATGGTAGCCATTTCCTCAAATGTTAATGGATGTTCGTTTAAAATGCGGGTTAGATGAAATTTCAGTGATTTAACTCCCGCCTCCCACAATCCACCAAAGTGTGGAGCTGAGGGGGGGTTAAACTTCCAGACTATTCCACGTCTACCCAGATGTTGCTCTATGGTATTTTGATTTTGGTGATGGTTCCACCAACTCTCCCATTCTTTTAACCGGCGGTTGGCACCCACGAAATTTGTACCATTATCTGAAAAGATTTTACTAGGAAGTCCCCGACGAGCGATAAATCGGTCTAGAGTGCCCAAAAATGCTTCCGTTGATAGTTGGGACACGACTTCAATGTGTAGTGCTTTGGTGCCCAGACACACGAACAAACAGTAATAGGCCTTTCCTACAACTGATTTACGTCGGGTAGACTCTTTGATTAAAATGGGTCCCGCAAAATCCACTCCGGTGTTTAGGAATGCCCTGCCCTGTTCAAATCGCGAGATTGGAAGGTTACCCATTAATGGTGAATAGTGAACTCCGCTACTCGAATGCGGTGGCACTTTAAACATTGATGAATTCTAGATCGGATTAGTTTACGGGCTGATAAAATCCAGTAGTGGCGTCTGATCAAGGAATGTAGCAGTTGGGGCCCTGCATGCAAATAAGTCGTGTGCAGATGATCGATGAGTAAATTAACGAAATACGATTTTTGAGGTAGTAATATTGGATGTTTCGATTCAAAAGAAAGTGGTGAGTTATGCAGGCGGCCGCCCACCCTGATGACACCATGGGAATCAATAAATGGGTTTAGCTGTTTTAAAGACACAGAAGTCCATTTATTAGACGATATTTCTGACGACCAGTAATGACGCTGAAGTCCTTTTATTAAAGTAGTGACGGCGTATGATCTTTCTTTTAAACTCATGATTCCAGAGTTGCGTTTTTCCTTCGGCAGCCGGAGGTTGTTCAAAAATCGCAAAACCAGGGTCCAAACTCGCACCATTCTCTCAAAAGATGAACAATTTTGGGCGAATTCCTCTACATACGAGGATTTTCCCAGTGATAGCAAGGTGGTAACCCTTTTGAGTTCAGGCAAGTCAAGATCTATAATGTCGGAATTCCTGAAAGATTTGATAGGCCATTCGTTGATATTTGACTGCAGCCATGTAGGACCTTTCCACCAGGATGATTGTTTGGCAAGCATAAGAGGATCGCAACCACGAGACGCTAAATCAGCGGCATTATCCTTTGACCCCACATGGTACCAGGAGGAAGAAGGCGACTGGCTTAATATTTTTTCTACTCTGTTGGCGACGAAAGTTTGAAGGTTGAGACTTGGGGTTTGAAGCCATGCTAGTACAGTGGAGGAATCGGAAAGAAGAAAGCGGTTTCCAATCGACAGGTCAGAAAGAAATTTGTTCAAGAAATGCAAAACCTCCACTAGTAATAAGGCAGCACATAACTCCAGCCGAGGAATCGACATATATTTCAAAGGCGCTAATCTTGTTTTTGCCATTAAAAGATGGGTTGCAACATTGCCCTTTTTTAATTCCACACGAAGGTAGACGACGGCGGCATATCCATGACTGGAAGCATCGGCGAATCCAATCAACGTAATATGTTGAACTATATCAGGAATGAGGCATCGAGGAATCTGGATGAGTTTTAAATGTGGTAGGCCATTGAAAAATGCTGTCCAGAGTTCAACAATATGTGTCGGGACCGGGTCGTCCCAGTCCACTTTTAACTTCCAGAGTTCCTGTAAAATTAGCTTGGCCTTAAATACGACTGGAGCAATGTAGCCTAAAGGATCGTACATGCGAGCAATACAACTCAGAATACCTCGTTTAGTAGTTGGAAAATCTTTTAGTTGTACTTCATAAGCAAGTATGTCTTGACAGGGGTCCCATTTCATTCCCAAAACTTTTACAACATTGTCTTCCATGTCAGATAAAGGAACAGAGCTTATTAAGTCACTCGACAATACATTTTCCAAAAGCTCTTTTGTATTGCTACCCCACTTTTTTAATTCAAATCCCCCTTTATTGAGTAATGTAATCAATTCCTTTTGTAAGTAAATGGCTTCCTCCAGAGTATCCGCTCCCGTAAGAATGTCATCGATATAAATATTGGTTTTCAAAGTTTGGACAGCTCGAGGGAAAGGATCTCCTTCATCCTGCACCAGCTGAGACAATACTCTAATAGCCAGATATGGGGAGCACGCCAATCCAAAGGGTAAACGTCCAAATTGATACTCTTGTACAGCATCGGTAGTATCAAAACGATAAAAAAAATGAAGAAACGCGCTATCAGCCGGTGATACTAAAAATTGTAAATACATTTGAGTAATGTCCGTTGTGAAGGCGTAGCGGTGAACTCGAAAGCGAAGCAAAACTTCTCGTATGTCATTCTGTAGTTTTGGGCCAGTCATTAAATGATCGTTGAGTGAGCCTGCCGTAGTACGAAAGGAGCCATCAAAGACTACGCGCAATTTCGATGGAGAGTTATTTTTTGTTACTCCGTGATGCGGTAAGAAGCACAACCCAGGCTCCATTCCAGGCTTGGCATAATCCTTTTGTAAGTAGTCCTTAAAGACTTGATCGTAGGAGATCTTAAACTCCTTATTATTAGAAAATTTGCGTTCTAAGGTTTTAAATCGTTGGATTGCCCCAAATTTGGATTTTTCTAGACCTCTAGGATCGTCTTGAAATGGTAGATTTATCACATAGCGGCCCCGATCATCTCTGGAGTGTGTTTCTACGAAGTGTGCTTCACATTTTTCTGCCAAAGGATCAATGTAAGTCGTAGAGGTGATGTCTTCGATTTCCCAAAATTTCGCGATAAGATGAGTTAAATCGTTTACCGCACTTGAGGTGACCAAAAGCGAGGTTCCCTGCTGAGTTTCGAAGGCAGGGATTTTCCCTACCAATACCCACCCAAAAATGGTATTCAGAGCGTAAGGCATGCCGTCGGGGAGTTTTACTGAATCCCCCAGGAAAACGTCACCAAATACATCCGCGCCCAGTAGAAAATCGATGGGTTTTGGCTGGTAAAAATCGGGATCAGCAAGATTGTAACCCTGGAGGTATCTATGTATGTCCGGTGTAATTCGACTGGAGGGCATATTCGAGCAAATTTGGTCAATGACAACAGCTGAAGTACTTATCTGTGGTGCATCTCTACGATTAGGAGCTAGGACACACTGTACAGTGGAATTACTTTTCATGACATCTTGATTTCCAAGTCCCCGCAAACGATGTTGTTCATATCGAAAGGGTAGTGATAACTTACGAGCACAGTCGGTAGTTATAAAGGAACGTTGCGAACCGCAGTCCAATAAAACCCGTAGTGGAATGAATCGTCCGTCATCAGTTTGAGCATGAGCGACGGCAGTGCCTAACAGGATATTGGTTCGTTTAACGGGAGTAGACGACAACAATGCATGTTCAATGACTTGGGGAGTTGATGCTGAAGCAAGCGGTGCGGACGAGGGACGATCTCTTGAGTTTCCCTTGGGTTCATGGAACGAGGATTTTGGTTGAGGCTTTCGAGAAGTCAAAGGAGCCTGGTTTGAAACATGCCCACTTTGGTTGGGATAGTGTAGAAGCGTATGGTGTCTAATGCTGCAGCGACGACAAGAGTTTGCTGAAGGGCACTCACGACAGTTATGTCCCGACGAAAGGCAATTCAAGCAGCGATTTAGAGCTTTAATCTTGAGGTAGCGTTCTCGAGGAGAGAATGTACGAAATTGAGCACAATCGAAAATTCGATGGTTTCCCGAACATATAGGACATTTTTGTGTTGCGTCCTGAGAGGGTCCGACGGTCATTAAAACGTGTCTGGTGGTGGGCATGGGTTTTGAATTCGTATTAGCATTCGGCGTCATCATAGCGTTTGATTGTAACTGTACATGTTGATGTTGGATGAACTCAATCAAATCGGTGAGCCCAGGAAGTTGGGTGGGAGTGGAAAATTTTGCTTCAAATTGTTCCTTAGTTTTTGAGTCCAATCGTCTAAGTCCCAAAATGCACAAAATAAATTCCGCAGGATTGGCCAAATTTAAATTCAAAAATGCTTGAGCATTCTCCAATACTACAGCAGAAAACTGTTCCAAAGAGGATAGGTTGTGCTTTAGGAGTGGTTTAGAATTCAAAATGTTCATAAGATGATGGGTTGCCAAAATTCTTTTGTTATCAAAGCGTTTTGTTAATATTTGCCAAGCTTGGTTGTATCCGGTGGATGAAATTTCTATTGCCGCTACAGCTTGGGCGGCTGTGCCAGTTAAAGAAGACTTCAAATAATGAAATTTATGGACCGCATCCAGATCAGAATTCGCATGAATCAAAGAAGTAAAGGTGTCTTTAAAAGTGGGCCAATTGGTAATACTTCCGTCAAAAGTCGGAACCTTAATAGAAGGTAGTTTTCGGAAAAAGGCTTGTTTTTGGGAGTCGCCAATCGTGGTTTCATGACTTTCAAGAGTTGTATCTTGCGGGGTAGGTAGTCCAAAAGCAATAGTTTCATAATATAACGTATATGTTTTTTCTTTTAAGGTTTGATGAGTGGAGAAGTCTATAGAAAGTTTTTTACTCAACCGCTTTAGTTCCAATATACGGGACATAAATTTTTCAAAACAACTGTCCAGTCGAGAAAGGCGGGCGCGAAACGTCTTCTCCATTGCTAGGTCGGTGAGGGATTTCTTTCCAACTTCGTAAGATTTTTCAATATCCTCAGCAAGATCTTCAACCTCTTCCAGTACTTCATCATAACGAGATGTATCTTTACCTGAATCCGTTTTGGCTGGCATGGTGTAAGGTGTAAGGGAAAACACAAAGAAATGATGGGCAAATTTTTTTTTTTTTTTTTTATAAGCTGAGGTTCGTTTAAACGGTAACAACAACAAAATCCGGCCCGGAGGACCAAAATGATGGGGAGAGTGACACCAGAAGAAAACAAAATCGAAAGGTGTAATTCTCCAACCCCGTGTCAATTATGCCGGTCTTTTGTGATCATGAAAAAAGGTAACGAGATATCAATTGCGGGGGGTTTAAACAAACCACGGAAACATTAATGCAGGGAAAGGAAAGGAAAAAAAATAAAGAAGAACGAAATTACAATAAGCCCGATAAGGGCACCTTTACAGAGCGGGGTGCAAGTACTTTGGAAAGACAGATTTAGCTTACTGACATTTATTAGCTGAAAAGAAACAAATAGCATTTGATTCAAAAAAAAAAAAAAATACTTAAATTTTACTAAACTATTTGATAGAAAAATAATTAAACTATTCGATACAAAAAATTAAACTACTTGATAGAAAAAACAATTAAACTAATCGATAGAAAAAAATAATCAAACTATTTAATACAAACAAAAAAAAATACTTAAACTATTGGACAGAAAAAATACTTAAATTTTACTAAACTTGAAACTTGTAAACCAGAGTTTTATTAACTTCAAGTTTGCTGATCGAAGAATGAGAACGAAATAAATACATCACTGTCCGTGTTTATCTATACGTATGAATAGTTTGGTGTTATTTGGTGTAAACTGATGAACGACGTAAACAAACAACATAAACCCTCGGTCCGTGAAAGCTACGTCCATCGAGGTTACCTGTCGTAGCTAGATAGTGGATTAGTCAATCAGCTGTGAAGTTCCAGGTGGATGGAATCGGTGAGTCGATGATCGATATGCCCATATCCATACTTGTTCCAAGTCCAATTTTCAACCAGAGGTGCTCCCCATAAACCATAGGTCGATAAGGCGGCAATAAGTCAACAACAGGGCGAGAAGGCGGTGAGATGAGGGGGGGCACTCTGGTGGGTGTTGGCCAACTCAGGACTGGATCCACACTGACTGCGAGCGACTTATCCCGATGCTCCGTCCTTTTAATCCTCTACAAAGGATGTAGTCTTACGGGGCCTCGGAGGCGTCCCGTACCGTTATTTGTTTTGTTTACTCTCCAACATATTTCACTTAAAACAAAATCAATACACTCACATTCGAAACACAAAGATATTCTTAGAACATTTATAATATTATCAATAATTATTATTCTTTATATAAACTAAACAAATACAAAAAAAAAAAAAAAAAAATATATTTATCTCTAATTTACACTTTTTTATAATAAATTTTACGAGGGTACTTTGTTAGATAATTACTTGTCAGCGCAAGACCCCTTATTCGGGCTTAAACAATGAATGATATTTTTTTTTTTTTCCAATAAACAAAATAAACGAATTACAGGCGTAAACAATCAGAAAAGGGAACTTTTCCCCAACCCTCCCCGGGCCAGTTAATGTGTTGTCTGGTGAAATTTAATCGAGATGTCTTATCCTTTGGTTGAAATCCTGGCCTTTGGGCAGGCCTTCATCGCTCTTAAACTTGCCTCAGAAAGTCTTCCCCTTGCTGTACGCAAATTAACATTCACTCCTCTTACCGGATCCAGTAGTAGACGCCTTGCCCCTAGCAGTAGAAATTACGTAAAATATTTAAGACTGAAAAACGATTATCCCTCTGAGTAGACGTCACTTGTCTTCGTTCAGAGCCACGTCTTCTTGAGTATTATCCTATTTCCTGCTAACGATAGAACGTCCTAACAGTAGTTCTTGGGCTGTTTAATACTCATATATTTATAGAAACATATACTTGGCTTCTTCTATCTTCCAACAACGAAATTATTTAAAACAATTTTTAAAGTCAAAATGAATAAAATTGAAACTGAACTGATCAAATGAGAGTAAATAAAAAATATAATTGTGAATTCAAAAGGTTACCGATCAAAGTTAACATTAACAAACAGTAGTAATGCCTTGTTGATGTTATTGTTGATATGTTTATAATGATTATTTTCCTACCTGTTTCAATATTCTTCATCATTTCTTTGAACTTTCACAAAACATTTAACAACAACACACGCTAAAAATATTTAGTTTTTGCAGTAACGAATGTTTAAATACATTTTTTTGTAGGAGGCCACTTGTTTGCCTCTCAGTGTATTATAATCTGTACAAAATTTTAAAAATAAATGGGAATTAAAAAAAGTTAAAAGAGAAATAATAAATAGATATTATGAATATTTGCCGTCATTAAAAGCTAAAGATGACGAGTACGAGTTCTAGTGCTCAAAGGAACATTTATTTGATCCAACATGAACTTTTAGACAGTTGGGGGAAAAAATGACTATGGGGTAGAGCAGGGGTAACGAGAGCCCACCGTGATTTAGTGGCAAACTTCTAATTGAAAAAGTTCATTTTCGAAGAGAACTGTAACTCTACCTTGCAAAAAAAGAAATATAAAATGATGCAGAAACAGAGTTATTCTGCATGTAGGAGCAAATTGCGTAATATAAAACTAACCTCGTTAATATAAAAAAATTATAAAATAAATGTTTAAATTATATCTCGTATTTTAAGCCTGATGAAAAACTTTTCCGAACATGCACTACTTTTATTCAGGTAGGTGCCGTTCTCGAAACATGATGATTATTTTTTAGTAATACCATAACTAACACAATATCAGGACGTTATTAAAAATTTATTAGAGGTTGGTTCCAAGCTATTTATGATTGGAAGTTTTAGTCTATCCCCAGGGTTAAATTAATTTTAAAAAATATCTTATTAAACCCACACATACATAGCCGCTGACACTCATTGCAGGAGGGTAAAACCTGGACAGAACTTGCCATCATCACAAAATCACTTTCGCCTTAAATCTCCAACGAGAATTGGAACTGATCTTGCTAAGGGATATGGATGGTTGGATCATTTATATATATATGACTTAACTTCCGGCTAACGCTTACACTAAAATGGTTTGGTTGGTGTAATAAGAATGCAGATCAGAACTTAACTAACTGGTTTATTTCTCCTCCTCTCCTATATATACATTATGAGTGAGGGCTAGCCCCACTCTTAGTTGTTGTTTACAATAACAATCTGTCTATACCTCTAATAGTGGGGTTAACTTATATAGATAATAGAAACACTGTTTTGAATAACTGAGATAACGATTTAATGAATTATAACCAGTAGGCGGGCACCCTCGACACAGTCTAAACAGTGGCCACACCATATATATATATATGGACGTGGCAGACTGGACCAATCAGCAGATCCGTTGCATGTATATGCTACAAGCGCGTCACGTCGCGGGCAGCACCCTGAGTTAGACGGTCTGTTGCAAGGTTCAGTGCCTTCATTCTAGTGTGGTCACTGGTAGTGTTTAGACTGTTTCGAGGGAGCCCGCCCTCTTGCTATCCTACTTTACTGGTTTTAATTCATTAAACAGTTATCTCAGTTCTTCAAAACAGTGTTTCTACTGTGAATTCCGACGCGGCTATTCCTGATACCGCATCTCCCAGATATTTATATCACAGGTAGATAGTCAAATCCGTCATTTGCTGAAATGCCTTGTCATTCATTTAAATTTAAAATAATCTTATATATGATATGACTAGTTACTTTATTAAGTGCCTAGGGATTGAATCAAGAGTCCAGACGCTTTATTAGGTTTTAAAAGGGCACTAGACAGTGAGTCAAAAATGAAATATACAAATCAATTTGACTGCGCGCGTTGAGGTGTAATAGGTTTCACAACAACCCCTTTCAAGGGAACAGACAAAGTATCTGGGATTTTAATGTGCTGCTGGCCTTGGCATGCTTCTTCATTTCAGCCACTTTCCACGGTTTTTTTTAGAATAATAAGATCTAACCCAAGATAAAAACGTTCACGTTGAGAAGTCATTTTGATACTGAAGTAGAATTATCGAGCAAAAACAATAAGCAGACAAAACGTTAATAGATGTGTAAGCCGGTAAGACTTCGTACATGTTTGCTTTAGTTTCCTGGCAAAATGACCGCTAAAACGAAGGTGACGGTCCATTTTAACGCCCAGATATACGAGGCTGTTTTCTGCGTTCCTACAGTGTATGTAGTAGGCAGTGGATGTTTATCCTTTTGGAATGAGAAAATCACGCAGTCAGTCTTCTCCGCGTTTACAGAGATATTGAGTTTCCCCAATTTCTCACTTATCTGGTTACAGGCTATTACGGCCTGTTTAAGAGGTAACTTGGCGCTCATGCTGCTACTGTATACCACGATATCGTTAGCGAAAGCAGCGACTGTCGTGTTTTTGTAACGGGCTCCGACAATTTCAGACGTATACACGTTGAAAAGTACTGGGGATAGCACGGCTCCTTGTGGGACTTCACAGGTCAGTGGCACAGCTTCCGAAAAGCTATCACCCACCCGCACCCGCATCGATATGTCGTTCAGGAAGCTAGCGAGAATTGAATCGAGTTGCTCCGGGCATTCCCGGTCACAGAGCATTTGACACAGTGTCCCGTGGGATATCGAGTCGAATGCTTGAGTGCAGTCTATCGAAATCATAACCGTTGCTATGTCTCTATTTAAATTATGGATTACTTCTGACTGTAGCTTTAAAAGGGGATGTTCTGTGCTCACATTGAAATCCAGTCTGTTCTGGCGGAATGATGTCATTTTCCGCACAGTAATTTTCCCCATTTGCGGTAATAAGCTGATCGAGCGGTAGTAAGTTGGTCTTAACAGTTGTACAAGTTTGCGAGTTGTACTATACCTCTCCTCGGCATTTGTTTGAGCAGCACTGTTTGTATCCCGTCAGGCCTTGGTGTTGGTTTCCCTGACACCGGCCGCCTTGAGCTGCTCCGGTGATACAAACATGTGGTTTAGTAGAGGAGGTGGTTGGTAGTCGCCAGTCCTAGCCGTGATATCCCTATCGTTGTGTTCGGCCAGTTTGTTTGCTTGTTGCTCCGCGGTCAAAAGAGTGTTGCCTTCGTGAAGCCGGACCGCAGATGTTTTGCCTTTGGTAGTCTTCAACAGCTTCCAGAATTTCCTGTGATCGCCGAGAGTGCTACGGATCACGCTCATTCCACTGTGCACTTGACCACTGTCTTCCAGAGTTTCATCAAGCTTCGGATTTGCGTTGTGAGAGAATTCACTACTACCTTCGCTTGACGATCTCTGGTCCTGTACCATTTGTACTTCTAATTATTGCGCAAGGCAATAAGTTTCCGAATATGGTCTGGAGGTGGTCATAGGGTCGGTGGCATAGGGCTGTACTTTGGAATAACAGTGACCGTGGCGTCAATTAACACATCAGCAATGAAAGACAGTTGACGATCTACTTCCTTTTTTGTGAGGAGAACTGGCACCGTATGCAGATTGTGGTCTGCGACCGATGCAGATCCCAGTCGGCACGACCGTAGTCGTATCTCGTGGGGGTCACAACTTTACCAACAACCATCCACCGCATACAGTACTGGCCTGTGGTCAGACGTAATAAAGTAGAGGGCAGAGAAATTAGTAATACGGAGCGGCTGACTGGTCACTAGTAATTTTATAGTCGAGGTGGCTTGAGGGTTGCCTCTATGACAAAAGATAAAAGTCTGGGGGTGTACGACAGTAATATGGCTTTTTCACGAGGAGTCTTCCAGCCTTGTTACTTGTGGTGTCATGCCATAACGTATGCTTAGCATTTAGGTCACCTACCACCCAGTGGTTAGACTTTTGTGCACATGCGCGTAGCAGGGCTGTGTGTTCAAGGAGAGACGCGTATGGTCTCATACACAAGGCGGTAATGTAAATTGGTTTCCCCAAATTTACCTTTACCGTAAGGTGGAGGAGCCACTTCCTTCCAAGTGATACTATGTCGTACGGCCACGAGAACGCCACCGTAATTGATGAATCTCTCTATGGCTGTAGCGTATCCTTAAAATGGATGGCTTGGGTGGAAACCCTTGTGTCTGTTAGTACTACGATGTCGGGTTGGTAGAGTGCTATTTACACTTCTACATCGTCTTTCTTAGCCACTAGTCCATCTGTATTAAAGTTAAGAATATGCTGAATCACCATGTTGGCCATGAAGACAGCAAACATCTGGCTGCAAAGGTCGACGAGGGCGTTTACCCATCTTGGTCCGCAGTCAAGATCACGTCGCTGGTCGAGGGTCAAGAACGTCAGGCGAGAGTCCATGCGGGGGTCTACGGGCCTCGTCTATGGTTCGGCCGTGGAACCCCGGTCCTGGTGGTTTCTGGAGTACGGTCCGGTCTGGGGTAGAGTGGGCGGTCCCAGGCATAGGTGGTGGGTGGGGGTACAGGTCTTGGTGGTCCTTGCTTTCTCCTCTTCGGTTGTTGCTGCTAGTGTTACCAAGTGTTCGGCCTAGGTCGGGCCATTAGCCCTTCCTTTTCCGACAGCCTCGGCATCAGGCTGGGTGCGGCTCTCCACAGTTGCAGCACTTTAGGGGGGTGGCTTACGTCCTTGGGCATTGGCTTGGTTCGTGAGGCCTCCACACCTCACACATTGGGATTTTCTGCCGCAGTGCTTTTGAGTATGCTCGAACTCCTGAGATACCATCCTTATCAGGACATAATTTATGGCCCTAATCTTCTTCAGTGTGTTTAAAAATTATTTGGTTGGGCTATAACTAGCACTGGGGAGATTTCTTTCTTCTGTCCCGTGGGGTCTGTATTTCTTAGTAGCCGAACATCGACGACTTCTGGCACTGCATTTAATACGATGGCGGCAATTATATTGATGTCCTCCTGGACACCGAGATAATGAGTTTTTTATTACTGGGGCCACCACGTGAAGGAATGAAACACCTTTTCATTCGCCTGGAGTAGCTGTATTATAGTCGCTCGTTCCTCCTCGAGCTCGGAGTATATAGTTACGCCCTCCTTTACCTTCCTGGTGGCGAATACTGTAATGTCTGCTCCTCAGAGCAGCTGGGCGAGAGTAGTATTTGTCTCTCCAGAGACAACTATTGGTGGTACTTCTTCACCACTGGCGCTGTAGGTTGTTGGTGACTCGCTAGCGAGCACCTAGGATTTATTTCCTACCGGGGTAGGATTCTTTTTGGCCAGTCTCTTGGCATTTGTTGGATTTTTTGGAGCAACGAAGAATGGTAAAGGCTCCAAATCTCGGCCTCATATAGGCAGGTCAGGGACCTCTAGTAGGCTTTAGCTGTGTCAGCCCCCCTCTTAACGAACGCCTAAGGTTTTTATTTTTAAAATATGGAAACCTAGGTGGGTGTTTTCTTGGCTTAAGAGGGGAACCTCTATTTATTCGTGGAATACAGCAGTAGACAATATACATATAGGGTTATATATATCTATATATACTAGATATAAATTATGCTAAATGAATTATACTGGTTACAAAAGTTAATGTTACTAACTAGACACAGGGCTATGGAACTAGATATTAAAATTTGGTTGCGATTAATTAAGTCTACGGATTACAAGCATTTTCCATTTTCGTTACAAAATAAAGTTTGTTAACAATCATATGACCCTAGGACGCATCTAAATTTGGGGCAAAAGTTTACTAAAAGCAATACTGTGTACGACACAGAGGAAACAGATCTCAAGTTATAACTGCTTCGTGCCGGTTTATAACCCATGTGTAACCTTCCTCAGTCGGTTTAACTTATGAAGGTGCCTACAATCATTATTAAATTCGAACTTTTATCAGGCTAAGAATAAAGAAACATTTTGGCCGCAATATATTCATTTTATTCAAGAATGGATTAATTCGGCTACAATTCGTGCCCACCTTCATCACCAAGGAAGGAGATTATTTGGTTATTCAAATTTGGGAAGTTATCTCTGATTGTACCTTCACAGAGGGCTGTTAAATAACAGTGTTAGTTTAAATAAACTAATCAAAAGTTAGTTCTAGCACCGCTGTAATACTGACTAATAATATCAGGCTTTACTTGCATTACACCTAATTAATTACTTTCAAACCCCGTAAGAAAAGGCTCTACTTTCAAATAGGTTTGGGGAAATCGTTACATCGTTTCTTGCATTTTTGAACGATCTACGTATATATAACATGAATATGTTACTTTCAAGTAACAATAGTTACCATCTCACTAACAAATACTTAAAGTAGCAAGTAGATTTTTATTATCAAATGCAATTTAATACGAAAAATATACAAATAGAAAATAAAATAATCTGAGAGGAACAAGAAATAAAAAAAACGACGTTAACGGAGCGTAAAATACTCCAGTACATCGGATAAGAGGAAGTCTGCCCTCCTAATCCTCTTGAAGGACTGCTCAAATGTTAACAAGGAGCTTACACGCCGCAAGGTCTTTGCTTGCTCTATGTGACACAGTTACTGAGGTATTCCTCTATATCTATGTAGGAAGGAAATATAATGCCACACGTTAAAATAATATTAATAAAAAATAATCAACAGCTAAATATATAGCCAAAACGGGCTGATGTAAAAATTATATCACGAATCACATCAATGATGGTTGCTGCTGAGGTATTTGTTTGAAAAGTCGGGGAGTTCTGGATTTTAGCAAGCATAAAATGTGATGAAATGTATACTGGCTATTAGCCAAGAAGTTTTTAAAGTTTTTTCCACACTCTTTTCAGTACTTACTCTTACATTTACCTCAAACAGAAAATGCCGAAGTTAAAGAAAAAAGTTGACTGCGAGTTCATTGCTAGATTAGTCCATTTATAAATGATAGGATTAATTCGATAAACTAGTGGATAAATTTGATGAAATCTCTCTTTTTATAGCCTACGTCGATGTCCCCAAAATATTGTCAACTCCGTTAATTAAAGTATACGTTATTTTTGTTACCTGTCATTGACTTCCTTGCTTCTCTTCATCCTCTTCACCAAAAATATCGACCGTGGAGGATAGTATTTATATATTTATACCCGTAAAGCCGGGCATGGCTTCTAATGATCACAATTCACCCACAGCAGGAATATTCTCAATTCAGATAAATACAAATGACCCCACACAAACAGTTTCTACCGATCAATAGCGATTAACAGTTCAAGTTTGTTCAGCTGATCATCATCACAGCCTACGAACAACTGGCCATAGGAGAAATCCACTGAAATTTTAAAAGACTGCCCCATAACTTTTTTTTTATTGTTAAGGTAAAGCATGCTTGAATAAGAAAATGGTTTTAAATGGTTCTTCTTGAGGTGTTTTTAGTTGTCAAATAAAATTTTTTGAGAAGAGCAGAGAGATGAATTAGATTTTCTGAGAGAACATTTTCTTAAGATCTCATATGATATCATCCTCCATGACTCCATTCAGTTCTTTTTGAAAGCCAAACGCTGCCTGACCCCCGCCCTTGTTCCCATATTTGCATATATATTTCCCAGAATTACATATTTGTGAGCCATAGAGGGTAGCACGTCACCAGTCACTTATCTAGGTCCACCCCATCTTTATAGTTGAAACCGCTTACTTGGGATAGTCTGTTAAGGGAGAGAGCAGTGCTCACTTAATCCACAGAAACCTCAGAATTTCCGCCTTACAGTCATTCGTTCACCCAGCAGATAAGAGAAGCAATTATTTTGGCCAATCATACGGTCGTTTATTTTGGACAATCAGGTACTTTTACGCCTCTCTCTCGAGCTCTTTTGGTGTCGGGATCATGAACTAGTCCCCTCTCTTTATACTGACACCGAAGATTTATTCATAAAAATATGGAAAAGTAGGCGGGTGTTTTCTAGTCCATGAATAAAGTCACTGGTGAAGTTGACACAGCAACTTCCGTAAAAAACAATGAAGATATAACACATACCCCAAGCTTGTTACCCTGGAAATAAACAAATAGGTAAGTATAGGCTTTGGCCAATTTCAGGCCTCTTAGGAGTCAGATTTTCGAAAACCCTTACATCACAGTATAAAAAGAATTAGCACGCAAAAGTTCATCATCCGGGGCCTTGTTCTTCAAATACGATCTGTAAGAAAGTGGCTTTTATACTTATAGCGATACATAAATTCGTACACAGACCCATAATAAATTTTATTTCATTTATATTCTCCTAAAAACTCTAATATTTTGATAGTAGTACGGTTTCTTTTCAAATCCTGACATGCTATATCCCGGGATTACTATTGCAATATATAAAAGCCCGAATGATCCCGCTTGTCAGCCTCGATGTTTCAATCTGAAAGATTGAAAGAAGGTTTTCAATGGAGGTAACACATCAAAAGAGAATTTTATAGCTAGATTTGCTAAAGTTTTCTTTTTTCTTTCGCTTCACTATTCTGAATCAACAGATTACACAGTAACGCTGCCAGTAATTATTTTCTCTATTTCATTTTCTTTTAGTGATCCGTTTTACTCGTATCCATTAAAACATTTAAAAAAAAACCTCTGGCTATTGCTTTCTTTAGTCTCACCATATTTTTTCCTAGTTACAATTTCCGTTTTTATACCGTTTAATTGGATATGAAAACCTCGATCGATATTTCCTCGGCTTACACTGACAAATTGAGGGTTAATTTTTGGAACGTTTCAATTTGAAGTAAGATGTCGTCTCTCACAAACTCCGGTTTAGAATATCTGGACAGCTAAAACCGCCAGAGATGTAACTACACCAAGTACAGCAATTTCATAATTTTTAATTAACCCGTTATAGAGTTAATGAACGCCATACTAAAAAGGTATTTTCGATTAAACTATCCCTGGGAGCACTGGGCTGTTTTGTGACTGCATTAAAAAAATTACTGATACGTGAGTGTGGTAATTTTATTTATCTGTTCACGATGAAAAATACTTGAATTCTCCTAGAAAAATTATTTAAATTGATCAAATTTTTTCTATATCACTATAAATTGTTAAATAATTATTTAAAATTTAACAATATAACTCTCATAGAGATAAGAGCCGGTTAGTTAAGCAGTGTGGTTGATTCTAGTCTATTACCTCTCATCAACATTCATTTCTATCTTCTAGAACAGATTTTATTCAAGTAGCTACACATTAGACATCACGAGGCTGAGTGAACTCCGTACAGACCCAGTCAGGAATTTAGGCGAACTACTTTGCAACGCCGTCAACAGAATAGGATTTAAATAGGGATTTTGAATGTTTTATTCAAGACAAATGCTAGTACAAATTATTTGACCGAGTTATTATTAAAAAATAAAGACTTATTTAAAAAGTGCATCCATTTTCCATCAAATGGTAACAGTCCTATTGAATTGGCCCGCACTTACCCGACAGTACTGATAACTGATAAGCCAATTGTATTGTTGACTCCACGTCCAACCATCAGAATTCAATCTCTCCGATAAGGGATACAATTGATTGCAACATCGCCCTCGTCCACGTTCAGTATGAAAATGAAATAGTGTAATAGCTGAGGTCAAAATAGGAAACTGGGCTTCAACGCTGGTACAGGTTGTGGGTACTGTTTATTTTGAGACCAAATAAATATTCATAGGTGAAAAAGCAATAAGAGACGAAGAAACAGCTCGAATTAAATATTAAATGAGCGAAATCAATTGTTGGTTCCCGAAACTTTGTTGTCAGGAATATATTTTAGCTCCTTTTCCGTTACCGACTTTAATTTTTTCTCAAGCATGGGAAATTAGGAAAAGGACGACAGTTAGTCACAGAAAACTACATTTTTTAACAAGTACTTTAAGTACACCGAGGCACGGAAATATAATTATACATATTCAAACTTATCGCAACGCTTGTAAAGTATAAACAAAAAATACCATGCTGATTTTTTTTTTTGGCTTTATATTTATATTTAACCAATTGATAAAAAATAACAATGCTAGTCATATGTCGAAACATGGTTACCTCGGAACAAACAATCTTGTACTCTTTGACTGCTAACTCATACATGGAACGAGACTTAAAAATATGAAAGCAATAATGCTTAGCAGAGAAACGTGGCCAGAATCAAAACCAGATTTGGAAGATATCTGTTATAAAGATTTCAATATATATGTTGGTCTCAAGATCACAGGCTTAACTGAAGCATAATGTAATAATGTACGGTGGAGGATTTTTCATTAATTAGTCTACTTATTATCTTAACGTTATTTTATTTCATTGTCCATTTATTTTATTTCATAATTAATTGCTTGGTACAAAAAAAGTTGTATACAAAAAAAACTTAAACAATATGTTTTAACGCACTCTTATAACTGCGATATCCAGGCAAATAACTATCTCATAGCAGAGCTACTGCTGGAAAAATTGGAGAAAGGCCAGGAAACTAAATCAATTTTGACTACCTTAAATTTCAGTGATGTATTGAGTAAGTTAATTGATGAAAAGCCGATTTTTATTAATTTCTGATATTATATCTTAACTATCTGCCTAAATAAGAACAGCTTAAGTTTATTATACCTTTAAAAGTTCAGATCAATTGGAGTTTACGATCACTAACTCAAACATACATAAAGACTGACCATTTTGACTAAATAATAAATTACCTACGTAACTTAGTAATACTATTAAGTTATAATCTCTTTGGCATGAGTGGAAAGTGACAATGATTTTCGCTTTTTATCAATCATAAAAAGAAAAGTTCATTAGATTGCCTACTATTTTCAATGCGTCAAAGATAAAGTATATTAATATAGTCCTAACAGTTCGTCGAATCGACAACGGTACTTTCAATCCAGGGAATTCGAACAAAATGACAAATACCCTTCATGCCTAACCTTTACATAGAGAGAAACGTAGGATATTCCGTGGGTTCAGCGTTACTTTAATCAAAGAAGGAAAGTTGATTTTTATAACCTTTAACTTATTACTCTTATTTATACTTCTTAACATAATGCATAAGAGTAGAAACTAACAAAGTTTCATTACGTACATTAATCAACTTGTATCCGAGTTTCGATCAGAGGCGATTGTAATAGCCAGGTCAGGATAACTAACACTGTTTATATTTTATTCTTATCTTTCTGTTCTCGTGCGGTCAGTACATGGACAGGCGCCCACTAAGTGGTCGGTTATTAGTTTTAAATCATCAAGTAATTGCTACGTCGGTTTAATCAGTCAAGATTTAATTCAGTCAGGAGTAGAGGACATAGGAGGCTCCATTATGGTTACCATGAACATGTAAACAAACAACTCGGTTCGATCAAGTGTCAGTACTTTGATAATACCTTGAAGGTATTCGGTGTACTATGATCGCTACAAGTCGGTATCAGACTTTAGCCACCCTTCTCCGGCCAAGATCTGGTCGATATAATCGAGCAACGGCAAAATGAAATCTCTATCTCATGAAGAATCGGACCCAAACAAGTCTTTTTATTCAAAACCTTTTATTTAATAAATACAGACTACACAATAAGAAACCTTTACATAAATGTAGATCGTGCTTATTATATATACTGTAGCATAGCTACATTTTATATGATTTGTGAGGTTTACAAGAATTTTGGTAAGGTAGGCTGATGTACAGAATACAATTGAACATTATTAGCTTAACTCTAAATGTATTTCACATATAAAACTTATATAATCCAGTTATTTAATTGCGCAATTAAAATATAAAATACCTACAAAGCTTTATGAAGCACTTATTCAAAATAAAATAACAGTAATGAAAATATCCATAGCATAAATGTGTGATAGAAATGGAAAACATACACATTGATATAAGATAAGAAAATCACAACATTTTCCTAGCGTTTCATGCACGTTTTTATTTTACAAAAGCCTATTTTATTAGTAACTGTAATGATGTTTATTGTATTGAGTTGCTGTTTATGGTGTGTAGTTGGTGTTCGATAGGCCAGTTGTTTCCAGGTGACTTCGTGTATGTTATTAAGGTATAAAATAACGGACTGTCATAAAGCAGGTGTCACCAAAATAGTTCGCCTAGTACACAATGACACTTTGAGTGTTTATTAGTATAAATCCGCGGAGCTATCCTATGCTATTCACCCTTGGCTCAACTAACAATTACCTATTGCGTTACTGTCCTTTTCGATGAACAACAACTTTAATAAAATTAAAACTACAAAAGTTTCAGAAGTAAAAATGATTTTTTTATAGCATACTTCCCGCCATCGTATCTAACGGAAACATATACAGTGTTGCCGAGGTGTTGTTAAATATACCTTTAAATATTGAGATAGATTGGATCATTTTTATAACAGACACACTATTGTCCCTGCTACCTGTTCGAGTGTAGAACCACTCCTTTAGGATCTACAATCACCAAGCTGCACCTTGGCAACTACACCCTTTGTGCCGACGTGAACCGTTCCTCCTTTCGTTTCGCACCTTCAGTTCCCATGCCAAATCCTTCTGTATCAACAGCCGACACTACCACCACCTTCCTGCAATTTCTCCCCCATTGTCAACGCCAGATCATTGCTTCCCCCTTTTATCCTTGGCTGTTTTGACTGATCTAATTATGCCTGCATCAGCTGTTACTATTGTGCTTTTTGCACCTCTGATTGGGTATTGGGAACTCCTTAGTGTATCCTGGACTAGAGGGTTAGCTTCTTCAGAAGACCTATGATTGGCATGCCATGTCTGCCTTTTCGACGAGGGTATCGTCATTTTAACCCGTATGAAATTTTAATGGTACATTCAAATCACCTCGAAATATTAATCCCCATATTATTATTGTGCACCTATGGGCCATATTCATAATAATATTCTTATACCTCTACCTTTTACTCGAGAGGATATTCTTCACTTTTATAAATACGACCCAATAATAACAATGACCCCCCCCCCGCCACTGTACCTTCAGAACATAATTCTATTTCACAAACTGACTTCATTACATAGGACTAAAGTTGGTAGGAGAATGATATGGGGCGCACTGGGTCGTATTCCTTAAAGTTAATAATATCCTCCCGAGTATGATAGTTATTATCCCTAATCAACTCCAATCTGATTCCCCCACTATTTCCTCGGTTGTAGCCCAGGAAAGCATTTCTATCGTGCACTATCGAGCATTCAAGCAATACCCTTCGTTTTAGTGTTACGTAAATGATCTCCCTAACTCGATTCATCATTGTTCTCATCACACGCTAACGACTCCCAAATTTATTTATCCTTCCCCCCTCCGATCTTTTAGCTGTGTTTACCAAGATCAAATCAGCTTGGATCCTAGGCAAACCTGAAAAAAACTGTGGTTAAATGCAACGAAAACCAAGGCAATTGTCACAGGCTCCATTTTCTCCTCAGATCCTTTGCCGATATTCCCGTTTTAACCCTTAATAACCTTCCAATCACTTTCTACTCTACCTTCCAAAACCTAGGGATTGCTTTTGACTAACCCCTCTCTTGGAATCAACATACCTCTAGAATTTCCCGTCGGTCAATTGGTACCACGAAACTATCATTCGTCATTTGTTCACCCAGCCTACACTTCAACTCCTCGTATCCTCGCTCACTTAGACATGGATGCGTGGTGGTCTTTCGGTGGGACATGAGGACAAATTGGGTCCTCATTATTATTCAGTCCTCAGTATGTGAGATTTGTTTTGGGAATCCACAGCGCTCCCATGTCTCTCAGCTCTACGCAGAGTTGGGGTGGTTCATTCCTTTTTCAAACCATCAACTCGCATCACCCCCCCCCCCTATATATACAATATTTTACAGCACAGTACCTCAGTCTACTCCCGGAACACGAGAGGCCGTCTCTATGACCTTTATTGACCCGCCCACAACACTGCTGTGTACGATTGGTCCTTCCTTGTTCGCTCTACTATCGTCTGCAATTATCTACGTCCTAATACCCACCATGGTTCATCCTGACGAGCATCAAAGCTCTGCTATTCCAACACCTCCTCACCACCCAAAGAGACGCTCTTTCCTTATTAATATCATCGTCTGGGAACGATTCATTCATTATATTATATTTTCTTTTATTTTTGTATTTAATATTTTTATTTAATTGTTTACTATATATAGATAGATCTTGACTGCCAGCTTGTATGTCACTTTTTTTGTTTTCCTCCACTTTAATTTAATGTCATATTGAATTATAGAGAGTTCTGCATATTGCTCCTTTTTTGTGAATGTTTCTTATATGATTCTATGATTTATTTACTAAAAGCACGTAAACAATTTTTATTTTATTTCATAACTATTTTTATCTTTCCTATAGAGTGTTACACTTTATTTTACATTGCTATTATATTTTCATGGTGATGTAATAGTTATTTTCACATAACAGAAATGAATTTGTTATGTGGACATGTATGTTATTCATACGCCCCAATTTATATGGTTCATTGAAAAAATACAATGACAAAAAGTACGAAAAAAAATCGTTTTTGTTTCACTAAGATTTATGAGAACGAAAACGATATCATGCCCCACAACTCAGAGGCATTTTCTTGACGAAATGGTCAAGACAAATCATTTTTCTTAATTAACTCGACGGTTAAAGTATAAAATTCAATTTTTTTTTTTACCCAGAAATTATTAAATTAAATCTTAAAGCTTTTCCAACATAAATTGTGACAAAAAAAATGCAAGCGACCATATTAGATTTTTCTGTCTTGAATAATAAAAAAATTCGACATAACCCCGACTATATTTTCTCCATAATTAAATTACAGTGAGAGAACTGGGCTAACTCGTTCCGGATTTTACTTTATTAAAATTCAGAATATGCGCTCTTTTTTTCTTCTCAGCTAGAAGTAATACATTCCAAATCTTTTTTCTATGGCATAGCTGTACTATCTTTGTTTCATTTTTCGGGCAATATTTTTCATTTACAACTTTAAGTAACACCGCAACCAGCGATTATCCTGTTAATATAACAGAATGCTATGGCAGACATGAAAGCAAAGGACATCCAGTGATTTCTTCCCCATATTATTGAAGCTACATCTGGAGTATACTACTTAAGTCAGATGTGTCCACGTATGGTGGGTCCGTGCAGTTTGTCTTGAAAGTTTCTGTACAACGTTCTGATGCAGCCGTGAACAAAACGAATTTTGAGGTCAGTGTGAAGAATGTGGTTTAGAATTTAAAGTGGTGGAACTGTAGTAAGTCGTGGAGCGTTTGTTTAAAATAAAAGTTTCTTTCAGTAGTTGGTTCGGTTGAAGTTTGGGATTGACGATAGTTTCTGGGGCAAAGGAAGTTTCGAACCGTGGTCCATTAAGTGTTTTATATAGTTTGAACTGGAGATTCGCTGTACGTTCTAAGTATTTAACGGTCGGTTTGGGTTGACCCCTAGACTTCTCACTCATGTCCTGAGCGCCTGTGGCTCTCTGGTCTTCGCCACATAGCGGAACAGTGGGAGCTCCGTGACGTGAGCGTTATAGTTTGTAAGGTTTTAATGAGTTTTTACATCACCTACACACATAAGCAAATTGTACTTTTATCAAGAAAGAACTAAAAAAAATATATATTTTAGAATAAATATATAAAGAAGATTGTAAGGGAGTACATTAAGTGTACACAGGTGGTCTGCAAAGTTTCCGACCTCAACATGAAGATGATAATAAAATAAATAAAAGCTAGTGAAATAAAAGCTCGGAAACTTTTCAGACCACCCTCGTATAAGATTATAGGCGAAATAATAAAATGTCGCCATCGTGATTGATCCTATCTCCTCCCTCAAAACGTTTTGTTTTAATATTTTTGAAAAAAAAAAAAAAATTAATTTTGACAATAATGATTGTGGCGTTAAAATTGAACCTGTCCATCCACGGACTTCACAAATACTTCTTCATTAATACTTTGATTGGTTGATTATTTTGTTTTATTGAACAATGCGGAACTAATAATTACCAAAAAAATTCATTACATGATTTTGAATTTAGAATCGGAACCTTTTCAAAATGAAAATGAACTCACTTGGAAAACCCGCTGAGCAAGCGTTTGCTTTTTTTTTGTCAATTAAACTTTTAATGAGGGATTTTTTTTTTTCGGCTGTTAGTTTAGGGTTTCTCTTAGACCCTACCAACTTCGGCCATTTATTTATTAGCTGCTTCATTAAATGTTAAGTGTTGTTGAGGCAGTATTGAAGACATTTTTCTAAATGTACTTTTGGGTAAATTAAGTTTAAATTTTATATACTTTGGTGTACTCATCTTAACTAATATATATAAAATAATTGTTAATCTTAAAGATAGAGGTTCTACTTTTGTGTTTTCTCTATCTATATGTTCTTCCATCGAGATAGCGGCACGATTGATATGTAACTGAAAATATATATTCAACGACACCTCTCATCACGCTGTACAATTGTTATTAATTTTTATAAAATCTCAAAACCTGTATATAATGTAGCCACGGTACAGGAGATACAAAAATAATTTGTAAATAGATTCGACTGAGAATCTATAGTTGTACATAATTATCCGCCAATTTAAAGGGGCTAGGGTGGAAAAACCTAATTACAATTAATCCCCTATGATTGAACAATTAGTAATTGTTTTATATAAGGTTTTGTTTTCCCTCGAAAATATTTCTGGATATTTTTTCTTTGTACTTTATTTGCACTTTATTTAGTTTAGATATATTTACAGAAATTTAAATATATTCTTAATTCATTAAAAAATTGCATCAGCGAATGAATAATTAACTGATTATAATTAAATTTTTAGGTAGTTCAATATACTCGTTTTGAAGTTTGGAAGTTTTATTGTAATTAGCTAGTATAAAATCTCTAATCTGCATTGCTTTGAATGTCCCTCTGAAAATATCTTCAGTACAAGCTGATTTAGGTAGAGCTAGAAGGATACACAGTGGAAAATTGAAACCACTCTCTTAATTAGCAGACAGATTAGTCTGAAGTCAAAGGCGGTCCGTAGTGCCCAAAGGGAAGGGAAGTCGAAGAGGAAAAAGATAAACAGAACTTTAACGAGACGGCAGTTTTTACAATAGTACTTCTGGATGAAAATATTTTGGATTGAACTTTAAAATAACATACTAAATCCTCATTTGACTATTTGCTTTATATAAATTATTAATCATGACTAATCATTTTTTTAATTATCTATTCCAGCCAATTTATTATATTTATTTGCGTTCCATTTACTGTACCGCTTTGCAACGAGAACATTCGAAGAAAAAGTTGTGATTCGCGGTCGCCGAACCTTTTGTATGGTAGATGATAAAGGGGAGCTGCATCGAAATCGGCAGTGCTTGATTCAAGGGTGGGGATACCAGTCTTCAAGACGCGATTCGATGCTTCCCGCGTACCATGGAATGTTTAAGGACACTACGCTTCATATGGCTCATAGTGGTCCAAAATAACAGGTCTCCGTAAGAAGCTACGGCGATGTGGTTGGGTAAAGAAGTACTCATTGAAATTTTTGGCTTGGGAATTGATCCCATAGCATAAACTGGGGTAATTGTTAATTATTAGTCATGAATAGGACTTCGAACTCTAAGGTCTCGATAATCCGACACATATGTTATTTATAACATTTATGTTATAACATTCACGATAATTATCCATTAGTCACGACTGAATAAAGGAAATATTCTCTTCCATATGAAGAGCTAGTACAAGGCAGAGTCAAGCCTAATTTATAAATTGTTAATATTATCAAATTTCACCAATATTAAATTATTAAATATTAAATATTAAATATTAAATTAAACATTCTTGTAGAATCACCGATACTACACTCTAAGTCTACAATTTCATCCTTCTACGATCCGGATCTAATTAGCCTACAAGATCCACTAAACCTTTTCTTTCATTCCGTTTATCTTTCTTTGATTTAATCTGTGACTATTGCTTCCCTAGTTGCCAAGCTATAAGGCAGAGTATCTACTTTCAGACGAGCGAGGGTCCATTGTCTTTCGACTGTTTGTCTCTTCATAATAATTCATGTCAAGTGTGATCCATCAAACATTTAAATGCTTCGCTTCCGTTAAAAAAACTATTTTCCGGAGTTTTAATGAATTTTGATAATAGTAGTTCAGTAAATCCCTAGCATATAACATAACGTGTTATTAATAATGAATTTGACACCTAACATGATATGATAGGAAAATGTTTAGTTTTTAATTATAAGTAATTGATTAATTGTTGGCTTTTCGTTATTTTTCATAAGACATGTTCCATTTTTAGCACCTCTTTCATCATAGCTCTATATGACCCAGTGTCAGCGAAATGTTGCGAATATATTTTTAATGACAGTTTTTAGTTGTTTCCATTATTATAGTCCACTTAAGTACCAACCCATATTGCGTATTATTTATCAAAACGTCTTGATCTTTAATTTTATACACTACTGAATAAGATACATATTTAAGGTATTTATTATTTATAAGGAGAAATTGTTATTATAGCATTGGCCCAATATTATTTATAATTAATAGTAATTAACAGCCAAAGAAAAAATTGCTGGCAAGTCCCAAAAATTATTTGATTCCCCGAACTGTCTTATAAGTTTTTCTTTGGTTGTTAAGTGTCGCTATAAATTTTGCTATATTAAGTGCAGTTATAGCCTAGATTGCATAGTACAGTGTAGATTTATTCATAAATAAAAGCATCGAGCGTATTTATTTAATTAACTATCGTTGTTTCATAAAAATTCAGGCATTTCCAGGACTAAAAATTAAAAGCCAGTACATAAAGTAAGTAGTGAAAAAAAAAACTTTTTTTTTTAAAATTACATAAAACATATTTCTAAACCTCTCAAATTTATTAATTAAAACATTAAAAACATTCAAACTGTATCTCGATAAAATTTCATTTAATTGGTCAATAATGAATTTAGAGACACAAATAAAAATTAATTAATAAATTAACGTAAAAATCTGCAGATATAACAACGGGAAGGATAAAAAGTTTTTTATATGTTCTTTCTTTCTGATATTTCTCATATACATGAGATTAGTAAATATATTCTTAAATATATTTGCAAAAAATGAAATTCATGAAACAATTAATGAAAAAAAAATATGCCACCGTCTCATAATATTTTAAAATTTATTAAATAACAAAAGCATTATTACTTCGTCACATTTTGTAAAGTTAAAGTTTGTTAGCCTGAGCTAAAACAAAATGTTAATAAATAAACAAAAAAGAGGAGATGGGCTTTATTAGCAGGAACAATAGACAAGAAGTTTTGCAAGAGTGAGTGGCATCGTGACCTCCTAGCAAAGATTGAACTTTATCTTTACAACTGAATCTGCGTAAGTTGCCTAGTGGAGTTTGTTGTAAGGAGTTGTAACTGCGCATTGCCTAGTCCACAAGGAGAGGGTATACTTTTAAAGAGGTATGCAGATCTGTATGTGTGATTCCTCTACTGTAGAAAAAACAGACGCAAAAATTATTCAATTGGTCTGAAATTTAAGAGCTATATTCCACTACTTGGATCATCATGTATTAATAGTAAAGTGTCAGAAAGGCTACCTCTGGTGACGAGCTCGTGAGAGTCTCATCGTGAAGAAGGTGCAGCACTAACCAAAGCAATTTTCCCAATCAGCGAATGATCGAACTGATTGACATGTCTCTCATGAGCATTATATTCAGCTCAAAAGAGCACCCCTGCTTTCGACAATTAAAGATCACACAAGTGTACATATTTAATAGCACTTTATTGATAAAAAATCATTCACAACACTGGCACAGTCTACAGTAAAGACGTTGTAAGGTGGTGGTGACCAGGTAAAAGGGGCGGAGTGATATATATAGATATGGTGTTGTAAAAGATGAGACAAAGTCAACTAGCACAGCTTATTTGGGTTACCGGCTCAATATCTACCGAGCTTAGCGGAATATAATATGAACATATATGGAATCGATGGAATCCTAATATGAGTCGGTATAGGCACAGAATAGATCTTGTGAAGGTCCCGTGTACATTCCCAAATACTTATTAATTCAATAATGTCAAATTAATTTACATCTCTAACAAAAAAAAAGAAAATCCTTTTCATTGTAACATTGTCACTTGGTTTCTGATTCTTATTTGTTCTCCTTAAACAAATGTGTTAGTAGACGCTAGAAGTGTACGATGTGGTAGTTTTAGAAAAAGTGGTTCGTTTGTTCCTTTGTTAGGTATTCGGCATAAGCATTTGACGCCGACTGTAGGACCTGATACCAGAACAAAGACCTAGGGCCTTATGGGTTTTTTCTACCGTCAGATGTTTTTGTCATCGCCTAAGGTTAACTCAAGGTACACAAATTGCCACAGCATAAGACAGTTAGGAACACTACGCACGGGACGCAAATTCTGCAAGGCTTCCTTGTTATTTTGTACACTTTATGCAAAGCTTACATTTGTTGAGGTATAGAGTCTTTGTCCTTTAACTGATGAATCATGATCATTACGATCTACTTGCCGTCATGACATCTCTGATTTTTAAGCTCCGAAAGCTGAGGAAATTACTGTCCAACCCTTAATTGCTTTTAATAGGATTGTGGTTCCCCAAGTGGACTCACCATGCTTCTTCTTATAATAGTAATAGGGGCTTCACAAAAATCTCCAAAATTATATAGATGGCACTTCTAACAGCTCTTCTGTAATCGTCGCTCACTCAGGCCCCAACGAACATTACCTACGTCTGTATCGAGTCGTTCGTGTTTCTGGATCATACAAGTCACACACGATTTCATTACAAATAAATAACTTAAAAATAATAGTTTCAAAAAAAGGAAACATCGATTATATGCAGTAAATTAATTATTCTACTCGAGATATCACCATTATTGCTAATTTGTTGTCTTAAACCGACAATGGTGGATAAACACACACGAAACGTAATGATATAAATACATATTATAGTAGTTTTGAAGTTTAAATTTTATTAAAAGTGAAATTGTAGTAACTAAACTAATAAAATATGTTATACTTAAAAGGCAGTTTTAACAAATAAAACTATAAAAAAAAACTTATTTTCTCTCAAAATCAGTATTTAACAAAATCACACGTTTCTTTCTATATTGTTTGTTCACTTTAGACCTAATTTTAACAATTTTTAATGATTATGATACTGGTATACTCGATCTATAAATTAGTTAAAAAAAAACGACTAAATTAATATCAGTCTTAAAATTTAATATTTGCATAACTATTATAAAACTTTGTCAATACATTTTTTCTATCCCTTTGGTGATAATTATTTTTTTAGAATAAAAGATTATACAGTCAAGGCTACGAACTTTTTAATTGAAAAAGAAAATTATTGTGGAAGAGTGGACTTCAATGAAGCATTTTAATTAAACGTAAATAGGAAAATAGAAATTTTTTAACTTAATTACTTTTTGATAATGATTAGTTTAAAATGAGATAATTTTAGATGTGCGAATGGATTTTAGCTGTGGTTGTTTGTTGGATTAAGCTTCAACAATTTTATGCCGGGTTCCCATAGGGCGTGAATTACGAAAGTAAGTACCATTGATACACCTAATATGGATTAAGGAAATTAATAACATTAAAATTAGTTCTGTCTTGACAATTGGTGTGAACTCTTCACAACTCTTTCGTGAAATTTCCTTGATTTGTGTTGATTATATCAGTAATACTCAGTTTCGTGATTCACACCCCATGGGAACCCGGCATTATACTATTTAAAACCAGTGATTTGTATAGGTCTGAAGTGGGAGGAATACAATATCGTTAATACATTTATTATCTATTCATGAGATGGATTCATTTAAAAGAAATAATAAATCATAATTTTTTTAAGTTTTCACCGAGACCCCTCATCCCTATTTCCTCAACACGGAAGGGATAGTGACTAAATGGGTTCAGATCCATACCATGTCGTTTTATTAATTTTCACTAATAATTATTAATATGAACACGAGTAGGATTATGCAAAGCAACTATTAATTATAAATGTTTGATGATACAGCTTCTCATTTGTAAATATCCCATTTAGTACGAAAACCCAACAATAGAAATTGTTCTTTTAATGACATTGGAGGTGACTTTCATAGCTTTTATTTGTCGAGAAGTACGCTTTTCCCATCTTTTCTTTACAAGCCAATTTTTGTTGAATGAAATAGCCCCACGATTAAACTGAAGTATGTTTGGTAAAGAAACCTTTGACATACGTCGTACTCACGTACATGTAAGTATTCAAAAAACAACAGTTAAATTTTTCGCTATTAATTTCGATTAAATAAATTTAAAAATATACATCTTGAAACACGTCAAATATCACTAACGAAGAGATATCATATAATCGTATGGAACGAGGCGTTAAATACCTTTATGTTTACTTATAGTCCAAACCTTAACATGCCCTTCCCCGCTCAGGCTACCCACACCTGAAACACTACTTCAAAAACTACACAAATAAAGTTTTCAGCGCTATCCCCAAAGCATCTAACGTCATAAGAAACCCCGATATTCATCAAGAATCGGAAATCCCCTTGAACATGAACGTGATTAAAAACAGCCTAGGGAAGCCCCCACAGCGTCAAAAAAAATTTCATTATTGATTTCTTTAAAAAAAAAAAGAATATTCTTCATATAACTTATGGCAGTAAAAGTTAATTGGTGAGGTAGTTTGATTGAAATTGTCTATCTCTCCTTAAAAAAAAAAAATAGGCAGTCAGAACCTGCCTTCAGCAATTACTCCAAAAGTCTTTAGTTAAAAGTTTATTTTTAACTAAACGTTAGTCCTTTGATGAAAAAAAAATCGTTTTTATTTATATATAATTTAATCTGAAATATGCTGCATTGTGAAGCTTTCCTGCTGTTTGTAACAAAACGCTAAACCAAAGAGTTGGTAATAAACTCCATCTGGGTTTGTGTTTGTTTCTCTTTGATGCTACTTGTTATTTTCTTCTCAAAGGAAATTTGAATAACAACTGACCACCAAGGGAACTCAATAGTGTTTTTTTCTTTTTTTGAATTCACTACAAATGAAATTGTTTAGAATGATGCTACGACTAAAGATTTTCTTCGTGGTAATTTATTTTCAAACAAGTGTGTGCTAATGTTTTCTACGATAATAGTCTTAATTAACATCCCATCTGCCTAGTTTTGTAGCAGGCTGTTGAATTTGTTTCGGTCATGATTTAATAAAAATAAGCATGTGAAACAATCCAATGGGAAGTTTTATTCTTGCCTAGAGAAGGTAAGAAGCTAAATACTATTGATATAATACAATTTTATCCATGGAGGATATAGAATAAACGGATAAGAGACTGATAAGGTATGGCAAGGAAAATAATAGAATAGCAAAAGTTTTTATGAAAAAAGAAAGAAAGGAAGGACCGAACTGTCCTGGAGAGAAATCCTATCTATAAATTATAGTAATTAACTTGTAAACAACAATTCCATTGATCCTAGGGGAATTTATTTTTCTAAAATTAGATATAAGGACGGTTAATAAGAAATATTAACAACATTAAAAACGCCTTCAAATAACTTGGCTTGGTGGTGTGGACAACAGCCATGTCATGTTGGTTTTGCCTACATGAAAGGGCTTCTCTAGTGAGATGGATACTTCTAGATCGACTTTCTTTGTATTAGGCTCCTTTTCCCTTGCGAGGCTAATATAACAAGACCATAACGAACCTGAAGGGATAACAAATCTTGATTTTTCTTTAACTCAGCTACTTCGGACAGGTATTTAAATTGCTATCAGCTATATGTACCATCATGTTATTTCAAACATTATTTCCAACTTGATGTAGGGTATCTGAGATATTAGACGTTTTTTAGGATTTTCTGCATTCTAGAAGAGTATACAAATATGGGATTTTATTTAATTCGACGAATTTTCTTATCCAAATTAATTTATGGTGACTGCAAAAAATTAATATACAAAAAGGAATTTTAAAATAACTATATTGATTACTGGCATAAAACTACTAAAAACTAAAAAAAAAGTATATAAATAACTTAAAGCGTATTTTTAGAAACATCAGCTTGTTTTAAAGAAAAAAAAATGTTAAGTTTACTAACGACAAAACAATTATTATGCTGTTATTGACACACTTCTCTTCCTAAAACAAGTACAAATGTTTCAGAGACATGACATAAATAGCCCATAAATAAATTTGATGAAAACTTAAAGGCTATTTTTCTATTTTTCATCAACCCAATCCGACCATTAAACCCAACAAACGCACTACAACCTCCATAATGAATTTATAGAAATCAATTTTTTTCTTCGAAAAGTTAGTTTGGTTAACTGGTTAGTTTGGTTAGTTAGGTAGGATAACTAATACATGACTGATGAATTAATTATTTTCGTAGTTATCTAACAAGTACACTAAACACTTGTATAACTTGAACCCCAACCACCTATAGTTAATATAGTCATGTTATATGTGGGTATAATGAAATCAAATAACATTCACGCCTTCGAAACCAGAACAAATATTGTGAACCAATTAACTTAACCTGTACACCATAGAGGAGCGGTCCCGTTGGCTACATTTCCATTAGATTGAATCTGATTGTAAAATCCATTATGGACTAACACAATTAAATCTCTCTACACAACCTCAATTAAAGTACTGTTATTTTTCTTTCAGCACAATATGAGACAATATTTTACCGCGTTTCAGTGAATTCAGTATTTTATTATTTTTTACTTTGTATTTATCTTCTTTGACTACATACCGTCAAACATTTTGTTAAATAATTTTACAAAGGTAGGAAGGTGGCTGAAAGCTCTTTAGAAAGAAGGTAAGGTTGGGTTCAAGAATCATAACTATTGCAGTGAATTTATATTGTAGTGTAAAGTGCGTACTATTGAACGCGGTAATTATAAATTCTTTCCAATAAGCTTTCGTGGAAAATGATGTGAAATTTCACCAGTTACGAGATCATAACCCAAAGAGTAAACTTTTTAAAAGGGTTCTAATTTCTAGCAGGACTTTTTTAGGTGTTTTTTGGGAATGTTGAGAGTTGTAGTGGAATGGAAAATGTTAGTTTTACATCGATACTGCGTGCCAGTAAGGTGTGGGAATAGAACACAAGGTTTACAAATTGTTTAAATTTGTGTTCATCTGTGGTTCATTAAGTTTACGGGTGTATCTCCACTAACTTCCATTATTTGTGTAAGAGGTGATAGGTTGACTGTCATAGGTTTGATCGGCTGATCTTTCCCTAGACTAATTTCAGTCTTCAGTATCTTGTTCAGGTGATTGTGCGTCGGTCCGGAAGTCCTTATATGACAAAGCTTCCTTGCTTTTTGTTTAGTATTCTGATATACAAGGCTACTAAGAAAGTAAGTGATGTATTTTGGTTAGTAGGGTTTCTGAACGAAGCGTATTTGGTGCACCCTAGCTCCGGGCACCATGCACATTGTATCATACCTCGCTTCTTCCTAGGTTCTTCAATTTTCGTTCTAGTTAAGAATATTTTTTTAGATCAAATTTTTTTGAGTATCGTGTCTAGCAACAATAGCAACAAAACATATTGGGATGGGTCCGTAAAATACAAACCCTTAGATGACTTAAAGCCCCTCTCTCTTCTAATAAAGTTGTTGGAAGTGTAATGGTGCAATCACAACCCTTTATTCCTCGATAGTGAAGGCTGCCGTATTTCCCTTCTAGGGACACGTTTTAATCTTGTTTTAAGGTCATAAGAGTTGTCTCGCTGAATTCAACTAGCATCTTAATCAATTATCCAATTCTTGCTACATCATTAATTATAAACTACAGTACAAACATAAAAGGATTAACTATTGTTGGCGTTTGAAGAGATAAACCCATCATTAACAGAAGCTAACACTTGTCTTTTCTTTAATAGCCCGAATATAAATATTAAACAAAAAACAAAAGGTTTTTTTTCATTGAATACACATCTTAGCATGAAGCAGATGAAGCAATCAAGCTTTTGAATCCCGAGTGGGAAGCTTTAAAAGTAAACTGGAGACCAGGGAGAGAAACCGAACAAGTGCCGTCTAGGACAATAAGGCTTCAATTATAGCATGTGAGAACAAATATACACATCCCAGAATAGCTTGATGTAATTATCTTAACCCTATGGAATATAGACAAATGTTTATAATATGTTCGGAATAATAATTATCAACGTTTATTGTTTGCCTCACAATTAACTACACTACATTGTAATTACACTACAAGTGCCAACTAGATCGAACGAGCTACTCTAGGTTAGATATATTAAAGCTATATTGTTATGCAATTATTCTAAATGAGAATGTATCTTTAACCCAAACGTTACCAGGTAGTATGTGTGATAATGACAAATGTTTATAATTTGACCAATAGTAAATTTTAAAGGATCAAGTGATGCATTGAGCAAACTAATATCAATATGGGTAAGATCACAACTACACATAACAAAAGCAAAAGTAATATATGTAAATTAATTACGATATACGAATTCCAAGTGGAAATCACTTATGCTTGCTTATAATTAAATAGTGATTTGTTGGCAGAAATGTTCGAAAATAACTTAACCCACAGCCAGCGCACGCATCCTAAAAATGAGATATTCATATTCGTTAATAATACCATGTTACTAATTAATTATTGGCACTTGATTATGCGTTATGGCGATGATTATTATTTTCGTGTCTTCCATATTTCAAATAACGCCGGCACGTAAAATTTTTTGTCTGGAGCTTAAACAGATGACTATTAGAAATGACTGAAGTTCAGACAGACACGAGGGTGGAAAAAACACTATAGAAACGTGATAAACGTGACTAGTGTTAATTAATAATAATTATCACTTAATTAATTAATAATTAATCACTAAACTACTCCGAAAGGGAATAATATATGCATGTATGTTTATATTACAGTAAAAACTACTAGAGATACAGTAGCTTTCAAGGCGTTTATTCTAGTTTCTACTTTTACTCTGAGCTATTGCGGTGTTTTTTGCAATTCCAGTCCATCGTGGCGAATAAAAACAACGGGACTTGTTTTTTTTTTCTTATTCTACTGTTCTCTTTCTAGACAGCTTCATTTTCTTGACTGTCACACTTTCAAGACTCTCTTCCTGTGTATAACTTTCCTCATCTAGGATTATTACTTATGTTTCAGCGACACCTTTTTTTTTTTCTTTTTCTTTTTTTTAAAGAAACAAAAGATTATCTACTCATGCTGTACTACTTCGGATCTTTTAGCCGTTGAATTGTTCTGTCAATATTCATATCTAAGGGGAAGTTTTTGTAAGGAAGTTCGAGTGATCGAACTTGAAATTGTATAGATTGGAAGTTTGACTACTTAATTAGCTAATTAGTCATGTAATATTACGAATTAACAGTCAAGGAATACAGAGAGGATAAAGTAACTCTGAAGTTAAAGGCCATCAAAAGAGAGATACAGGTAAATGCCAAAATAGCTGCTCTTCTCATGTACCATTCAACAATTTTTAATTCTTAACGCTACATAAAGAAATTACTTTATATAAACTTTGAAGTATGTACTGAATAAACTGAAATCAACTGCAGATAGGAATAGTTTTAGAACTGATTTTTAGTTCTTAACGCTACATAAAGAAATTACTTTATATAAACTTTGAAGTATGTACTGAATAAACTGAAATCAACTGCAGATAGGAATAGTTTTAGAACTGATTTTTAGTTCTTAACGCTACATAAAGAAATTACTTTATATAAACTTTGAAGTATGTACTGAATAAACTGAAATCAACTGCAGATAGGAATAGTTTTAGAACTGATTTTTAGTTCTTAACGCTACATAAAGAAATTACTTTATATAAACTTTGAAGTATGTACTGAATAAACTGAAATCAACTGCAGATAGGAATAGTTTTAGAACTGATTTTTAGTTCTTAACGCTACATAAAGAAATTACTTTATTTAAACTTTGAAGTATGTACTGAATAAACTGAAATCAACTGCAGATAGGAATAGTTTTAGAACTGATTTTTAGGTTTAATTTTAAAGCTATGTCCTTGTAAGTAATACCATGTGACGCGAAATTTAATGTGCTCAGACGAATGTTTGAAACATTGTGTTGAAGAAATAAGGTAACACGCCATTTCCGAAGCTTTAACACAAAATATTTTGACAGGGTGGGGGAACTATTGCAAATTATTTTCACCATAAACCGAATACAAAACCTGAACAGGGAAAAATTCGCCACCAACAAGATACTGGGATTGATCCAGAATAGGTTGAATTTTCTGACAATTACTGATTAGAACCCAACCCTTAGTAGTAACGAACTAACGATAGCAGTACAGGGGACAGCACAGTCAACACATTTCCCGCCTAAACGGTCTAAACTGTACTCAAATAATTAGGAATATTTTTTTAATACGCCTTCCGATTCATAGAAACAGTGCAACAATAAAAAGTTTGGATAATCGACTATATACTAATACAACATGGAGTCGATTGTAAACAAAGTCAGGAAACTAAGTAATTCGCCAAACACCAGCTGGGGTGATTAGGCGTATATTTATTAAGATTCGCAGGGAGATAATCCTGGCCACAGAAAAGTACCCCAACCTTCAGTTAACTCGCTTTTACAGCTGAGATGGACAACTGAGGCTAGTTGGAGTACTCCTCACTCCAGAACAAAGTTTGTACAGAGTACAGATGGGCTGAGCATGGCTAATGATGGAACTATCCCCGACATCTGTACTACGGTAAGATTAATGTCTGACACGTTGTAGTGGAGGGGGAGGGATCGACTAGTCGCATACAACAGCAATTCTACAGATGTTCTGTTGTTGCGGGTCTATTGTTGATGAGAGGAAGCTTTCGACCGTTCTCAGCTCTCAGTATGTCATTGTCTTAGGAAACTGTTAATCTTCTGTTGTATGAATGAGAAATGTATCTTAGATATTATAACGGCCAGCATCTTGGGAGGAGCTTTACTTTCATACAGGCATAGATTATGTTTTGATTAATATGGCTAACTGGAGGATATCTCTAACTTATAGTGTTTCTACAACATCGTGGTTTGGGACACGATAAATGCAGAGGGTAAAACAAAAATAAATTCAAAGATATTAAAAGAATTAAGTTAGATATCGCTTATTTAATACGTTATAAGCTTTAATGGAAATCTATGTCAATATTTTAGCAATTTAAGGCAATTTTCAGTGAATTTTGTGTTTCATCACAATCCCAATTATCTTTACACTAGATATATTGCAACGTTCAAGTATGCTTTGAAAGGCTTTATCAAATGAAATATTCTCATATTAGTAAGCCATTTTGATATAGCTTTCTTACACAAAATATAATTTTGAATCATTAACTTGTTGATGTTACGTTTAAATAATATATGCTAGGAGGGTTACTTGGTTGAATGATATCTAATAATCCATGCATTTGTTTAAACTTGAAGTATTTATTGATATAAAATAAATGGCATTGAAGGTCTAATACAATGGTTTAACTGTAGTTTACATTAATATAAAGAACTCAAATACTAATAACCCCAACGTTGTGTGGATCTTCGATGTAGAATGTGGCTCTAATGGCTGACTGGAGAATGCCATGAAGATGAATCAACCATGTCTATGGAGACGGAATGGCAGTATGGCCGACAAAAGAAGACTACTCTAAGCTCAGATAACATAAACTGAGCCAAAGGATTCAGGTAGTGGCTGCTGGTTAAAGACTAACGAAACAGGTCCCCATACATACCTCGAATTTTCTTTGTTTCTTCTTTACATTAGTTTTATTTCCTTCATGTTCCCATAGCATCTATTATTCCTGGGTGGTCTTTTATTGCACGCTTGTTTTCATCAAATGTATTTTAGGGACGACAATTCATCATATTAGAGAAGTAAGCTGTCTGCTTACCACATGTTTAAAAACTACCAATTCTTATCGAAACTTCGCCCATTTTATGTAAAACTCACCTGTTTCTTCAACCAGGCTAATATCCCAACAAATAATACAGACATATTTCATTTTTTAGCTATTATTTTATTGAACGAAAATCTTTAATCAAAAAGGGAAAAACACTTTTATTGATTCATTAACTATGATGAAAAGTCATTGCTTTAAATCTTAAATAGCAGTCATTTTCCAAATCTTAAAATTAAATTAAACGTTCACGATTTTTTCTCATTCATTGCATTTTAACCAAACATTAACCATCGTATTTACAGGTGTTATGAAATATACCACTATAATTGCAGACAGATCGAAATTTTTTTACGATCTCTCCATGCTAGTTTGAAAGTACTCCTCTATTCCGGCTAAACAACGACCCCGATTACACTCTATTGGTTGTGATAAGAATAATGAAATACAAATGGTGGCACTATTGTCCCTTGGTTGAAAGAACCTGTATCGATGTAGATGAGAACATATCAGACAGTTGTCAAGTACTTCCTCGCACTAATCATGCTCCTACAAATCCCCAATAGGATACTACCAAGGCTTGGTAGTGAATAAATCATGTTGTGCAGCTGTGGGTTCGATTCCCGAAGGATCAATATTCCATGTTACGCCAGTAGTATATATCGACCAGACCTTGTTACTTTTGTTGCCTGTTATCCTTGAATGATTAATACTGAAGTAAGATAACCCCAAGTACCAGGTCACAGAGGTCATGGAAATAGTCGTGATAATTGCCTGTGTATAATAAGCCCGGTCACCAAACAGGTGAGGGGCAATAAAAATTTTCCTGTCTTTATGCCTGTATGTTGTACTAAAGCCGGAGTAAAATTAATTCAATCGACCTGAAACATTAAAGATATATTCAACGGCATGCCAACTTTAAACGCATAATAACGGGAAAATATTCGTAAAATTTAGGATTAGAATCATGGTTTTCCTTTTCACTCGTACAGTTTACACATTTTCCTGTTATGAAACGATATTGCACCACAAGGACGTGATAAATGAACCTGTTAGTTGAAACTAAAATGTGATGTTTGTACTCGCCTATAAACTTGAAAATCTAACTTGAGGTAAAATGAAAGGTTTGAAGTTACCACCTACTCTCTGACAAGGTAGACTGTTGGTAGTAATAATCCCTGCCTTTGCTTATAACATTACAACTAAACCAACCCTGAGGGCCGTCTTCTTCCTTTTAGAGTGTTTAGTGAACGATGTCGAAATGATTTTTTTTTTTTAAGATCTAAGAGTGTGACTTTGCTTTTTAAAAGTTAAAGCGAATTCACCTTTCGTTTATTTGTTTGAAAAATGGTACCATCAATGGTAAATTTATATCTACATATGGAGAAGCACGATATGTTCTTACAAAAGTCTTATTACATTATAACTATGAAATCTTTGCTCAATAATTGTACCCAAATTTGTTTGTTACGTTTTGTAATGGGAACCTCCGAAAAAAAAAAAGGTGGGACTAGCTGTAATTTATAGCACTGTTGGAAGAAAGTATTGTGTGGGAAGATCCCAGCCAACGAAAGTTGCTGAATGGAAGGTGAAGGGATTCTGCAGAAATACAATAAACCCTGCAATGTTGGAAATTACAGTCTTCAAGACAAGTCTCGATCAAGTCAGCCTTCAGTGATAGGTGATGAATTACCTGAGCGTCTGTGGCTCTCGCGCTCTTGGCCAGCCTCTACTGGGTCGTATCCGGTGACGCGGCTGACGAAGGGGCGTGGGGGACTTCCTAAAACTCCGCTACCTCTTTCCCAAGCGAGGGAGGTGATAACGATGTGGATTAAATACTGTATGAATGAGAGAATGAATGAATAATTGTAAATAAGGTATAAATGAGAAAAATTACCACAATAACTTATTGCCCAATAAAGTAGATTATAATTTTATCCGAAACAAAGTTTTGAAACCACAAAAAAAAAAATTGATTACTTGAGAGTGAAGGCCAAAATTGGTATGTGACCACACAAGAATTAGCGGGTACCACAGAGTTGAAGCCACTGTGAAGAACACGGTAAATTTTTTTAGTATCTTTGAGAAATTCATACCGTACTTTCTTATGTGTCCCTCAGCCAAGAGAAAAGAAATCAGATTAAATCAACATATGAGCTGTGAATTGAAAAAAACAACTTATAATATAGCCCCGACTTTTCTCAATTGATTTTTAATTTTGGTTAACACAAGGTGTAGCGACCGCTAACTACATAAGATAAATCACCCTATACTATATTGTATATATTGTAAATTGGTTATAATATGTTGTAAATTAATTGAAACAAATTACCACAACCACAAGTCATATCAGTGTAAATATTGTAAACATTAAAAGACGCAGCTGCAAAACGAGATCAAAGGCAGGGGCTCAGGTAGTCCCTAGCCCCTTGTAGAGAGGCCGGGTCCTGGTCTAGAACATTCAAGTTTCACCCAGGCCAGCAATGTGGTTGGCCAGAATAAAACGTCGCCTGATTGGCTGGACGCGATTGGCCAGAATAAGACCCCAGTCCATTGGCTACGTGGGGCTATATATATATATATATATATATATATATATATATATATATATATATATATATATATATATATATATAAGTTAAGTCCAGGCGCCGCTAGTGCCCAGCCTTAATCCCCAAACATATGTTATCTGTATATGTTTACAGGTAATACCTATAGATAGAGGTATCTTGGTCTAAATAAAGTAGTCTTGTTATAACGTTCTACGTGTTCTTATTACCAACCTTTCTTAGCTTGTAATTCAATAAACATTAACTGGTGCCGAAACCCGGGAACCGTGGAGAAAGAGAGTTATCGAGTGCGAGCGTAATTTTTTTTTGTTTTTTTTTCTTCTATACGCGAAAGAGAGAAGATGACTGAAGGAGGAATTTTGAGACAGCCCGTCTTGAATCTCGTAGAGGGAGCAGATATTAGAAGAGTGGGAACTATGCCAGAAGTTCATGCCACGGCGCTCGCGCTGATGAGGGTAAAAGCGATGAATACCCAGGATCTGAGGAAGGCTGTTGCGGAGCTGGAGAGATTCACTGGGGAACTGGGTGAGCTGAACCATTTCCTAAAAGGAGGAGACCGTCTCACAGCTTTAATTGGAGCTAAAGCAGAAGAAAATTTAATAGATCCCAGAGACGCGGAATCGTTGAAGGCGGCCCTGATATGTCGGGTCAAGAGAAGTATACTGAATCAAATTCAGGCAGATGAAGAAACCCCGTGGGAATTAATCAAGATGAGATTGAAGAAGGCGTACGGAGGAGGACGATGGACTCCCGAGGAGGACATATTCCAAATGTTTAGGGAGACAAAGTCCCCAAGACAAAGTAACGGGCAATATGCTGCGGGGTTAGTAGTCCGTTTCAATAAGATAACGGAGAAGATGAGAGAGTCGATTAGCGTAGAAGAGGTGGAGGGTAGAATGGGATTCTTATCCACAATTCTAAAAGTGCAACTGGCCAAGGAGACAGGAAGAAAGGAAGGATTCTCTGATGAGCGCTCGTTCTCGGAGTGTGCACAATCAATGATCGACACTAGTGCCAAGGAGGAAGAAGTGAGGGTGCAAGACGTCGACAATGAGTGGAGCCGAGTTGCATACAAAAGAACCCGGACCCTGAAACCAACCTGGAGGAGACCAGAAACGTCCGTTATTGGCAGAGACAAGGGAACGACAGGAGAAAGAAGATTTAGAGGAACGAGACCGAGGTATGCCCCGCCCAGGGAAGAAAGAAAATGCCACGGATGTAGGAAGGCAGGACATTTAGTGGCACAGTGTCCTCGAACAAAATGTTTTGAGTGTGGCGAGGAAGGACACATCGCGAGGCATTGCCCGTATATCTTCCGGAGGAGAGAATACCAACGACCAGAACCAATGGAGGTAAACACTCAAGAAGTAAGAGAGAGACGGAGCATGACACATGGGGAGAGTGGATCATCAGAAGATGAGTCATCAGGGACTTCGGGAACTGAAGGAGAAGAAGCGAGGCGCAGCAGAAACAGGAGACAGACAGGGCAGAAGGTCGAGTCACGTAGATGGGAGCAACGTGATGAAGCCTGAGGAGCGTGTCGGCAGAGAGGCGACCGCATCCTGAGATGTAATGCAATTCGGGAGAGGATGTGTGCGTTGCCAATAATTAGGGTCAAAGGAGGAGAGATGTGTCTGGTGGACACGGGAAGCACCAACACCATCATGTCCCGCGGAGCGCTGGAGAGGCTGTATGGTGGAGAGAGGGCACTCCAGATTCAGGTATGTAATTGTAGTTTAATCACCCTGGGAGGCCCTTGCGAGGTAGTGGGAGAGTTAGTCATAGGGCTAAATAGGTGGGCGAAGAAAGGGGAGATCTAAAGATACATATCGTAGGAAACATGCCGCGGGAGTACCAGGTGATAGTTGGGTGCGACATGTTGGGGAAGGTAGGGGCGCGTGTGGAGAATATCGGGGAAAAATGGAACATTAAGTTGGGCAAAGTGGAATATAAATGTCAAGGGACTATATGGGACGGAAGAGCGCGGATAGGGGCGGTTAATAAAATAGAGGGCTGGAGGGAAGGCCTACAGAGGGAGTTTGAGGATATTTTTTACGTAGAGGGAGACACGCTAGGAGCGACTGGGAAGACGGTCCACGAGATCCAGTTAAAGAAAGAACGCGTCACATACGTGAAAGAGAGACGATATCCGCAGGCACTACGTAGGCATATTAGAGAGGAGCTAGAGAGTCTCAAACGGCAAGGGATTATAATTGATAGCACTTCGCCATATAACAGTCCTCTATGGGCAGTGAGGAAGAAAAATAGACCTGGGGACGAGACGGAGAAATACAGGGTAGTTATCGATTATCGGAAGTTAAACGAGAACACGACGGATGAGAAGTATCCTATTCCCCGATTTGAGGACATATTGGACAGATTGAACGGGGCGACAATATTTAGTACCCTAGATCTAAAGGCAGGCTATCACCAGATCAAGATGAGTGCGAACGACCAAGACAAAACGGCCTTTACATTTGAGAGGGGGCATTATCAATTCACCAGGATGCCATTTGGACTGAAAAACGCCCCGATTACCTTTCAACGCCTAATGGATGAATTGTTGAGGGGAATAGACGAAGCGGTATGCCAGGTCTACATGGACGATCTGTTAGTTTTCAGCAGAACGGAGGCAGAGCACGTTGAGCACCTAAGAAGTGTATTTCAAAGAGTCCGCGAATTCGGATTAAAATTGTCCATGGAGAAGTCTCTGTTGGGGAAGAAAAAAATCAATTTTTTGGGCCACACTATCTCACAGGAGGGGGTTAAGCCAGACTCTACGAAGGTCGAGGCCATTAGAAGGATGGTGGTGCCCACAGATGTAAAGGGGATCCGTCGACTTCTGGGGACGCTTAATTATTACAGAAGATTTGTGCCGGACATGGCGGCATACCTGGTGCCTATTAATAATTTACTGCGAAAGGGAGCGAGGGTGGTAATTACCCCAATCATGGAGCAGAACATCCGGAAATGTATGTCTAGCTTACAAGAGGAACCGATATTAGCATTTCCCGATTTCCAACATCCCTTCACAATCACCACTGATGCCAGCGAATACGCACTGGGGGCAGTGTTGTCGCAGGAGAGAGACGGTGGGGAGCGCCCGGTGGCGTACGCTAGTCGACGGCTCACAGAAACGGAAGCGCGGTATAGTGCTCTAGAGAGAGAGCTCCTAGGTATCGTCTGGGCTATAGACCATTTCCGCCCATATGTCTTCGGCAGAAAATTCCGTGTTCACACCGACCACAGACCCCTACAATGGGTAGGAAAGTTAAAGGAGTCCTCGGCGCGGGTCACGAGGTGGAAAGAGTTTTTGTCCCAGTACAATATGGAGATCATATATAAACCCGGGAAAGAGAACGTAGTGGCAGACTGGCTGTCCAGAGCCATTACTGTGAATGCATTGGAAGAAGGGGAACCATCCGGGGAAATCCAACAGTTTCTCCGGGAATGGACACCCGGGGAGGATGGAAGCCTCGGTACGCGAGGAGATAGCGAAGGTGAGGAAACCCTTGAAGAGGAAGGTTCCGCCGCCGAAAGACCTGTTGAAATGGAAGTAACAGAAGGGATCGTGAACGACAAAAGACGGCAGATCATTTGGAAATCCAAGACCTCAGGGCGGCTGCAGATCGCATATGACAGTTATGGGAGAAGTAAAATCGCGACGATTTGGTCGCCACCAGGGGTTAGGAACCACCAAATTTGCCGTGCATTGAAAGATGCCTCGGAACCCGGAAAGACCCATCATGTATTTGTAGGGAATGCCACTATTTGGGAGAAAATTCGTAGACTCTGGCGAACGGAACAACTTGGAGTGGATAGGATATTTATTCGGTGCACGTCGATGGTGGAGACACTCAAAGACAGAGAACAGCAGCTGGAAGTGACGCTGGCCTATCACCAAGGAAAAACGAACCACCGTGGAGTTCAGGAAACGTTGCAAGCGTTGCGGCGGAGGTACTTTTGGTGGGGAATGAAAAAGAGCATACAAGAAATGATAGGGGCATGTGCAGTTTGTCTCACTACGAAGTATGACAGACATCCGCCTCGGGGGTGACAAGAAGAATCGCCCACCGCCGAGACACCGTTGAGTGACTTACAAGTGGATACCTTCACTTGGAGGGGGTATAAGTGGGTTACCACAATCGACAGCTTTAGCAAAGTGGCCATGGCGCACCCGGTGCAAGATCGGTCATCAGACGCGGTAATGCTGGCATTAAATACCTGGTTCCAGTTTTACGGAGTACCAGACCGGATCGCGTCGGATGGGGGCAGAGAATTTGACAATGCCAACATCCGAAAAGAAATGAAGACTCTCGATGTCTCTTGGCATCTTAATACCCCAGGGCACCCTAAGAGTAGAGGAGGGATAGAAAGATTGCACAGCACCCTGAGTGACCACCTGCGGGTATATCACGCGGAAAAGGGTCTGCCGGCGAATGAGGCAATGCCGAAGGCGGTGGCCGCTTACAATCATTCGATCCACACCGCGACGGGGTTCACCCCGTTCGAGATCCTCTTTGGGCTGCGCGAAAGACGGAGAAATGGGGCAGAGACGGTAGCAGACAAGGGAATGGCGGAGAAAATGGCGAGTAATACTGTCGGTTTGAGGAAAATATGCGACAAAGTCCGAGAAAGGATAACGAGGGACAAAGCGAGACGAGTGGAACGGGAAAACCTCAAAGTCCGGGATCGAATGGGGGAACTTAAAATCGGGACTATCGTCTATAAAAAACTAGGGTCAAATAGGAGCAAAGAGCTGGTGCGATATGAGGGCCCATTTAAAGTGGTCGTGATTAGGGAACACAACGTCGTGACAATTGAGAGTATACGACCCCCTAAGAAGCGGCGAAATGTCCACATAGAACAGTTAAAGCTTCCACCAGGGGGGGAGGTTGTAGATCAGGAATGAGCTGGAGTGTCCTCGCAGCATACACGCAAGGAACATTGTAAATAGTTATAGTTATGTGATTTTTCCCACAGAAGTATTGTTTTTTTTTTAAAGTCAAAGTTTTCTTTTATGTTTTTTGTTTACAAGTGACAGTTGGTTTTTACGTTTTATAGGATTAGAGCTTAATGTGAGGGATTATAGGCTGTGTACGGGAGGGGCTGGCCTTTGCTCCTTTGTAACATTAGCGGAGCATTATTTGAATGGACTAAGACGTCCGAGTGTTGGACTTCAAAGTTTGCGAATGGGTGTTCGTAAACTGGTGGGGGGGAGTTAAGTCCAGGCGCCGCTAGTGCCCAGCCTTAATCCCCAAACATATGTTATCTGTATATGTTTACAGGTAATACCTATAGATAGAGGTATCTTGGTCTAAATAAAGTAGTCTTGTTATAACGTTCTACGTGTTCTTATTACCAACCTTTCTTAGCTTGTAATTCAATAAACATTAACTTATATATATATATATATATATATATATATATATATATATATACCCCCTAGTTTTAGCCGATAATTCATTCTAACTACGGCTCGTCTCTGACGTGGTACTTGCAGCTGCACTAATGTTTCAAGATGTGGCCTTCTCATTTATGAACACATCTGCATCTCTCTCTCCTCACCTCGCTATGTTTTAGTCCGGCGTTGTCCGACCCCACACCTTCCTAGCGGGATTCTCTGCATTCGTTTCGCTAAAACTGACACCTCTTTGGAAGAGATCTCTTCCTCGCGGACGACGGTCGCCTTGGGCCCTTTGAACTTTACCTAGTAGCGTCTCCCCCAGTGATCCAGTCTGCATCTGTCCGGTTCACACTTGCCTCTGGGATCCGGACGGATTTAGCCTACCCTTAGATGCCGGGTGTGAATCCGTAGTCATTTTAAGACCACATAAACTACCTATAATATCTACCCTATACCTCTTCTCCTGAACATAGTGCATTGCCGGGGCATATACCTATGAGATATGGAGTCAGTAAGACTCGTCATGAAGCAATTGTCCAGGTCATAGCCTATTCATTCTTCACTTCATTCACTAAGGATATGGTAACTAGCCCCCCCCCCTGCGTGACGACCCGACATGAGGTGTTGTGAAACATTTCAATTTTCATCTATGATGACTGCCCAAAGGCGATCATACATGCAAAGACAAAAGCTCCCTACCAGCTCGAAAGTATAGCCTATACCTTCGTTCTCAGCATAGCTACAGACAACTAAATGTGCTCTCTCGCAAGCCGGAACAGAGCCAAAGACAAGACCTTCACTGAGCCAGGACACACGCCCACTCGGCTCTTGCTTTATAAATAGACCAGCCTTACACAACGTCTTTCATCAGGGTCCGGTCTGGTACTAACTGTGTAAGCCGCTTTTCACTCATCTTACAGATCCGTCCTTCTCCTCCAGTCTACTTACAGTTATCTCGTATCCACTCGAATGTTATCTGCATTCAAATTTTCAGGCAAACTATCCACGTGGAGTCACTTACTTTCTCCGGCAATTTCAGCGCAATATTGCTTATGAGGGGACGTGTTCAACGGTATCTTTTCGACGGGCATAAGCGGCCAGTATCCATGACAATAGGCCGAAGGTAGGGCTACGTCTCCCTGCAGTTGCACGGTACCGAAATACCATCACGAACATTCACACCAAACATGTATGGTCACCGTCCTGTTCGTTTTACACGGTAGTGGCGGCCATACTTCGATACTACTACTTTGTCTGTAATTACAAAACAATTGAATGGGTGTCAATACTTACTCATTGAACTAATGGACTGTACTCGCTAGTATCTCACAACATCAAAGAGGTTCGGCCGAAAAACCGTCAGATGGAGGGTTACTTTATACCTTCTCATACTCTTGTTCACTATCCCGTACTGGAAGATAAACTTCATAGAATAAACCACCAATTTATACTCTTCGGGGATATATATAAGAGGGTTAGATTGCTAAAAACAGGAGGAAAAAAAGTCCTACTAATGAAATCCTAAATACAAGCTACTTCATTAGGAGATATAGAAGTACTTATTAGACAAGAATTGACGAGTATGTAGGCTGCTAAATAGAGATATTCATCAACATTATGCCATAAACAGGAATGATCGGTTGTGATGACGGAGCCATATTTGAGAGGTAGTCCAGTCAGTTCATATTTGTCCGTCATCACTCTGGTGGGCTTCACTCCCTTCTAATTAATTACTTACTACTGCAAGCTAATCATCACAGTTTTGTAGCATACTACGTTACAGGGCTGGTAAAACTATTGTTAATTTTATAAAAAAAATCAAGACTACACTTACTCAGTCATGACTGACAACCCTGAATATTATGTCCTTCTATTTACGGTAGTGAAATAAAACACAATGACCATCTAGGGACTTTAACACTTTCATAAGGATGTTATGTTTCATGACCTATTTATTACAGCAACCACTACAAAAATTAAATTAATTTTAAAATTTAACTGCCTAAGTAGAAAATAGGAATCAGACTGCCCGAAACGGACATTTTAATGCTAATCTAGATGCTAGTGAACATATATGCCCCAAAGTAAACTATTTCTATAAAATACTAAACAATAATGAGTTTTATGAATCGAATTCATATCCTTTAATTGGATATAATAATTCCAATTATTAAATTGGTATATAATTCTAGTTGGGGTAAAAACAAAACACTCGCGTAATATAACATTATAGAATTATCCAATCAACTATAGTAAATTGTATTCAATCCATATAAGAAGAGAATATCCATTATTATTAAAACTTTCTTTCTAACTACTCTGAGTTAAGGAAAGATTGATTATATTTGAATACCAACTGCTAAGTTCGACGATTTACTCATTATTTACGGTATTGTAGTGATCATATGAAGGGATATTTTTTAAACTAATACTCTAAACAGTAAATAGCATTCCATCCCTAAACTGGAAGTGCTTCAAAATAGCTATCAGAAAGTGGTATAGGTCAAATTACAATTTTTCGGCATCTATCTATTCTAGATGCCAACTGTATACAAAGAAAATCAATATTTACATCATTTCCAGATCGGAATAATTCGAAAGAGAACCCGTTTTCGATTTTTTGTAGTCCATTTTTCGTTATCTCCACAAAAAATATTTCCTTTAATCATTTTCGTAAGTTTTCTTTTTCTAAAGTGAATATTATTGATGCAGGAGCGATGCATGCACTTAGTCAGTGAATAAGTTTCTAGTTGAGTTTAGAATAACATACTACTCTTCATAATCGAACTTGAGTTAGAATGAACAATCGATAAATATTTCTGTTCTTAATAGAGTTAATAGATCAACGGTGGATTTGTCAAAAAGCGATATTATAAAGGCTGTGTATTTACCAGAGACGGCTGGGGAGTACCTGATGACGCAATATCCTAATGGCAGCGATATCGTACTCCATTGAGAAATATATCAACTCAGCATTGGACAATTAATCACCAGAGCTAATAGAGTGCCACTTCCTGTTAGTGTGGGCGGTATAGAGAGAGGCCAGCACGGACTGTCAGTGTTGAATCCGTATCTGGTACTGGTTGCATCATTACCGGCTATGGAAATAAGATAAATCCAGTGACTCGTATCGTCACTTGACCGTACATCAAAGGCCTCGGCATTTTAATGTAAAATTTTACACTGATTATAAACTTTTTTTGTCTGTTAATATATGAAAACAAAACAATGGCCGTTTAAAGAGAACAAAATATATCGAAAGATAACTCGTGGGACTTTTATTGTGTTTCTCAAAAACATATTGAACCAGACAAGACTTAAAATGATCTCGAAGGATGGATATTCTCTTTGAGATTGAACACAGTCATATATAACTATTATCCAACTAACTATCCAATACTAAACAATGCAACAATTATTGACCTAAAATTTATGTTACCATCTTAATTGTACCGGGGATGATAAGAATATATTTTTACCTTTTCTTCCTATTTACCCTAATTATCGTTATTTGTCACCATAGCTATCGTCAGATTATAGTTTTAAGGATTCATTGTAGTTATATCTGCAGTAACCCATACTTTGCGTAACCATCGTAGCCATATTAAATATTAATTTATGGTCAAAACTTTATTATTTTTTTTCCTTCTGAATTGTTGTACCAACTTCTTCACCATCGACTAAAAGAAGTTACCTTCTCGGACCTGAAAGCACCCCCCTATCTTTCGATATTTATCAATAAATCTTCGGCGTTGGAACGTAGGGCACGAAAGGGGCACACCTTCTAAGATCTTATCGAGTCATATCAATAATAATAAATAATAATTAAGCTGGTTGTCAACTAGGCCACCAGCAAAGGTCAAAGACCACAGGTTCATTTAGATCTCTTTCTGACGTCCACCGGGCAGCGGCCGGGTTGACGAGACCCCCCCGGCTGGCTCCCCTGACAATAATTGGTATTAAAAACATTTTCCTAACTATGTGAGTGCACTTTGAACAATCAGTAACTCTAGCTTAGGCGAGAAATATGTTTGTTGCCCCATGAACTAACAGAGTAGTAAGAAAAGTTCGGTAGAAAAATAAGCCCTCTGGTGGATTATGATGGTTCGTTGACTGGGAAATTGTCACTGTTCTTTGGTCAAATTAGGTTTTATTGTTTAGCAGTCAATATCGGGCTTCAAGTGAAAATAATTTTCAGCAGGCCTTTCACACTTTCAAAAGATATGTTGGTAAATATACAAAAATGGGCGGTATTTTACTTTATCCCTTTAATTTAACCGCAGGCATCAAGAAGCATATCAAGAAAACGCTTCTAATATTCTTGGTACGAGATTAAGTTTATACCTTATATAATAATCTCACATAACAATGTGGGTGCGGTTGATTTTGTTTTACTGGCACTTTAATGTACATCAAACTTTATTTAAAGTATTTATTTATGTAATGGATTGCTATCAAAAGGATCTTTCAGAACTTATCACTACTCATTCGGAAGACAACCCTATAAGACACTTATTTTTGCCAAGGCGTACGGATACTAGTGGTATTGATACTGTGCTGCCGGTGTGAAGTGTGTATATTAATAAATACATCACTTTCTATCTCACCTTTATTGAATTTTTAACTGAACGTTTTCGACGGACAGTGCCGACATTAACGCGCTGATAGTAACTGAAGCAATTGGCTTGACATAGTTTAAGAGGCAATCGCCGGCTTGCTATTAATTAGTTCGAACCCTGAAGAATTACGGCATAGCCTGTAGAAAACGTTTAGATAATAAACGTGATGATTATAATAGATAATCAATAAAGCCGTGGAAAGACAAAAGGTGTTTTATTTCTTGATAATAGTGTAGTTAGGAACCATTGCGGATAACAAAACACTACAATTAATAGCAATTAAACTGTTACTTCATAATTTTATTATTATTTTAATTTCTACATAGTAGCGTTAACTGGGGAATCTATTTCAAATCAAAGGACTTAATTTATATAGCTGTGAATAGAAGAAGTTGTACTTTCATTTCTGTCTCAATTTGAAACGCACTGCTACAGAGAACCCAATTGGAGATTTATTAAGCTATAAAAGAGAATCACCCCATCGTGGACAATGTGTGGGGTATCGGAAACTTGGATGGAGACGCTAACAGCAACGTGACCGACCTGGATGGGGATTTACGAGCGACTTAAGCCTCCAACATAAACCTTGTCGGTTTTAATAAGAAAAACAACCAAAGGGTTATTTTCAGAAGATTGATTTTATAAAGATTAAACCACAGAAAAAAACTTAGGAGTCAGTGCTATCAAAAATTTTTTTTTTAAATAATTCTAAATTGTAGTACATTGACGAAAAATAATAAAATCTATAGCTATATAAAATTTAAGGAAAATGTTATGAAGCTCAGCACACACATGAGGAACTAAAAATATATTCTGAGTTCCGATATTTTTCGGCATTCTCGCTGATTCGTTGAAGATATGCTGACAACGGCTGTTCTCTATTGATTTTTTTCTTAGTTTGCAGCTGTTTATTTAAGAAATCAATTCCTTGTTCAAAACAAAATTTGAAAAGAGATTACATATGTCAATAAATTAAAATACCATATCTGGTTATATGATCGGAAATAAAGTTGTCATACACTCAAGGATTCAGACCAAATCACTTCATAGCTTGAAATAAAAAAAAATATTTTTACTATTATTGTAATTTGTTGGTTGATAACTCCTAGTTGGATTTGCTCCTAATTAGTCACCTTAAAAGCTCACTGTACCATTATCCAATAGAAGCGTTAATTATTATAAGTGATTTAAACTGAATTGAGTATGCGCAGTAATTGCGATAATTGCTAGGCCCGAAAGGAAATCTATTCGTTTTGATCAGGTACGAATGAATTGCCTATCTTTCCGCCTGTATATGTTAAATTATCAAATCGAATTAAAAGAAGAACGTACATTCAAACACCCGATGGGATAGACTCCTTATGTTTGCGGCTAAAATACAATATTAGAAGGGTGATTTTTCGAGCATCAGCATAACTTTTTTAGTTCGTTAGAGGTCAGAAGCTACTGGCTGAAGTTCCGGAATAATGGGAAAGTAAGTAGCAAATGCCTTTTAATATTCTAATTTACAACGAGTTTGTGCATTGATGGAATGTAAAATGTTCAACTCTCTCATAGCTGTATACTTTAAGTGATGCTTCTTCAGCCCACAAAAACATGCCAACAAAAGAAGCTCTCATTCCCGTTAAAAGATCGATCCAACTCTTAGGCCTGCTCCACGATAATTAAAAAAAAAATCCATAAAGAATAAAGAGGAAAGCTCTCTTACGTTTCTACCATTTCCCTTAAAGGTCCAGAGATTAAACGCAATTAAAAGCGGTATGCCCCTCTTTTGAAAATTTCTCCGCTTTAATACGGTCTCATTGTCTATGGTTGATGAGAAATGAAAATTCATTGTAACTGTCCAATAATAAAAGACCCCTTTTGTTTATTTGTGGACTACAATTAGCTGTATACATTTAATAACAGAGGGAAATTAATTATAAGCCTTTATAGAAAAGTTGCGAAAGTTTTGTTCCAGTTCACAAAATAATAGACGTAACCCAAGTTATGAAAACAAAATAAAAGAAAAGTTACAAGACCAAAATATTTCATTGTTTCATTGTACTGAGATTCTAGCAGTCAACTACCACCCGGGAGAAGTTAGCTAAAGAAAATTAAAAGTCACTTATATCAAGTTACCGATTTATAAAGATATTCTAACAATACAGTTGATTGAAAAGATTATAAATAATTTCGGAGAAGGCAGTTAAATTATATAAAACGGATATAATCAAAATTACTTACTTAATGAACTACCAACATAATTTAAAAAATCACGAAAACAAAATACCACCTAAGATCTATATTAATCTCAATTTTAATGATATATAATGCGATAGTGGAAAACATAATTTCATATAGCTGTGATATTCGGAAGATATATTAAGAGAAAAAAAGTGGCTATCTGCGGCAGAGATGGATTTTCGGCGAAAATCTCTGTGTACAACTAGGCTATGGAGGATGTGGAATGAACAAATAAGAGAGGGCAAAAAAACATTCTTATCAGAATACTAGAAATCGTACTAGTTCGGTATGAATATGTACCCTAAATGAATGGATGAAAGAATCAAGGTGAATAAGAAATTCATAATGAAATGGGACCCAGAGGGAAGGAGAAAGTACAGAAGATCCAAAACTATATATCCCAGAGGGAGGAAGATATCTTCAATAAGGCCGAATAGAAGAAAAATGTGTTACGGGAAATTTATAATGAATTTATCTTTATTATTTATTTATATCATACCATACGGCAATAAATTAATACTGCTTGTAATTGGTGGTTTAGGGTCGCCTCTTAGTCAAACAGATGACAGTTTGCAATAGATTTCCACAACTATCAATAATCAAATGTCATAGTTCTTCAGAACCTAGTAGTTGAATATTTAATCAGTTCTACAGGATCCTATGGTTCCGCAGTGGTACCGCCGTGTCTAATAAGACTTTTTTGCCCAGGATGAATATGAGACTTTTTGGGTAGCCTTGATTAAGCTGACAGTATGACTGGCGAATCGTTGACAAGGTCTGTTTCAAAAAAACATCAAGGCAAATGTCGCGAAAGGAATTATTAAAACATAAATTATAGGAAATATCATCTAGTTAAAGCTGTAGATGAGCTTTACATTCAAACAAAGACAATGTCTTAAGTGGACGATGTAGCGTCCATGTTATACGACAGTAACCATATAAAACGAAGACATCTAAATTTCAAAATTTATATTGGCCAACCTAGGGTGTTGACTACGGTGTACGAGTTTTGGCTACAGGCATAAGCTTTAGCCAAGTCGAGTTAACGAATTACAAACCAAGGAATTTTTTTTTTTTTTTTTTCCCTAAACCCCTTGAAGTTATACAATGAAAATATTAATAAGATACTTTACAAAATTCTCCTCATTCTGCTATGCGCAGATGCATTTGAAGGAGTTCGTATTACTCAACAATACAGATTTTGGTTAAAAATATAATAACTTGAAAACAAATCTAGGTGATGGGGCTCACCTTCAGTTAAATAGGAAAAAAACTTACAAACTAAAAACTATACCTAGAACCTAAAAATAAAGCGTTCCAGCCACGACAGCGTCCTGCCATCGATGGGGGAACGGAGCGGGGGTTATAGTGTTAAACACCGGGTTTGTCAAATATTGTAATGAGTCGACAAATTTGATATGTCTACGCTGGATGAATTCGTCCATCGTAGAACCAGGGAATATTTCACTGTGAGGTAATGAACGAGCTCATTCATTCACTCATGCGCGAATGTTCGGTGATAGTGAGTACAGAGACCAGCAAGATCGTCATATTTCCTAGTCTAAACAGTGACTGGACAGTTATAGCTGAGAGATGCGGTATCAGAAATAGCCTGATCGGTATTTATAATAGAAACAAAATGTTTTGAATAACTGATATAATTGTAAGCAGTAGAGTACGATAGGAAGAAGACGGGCTCCTTCGACATAGTCTTGAGACCATCAGTGACCAAAACAGAATGAGTCCACTGGGCCTTCCAACATAGTCCGAGGTTTTGGCCGCTAGATGACGCGCTTAAAGCGTATTCTCGAATTTCCGGATCTGCTGATTGGTTCAGTCGATCACGCCCACATATATATTATTAGTTAACATCTGTTTTAAATTAATTAATTACTTTTAAGTCAATCAGGGTTTGCTGTAAGAACTTTATTGTTTGTAGAATTTTAATTTTACTAATTTGCACAAGTTGATTCTAGCTTTTGTTGCAAACTTATCAGCATGTGAATGCACGTGAAGAATGTCTACACAGTAGGTGAGATGTTTCAACGTTAGCTTATCGCGATCGCACTAATCAGTCAGCCCCTTGCTGTGTATAGGCAACAAAACTTTGATCCAACAGACTGCTTTTAACAAGTTGTGATACTTCTTCGAACGTTGACTTGATAAACGATGCAACTTTTCCCGAAATATTTGACTAGGTATCCTAACTAGGTCGGAAAGTCAGTGTATGCTAGTTTGTTTGTTAATAAGTCAGCTTCTCTTTGCTTTCCAAATTTCTGTGAAATTCGCCTACGATAAAATATTTTATCATTTTTCTTTTTTATTCATTCAATCCAATCTGAACTTTTCAAATTACTGTGTTCAAAAGCGCTCCAATGTATGCTGAACACGTACGTGTTGGTTAAAATATAATAAAGGTAAATACAACAAAAATTCAACCTGATAAGGGAAGATCCCTTATCGTTCAGCTTTTTGTAACCATTACTCCAAAGCAATGAGTTTAAAGCTCTGATTTTTAGAATATGATAATATAAACTATAAAAATCGGTTCACCCTTGAACGAATGTTCGGTGTGAATGGAATCCATAGAGGAACAAATATTCCCGCATTCTAGACAGTCCCCACCTCTTCACTTCACCTGGAAGAAGCCTCAGGCCCTAAATTAAGTGAATAGACACATTCCTTGGACGATGAAGAGTTCCTGCCATGCATTTTAGTAATTTAGAGTTCGTCGTTCACAAGTTAGCAGTTTTAAGTTAATTGTTAGTTTTTAAATTATTAATTTTATCAAAGTTTTAATATATGAATGGGAACAGTATTATTATTGACGGAATTAATAAACGAAACAATAAACATTGTCAAATTGACCCCTAGGTGGGTTTTCTCTCTTTCTGATACCATTTGTTTTATACTTCAAAAATTAATGTTTGAACTTCCATTGGTTAACACGATCTTCCTAAGAAAGAGAAAATTGGGTATAGAAGAAAAGTATGTATTGGTACTTTGATATTTTTAATTTTGATGCAAATGTCCTCTATTGAGAATGGCGGGCAATCATTTTAGGGTTGGCATTGTCTTGGGGTGGCAAGCTGTTATTTTTAATTGCATGAACACGATTTTAAGCTCTTATCTTTAATTGTTTTTAGCTAAGGTGAGTTGGTTGAACTTACTAATGTAAACAATGGTAGGCAACACGTACAGTATTGAAATATCTTTGTGGGGGGGGATATTTAGACTTTAGATGGCTAGTTACTAATTAAAAGTGTAAAATAATTTTAAACGCCGTCGCGGGACGCTTCTTCTGCCGAAACATCTGCGTTTGCTTGAATGACAGAACGATACCCTCCTTCCGCCAGATGCTGACTCTCAGTCGTGACTAGAAAGGCCAAGAGAGCAGTGGCTTTTCGTGTCCCAGTAACCACCAACATCTGCATAGTCTTACATCCCCTTTGGCCAGCTCAGGACATCTCACTGTTCATGTTGCATCTATTGAAATGTCTAGTATATGATGCTTTTTACTTATAATTTTTCTTTGTGTACTTACCGTTAATTTCTGTTAATCGAAACATATTTTAATCTGAAAAGTCTAATAGGGATATTTTTGAATACCCCTATGAATGTTTCAGAAATCTCAAATTTCTGTTGTAGTCGCAATCATAGGAATGAGCTGAATAAACCTAAAAACAAGCAAGAATACATATGAGGGGTGAGACCCAGAAAAAGGACATCCAACATTGAAAATATCCCAACATAAGAAAGATGTAGTTTCTTCCAGCGATGTCCTACTGTCACATAAATCTTCTGCAGCTAGAAAAAATAAAGTAGAAGTCAAGTGGGAAACATCACACAGTTACGATTGTCGTTACGGTTACGAAAATAATTTAACTGATTGTTCTGATGAACATTTGCAATCATGTTGTAACTATTATAAAAACTTTCATGCAATATATATTATAATCATTTTGTATCCACGGACCCTACAAATGTTTTGTGATAGTTTAATGACTGTACTTAATTATTGTACATTAAAGAACCTATATAGGCATACTATATATTATTCATCAGCATGCCAAGGAATTATTATTGTAGGAAATATATTTAGTTTTATTATTAATTAAAATATTAATAACCCTTTATTATTTTTAATTTGGATAAAACTACTTTAAGCATCATCGCGCTGTCAAATAGATTTCTCATATGCTTCTAAAAAAAACACTGGTTGGCTTAAAGTAGCTAACACGATGAGAACTATAGTTTAATGACTTTTTTTCGGAATTATAGTCTTAAATAACTAAACGCAATTACATTGTTAATAAGGACATCGAGAGATATAATTTCATGTCCCACTCACAATCATAGGAAAATATATTTGTTATACTAACTAGTTAATTAAGTTATTACAGACACTTACTACGGTTTTATGGAGATGGATATAAATGTCAAATCTCCCTCTTGTCAATTGGGATCTCCCCGTAAATTAAATTTACCGACTCAAAAGTACGACTTAAGCTGTAAAGTGAGGAGCTAGGGGATGTAACAGCCCTGGTTAAATAGATAAAAGCATTGTTTTAGATAAGTTAAATATCCCACAGAACCAATTGGAGATAAGTGTAGATGGCATCTTAGAGCTGTCGGAAGCGCGATTACATTAAACAAGAGGACATCAGTTGTGTGAAAGAAAATAAAGCTGTTTTATAATTAATAGGAGTTTCTGATTTTTAATGACATCAAAATAACCATAAAACGCTAGCTTAAGAGGACGACAGTTCTAGGTTCGACCCCTTCAATATTGTCAAAGATATAATGTGGAGAGAAAACAAAAGAAATACTAAATCTCATTGTCCCGAGCTGAAAACCCATCACTTCAAATTGTAATTCTAAAATAAATCAATTGTTTTGTACCCAATTGGGCTGGAAAGCTATAGTGTGGGTTCCGCTGAAACAATTACCAGTGTCCGACCTCCATCAGTCAGTCGTTTTTATGGAAGAGTCTCCGGCAGTTGTATAGAAAAATCTGCTTCAAAGTAGAACAAAAAAAAAAAAGTTTCCAGGAAGTTGAACGGAACAGTTCACACATTCATTAAATTCTATTCTATCACTATCTAATGGATATGAAGTATTAATTGTCGAGTCTAAAGAGAGAGGCTAAACTTTTAAAAGGGTATGAGACAATCATATTTCGTTTGTCTGTAAGTTCTATGCTACTACTAGTACTAGTGAGTGACGGGTAAATAAGGTTCTGTTTCTTGACTATCCACAACCTTTATTGTGAAAATTTCAGTCAAATAGCATATTTCATAAAATTACAGATTTTAATTAATCATTTAATATTAGAAGTGCTGGATTTTCACTATAAACCATAAAATGACATTGAATTTTGTTATAAATATTTTAAATATAAAATATTCACATAATTCCTTTATTATATCTACTAATAAGGGTATTGAGCCATTGACAATCTCGCCTTGTGCTATCAGAACAATTCGGTCCTAGGCCCCACCCAATGGTATTCTAAACAATTGTAATAGGCTCGTTATAACCTGTGTGTTAGGTTGAGTTAAATTGCCAACTCGATGTTAATGACTTTTTTTAATAACTTTTATTAGCTAAAGTTTCAAAAACCAAAGAAAGATCGCATATTGCTATGCTTGCAAAGATATAGCTAATCAGTTCGTCAAGAAAAAAATATTTTTTAATACCAACAATTTGATTAATTCTTATACGTAATAATGTTTACATTGTAATATCAGAACAATGCGGTCCTAGGCCCCATCCAATGGTATTCTAAACAATTGTAATAGGCTCGTTATAACCCTAACACACCTTCATTCAAACACATGCCATAATAAATCACTCATCTGACACCCATATCTCACAGCTCAAGGTCATAGGATTTGGACTGGCTCTTATTATATGATTCAACATTAACTTCATTCACAAAATAGTGTTTAATGGTAAATTATGAACTTTCCAAATCTAGAGACATGGGCTGTATTCCTGGTACTGTTAAAAACAACACACTCCGTAAACTGCACGACACTAGCAAAGATGTAATAAAACATTATCGATTCCATTAGTAAACCAATCAATAAAATAACATCCTGTCAATTGGTGGTAATTTTTTTCCAAACGCCTTCCATTCTAATGTACATTGTATTCGCTGTTATTCGCCACCACGCTACGCAGTGCCTGAGAAGTTGGAAATATGTCCATATATTTCAAATTGTTCATCCTATCGAATGATGTTGGTCCTATCGAATGATTTTGATCTCATTCAATATCGCAAAAATACGTTATATTATGAATATAAATGGTTTATCCATTGAAACTTATTTATTATTAGCATTAACTCAGTCAAAGCAGTTGCACAGGGCGATCTAAAATTTATCACAAACATTTCGGTATCTGATAGGACATTTGACGCAGAATAAACCATGTTCTAGAAATATGTATATAAAGTGCTTCTCAGTAGCGCTATGACGTAAAAAAGGTTTTTTTGAGTGCGTTGTTTTGAGTATGCATCACATCAAAATTTTGTAGCCAGTCACCTTCTTAGAGCTTGAAAAATATCTGCATAGTGAAAAACTTGAAATTGGTATTTAGAAAGCTTTACCTGAGCGATTAGCTGTACCCTCATCAAATGGGGAATCGCGAGTGAATTTCCTTAAATTTAACCACTTTCAGTCATCTAAATTTGTCTCCGGTCTACTGTATTTATTGTTAAATGGGCCTATTGTTAATCTATTGTTATTATTTCGTCATTGTAGTTATCAGTTAATTTGGACAAAACCCCCGAATCGAATACTAATCCCGAAAGAATAAAAGCAATAGCAGACCTTAGGTTAGTATAGGTGTTTTCTAAAGTTTTTAATAAGACAGGAAACGTGAAAAATCAATCACCTTATTTTTTACCTTTCTACTAGGTAATAAGGACACACCGATCGCAATGAAAAAAGTAATAAATCACTCACTTACATATTAAACAAACATGCATTTCACTTTTTTAAATGTAGAACAAAAATTAATTGTTGCACTTGCTTAAAAACTACAATTTTCAATAGAGCCAATGTACTACTAAAACCCTACCTTATGCGAAAAACTACATCATGACAAGCATTTTATCGTTAGTATACTACCGAAAAATAATACTTTTCGTTTGTAGTTAATTTAGTTAAAACACGATTTGATTTTTTCATAACTAACATTTAGTACTTTTACTCGATTAAATTTGTATCAGAAGCACGTGATGAAAATGTAGAAAGCATTAGACAAAAAAAAAATTACCCTGAGAAATAGGTCAGTGGTTGTGCAAGCCAGTGAAAATGTTGGTGATGAGATGGGAATGTGCGAGGGAGAAAATTACAATCAACTGTGAAACACATTCTCTCGATAAAAACTTTCAACTTTAGTATAATGCGTATCTTTAATAATCCGTAGGCTAATTGATGTAAAAAGGAAATGAAAGAACAGCAGATAAGATGAAAATAAGAAAAATAAACCCGCAAAGGAAAAAAATAACAAGTTGGCAAAGGAAGATTGGAGTGGGTAATGGGGTTTATTTTTTAACGAACGAATTTTATTGGTCCCGAAGATAAAAACATTTTTTATTCAACAGGTACAGAGCAATTGTATTTCATCTGCCTATATGTATATTCTAAATTAACCCTCGTAAAATTGATCAAAAATCTATCAGATATTTTAAAGTTATATTCCACAACATCTCTAAACATGGTGTTAGGTGTTGGCTCACAAATCCAGTGGAGTATGAACAAACAAAAATAAACGAAAAAATTCGGGCTGTTATTCTAACTTTCCAGCATCTCTATGCATAAATTATGCAATCATTAAAATAATAATAATGCATAAATTAAAAGAAGTTATAGTCTTAAAAAATGATTGTTTGTAATATTCTTTGAATTTACAAAACCAGATATGAAGCCTGTATTAATACATCTATCTTCCCTTCTTCGCCTATCACGAAAGTCAGCTTGTTTTGTTCTAGTTTTAGTAAATATTCTTTAAACTATTTAAACCAGTTTTGATGCTCTATATTTAGAGTTAACGATAAAAAAAACATATTTATTTTCGTATCTGAGGTCGGGTACTGACGACTGCACGAACGAATCCAGAACGGGGAAATTTTCTCCACCGTCATGAACTGTAATTCCATAATATAATAATAATACCTGTAATAACCTGAACGGTGATTTAAATTTTAAAGTGTACTTAAGCTATTAGGAATAGTTTTTTTTTAAACAAATTCCAATTCATATCAATATTACAACAATGAAATTTCGGCAATATAATAACATTCATTATGACAACAATATGGATACAAACGTCAATACGCAATTGATCGCCAAAACTATTCGCGGCGTTAACATAACTCACCTCCAGTGCTAGATGCATGTGTGAACAGTCCCAGCCAACAAAGCTAAGATCTCCTAAGTCTATTATTATTTCAGCACTGTACCTACTACCAGAAAACAGCACAGCCATGCATAAATCATGGCCATGCATAACAGTCCAGGCATGCAATGGTCCTATCCCATGTATGTATGTGCATATAGGAGCCGACTGACAGAATAACAGAAGCTAGATGAATGCATAATTGGTGTTTTCGCGAATTAGTTCTCGCTCGGTTTCATTTCTCACGGTTTCAATGTTTAGTTAAGTTAACTTAAGTGTTTCACTAATTTTGAATTTCATTTAAAACTTTTATGTATTGGCAATATTACGTGTTATATAATATACGATATATATGCTTATATTTATTGGAAATGGTTTTTACTAAACACTAATAATGTTTAACATGTAATATCAGAACAGAATTCAGTCCTAGGCCCCATCCAATGGTATTCTAAACAATTGTAATAGGCTCGTTATAATCCTAACACACCTTCATTCAAACACATGCCACAATAAATCACTCATCTGACATCCATATCTCACAGCTCAAGGTCATAGGATTTTGACTTGCTAAATCCCCTTAGTATGTCTACTATTTGATTCAACATTAACTTCGTTCACAAAATAGTGTTTATTGGTAAATTATGAACTGTACAAACCTAGAGACATGGGCTGTATTCCTGGTACTGTTACATGTAATATTAATATGAAGAGGGGGAGAGGGAGAGAGAGAGAGAGAGAGAGAGAGAGAGAGAGAGAGAGAGAGAGAGAGTCTTTATTTTCCATGTTTTCCGCGTATCAAATAAGACTTGTAAAATTTCATGTCCATCTCTTAAACCTGGGACTCACAAAGACAAGTAGACATACGGGCGAAAACCTGAGGGTTTCTGGTTTTGGATAAAATAACGAAACCCTAATAATGCATAACAGTTTTAGAGATAATTTACTTTGATAATTAAAATATCTTTGAAATGTATACATACCTCTTCTGCCTTAAACTAAATTATAGAAGAAAGTCTTGAATCTATCTACTTTACAGAGTGAAATATTAGTAAACAAAGGAAAATCTAGAATAAGTATATTAGTTCATGCATAACTGTCACCTTATCACATTGCCTGTCAGTTCTGTGATTTATGTCAAAACCTTTTTACGCGATTATTTCATATTTCATACGAGAGCCCTTTCTGCAATATCTGCAGTGAAAAATGAGCTTTACCAGTCTCCGTCATTTTTCATCAAGTGTTCTTGTCCAGGGTTTTTTCGGTGGCTCAAGTAGTGGGTTCGATTCGCAGCTTTAAGTGCCAGATTTTATTTCTTTTTCAGGCAATAAACACGGGAAAAGAGTTCATATTAATAAACACGGCAATAAGCACAGGAGTGTGTATAGGACTCCTGATCCATTAGTTCATAGTTGACCCTGAATTATAGGATATGAGTGGATGGAATCGTTGGCTTAGGTTGATCAAAAAGTTTTATTAGAGTTCCAACAAATTTATTAATGGTCGCACGAGACGGTATGAAAAAGGTTTTGTGCAAAACTTTAATAACTTACTTCCATCTCTAGATTATCTCACATAATACAACAAAGAGCTAACGACCAAAATGGGCATGTCTCGAATACAATCTGCATCAAATAACATAATAACCGTCTATGATCGAATTTTAGTTCATATGTGGTTAATGCTTAGTACAAAAAAATAAGGAAGATGTAAAATTACTTATGGATAAGGTAGACTGAAAAGCCATTCAAAAAAAACTTTTTTCTCCCATTCATATTCCCTTGTTACAAGATTAATACATGTTACATAAAATAGATCTGTAAACGAATCTATTTACAATTGCTTCAATATATTTCCTGTAGCTTGGCTAAATTTTATACAAATTCTGTTTTCAACTAATAGTGATCTAGATGGTAAAAAAGTATAATGATGCACATTATACATTAACGGACTGAATTTATTAAAAGTGATGGGGCTCACCGGGGCATTAAAACCAATCGCGGAAAATGCTTAATGTTTAAAAAGGTTTTTTTAATTTACAGGAGGAAATAGATATGTTCATAAAGAGAAACAAGAATATGTTTCTGAATTGAGTGATGATGATTGGTTGGTAGACCTATGTTTTTAGAGGATACAAAAGAATAACGTAATCAGCTAAATAAGAACTTGAAAGGGGAAGATAATCTAATAATCGATGCTTTTATGCAACTAAAATAAAAGCTTTTAATAAGAAATTATTGTTATTCAAGTGGCAACATAGAAAATAATAATGCTAAAGATTTTCCGCTGTTAATAACTCCCAAAAAAAGCCAACCAAGGAATTTCTCAAAATATGGTAATGTAATAAAGAAACTCCATCTGATGTTTTAAACATTTTATCATATTTGCTTAATTTGAGAAACCATTTCTATGCGCATTTCATTTTGACGTGGACGGCGTTCCTGAAAATCTACAAATGGCGCTCATTGAGTTCTGTAACTGCACCGTTGCAACAAGTTAAAACTAATGCCTGCGCCCACACCCTAAATTCATCAAAGGATAAACAGATATCCCATTAATTTAGAGAGTGAATTATATTGGACCATAGTATAACAATAAACTTGAACTTCTCTAGCCAAGAATTCAGCTGATCGTTCAAAAACTCTAAAGAAAATTCCTAGCGTTCAAATCAACTTAGGTTAGATAATATTATGAGCTATTTTATTATAATCAATTGCTATAAGAATAATTAACAAAACTACTTCCTCATCAAAATTGCATATAATATATTTTTACTCTGTACAATTGGTTTATCATTTTCTTTATCCAAGCATCCTTATTACTAGTAGTAAAAATTCATATAATTTTATATTGCGTTGAAAATAGCCAAAGAGGAAAAGTACAGAGAGTCGGAAAAGCAACGTCAAAATGTCTTCCAGGACAGCGAATCCATAGGAACAGAACACCACATCAAATTGGCACCGACATTAGTGAATACTTTTAATTCTCTAAACTTGAAAAAGTACTCATGCACGCTTCAATATTTTCAATTTTTGAAATGTATATACACAAACTTTAAGGTGTAAGGTTCAGTGAAAACAAAATGCTTATAAAACACGGAAAATCTTTTCTGTTTGTTGCGCGGTTCGTATTTCTTCCACAAGGGAGGAGCGGCCGGAAGCAACGGAGAAAAATGGATTCGGAAATCGGATCTTCAAAGTGGATTCCATCGCGCTCTCTTCTCTGGCAGAGCTTTTTATTCGAATTGAAATAGTGGTGTTTTTTCTTTTGCCGGATTTATTATTTTATATTAAGAGTTGAAAATTCGATGCTAGTGTGAAAATAACAATACATATTATTATCATTTAAATATATATTGGATATGTAAGTATTTGTAATGGTTAATCAATCAGAAAATCCCTGATAGAATACAACGGTTTGAGCTTATCATTTGCCTTAATCAAATCAAAATCTTTTGAGTTTTGTTTTTCGCATAAAAAATATATACTGAATACTGACTTGTCGTATTACCACCGGGTTTGCAATCTACATGAACGACCTGTTCAGTTTTAGCGAGCCGGCTCATATCCGTGAAAGGATATTTTAACTACCTTTTAACAATGTGATGATCCCCCCCCCTTAGCTCTCTAATTAGAAGATTAATCTGATGATGAAATGAAATCTTAAACTATAAGATAACGCTATGATAGATATGGCGAGAGGAGGGAGAGAGATATTCTTATTTGCAAGGGTATATGTATATGTTCTTATCAACAGGCATAATCGTGCATATCAGAAGTTCTGTCTATTTAATTATCACCAGGTAATTCGGGTGCAGACAGGCCTGGTGGGTATGTAAGGTCTCTCGTGGAAGTTTCTGAATAATGTTATAATGAAGTCTTAAATGATAGAAATTTTTAGATGAAATTTTTAGAAAAGTCAATGTTTGGTCGTCACTAGGAGGTGCCTGATCACCTAGCCCTGGTGACAAGTGCGGATTGTTTGAGTTAATAACATATCTGACTCCATTTTATGATAGGTATGTGCCCCGACAATGCACTATGTTGAGGAGAAGAGGTACAGAGGTTTCATAAAGAATAAGGCATGTTTTCAGAGTTCGAGCGGAAGTGAAACAAGCATAGTTACAGGTCGCCAGAGAGTCTGTAAGGAGACTGATTTACAGGGCCAGAACCCTGGTTTAAATACCGTTTCTGCCGGGAGGCTGCGAGGGTCTAACCCGGCAGCGGTTCCCGCGCACATCTGTCACAAGGCGCGTGACCGGAAGAGAGGCCTAAAAGGGTCGCTTAGTTTATGGCTGTCAGGTAGGACCCCTTTGCTCTTAGGCCAGTGTGTACCTGGCTGTTTATGACTTGTTTCCCTTCCGTGTTTTATTGCTTAACTTTCACCATGATTCACATTATTACAATACATTATATATGCACCAGAGTATAGGGTGATTTACTTAAGTAGTTAGCAGTGACTACAGTCAACATGAAGAGTATGATTCATTACTGACTATTTTTAGGTTTTACTATTATAATTTACAATACACTTTTATATTCAACTGGAAATGAGTTTATTAAACTCATCCAGCACAATCGGGTAATTCAGAGCTGCATAATGGTGGCGTTAGATCGATCCTAAATTATTAGAGACAGATACGCTAGAGACTATAGTTGCCTTAAAAATTGTTCAATCTATGTAGAATTCGTTTAAAATATAATAACGGAAAATAGAAGAAAAAATCCTCCGACTTTTATGAAGTTATCAAGTCACAGCTCATTAGCTATTAAAGATTTAAACCTCTGGATTTTCTCCCATAGTAAATTACAAATAAAACATAATAATGCAGACGTTGTCCCTCCAAAAATGTTTTATAATAATTTACTATGCATTTAGGGAAATCCTTAGCCCTTAATCAGACCATTTCTCGAAACGTTTTCTTCCTGTGTTTACGCCATTTATTTCCTTTAAAATATCTTAGTCTATAAATAATGTAACAATATTTTAATAAATATAAGTTCTTTTTGTTCCAGCCACAATATTTGAGAATGGTGGAGTAGCCACTGAACCCGCTAGTATCATTGTAAAATAAATTCTGGGCATAACAGAAGGCGTGTATATTTAAATATAAGCACAGCCCACAACAAGCCTTCTAATATAAAATAACAATATTTTAGTTTTTTCTTTTTTTTTCTAAATATATAAATTTTTAAATATATATGAAAAAATATACAATTTCATACGATTTTTTTTTTCTCAACTCCTTCTTTCAAACATTTTGAAATAAATTATACATATTATTACATATTGGTTGTGGTTGGGTCCTTTTACTGCATAACATATGCATTGTAAGGAGGGTGTAAATTTAAAAAAAATATCTTTTTAAGGTCTATATATATAAACAAAAATTATATAAACAAAATACGGGACTAAAACAAGAACTAAACAAGAAATAAAAATAAAACAGAGATTTTTTTTTTTTCCATAGCCCCTTCAAAATTTACAGTGATTCTTTCAATTATAGATTCTCATTCGAATCTATTTCGACATGGTTTTTATATGTGATATGTGAGATCCCCCCCCCCAATCCCCTTAAAAAATGACAAAATTATTATTTACTATAGATTCTTAGGCGAAACTTTACATATCACATTTTATATGTCCTGTACCATCGGTACATTCTATACAAGGTCTTAATCGGTATAAAAGTTACATAATCAATACAAGTACAATGATACACAGTGTACATAGCTTCATTGACTCTACAATCCCCATCACGCTCACCTTTTTGATTATGAGTGATTTTTTTTTATTTGAAAACCCCTTTATTGATCAAACATTTTACAATTTACAAATTTTCGATTTACAGATTGCTCCTCTTACTGCATATCTGCGTATGCATTCGAAGGAGGGTAGAATTACAATAACAATTTTCTATTTAAAGTTAAAAGGAGTATTTTTTTTTTCCCCTAAACCCTTTTGAATTTAATACAATTTGTGAAAAATGAACAAAATCAATGAACAAGAATTGACAGCTCTCTCCTCATTCTGCCATGCGCAGATGCATTTGAAGGAGGTTGGGTTACATAAATTAGATTTGAGGTTAAAAGTTAAAACATGAATACAATTCTAGGTGATGGGGCTCACCTTCAGTTTGATAATGTGTGGTTTTCTTTGGTTTTGGGGGGGGGTTTCCCCCTAAACCCCTTTAAATTGGAGTTATTTCAACATTCGCACGGTAGTAAAATGTTTTCAAGTCAAAGTCCCATCCTTCACGTTTCTTATGTTATTTGGGCTCTTTGACGTCCCCCCTTTAGAGCCCTTCTGCAACTCCGTCTCACTTGCACTGCAATAAAAAGTAGCTACGAAGTATTCTTCCGCGGGGACGAGAGCAACTGTTTGAATATAAATCAAATAAATAATTCATAAAGGGGGCTGGTTTTCCTTGGAGGTGTTGAAAAAGTGTGCAAGGCGCCCGACAGGCGGTGGTACGAGCCATAGGGAAGCACCTGCTCTCTTGGGTACAAGAATAAATCTTGTAATTTATTCTCTATATATCTGTTAGTATATAGATGATCTAAGGATGGTTCGTATCGCCATTTTATTTTTTAAGTTGGTTATTAAGAGACTTATTAACTGGCTTACCAGATGGTTATTTAACTTTTGATTTGAACTTAAAATCTATAAAAGTACTGAATATCGACACTCACAAAAGCGTTTTGGCTATTTTTAGACCAAACACTAAAACAGTTCAAATTCCCTTTATTAATTTTTTACATGTTTAAAATACTACAGAAACTACAACAATTTGAAAACATAAACTAAAATTTGTGCTTATTGTATTTGATGCAGCGTAACTACATTTTTAATGGAGATTTGCACATAATACAACTCTTTTTTATTATTTGAAAGGTGGTCTTATCTTATGGAGATATATTGTATAAAACTCTTTTGAATTCGAATAAATATACAAAAATAACTCCAGTCATATCCAGCAGTCGGGTGAGGGGGGTTTCCTGGTTCCCGGCTCCTCTAACGGTTTTTTTCTTTGGAGGATGGGTACGGTCGGGGTTCACTCAGGCTCGTGAAGGTAAATGAGTCGCAATATGGATAAAGCAGTAGTGAATTCGGCTATGTAAATGAAATATGTTGATAACATATGTTTAAGGTAACTCTTAAGTGGTAGCTCTCAACACTACTTACCAACTACTGTGACAAACACGGTCAGCCATACAATATATCGATAATATTGAGAAGAGACTGAACAACTTTGTTTCATATTATTTGTTCACGATCAGCAATGAGCCGGCCGTAAAGTAAAATAGATCATAAATTGCTGTGGTATAGACAACAAATTAAACAAATATCTTGGCATGCGAACGGAACGATTTCATCCGTTGGCTTTTCAGAAGTTTAAGTTGGAGAAACGACAGCACGTTCAATGTTTTGTTTTTTTGTAATCTTTCCATGATTGTTTCTTAATCATAACATATAAATCGTAATTAATGTAATAATGAAATTACCATTACAGAGAAAAATTTCAAGTAGATTAGATCAAGTTCAAATCAATTTATGTCCGATGTTTACATAATAAAAAAATCGTGTGCAAATAGAACAAAAAACTGACATCATAGTTCTTGATAATAAATGAAGCCTTCATTACATATAAATTTTAATTCAATATATTGTAGGTTTTTACATACAGACAGACATGGTTAGAACTAAAATCTCACTTTTCGGCCTTGGGAAAGAAAAGCCGCCATTCAAAGATTAACCACTAATAATAATTATAACAAATATTAGAATAAAATCCATGTTGCTGTCCTAAATGTACAGAATATCATGACTATCTTTAAAGCCTTACCATTTATACCATTCCTATATTATGTCATTCACGTTATCATCTTTATTGAACCGTTATGATAAAACTATCCTTTAAAAGCTTTCTGGCTATAACTTAACCATAGATTATAATAGCGAAATTCACTCGACCCCTTCATAAATATAATTTCATAAATAACATATATATCTTATGAAGTAGGAGGAGACACTCAACCTTCTTGACTAGTACTGTTATTATGCCCGTTTAAGTTGTATATATTTGCTGATGTACTTTTTGTATGTTGTATTAATAAATTGCTTTTTAAAGAGTCTAACTGTTGAGTGCAGAATTTAACTAAGGAAGGAATATCCTACCAGGGGTATGCGAGTAATAAGGTCAGGAAAGGTGGCTATAGGATGTTTTGTCGAACAATACATGGAGCTGCTAAAGTCGTTAGCATAAACAATGTTACATATAAGTACATAAAACTCATTTGAACGTTGATTTTTTTTTCTTGAAAAGCTTCTTTTCTAGTGTGTAGTTCAAAGAGTACATAACAAAAATAAATTATTTTCCTTTTACTTGTTCGAAAGTAGTGATTCATCTGTCAGAAAATAATTTATTGCTTTGAAAAATCATCACCAGAAAACCGAAACTAAAAGTAAAGCCCACTAACATAATTTCTTAACTTGTCTAGCTTTTAAAAAACTTACCAATCCCCTCTACTGATAGTAACCATCGATTTTCCATCTATACTTTATTTACTACTCGCTAGCCTGGTTGAAATATTGAGAAGATCCTAAGGCAATTTCTTTCCCAGTGCTTCGCCTCATCAAAAAGTCAATCTACCAATCACAGGTGGTAATCGAAATCACGTTTTTTTAAGGTTGGGAAGAACTTCAAGAAATTTAACTATTAAATAACCTATAGTGATTTTTACTTTATTTTACTCTTATTATTTTGTTTACTTGTGCTCATGTGGGTTTTAAAATGGATATTTGAAAAAAAAAAAAATATTCATAAAAAAAGTTAAATCACTATAGGCTATATAATTAAAATTAAAATTTATTATTATGTTCCCATGGATAAGGAGATCATTAAACATCACTATAACGCAAATGGTTTGATGGTTTTTGAGAAACAGGAACATAAATTCACCATGTCAATTCAATTTTGATGTTTTGTTGATGACTTTTTTTTTTGGTTAGTTTTAAAGCAAACCCACTATTTTTTGTTGTACGCAGCCAGAAGCGAAACGGTATCTAGTAGGGACTCGCGGACTGCCACAACTTCCTGCACAGTTCCGACAATGGCTTCTTATCTTTGTCCACTTCCTTCCGAGTGCAGTTCACTAACAGGGCCAACACCAGTGGACGAAAACATCAGTGAATTGAACAGTTTCACCAGAGACTAAACGTTATCCATTAGTCATGACTAAATATTTGTAAACAACTTTATTCGCATAATCATTTCTCGTAAATTAAAATTTTATTAAATCAGGATAAAGAGTGTAGTTCCTTAAACGACTATGAAAAATATTCTTAGACTTACTAACACAAGTGCTGAACGGTTTGGTCCTTTTAAAGCAAGTTGAAGTATACTTTTTGAACAGTGTCGCCAATCAATAGATGTAGCACTGAGTAACTGTTAAGTGGCACCACCCTGATCCTTTGTTGTAACTGGTGACTCACTCAGTTGCCTTGGTGAGGACACCACTTAAGAACCAAAAGGTATCGATCACCAAGGAAGTAAAAGATCGATACCTTAAAACAAAACACGTGAGCTCTTGTGCATACCCAGCCGTCATATACGAGGTTTGTTCAAAAAGTAACGAGAATTTTATAATTTAGCGGGCGCTATGATTTCGATGGTAATTTTTTTTTAATCAAGTTGGTACACATGTCTCTGAAATACGTTGAAATTTGCAGCTTTTTTTATTGTTTAGTTTTTATACGCGTTTTTTAGTTATTAGCATTTTTTAGTTAAATAAAGTGCAGAAAAGTTTTTATATGATAACGCTCCCGCTCACACCTCACTGATTGTTCGTAAATTTTTAGGAAAAAACAACACTGTTGTGTTCCCTCAGCCACCATATTCGCTGGACATGGCTCCCTGCGACTTCGAAAAAAACCTTGAAAGGACGACGTTTTGACACCATTGATGAGGCAAAAGAAGAATCGCTGAAGCAGCTAAGAGCTATATCGAAAAGTGCTTCGAAGATTGGATAAAGCGCAGGCGTAAGTGTATTATATCTAAGGGGGATTACTGTCTAGGGCACAAAATTGCTAATCAATGAGTAAATAAAACATTTATGATAAAAAAAAATTCTAGTTACTTTTTGATCAAACCTCGTATATGACTATGTTTGAGATCAAAACAAAATATAAATTAAGAAACGAAGAAATTAGAGAACACTGGAAATGCATGCGATAAAACCGAACCGTCCAAGGCAATCAAATGCGATTTAAAATTATCCGTCTTTGCCTACATGACCATCAAAGGATATTTTTAATAAAGTCAAGTACACAATTTTTGTTTTCGCTGCTCAACAAAAGCTTATTCCGAACAATATCAATGCTCTTTGGGAATATGTAGACTGTGCTACTCTCTATGCTACTACCTATTACTAAGATTCGGCAAAAAAAAACATTTTTTGAGTTTATCAGTCCCGATCGTTGGTGGAAAAATAGTCCTTTGTCACCGGAGAATTCATCAAATTGTTGAGCATTAAACCTACGTTAATGTGGTGCTTATTATATTCCGCCATGCACCCAGCAGACCTTGAAATAACAGAGCTTATTTCCGGCTTAAACTTTCAGATGAAGTCTCATAAAGTACAAGCTTCATGTGATATTTTCCCTCCAGTGGTGTCCCGCTATATTGCCACTACAGCCAAATGTCACCAACAATTCCAGAATGGCATCATGCGAAAAGTGGTCCGACATACCTCTCTCGAGAGGTTAAAGAACGCTGACCTGCACATGTTACTTGGTGTGCCGTCGGTGGTGAGTTCATCCGCCGGAGACACATCAAGGTGTTTGACTCGTTGCTGCACCTCACAAACCCAGTGTTTAACACTATGGCCTCTCCACCCCTCTCGCATGAAGGCAACAGACTCGGGGGAAAATTAGTTTAGGTTAAGATTTAGTATGTAAGTTAGTTTTAAGTTTCATCAAAAAGATGATCCCCATCACCTTTAATAGGGTCAGTTCAGTCCATTCATGTATAATGTGCCGTCGGTGGTACTTGTACATTGCATTATATCATTTTTTATAAAATATCAAAACCTGTATATAATGTAGCGACGTACAGGAAATACGAAAATAAATTGTAAATAGATTCGCCTGAGAATATATAATTGTATAATTATCTGTAAATTTAAAGGGGCTATAGAGAAAACAAAAAAAAATTTTTTCCTCAGAACTGATTCACTAATGACTACCATCTTAAGATTTTAAATAATATTTGCTATATTATCACAAATGATATTATGTTTATCATAAAACGTGTATAGAAACTTTTGTTCAGAATTTCAAAAGGTACATTTTTTAATACAACACATTTTCTTATGTCTAATTTCTTGTTCGAGTTACTCAAGGTCCGACTGGACTATAAGTCTAACATATATTTAAACTGGAAATATATCAAAGTGTACAAGAAATCACGCATATTTGTTAAACTTTTACAAACTTCAACATTAAAAGATTATACAATAATATGTATAAAGTTTTCGGGAGTTTTCTAATCAATAACGGAATGGTAACAGTACAAACGATGGTTTTGTTTATTTTTTTATGTTAATTTAAAATCCAAATTCAAAATGTTTTTTATACAGAGTCTTTGATGAAATATATAAAACTTCAAGTTAAGTGCTATTTATCAGCCGATTAAGGGTTTCATTATAGATGCGAAAACGAAATATCGTCTTATCAATAATAATTGACAGTTTCAATCACGTTTTGAAGTTGTGGAGCACTTAAGTACCAACAAATATGTGGCATGAATTATTAATTAGGACGTTAACATCTTTAATTTGGTACTGTACTTCAAATTATAGATTTTTTAAATTTAAGTAATTAATTAATTCATTAAACTCCATCATGTTTCATGCCTGCCTTGCAGCTTACAAAGGCAAAAACACATAGACAGTTTGGAAAAAGAGAGGGAAGTGGTAGGGTATCTATCTTAAGTTGAATGTGGAAATCGGAGTAGTTTCTATGTGAATCCTTCTAGTATTTTATCTCTATAGAAATAGTTTCTATGAGCATCAGTATTTGGGTGGAAAATCGATTAATACAATATAAGATAAGAAAGCATAAAAAGTTCCAAGTCAAATGAAATTCGAGGAAACGATCAACAATCGTTTACAAGAACTGAATGTTACTAACCTATATAGAACTATTCCTCACGTATCAACTCAATCAGGTATGAACTCAATTACGATTTGTGATAATTTCTCCAATCTTGATTAAAAGCACCTGAGTTTTAAAATATGTCAATAGCTTTTCAAAAGTAAGGATTCTAACTCACCTGAGAGCTCGGATGTTCTATATCGATTTGAACTCAACTAAATCTAAATATAGAACTAGGCAGATCCGAGGACTTTCTAATAATACTTGAATGCTTCGCTTCATGCCTTCTAGATCCTTGACATTTAGTCCAGCATTCATTATAATTCTAAGGAGTATTTGCCACAAGCAAAGGACCGTGATATAATTATTGCCAAGCTCAGAGGTGGAGGATATACTTTTAAACAAGCACTGTACTATAAGAGCGCTTGTTACAAATATTCAAACGATCTGAAATTTTAAATCTCCGGATGCGGATATCCCAATATACTCAGGATTGTGTTGATTACTTGTTGGTTAATAAAACACACTGACGGAAAGTGTAATTAAATTACAACCATCAAATATCTCTTACAATTTTTGAGAAAAGGAGATTTCTTTCGAATGTGAGTATATTTTACAACAAAAAATTAGTTATAATCTTGTAAAAAAAAAAAAAAAATTGTTGTTATTGATAAGAATGTACCCGTACCTATGGATAAACACACAGGCGGAATTATTTCCATTCGTATCATTAAAAGTAATTATTAATTAACTAAAATATTTAAACATGTCGATTGTCATTCCTGTTATTATCATTAATTATTATCATTCCTGATAACTGCACAAAAAACAAACGAACATGTTTTAAATGAAAAAAATATTCCGGTACCGGGAATCGAACCCGAGCCTCCTGGGTGAGAGCCAGGTATCCTAGCCACTAGACCATACCGGACCTGCCCTCACGTTGGCATAGACATATTAGAGACCTGTCTATAAAGCAATTTTAACTGATTGTTAAATATTGTAAAATAATAATATACTATAATAATATTATATCTATATAAATTGAACTTTTACATATTTAACTAGCTGGACTGCTAAGTTGAATTACATGAAGCAGTCAAAGTAAAACAAAATATGAAATATTAATTATTATTCTCGCCGTAGTAGTCTCAAACAGAAAAGTGTATACTTGTATTTATACATGTTAGAAACAAAAAAGCTTGGATGTTTTCTTAACATACAATGAGGGATATAAATACATATATTAGAAGAAACTTCAAGATTTTTTTCCAACATTAAAATATTAAATATTTATTTAGAAAGAAATTTTTTTTTTTATTATACTTTATTGCGATTGCTAAATGATAATGATTGTGATTATTTCTGCGCCTGAAATGAATTTATTTAATTATCTAATAATATACAATAAACAGATAATTAAAAAAATTTTGGCTGACTATTTAAAAGGTGTTTTTTTTTTTTATTTGTTGCAGTTGAAGTTGTAGTTGGGTGGAATAAAATATTCATTGAACGTATTGTTAAAATGTAAATACTCCCATAGTTCCATCACGATATTCCATCACTCAATGTTTTTTTAAAAATAATTTTTATATAAAATATCTATAATGAAAGTGGTGACTAAATTACATGATATATATGATTTTTTATATGATGGTTCTGTATCATTTTTTTTTTATAAACCGCAATAGGTTATGACTAATAGAAAGGTAACGGAAAATAATCTTAAATTATGTTGTATTATTCCGTAAGACGTCAGCATGGAAGGATGTAGTAATAAGTAAAGAGTCATCTAATAGATCCTTAGAAGACTACCTCCGATTTCCCCCCAATCTGTCAAAGAGCTGCTAAAAGTGGAAGAATGTCGAAAGGGAGGAATTTGATTAAGAACTCCTCAGTGAGGCGAAGGGTTCCTTCATACTTTCATTATTGTCTTCGCTCAGTTCTATCTCTCAATCCAATACCTTATTCATGTCAGAAATATTAACGGAATTTTGATTTTTAATTATGTTTTAGCTAATATTTTAGTTATAATTAAAAAACGAAGACATATTACAAAGTATCTGATACAGTGTTCAGATACGAATTATATTTAACTATTACGAAAAAACCAATCGGAAAATAGCTTAATAAAAATGAGTAAATATTTATTTAAATTTCAGATGGTTTTGATTATTGTATTGGTTTATATCGTTAGCTCTCAGACGTTTGGAAAGTTATACCCTGTGTAATTTTATTGCTACTTAACTCATAGGTAATTTTGAGCTAGAATCTTTAATGCACCTTATCCGTGGGAACATTAGGGAGAAATTTAAATTTAACAGCTACTATATGCACTCGGGATATTTCGAGTTGTATAATATACCTTTAACTATTTTAGATCGACAGGATCACTTTTATGGACTCTATAGTTTTATTATCCGGGAGCCAAAATACTATTGAAACGCAGCTGCTCGAAAGTGCAGCCTTTCCTTTCAGGATACGAGTTTGAATAAGTTATATTGTATGCCGTTAATCCTTTCCTTCATATGGTACAAAGTAATGCCATAACGGAAGGATACCCGCAGACTGCTACTGCAAGTAAAGAGCAGGTGTGTTGGGTTTGTCCTATGTTTTTACAAGGATCGGGGAGGGCTTACTGCCCTTAAGTGCTTGCTGTATAGGGAGGAAATCCCTGCAAAAAGCTCACCTCTACACTATCTATCTATCCCTAAGGATTACAGCACGTTAAGGCTTACCGGACAGCATTCCTGTCTCCATATACATGTAAATATGAATGTGGAATGTTGTTTGTACAATTCACACATTGTTGGTGCATATAACATGCATGGATAGATTGCAGTAAATAGCTTAAATTTAATAACGCGTTTACACATTAAATGTACTGTATGCAGTGGATGGTAAAGTGGCGACCCCACGCCCCACGAGATACGACTACCGTCGTGCCGACTAGGATCTGTATCGGTCGCAGATTTACCATAACCTGCATACGGTGCCAATTCTCCGCACGAAAGAAGATGTGTATCTTCAACTAACTTTCATAACTGATGTGATCATAGACGCAGCAAACACTGCGATCCCGAAGTACACTCCCATGCCACCGTCTCTGCGACCACCTCCAGACCACATTCTTAAAATTATAGCCTTGCGCAATAATTGGAAGAATAGATGGTACAGGACGAGAGATCAGCAAGCCAAGGTCGTTGTGAATTCTCTCACAACGCAAATCCGGGGCTTGATGAAACTCTGGAAAACAGCGCAGTGGCATGAGAGACGTCGTAGCACTCACGGAGATCACAGAAAGTTTTGGAAGCTGTTGAAGACTACAAAACGCAAGACAGCCACTGTCCGTCTTCACTAAGGCGACAATGTTCTGACTGCTGAGCAACAGGCAGCAAAACTGGCCGACCATTACGCTAGGGATATTACGGCTAGGACGGGATACTACCACATCCCTCCTCCAGTAGATGTTGAACAGAACCACATATTTGTATCACCGAAGCAGCTCAAGGCGATTCTTCGCCGGTGTCAGGGAAACCGAGCACCAGGGCACGACGGGATTGAATTATCTCAAAGATTACTGCTCGGAAAATGATATCATTCGGCCAGAGCAGACTGGATTCCAATCCAGTATGAGCTCAGAGCACCCCCTTCTGAAGGTGCAGTCAGAAGTTAGCCATAAAATGAATAGAACCATAGCCACGGCTATGATTTCCATTGATTGCAGCCAAGCATTCGACTCGGTGTCTCACGGGACACTGTGTCAAATGCTCTGCGACCGGGAATGCCCGGAACAACTGTATTCAATTCTGGCTAGCTTCCTGAAAAACAGATCGCTGCGGGTGCGGGTGGGTGATAGCTTCTCCGAAGCTGTGCCACTGACCTGTGGAGTACCCCAAGGCGCCGTCTTATCCCCTGTACTATTCAACGTATACACGTCTGAGATTGTCGGAGCCCGGTACAAAAATACCACAGTTACTGCTTTCGCAGATGACATAGCGGTGTACAGTAGCAGCATGAGTGCCAAGGTAGCTCTAAGACAGGCTGAAGCAGCCTGTAACCAGATCAGTGAGAGATTGGGGAGACTCAATATCTCTGTAAACGCTGGTAAGACTGACTGTGTAATTTTCTCTTTTCAAAAGGGAAAAAGCCCGCTCCCTACTAGTTACATAGTAGGAACGGAGGAAAATTCACCAGCCAACGACCTAGTATATCTGGGAATTAAAATGGACAGACACCTCCATTTTAGTAACCATTTTGCGAAGAAGTTGAAGTATACACGCATGAAGTCTTACCGGCTTACGCACTGATTGACTTCCCCCAATCTATCACTACGTCTCAAGCTACTGATTTACAAGAGCATACTCAGGCCTACTCTGCTGTATGGTGCCCCGCTATTTCGTTATCTGACGTATACGACAGCTAAGAAACTCCAACAATTCCAAAACGGTATACTGATGAAAGTGGTCAGAGGTACTTCATTCGAGCAACGAAGAAACAGTGAGCTGCATGAGATATTTGAGCTGCCTACGGTGGATGAATTCATCCAGCGTAGACATATCAAATTTTTCGAATCATTAAAATATTTAACAAACCCGGTGTTTAACACTATAACCCCCGCTCCGTTCCCCCATCGATGGCAGGACGCTGTCGTGAACGCTTTAGTTTTAGGTTCTAGGTATAGTTTTTAGTTTGTAAGTTTTTCTCCCATTTTAAACTGAAGGTGAGCCCCATCACCTAGATTTGTTTTCAAGTTATTTTATTTTTAACCACAATCTGTATTGTTGAGTAACACGAACTCCTTCAAATGCATCTGCGCATAACAGAATGAGGAGGAATTTGCAAAGTATCTTATTAATATTTTCATTGTATAACTTCAAGATATTTAGGGAAAAAAATCAAATACATCAAATAAGAAGGTTGAATCTTAAATAGCTTAGCTGAATCACGAGAAATCATAAAATTTTTTAACACGAAAAATGTGGTTCGTAAACTGCTGATTAATATAATAGTGAATAGTGTATTGGTGATAAACCACCACACTGTTGAATTATTTATATTTATATATATATATATATATAAAAGTTAAAGTCCGGGCACCACCAGTGGCCAGTCTTAATCCCCAAAACTTCGAGATGTAATCATCCCGAAGATATATATATATATATATATATATTACTTGACCGAATAAAACAGTCTTGCTTTGGCATTCGTTGTTGTTTTTTCACGTCACATTTCTCTTTTTTTTAGTCTTTAAGTCGACAAACATTAACTTATATATATGTAAGTTTCGAATTCAGAAACTTAAAGGAGGTGGGGGTTCTCAGGTTATAAATCGAACACTTGCAGATGTAGTTTAGAACTGTAATATTAAGAATATGTACACATTAGCTTGCGCTACAAATATAACAATAAACAAATAAAACTTATAACTAACCTGAATCAATACCATTGTCTTAACAAGAGTACCCATATTCAGGAGGTTACAACTGGGAGCATCATTCGATACTAGCGAGCTTGTAGAGACATCTAGCATATTTGCCGAAGTTTGGCGGTAACGTTCAAACTTACATATATATATATAAGATTATATATATAAGATAGATATAAATATACACTATATATATAGTGTATGTATTGTTTTTAATAAGTAATAAAGATTTTGTTATTATCTATATAAAATTTAGCGAATGTTTTCCATACTTTATATTATATTGAATATCATCATTCTGTTGTGGAATATACACTTACAATTTAAGGTCGATTCAATAATCCGCTATCATAGAACACGCAGACGGGAATTTCTCATTTCAAAGTCTCCTTCGATTTAATTCGGAATCGCAATGTTGCGTGTATTATTTGACAGTTTATTAAAAAGTTTACAGATTTTTTTTCAAAAAAAAGCTTAATTTTAAATTAGAGAGAAACTCAGAATTTTTCAGTTTTTGTCGGAAAAAATCATATCTTGGAAAAGGATCGATATAGATATGATTGATTAATGCGGATGAAGTTTCAAACATATAGTATTTTAACACGACCCTGCTCATCACAACGAGACGTTTGTAACAACATAGTTGGAGTCACATTCCGTCAATCAGAGCACATTAGTCAATAGAAGCCAGCACAATTGCAATAATGTATGAGAGAGGAGAAAGAATGCTAAATGAAGGAGTATAGAGGAGACTCCCCTGGAGAAATAGTAGGTCAGGTCTGCGCAATCGGCCACCAATTGTGCACCATTAGTCCTGAGGATTAAACTTTCTTTTGCTCTCTGACCTCCCTTCTTCCCCAGGTCCAATATATCATTTGTTACCTTCAACTTTTTCTACGTTTATCTTTTGTCTTTCCAACTTCTTCTTATGCAGTCACTGATGAATTGTATGTCAGCAAAACAATTGCATATCCTATTCCTATCAAACCAGAAATATAAATACAAGACAATTCAGAAAATGGCGTACATTGAAAAGTGGAGTAGATTATGTTAAATTATGCTTAGTTAAAAGTTAATTGTAGTTGTCTTGGACTAAATTATTCTGACGCCTCCACGATACGAGTCTTACCATCTTCTCCATTATATCGAAGAATTTAATTTTCTTTTCTAGGGATGAAATTTAATTTTAATAAATATATAAATTATGAACTTTATTTTATTTATTTATGGATGCATATTCATATAGAAAGTGAATGGATACTTCAAAGAATAGTCTAGACCAAGGATCCGTGAGTTTAACATCTATTATGTGATCGTGAAACAACCATCCGGAATGTTTGATCAAAAATGCATCTTGGTATTTGTTAAACCATCTTGGGCATTAAGATAGCATTCATTTAAACTAATGGTGAGTTCGAGATTGTACCTCTTTAATACTTTTTTAGTCCCTTCAAACTCAACTGTAATTTGGCAGAGCGACCCATTAGGATGAAATACTGGTATATTATTAAAATATTAGGTCATGAGGTCCCTAAAAACTCATTTGTAATCACGTTTAGACTCTCTGTGATGTTTAATTGGATCATAGGGTGTGTAGTTGTAAAAGTAAAGGTTAAATTAATTAAACACTAACCACCATATACTTAGATTCTGTAGAACCCACGCTCCTAAGGGCGTTATGACGCTGGCTGACCGCTTGGTGTAGCCACCAGCAATAGAGCACATTCAGGTCTTTTAATATTTGTATTACTGTGGTATAAAGAACAAAATATATGTTTGATAGGGATCGATAATTATGTTCACCTTTCGTTCACCAAAGGTTTTCGTTCACCATGGCAGATAGATACTAAACAACAACTTTATTATGATAAAATTACAATCTGCCTCATTAGGCAATAAGTAATTGTGATAAATGTTTTCATTCATAGCATATTTATAATGTTCATTCACTCGCTCATTCGTACAGTATTTACAAACAGCCCAGAGACCTCCTAAATCCACATGGTTGCAACCTCCGGCAGATAGATAAAAAAGCATTTATTCAATATCCTGAATTGATAATAAAAATAAAATAATAAAAAAACTTTTGACGTATACATTATTACTGAAGTAAATTGCAAAAATGATTTTTTGATCGAATCAGATTTGATAAAAAAAGTTCAAACAACGCATTATTTAAATTTATGAATAACTCAAAAAGATAATCTGAATAATGAAAATAAAGTATAAGAAATTTTTACAAATAGGAAATCAAATACTGAATTAGCAAGTATAGAAAATAACAGTAACTTTAAGTAAATGATAATGAACATATAAAAAAGGAAGATTTCGAAATAAACATAAACCATTTAAATCACTATCGAAAATCTGAAATAAATAGAATGATTTGCAAACAATAAATATGATCTCGGCACTGTAAATGGATATGAAGGGAGGATAAACTTATTAGAGGACAAATACTGTAGTAAGAGGCCTTACAGGCGGATTTTGGAAAATAAAAAATAGATAGAAGAAAAAATGACTTAATAAAAAACTGATAGAAGAATCCTTTAGTCCATTTGTTGCATCTGTAAGTTAACTGTCAAGTAGATCGATGTGTGGTGTAATGTTTGCAGAAATTTTGACAAAATCACATCCTTAAAAAACTAGCCATTGGTTGGGTCACGGTTTGTTTTGATCATTTTATAAAATTCTATGAATATTTAATAATATTTCATAAAATTACTCCAATAACAATCCAACACAAAGGTTCGAATGGAGCTGAAAGACAGAAGCAGCGTTACAGATATATCTAATTGCAGATTCCATTTTGTTTTGAGGTTTGTAGCGTAGAAGGGAGGAGGTAAGCAAATAACAATGTTTATTTCGGCACAACATGTTCAAATATTAATACCTTCTCATGCCGGCCATGGCCGGACGAGATTTTTGGGAATTTCTATTACATAATACCGTACAAATCCTTTTGTCAATAAAGTGAGGTTCATTTTTTAAATTTTTGAAAATTTATCGACATGAAAAATGTAAATCCGGAAATAAAATTTCCTAATATTACTGATTATTCGAAAAAATTATTTTGGATTTTAAACCCTTTGTAAATAGTTTATTTGCTATATATTCTTTACAAGAGAAGATCAATAACGTTATAATTTAGTAACAAAAGATTTAAAAACATCTAATTTTCGCGTCATATTTATCATTTTATCTTGGTTAAGATGTTTTGGTTAAAACATGTTGGCTAACCAAAGGTGTTGTTGAATATACCTTATAAACATTTTACATTTATAGCATAATTTTACGACCGATACCGTAACACTGTCTTTATGAATTACACTGGCAAAAGACGATCCCGAGTTCATGCATTAACGATTTTAAATGCAATAGTAAATTTACTTGGATCGTTTCTTGCCTTCAAGAAGAAGTTAATAATGTGACATTTGGGAAATAACTGGGATCTCCCAGACTGTATAAACGGCAATAAAGTCTGAGGATAAAGTCCACGACGGCTTAAGCCGCAAGACTTTATGGGCTGCGATATAACGGGCTGGATTTACGCAACTAGGGGATCACTCAAGTCAGCCATAAGCAAAACTCAGTTCATATTTTTGCTGAGTTCCCCACCCCACTCTCCCCCCTCCGTTATGTAGTGATTGAGATGAAAAATACTCAATACTAAAGACCTAAGCTGTAATGATGACTGCTGTACCAACTTATTCACCACGAATAAATAGAAGTTCCCCTCTTCTCGTACCAGAAAACAACCACCTATGTTTCCATATTTTAAAAAACCTTAGGGGTAAGTTAGAGAGAGGGAACTGGTTCACGACATGCCCAAACTCACTAGAGGGCGTGGGCACAGCCCAGCCTATATAATCCGAGAAATTCGGAGCTTTTTCGATTCATTCGGAACCCAGCACCTGAAATCAACGCTGATCTCTCTCTCTCTCTCTCTCTCTCTCTCTCTCTCTCTCTCTCTCTCTCTCTCTCTCTCTCTCTCTCTCTCTCTCTCTCTCTCTCTCTCACTCACTCACTCACTCACTCACTCACTCACTCACTCACTCACTCACTCACTCACTCACTCACTCTCTCACTCACTCACTCACTCACTCACTCACTCACTCACTCACTCACTCACTCACTCACTCTCTCACTCACTCACTCACTCACAGTACTGGTGCTTGCTGCTCTATTTGAACCATGGCTTTCTAATTTAACTGCCTCTGAACCTCTCTTTCCTAACCTCGCTATGTTTTAGTCCGGCGTTGTCTGACCTCACACTTTCCTAGTGGGATTCTCTGTCTTCGTCTCGCTAAGACTAGTACATCTAGTCTTAGGAAGGACTCCCTTAGAAGGAAGGGATCCCTTCTATGCTAACGACGGTCTCTTGGGCCCTACTTACATTACGTAGTAGCGTCTCCCCCAACGATCCAGTCTGCTCTCTCCGGTTCTCTCTTCTCTCACTCACCTTTGGGATCCGGACGGTTTTCGCCTTCCCTTTGATACCAAGCGTGAATTCGTGGTCATTCCAAGGCCACGTAAACCACCTATAATACCTACCCTGTACCTCTTCTCCTGAATATAGTGCACTTTCGGGGCACACCGTCTAAGATCTTATGGAGTCAAATATATACGAATAGCTGCCCGCCAACTAAGCCGCCAGCAAAAATCAAAGACCACAAGTTTACCCATTTTATCTCTTTCTTTTCGTCCGCCGGGCAGAGACCGGGTTGAAGAGACCCTAGCCCGCGTCGGGCGTCCCCCAATAACCCGACAATGACTAAATCTAAGTAACTAAAGTAAACTAAGTAAATCCAGAAACCAGTGTTCTGAAATAAAAAAAAAAAAAAAAGGTCACTACATGCCACCAATTAAGTTCACCAATATTTCATACAATATCATCTCACACCTTCAAGATTCAATACAAGTAAAATTCCTGATATTCACTGAAAGACAAAAAAGGTGGCTCCCCTGCAGTATGTGTACTGATTTTCAATCAATTTGTTACCAATGTCTCCAAATAAACTTTTAGAATACATAACAGGCTATATGAACTATAATTAAATAACAATTATCGGTACTAAAAAAAATGTTATTAAGTAATTTGAAAATAACAAAGTAGGGTGTGTTTCCGCCTCTTGCCTTTATTACGGCTTGCAATCGATGGGACATTGACCTAATGAGGTTTTGAATAAATTCCTGATATTTTTGTATTCTTCGTTTTAAGGCAACCCTTAACTCCTGAAGCAAATCTGATAAAGTAGTACGTCCCTTTATTCGTCTTTTGGTAATTCACCCATAGATGTTCAATAGGGTTTAGATCTGGAGTACTGGCTACCCTAAACATCGGGTTGAAGAGTTTTCCAAGTATTGGGAAACAATAGTTGCCGTATTGGGTCGTGGATTATCGTGCATAAACTAAAAAATCCAACTCCAATTTATGGTGAACATTGGACAACAGCTTTCAAATTAATCCCAGCCCAAATAATAACTCCTCCATAGATTGACACTGTTAGTAGTTTTTCCATGTTCAGTTCTATACCGGATTCACTATTTCTAACCAACTAGATGCTCAATTTCCCTAACGGGCTTGATTTAGATCTCATCTCGATCACATATGATTTTTATCCCTTCATATTCAACAGTTTTCAAATACTTGCTCAGCGAAGCCATAACAATAGCACCTGTGTCCAGATACA